>CM017440.1:26549792-27248438 GCA_007726485.1 Eragrostis curvula | reverse complement strand
TGTTATTAATGAGCATGAATAAACTACGCTGAGGCAAAAATTTTAGGCCTCGTAGTAGTTTTGAAGACCCATTCTCCATTTCTCATCGATAACCAACTGATACAGTCAGCCTTACACGAACAGACGGTGTGCTCCTTCCGTTAAATCATATCTCCCAGTACCTTTGTGACTATGTGCTGATAACTGGCGACCCTAAACTGACCAGAAGGATCTTGCGTCACCATTCATTAAACTTGAGCAACGGTACCTTTCGATGTTACCACTGACGCTCAATTATGGTTCCATTGAAGTAGAGATCGATAACACAGTTCCCCGCTCCCAGACCCAATCTAATTCAGGCCCACAGAATGTCGAAAACCGCCAATCACTGCTGCTGGTCGTAGCTGGACTGCCACCAGTCTTTTGGCACCAGCTCCATCTCATACCTACAATCTTCAGGAACATATGTGTAGTTAAAAATATCCGTGTCAATCCCGCTGATCTTCACATTCAGCATGGAAACATATGCATGCCCATCAACTATACCTCCGGTTATAATGCACAATTAGCATCCTCAAAACGCTACTGCAATGCACTATGGATATTGGATTCGAGTACGACCCATTCCACCGACGTCGCATGCACATGCACCTCAGACCAACGGTAACT
Organism: Eragrostis curvula; assembly: GCA_007726485.1. Taxonomy (NCBI): domain Eukaryota; kingdom Viridiplantae; phylum Streptophyta; class Magnoliopsida; order Poales; family Poaceae; genus Eragrostis; species Eragrostis curvula. The sequence continues at coordinate 27,247,790 of CM017440.1, read as the reverse complement.
GAAGTTACAACATATGGTACCTCCGATAATGTTACATTGTTTCCTCTAACAATTGTCACTCTTACTGCAGACAACATCCCACGACTCCGCTACAATTTATTTCCGCTAGAAGATGAGGACGGGGAGGGGACTTCTGAAGTAGGAGGGCACTTGGACCATCTCATCATCAAGCAGGTATGCTACAACCAGTCTATACATCGCCCCTAACTACAAACTTGAGCACCTAGACAGTCCAACAACTGCACTACCTACCTTATGCGGATCCTCATGCATCAGGTTACTATATTGAAGCACCGGTTTCATCAAGCGATAGTTCGATGCATATACCGGATACTGGTAGCACCGAAGTACTGGGGACACCATAAACAAAGGTGACACCGAGATAATATCGGCTTGCAGTAGTCCCGCCCGCAATGAAGCTATCTCATCATGTCCTTTCTAAGGGTACATTTAGTTGAACTTCAATTCTTTTTTTTTTTTGACCTGAGTTGAACTTTAATCCTTATGTATACAACTATCGAATTAATTAAAACAATATTCTAGCCGTCTCTTTGCTAACACATCTCCTTTAATTTTAAACCCAGAGATGAGGAGATATGAGGAGACGCTCGAAGGGCAAGTACTCAAGAAAAGCCACACCGGAGACGCCGCGAGCTTGCTTCTGAACTGTGTGTGAACTTCTGTTCTGAACTTATGTGTCAATATTGTGAACTTGAGATGTGAACTTCAGTTGTCATTGTTGTGAACTGTACGTGATGTATTTGAACTTATGTACCGTTTTATTTCTATGTATTTGCTTATGTGGACTTGTGATATATTTGAACTTATGTGACATATATATTGGTGATATATGTGCGTATTGATGATATTTGTGTCATCAAATGATGTATATTGTCATATAAATTAAATGCCTTGTGTTTGTCAATGGATTTGTCGAAAAAAAACAAAATAAATTGTTCTTAAAACTATCTTCCCCGAGTGTTTTGGCACAAAAACTCGGGGAAAGTGTTCAGCACAAAAACTTGCGGACAAGTCAGCGGACAAGTCTGGAAAACCCTGAGTCACGGACTAGTCCGACCCTGGCGGACAAGTCCGTTGCCAAGTCTCTGTGGTCCGTTAATAAGCGGACAAGTGCCCGGACAAGTCCGCGTACCACGACACCCGGACTAGTCCGTCCCTGGCGGACTAGTCCGTTGCCAAGTGTCTGGAGTCCGCAAATAAGCGGACAAGTACCCCGGACAAAGCCGGATGAGACGATATACGGACTAGTCCGGCTCCAGGCGGACTAGTCCGGCTCCCAAAGCCTGAAAACTGCCTGTTAGTCCTCTTGGTGCAAAAGAAGTTAGAATTTTGAGCACTTAGACACATTCACAACTTTTTACGTCGTATCCCTCTTGATAGTTTTGAGGGAACATCAAACACGCATTTCCATCTTTTGCTGCACATAATCTGATTCAAAAATCATTAGACCTTTAATTGTTTGTCATCAATCGTCCAAAACCCACTAGGGGGCCTAGATGCACTTTCAATCTCCCCCCTTTTTGGTGATTGATGACAACCAAATAAAGCTTTCATTGAGAGTGAAAAACTCCCCCTAAAATGCATTCAAGCCAACATAGTCTTACATAAATAGTTATAACGATTACAAGCCAACATCTAATTAAGCACAAAGAGTTTTTCAAATCACACCAAGTCCATGATCAGCTAGGATAGATAGATAGATAGATGGATAAAGCTTTTCTTCTCCCGCTTTGGCATCAAGACACCAAAAGGAAGAGAAAAAGATCGAAATTGTCGATGTAGCCGCTATTCCCCCATGGATGCTCATCACCTCCGTCGCCGCCATCACTGCTCGCTTCATCATCATCAACATCATCATCATCTTCTTCAGCTTGAGATGCCGGAGCAGCTGCACTAGTGGACGGACCAGCGGTGAATTGATCAAAGAAAGCACGCTCCTCGGGGGTGAAGGACTCGGAAGGATCCTCATACACAACCTCATCACTGTCTTCAGCTTCAGAGCCAGATGAGGAACGAGCTGGCAGAATGCCCTGTTCAGCATACAAGGCTTTGATGCATCGAGTGTCCTTCTTTCTAGCTGCCCTCTCCTTCTGAGCTCGAACGGAGTTGTCTCGACAGATGGTGAAGATGGACTTCAACATTTTGAATAGACCTCCGGGATTGGGAGCGGGCTGAGATGTGGCTCTACCACTTCGGGTTGCCACAGGCTGAGATGGAGGAGGAGCAGGTGTAGTTGAGTCTAGTGGAGCTTGAGGCTGAAGAGCTGTGTGAGTGACATCCTTGACAAACTCCAACTTGGTCACGGCCTCAATCATGCACATGATGTATGGAGCATAGCCACAAGCACGAGTGGGATTAGTGGCAATGTCATATATCTCCTCATAGGTGAAGTCAAACACATCAAACTTGTCCTGGCCATGAATCCAACTCAGCAGGTTTCGCTCATAAGCGGGAATGCTGCCAGCATCACCTTCCCTTGGAGCCAAGGTGCTCCTCAAAATCCTGTGCAGCACACGATAGAAGGGAAGAAGACCGGTAGTCTTGGGAGGAATGTAAGTTCCGCTGGTGTTGTACATGAAGTCAATATCGTGAGTGCCAAGAGCTTTAGCAGCATGAATCCTTGCCCCTTTACCAGTCTTGAGCTTGAGAATGGCAGCAAACCTCTTAGGTGTGACTGAGTACTGCTCTTCATTTGTCATCCATGTGATCTTCTGATCTCCATCAGGCTTGAAGAAGACAGTGGAGTAGAACTGAACAATGACCTCATTGTTCCATGGGTAATCAAACTTCAGAATGTCTATGAGGCCATGATACTTGCAGGCTGCAATCACTTCCTCAAACACAGGAAGCTTTCTCTTTTCCATGTAGCCCCAATCAACAAACTTGCTTGGACACACGGGGGTAGTCAAAGGCAAGTAGACAGATGCATAGTAATCCTCATGGAAGTAACTCCAAAAACGTGGATCATATGCCGTCTTAGCAACAGAGTACACATCTTTCTTCCTTCTTGCCAAGGCTGCAGCTGCCTCATTTTTGTAGTTACGGCGGTCTCTTAGCATCGCCGGATCTTCTTTTGGTTCATGCAACTTTAAAGGACCAATGAGATTGGTGTTGTCATCCTCTTGTGCCCTTTCTTCTTCAGTCTCATACATGCTTGAGGTGACAGTCTGAAGATGCACTCTGCGACTCCGTGGCTTGCCTCTCCCTCTTTTGGAGCTGCCCCCTTCATCGTGCCTATGCTTGGTGCGCTTCTCCCGGTTCCCGGCGTTACCACCATCATCCATGACTGCGGCTGACAGAAGCAACAAGCACTAGGAATTAAGAGATGAAGAGAAGAGACAAAGGTGTGAAGCAGAATCAACAATTCAGAGTTCTGGTTCATCAGAACACGGTCAAGTCCGGCATATCACGGACTAGTCCGGCTCCAGGCGGACTAGTCCGGCTACAGGCGGACTTGTCCGGGTTCTGTCGAACCCTAACCCTAGGTAATCAAGTAATGCAAATCGACACCAAATCCTAGCCATATTGCACAATGTACATCTATAGCATCCTAGCAAACATCTCCTCTATAGGGATTTTGGACTAAACCCTAGGGAACAAGGGGATTGAGCCCAAAAAGATGGGATACCTTGAGAGAACGGCTTAATACGGAAGGAAACGGACTAATCCGCGTCCCACAATTCCACTCCCCCAAAACTTGACTCCTTGATCGGTTGGGAAAAGAGATCGCCGGAGGATCGCCCTTGGTCGCCGGAGGAAGAGGAGAGAGAGTTTTGGTGGAGAATGAGGAAGATGAAAACGAAGAGGTAAGGTGTCCACGGTTAAAGGTGAAAAACACGATACCCGGACTTGTCCGGGTACAGACGGACTAGTCCGGGTACAGCCCGAGTGTCCTGGATCTGGACACTCGGGGAGGGGGGGGGGGGGGGGGGGGGGTTGGGGACTTAACCGCTCACGGGCCGCGCGTTCTCCTCCGCACCCCACCTCCACCGCACTGCACTCCTCGCCGCGCCCCCACCCCCGCCTCCTCGCCGCGCCCCCACCCCCGCCTCCGCTGTGCACCCCGCTCGTCGCTGCCGCGGCCCGGAGCTCGCCGCCGCACCCCGCCCCCGCCTCCGCCGTGACCCGGCCACCCGACGCCGCCACGACCCGGCTACCCGACGCCGCCGCACCCCGCCCACGCCGCACCCCGCTCCTCACTGCCGCGGCCCGGAGCTCGGCCCCGCCCCCGCTGCTCCGGCCCCCGCCCCCGCTGCTCCGGCCCCCGCCCCCCTGCTCCGGCTCCCGCCCCCGCCCCCGCAGGCGCCTCCGCCTCGCCTCCCCGGCAAAGTCCCGGCCACTCGACGCCGCCGCGACCCGGCCACCCGACGCCGTCGCGACTCCCCGCCCCTCCGCCCCGGCCTCGCCCCCGCACTCGGCGGCCCCGGCCTTGGCCCAGACCCGCAGCAGGAGACACCGTCGCCGGCCCCCGGTCCCGGCTCCTCTCCTGCCAGTCCCCGGCCCCGACCCTCCTGCCTTCTCGCCGCCCGCTTCCCCGGCGTTCTTCTCCATCTCCGCAAGGTGAGCAGACCGTGGCTCTCTTTTTTTTTTTCAATTCAGTTTGTTTCGTGGGCAGTGAGCAATTAGTTCTAATTTTGTTCACTGATTCGTTGATAATTTGAAAATGAATGATATTTATTCTCTAAAATGTTTAAATATGAAATACGTGCTGTCCAAAATGACATGATTTAGTTGCAGGTTTTGGAAACCTCATTGTGTAGGGGAGGTGCTGCCGAATTTTACCAAATTGACACTATTATGTTCTATTTTTTTGCAGGGTGAGTTTGTTGCATCGTCCTTGAGTCCTCACTTTGCTGGATAGCTAGGTGAGACATAAAAGACTCTCTTTTTTTGATTCATGTTTGTAGGTCACGGAAAACCTAGTTAGATGTCTCCGGTTCGAAAGAGATACGGCTATAGATATGCAAAGAACTGCATATGTATAGACGTATCTGTTTCGAATTGTCCACGTTTTTTGGACAGCCCGAGGATGTGTAGATGAGTTAGTTTTCGTGCTCTATTCCTCTCCGAGACATAGTGTCGTCACCATCTCCCTGTTGTTCTCCGGATACACAATCTCCTTGTCAGGACGTGTATTTGGAGAACAGCGGGGAGGTGCTGTCGAAATTCCGTCTTGGATAGGAGTAGAGCATGAAAACTAACTTCATCTGCACATCCTCAGGTGGGATTAGGACCTACCTTCACCTATTAGACTGTATATTGATTTATCTATTACTCGGTGATATGTTAGAGGATGGATGACCATGAGTGGATGTACACGGGCCGCCAAAGTCAGAGTTCGTGGACTAAGGAATGGATTAAAAAGACTCAAGGTTTCATGAACAAAGCATTTGCCAATGTTAAAGGAAATCCTCCTCGGACTTTCTGTCCATGTAGTGAATGTGAAAACCGTAAGAAGCAAACAAGGAAGGAAATGGGTAAACATCTCATAAAGCATGGATTCATGGAGAACTATAAACGGTGGACCAGCCATGGTGAGGCTGATCGTGTGCGACACGAGGTCGTCAGACCACGCATCGATGAGGCTTTTGACGAGGATGCCGGGGTAGCAGACATGTTGAATGACTATGCAGAGGCACACAACTTCGAGGAAGGGTGCAGGGAGGAGGAGCCAGAGCCAAGCGCAAAGGCGTATTATGATATGTTGGGTGCGGCACAGCGGCCCCTTCACGGCCATACCAAGGTTTCTCAACTGGATGCCATTGCGCGTCTGATGGCCGTAAAGTCCCAGTTTAGCCTGAGTCACCGTAATTTCGATGTCATGTTGGCAGTTATTGCCAGCATGCTTCCGGAAGGTCACATTCTGCCAAAGAACATGTATGAGTCACAGAAACTACTTCGTGCACTTAAGATGCCATATGAGAAGATACATGCTTGTCCGAAAGGATGCGTGTTATTCCGCAAAGAACATGCAGAAGCCTTGTATTGTCCAAAGTGCTCATCGTCACGGTACCTGGAGGTAGAATCAGGTGATGGTGAAAAGCGGCAGACGTCGGTCGCTGCGAGAATCCTACGGTACCTCCCGTTCATACCGAGGATCCAGCGTCTTTACATGACCGAAGAGACTGCGAAACAGATGACATGGCACAAAAAAGGAGTGCGATACCATCCCGATAATCTTGTACATCCGGCCGATGGTGAATCGTGGACACATTTTGATCGAATCCATCATAGGAAAGCAGATGAGCCTCGTAATGTACGTGTCGCACTGGCAACAGATGGGTTCAATCCTTATGGAATGGGGGCTGCCTCATACACTTGTTGGCCCGTGTTCGTTATACCCCTCAATCTCCCCCCCGGCGTCCTCTTTCAACGACAGTTCATATTCTTGTCCTTGATAATTCCTGAACATCCGGGGAATAATATGAATGTGTTCATGGAGCCACTGATCGATGATTTGGAACGTGCTTGGAAAGAAGGGGTATTGACATACGACAAAGCAACAAACACAAACTTCAAAATGCATGTTTGGTACCAGTATTCTCTGCATGACTTCTTGGCATATGGGATATTCTGTGGGTGGTGTGTTCACGGCAAGTTCCCATGCCCAGTATGCAGGTCAAAGCTGATGTTTCATTACTTGAAGAAGGGTGGCAAGTATTCTTCGTTCGACAAACACCGACAATTCCTCCCTCTTGACCATCCATTCAGAAGAGACATAAAGAACTTTACGAAAGGTGTCGAAGTTAACGACCCTGCACCACAGATCATGACATGTGCCGATGTTCGTGCCGAGTTAGATGCTCTCAAGGTCAATGAAAGTGGAGATGGTTTTGAGGGATATGGTGAGCTACATGCCTGAGTTCATATCTCGGGCTTGTATAGGCTTTCCTATATGGACGACATTCTTCTTCCACATAACATTGACCCAATGCACACAGAAAAAAATATTGGGGAGGCGTCTTTCTGTACGATCATGGCCTATGCTGATAAGTCAAGAGACAACGTTAAGGCAAGATTGGATCAAGCAACCTTATGCGACAGACCTAAGCTTGACATGGCGCCTCCTAAACCCAGCAACAAGAGATGGACAAAGCCTAAGGCTGATTTCGTCTTGACGAGGGCCCAAAGGAGGGAAGTACTTGAATGGTTTAAAACCTTAATGTTCCCTGATGAGTTTGCATCGAACCTGAGGAGGGGAGTGAACTTGGAAACTATGCGAATCACTGGGGTCAAGAATCATGACTACCACGTGTGGCTTGAGCTGCTTCTCCCCTCAATGGTTCGAGGCCATGTCCCTGACCATGTATGGCAAGCGCTGGCAGAGTTGAGCTATTTCTTCTGACAACTTTGTGCTAAGGAGATACCAAAAAAGATGATTGTAGACATGGAAAAAATGGCTCCTGTGTTGCTCTGTAAGTTGGAGAAAATCTTTCCACCCGGCTTCTTCACTTCGATGCAGCATATGATTTTGCACCTCCCGTATGAGGCACGAATGGGTGGGCCTGTGCAGAACCGTTGGTGCTATTCCATTGAGAGATGTCTAAAGGTTCTCCGAACTAAATGTAAAAATAAATGCAAAATTGAAGCTTCCATGGCAGAGGCATACCTTCTCGAGGAGGTGTCAAACTTCACTACGAAGTACTATGCTGACAACCTTCCTAGCGTGCATAATTCACCCCCTCGTTACAATGCTGCTGAAAATGACTCAAGCCTCAGCCTTTTCCAAGGGCAACTCGGAAGTGCAAGTGGTGCCACCAGCAAGTTCTTGGCATACAATGAGTGGCGCACGATCATGCTATATGTGTTGACCAACCTTAAGGAAACTGCATCATATATAAAGTAAGTTCTCAACAAACCTACTTTCGAATAGTCATTCTTCTGCATCAAACCTCTAATCTTTTCCCTCGTTGGCACAGAGAATTTGTTAATCAATTTTGGCGACGTTCAAGGAATCCTACTTCGAACGAAATTGACACCCTACTTAAACAGGGTGCGGGGAGTGGAAAACCCGATTTCATTTCTTGGTTAAAAAAAAAGGTACTGTGAAACCGATTTATCTCGTGTTTAGTTTGACATGCATTACGTTCCTCTTAAATGATGACCTATCCTGCTCTATCATGCAGGGCCAAACTGATGAGTGCATGAATGCCGAGTTGAGACAAGTTTCCAGTGGCTGTGACTATAGGGTTAGGTCATTTAACGGTTATGACGTCAACGGATATCGCTTTCACACAACAAGCTACGAGGAGAGTCGTCCCAATCGACGAACCACAAATACGGGAGTTTTTACGCCCGGCGATGATGGCGTCGAGTATTATGGAAGAATCGAAAAGATATACGAATTAGATTTTCCTGGTTGCAAACCTCTTAATCCTGTCATTTTCAAATGCCATTGGTTTGACCCTGAAGCAGTGAGACGGACTCCTAATCTTGGCCTAGTTGAAATTCGACAGTCAACCGTCTTACCAGGGGACGATGTCTATATCGTGGCTACTCAGGCCACGCAAGTTTATTATCTCTCATACCCGTGCCAAACCGACGAATGTCTCCGAGGTTGGGATGTTGTGTACAAGGTATCGCCACACGGTAAACTACCTGTCCCAAACGATGCTGATTACACTATAGACCCACACACATATGAGGAAGATGACTTCTTTCAAGACAATGGGGTGGAAGGGAGTTTTGTGATAGACTTAACTGAAGTGTTCGAAATGGAAGTAGACAATGAGGACGTTGGAGATGAGGTTCATAATGCGCGGGACTTACAACTTCTTGAGCGATTACATCTGGACAGTGATGACGACATTCCTCCTTCGGAGAACCTGCATGATTATGTCGACATGCACGATATTGACGATGAGACTAATGATCCACCTATTATCGACGATGATGATTATTTCTGAATTCTGATACATGTATGATCCGTACTAATTAGATTTCGGTTATTATTTTACTTTATTTATAATACTTTGTTATCTTTTTTTAAAATATGCTGATTTGTTGACTTGTTTTAATTGCAGGTGATTGAAGAACGATGGTGGGCGGCGTAGGCAAAGCTGTGACTAAAGCTACGACGAGGTCCTTGTCCATCTTTTACCGTGGTGAGGGTAGTCGGCAGAGAGGAGCAAGCAAGGGTGGTGGGAGAGGTGGAGGGAGAGGTGGGAGAGGTGGAGGCAGAGGTGGAGAGAGAGGTCGAGGGAGAGGTGGAGCGAGGTCACCGTCGCCTGAGCACGAGGAGGAGCAACAGTTTGAGTCGTCTGAGGAGGAGGTGGAGGATCGCGAGGATGGGGAGGAGCGCGAGGACGGGGAGGGGGACGAGGAGGAGGGCGAGGGCGAGGAGGGGGAGCACGGCGAGGACGAGGGAGAGGACGGCCAGGCCAATGCACACCGGGTGCGTGGGTCGTCGACCTTGCCGAAGCGACCGATACCTTTGGACCGTCGTCCGATAGTTCGCCCTGTCCCTCCCCGGTAAGTTACTTTACATGTTACCAATACACTTTCATTTCATTTGTTTTAAATAACAATTGATACTAACACTTTATCTTAATGATTTTGGCAGGTCTTGGACTATTCCCGCTGGTGGTTCTCACAAACGCAAGGTCAACTGCATCTTGGGTACTTTGTGCAAGCAACACTACCCTGGATTGGTGCAGCTTCCGGAGGGATTAGAGATTTCCGACACTTTTGATCACTACGCCGCCGAGCGGGTGATCAACGAACTGTGGGTAAGTCTTCCTCACTACATTGCTCAACACATAGCATTTTATTGATCATTCTTGAAATAATGGTTTGATACACCGCGTTTGTATGCAGGATTTCTACAGAATTGAAGAAGGATACGGGGACCTGGCGCGGCAGGTGGCACGTACAGCGTGTCAAAAACTTGTCAAGGACATGATGTACGAGGCGCGCGCCCAAGCCATCGTTGATTACCACGCTGTCAGGGATGTGAGGGTTGACAGGAAGGCCGCAGTAAAGATGACGCTGACGAAGGAACAATACTTGGAGGTAAATACAGAACAATCTTTAATGACATTAACTATGTTTCATTTGACCTTCTTATATGTGATATGCTTGATGACGTGCAGGCGACTCCGTGGTGGATGGCAGCGCATAGCGAGTGCTGGAATGTCTTGGTGGGCAAGTGGTGCGCCCATGACTGGGCTTCGAGGCACGAGGCTTGCCGACAGCGTCGGTTGATGATGCAAGGTCCATCACACCATCAGGGCAGTCTTAGCCTCAACGAATATGCGGTAAAATACGTATGTCAAATCATTTCTTCACTCTAACTCTCAATAATGCATAATTTCTAATCATGCTTCTTTCCTCAGTCAGCGGCTCATGGTGGTGAGCCTATCAACACATTCGAGGCTTTTGCTTTGTCCCACAAGGGCAAGGCGACGGCGGAGATCCACTACAACCCGGAGGACCCGCCCGAGGCGTACAGCAATCCGACCGCCTATAGCCGCCTCAGTTCGTACTCAGAGGTGGCAAAGGAGGTATATGGGCAAGACTACGATCCGAGGTCACATGACCTCGATGGAGAAGTCGTGATGAGGGCGGGAAAAGGCAAGAAGCATGGGCGGTACGCACTCGGTGACAGCGTCATCAACACGGCGAGTACTCCCACGCTCTCCCAGATTCGACCACGGACTGTTAGCGGTGGCCCGAGCATACGCGAACGACCGACTGCTACACAGGCCCTCCAGGTTATTACTGTTCTATTCCCTGTTCGTTTAATTTTCCCATTTCATTCAATATTGCACTATAGTTTAACATTTCATTGAATATTGCAGGCCCAGCTTGAGGAAGAGAGGGCCAGACGGGAGCACCTCGAGGCGAGTTTGGCGCAACAGGTGCAGGAGCAGGTGCAGGTGCAGGTGCAGGCGCAGGTGCAGGCGCAGGTGCAAGCGCAGACACAGGAGATGTTCTCCTACTTTCACGCTCAGTTCGCGGCGCTGGGTCACCAGCTGCCGCCACATCCGTCATTCGCTCCTCGTCCTCCGATTTCTTCTCCGGTGAGTCTCTTGCCAACCTTACACAACTTACAGACTTAGAAAACATAGACAAACTTAGAGACTTCGAAAACATATATAAACTTAGAAAACATAGACTTAGGAAACTTGGTTGTGCTATACACGTTGCATCACAAATGTTATGTCTTCCTTTATGCAGCCGATGCCTGGGTCAACGGGGTCGAATGTTGAGGCTGGGGTGCAAGACATGGATCTATCGGCAGCTCGTCCGCTTTTCCCACATGTACCCCCACCCGTTGATCCATGATTTGTGTTTTGTGGACTATATGTGTAGCTTGTGAGTGGTTATGAACTATTTATGGACGTGTAAGCGTTTGTGGACAATGCGTGCACTTGTGAACGTTTGTGGACTATATGTTGGATTGCGGACTATATGTGTATCTTAATTATTCAATTGTACACTATTTGATGATTTTGGTTATGGCTGTGGTTGTCAAAATGGATGCACATTGTCATATATATCAAATGCCTGAGTTTATCAATTGGATTAGTCGAAAATACAAACAAAAATGGTTCTGAAAAACATCTTCCCCGAGGGTAATAACACAAACACTCGGGGAAGTTGGACGGTTTCCCCGAGTGTTTGAACACAAACACCCGGGGACAACGACACACGGACTAGTCCGGCCTAAGCGGACTAGTCCGTTGCCAAGTCTCTGGAGTCCGCAACTAAGCGGACAAGTATCCGGACTAGTCCGGATCACACGGTACCCGGACTAGTCCGGTTCCCCGAGTGTGTAACATCTAACACTCGGGGAAGGGTTCCGGTTTCCCCGAGAGTTTCCAGACAGAAACACTCGGGGAAGGTGGAACGCCGTTAAGGCATCGGCCGTTATTTTGTTCGCTTCCCCGAGAGCGATCTTGCACTCGGGGAAAGTTTTGCCGTGTGCTTATCGGTTGACACTCGGGGAAGGTTGTTTTCGCCGAGTAAACCTTCGCCGACTGACCTTCCCCGAGTGCGACACTCGGGGAAACTTTCCCCGAGTGTTTTTTCTTGGTCCCCGAGTGTGTTAGACACTCGGGGATAGTCGCGATTCTGGTAGCTCATCGCTTTGCTTTTGCTTCCCAGCTCATCGCTTTGCTTTTGCTTCTTCCTTGATTTCTGATTCTGCCTCGAGGCCACTGAGACGGCCGTGTGGATGCTCGATCACCGCGATCGCCTCGTCATAGAAGACCTGGTCCGGCTGATCAGACCCGTCGACGAGAAGGGCAGCAGCCTGGATGCGCGGGCCGTGTTGGTCGGCCTGTCTTGCTTGGCCTCCCTCGCCGCGACGCGGCGCACGCGGTCGGGGATTATTCGACTCGGTGTCGTCCCGACCGTTGTGTACGTCCTGGCCGCCGACGCCGGCTCGCACAGCCAGCGCTCCGCATGCTCGAGCCTGCCATGGGCTGCGCCAAGGGGCGCGCGGCGATCTGCGAGGCCGCTGAGTCGGCGATTCCCGCGGTGCACTCCAAGATGATGAAGGGCGGGTGCTCGCCAGCGGCGAGGCAGATGGTGTTGGAGTTGCTCAAGATCTTCAAGGTTGAACGCCAAGAGCTGACTTGCCGGGTTACAGACCAAGACCACACACATCGTGACGTTCTGACCATGGACCATGCAAAGCGGATGACGATGTTGGGTTGATGGAAAAGGGGAATTCAATTTCCTATTTTTTTTGCCTTTTTTTTCACTTTTCATGGGTTCATTCAGTGGGGATTGATAGAGAAGAAAGGAATTGGTTCTTGGGGTGGAAAAAAATTGTACATGGTTAGAGGATTTTTGGTAGAAAGAAATACATCAAAACTACATTATATTAGCCGATGATTCAATATACTGTCACAATCGTGTGGTATCCTGAATCTCTGCAGCACATAGTAAGAATCATACTGAATTTTGCATGATCAGCAGGTCGGCGGTGGTATTTGAAGTTACCTACCGACGTATGTTCATCAGTTAGAATTAGAAAGAATATGATCTACGCATCTGTACACCACATTCCATGGAAGCAATCGTACTCCTAATGAACAATCAGTGCTTTGACAGCTCCGTCCATCTCGATGGATCAGCATGTCATGGTCAACTTCACCATGCTTCATTCATGCAAGATCTGTTGTTCTTCATCAATTTCAACACGTCGTCGTCTTGTCTGACTGTGTGCATGGGAATTTTGTCTCCATCTTCAACCTTCTGCCATCGCGCTGTTCCTTCTTGACTTGGTTTTTCGATCGAGATTGACTTCTATGGCACCTCCATGTGCCTGTGTCCTGGGCACTGCTTCTTTGCAACTTGGCTGTTGGTCCTTGGCGTTTGTTCAGTGTGTCCTGTATCCCTACTTCATTGACCTTAGGTGCTCATGCGTTGAAAGAGAGGGAGTGGTAGCATGGATTGTTGACTATATGTGCCGTATGCATATGCTTCAACTTTGATTTGGTGCTATGTTCGTGTGCCTCAGTGTGACTTTTTGGTGCTGTGCTCTTCTCGTATTATGTTTTCTAAACTACATAAGTAGCCTCGTTTACCATTCTTGCTTCGTGCTGGTTCAACTCTTTTACTGGAAGCAAATGAACTAGAAAACTCCAAACTGAAAACTGCAGCACAAAAGCACTTAATGAAACCACCGACCATGTCTAGCGTACATGTTACCTTGACTCCTAGCTACAGCGTTGAGAAGAAATCAGCTGGCTGAATTGGTCTAACCTCCAAGCTTATTATTATACTTTTAGTAGTCTTTTTTTTTTCCTGAATATGCCTTGGATAATTCAAAACATAAGTATGACTGTAAAAGAGAAAGCTCCTTTTACAGTCCAGGCGCACCTTGTATACCAAACGTCTCCTGTTTAAAAATTTACATACTATAAGCTGGGAAGAATCTACAATTCCCATGCAACGTTTAATAAATCTAATACTGAACGATTGCAACATACTCTGACTATATTCCTATCCTATTATATTATCCGTTGGCATTGAATTATAAAATGCATGCATCGTATATAGCTTTGTCTGATTAGATTTTTAGTTAAAAACTACCAGAGAATTTTTGAAACTGCACAAGCTTGCTGGTCCACGCATAGATGTAGGAACAATTTATTAAGTTTAATATTGCCCAAAGTCCTAAGCATGTATGTCAAACCAAAACTATGAAGCAACTTGAATCATCTGGCCATTTATATCCATGTTTAGGATAACAGGTGTGTCTGCCTCAGCGAGGGTCGCACCATATAACCCACTCCTCTTGGTCCTGCCCATGAAGTCGCACCTGATAGACAAGAGGAAAAACAGCCCCAGGCAGCAGAGCGAAGTCATAGGAATTGAAGTCATATAGCATTGACAATGGAGCAGCCACACAATAAATAGTCTGTTTTACTGACATTTGTGCTGGTGTGTTTGACGCATCAGAGTGTACCACCATGTCTCTCCATTTCAGACAAGAGCTTCAAAAGTCATCACATTGCATGCAAACCGTAGCGTTTGACCGAGACTAATTCCATGAACACACGTATGGAGCAGTCATTCTTGTACGAAGTCGACGAAACATAGACACTGCACCTGTTATTTTTAAAAGGAGTTGGCGGTGATAACAACTCAAAATCTGATGGCAATTATGCGTGTGCCGATTGTGTTGTAATTACAGCGTGGTAAATTTTTTTTTTCTTGAAGGAATGATGCGCTTTTCTGGTGGTGACGACGATGTTGTCAAGAAAGGCTCCAGTGCTATGAACAAAGTGGAGTGAGCCCTGCTGCCGTGGTGTTGTTTCATGGCTGTTGTAGTGGATGAAGATGACGAAGGCCCTTGCTGCCCTGAATAAAGCAGAGTTGATGTAGAAGGCTTGTGATAGTGTCGTGATTTTGACTGTCCTTTCTTCGGGTTTTTTTGTGCGTACAGCTTCTATACTACCCATGTTTTCTTTTGATAAATTGTGTGGCTCTGCTCAATTGATGGGGGTGTGCTTGTATATATTGTGAGGTGCCTGCTTGGCGGAGATTACCGGGAGAAATGGCGTGCCGTTGGCGTTGTCGGACGGGCAGCATTGGCGTTGTCAGACGGGCAGCAGTGGAGTCACAGTTTCAGTACTACCACACGCCCTACTTGTTTTGCAAAAAGATCCTTCCCTTATGGTGAAACCAAAAGCCCCTTGTACTCGAAAATACATGGTTTCCCTTGCGTGCGCCTCTTCTTTTTCATTGTCGCCCATTGTTTCGCTCAACTTATTTCTCCCTCTCCCTCTTGCGCTCTTCACTCCATTCATGCATGTCCTTCATGGTGAACCATTTAATAATTTAATGTGTTCGCCTTCTGCCGGTTATGCTGTGTTTTTTCCGTCGGGTGTGGTGGTGTGCCGGGGGTGAGATGTTGTTGGGTGTGGTGGTGTCCCAAGGGTGAGATGTTGTCGGGTAAGCGACTTGTCAGTAATGTGTGCAGGATCAGCTTAGTGGCGTTTGCTGTCTTGAGCATGTGGCGCACCCCAAGCATATGGAGAACACAATGTGCTACAATGTCGTTGTGCCGCATTTGTCTGGGCATTGTGACAGTTTTGCTCCCATCTCAATTGATGGTTTTCTCACAGTCGTCGATGCACGTGTCGTTGCTGGGCAGTTAGTCACGACAGCTACATACTACGTGCCACGGGTGCGGGACGCTTTGCTTGGATGGCAGGTGGTGCCTTTTTTGGAAGCCCTACTGAAGGGTCGCTGGGTGAGGGCGCTATCTCTGGCTGGTGCACCTGTGTTTGTACCATGGGTGTAGTTGAGATTCTTGGTTTACCTGGCATTGACTTCGAGACGAGTTGAAACCATGTGTCATTGCATGTTGAGCTTTGCGGGAGAATGGTGTACGTCTAGGTGTTCGAGGTACGTTAAGTTCGTTGTTCAGCCTAACACCTCCATAGATGCAATAGTCCGAAGCATATATTGTGTATGTTCTTTGAACTGTCCATGCTTGACAATCTCGTGTGACGGTTGATTTTTCCTTTGATGTCATGTGCTTGGCTCGCCGTTCATGGTCCATTCTTGTGTGTTGTTGTTGTCGCTTCTCTGGCCCTGGAAGTTTTCTCGGACTCGTCTTTTCTACTGCTCCGTGTTCCTAGTTCCTCTTTTGGTGCGAGTCCAAAGCAGAAATGCCTCCTTGTTCCCCATTGTACTCACACATTAAAACTCACTGGCCCATGGTAGATGACCCATAGCTGAATCACAAATCAAACCCCCTCTGTTTTCGTTGTATGTTAAAACTAGCTGGCCCATTCTAGACAACCCAAAACTGATCAGAAATCAACCCCCCCCCCCCCCCCTGTTTAAATTGCGTCATTCGCCAACTAAAGCGTGCCACTAATAATAATCGAGAATGAACTATTTCTCCAAAGCAGCGCTAGCAGGCTAAAGACCAAGGATGACTGCCTACGTCGTCTCAGATAAGAAGCAAAAGATATTACAGCGATATGTAGTTGATATCAACAACGCAACTTAATGCATTGAAACACGTCGCAGCCATGCAAAAGATATTACAGCGATATACAGCCATATGTAGACGACATAGGGGTTCTTGTCATACGAAAATACACGATCACGTGTCAATTCCAGCTCGGCGGCCCAATGCCCATGCACTTTTGCTGTTTTCGAGTATAAACACTCAGGCCATTGTCAATTATTCAAACCTCGTCTACAGTGAGAGATGGGCGCGCTAAGGCGCGCCGCAGCGTCTAGTTTATTTAAAAGTGGTCCCCGCTATCATAGTCTTATGGTTACTTCTATTATTATTATTATCCCTTTTTATTTCTTCTTATTACTGTAACCAAATTTATTTTTTTTGTACATCCATCTCCTAACTCTTTTAAAGTCACTTTCCATTCCAAAAGTAATTTCTTTTCCTATGTGTTAAGTCCCATCATAATACTATGCAGTACACTTCGGATAATTGTTCTGATCATCTATGCTATTTTGAAATGACATATGAATAAGGACCAAATGGATTGGAACTTGATGCAGGTATATACATTCAAATATGTGTGAAGCCCATGACTTTCTACATAGGTGCATTTCTTTTGCTAACCCGCTCAGTATCTGTTCCTGTTGTAGTACCCGTAATTTTGGCCCATGACGATAAACCCTAAAATATGGATTTTCAAAATTTTCAAACTTAAAATAATTAACTAGACTCAATTAGGGCTCAATTAAAATTTTCTCGAAATAAAACCATGCATGAAAACACTCATGTGCATGTTTGCCTCTCTCTTGCCTTTATTTTAATTGTTTGAGTGTGTGTTGAAAACCTATTTCAATTTTGAATTCAAATTCCCTTGAAATCCCTCCAAAATCCAAATCCAGAAAAGATAAAACCTTTTTCCTTCTACTGGGCCGCCTTCCACCTTTTTCCCCGCGCGCGGCCCATCTTCTCCTCTCCTCTTTTCCCTCCGCGCCCGGCCTCTGGGCCGCTCCATACGCGCGCACCTCGGCCCAATTCAGCCCGCGCCCGGTCGCCGACACGTGGGACCCGCGTCTTCTTCCTCCTCCGACGCGCGCCGCCCGACCGGCCGGCGTGCCGGCCGGGGGATTTACTCCCCGCCGCCGCATTTCCTCCTCTGCTCCCCCACGCGTCGCTCTCCCGCGCTCTCCCTCCTCCTCTCGTCCGGGCCCTACCGCCCCAAACCGCCGGCAATATCAAACCCTAGCCGCCCTCGCCATTAAACGCGGCGAGCTCGAGCTCCACGCTGCGGCAGCGTCAAGACGACGCGCAGCTCCTTCGCACCGCGCCCGGGACCCCCATCTTCCTCCGCGCCGCGTGGCCGCTAGCTCGCCCGTCCCCCACACCTCGCACCGCACGCCGCGGAACTCCGGTGAAATATCCCGGCAGCCGCGGGATATTTTCCCGGCTCTCCACCGCCTTCGCGCAGCTTTAAAAGCGGCGCACCGGCCATCTTCTTCTCCTTCTGCTCACATTCCTCCTTTCCCTCTCGCGCACCAGCCAACCCAGCTCCAGTTTCTCTCCCTCTTCCCCAGCTCCGGCGAGCGATTCCGTCTCTCTCTTTTGCATCCCTCCTTCTCCCTCCTCGCACACGGCAGCCTAGCTCCCACCGTGCGCCACCGCCGCCTCCTTTTCCTCTCCGACGCCGGCCGCCGTGGAGCACTCCCGGACATCGCCGAGCACCCCCACACCTTCACCGCACGAACGCGCATCTTCTCCCCTTCACAAACTCGTGCCCGCGCGCTCGCGCGCGCGCCTCACCGCGCACGCCGATGCGCCGCCGTGCTCCGGCAGCGTCGCGCCGCCACTCCGGCCACCGTCCACGTCACCATGTACCCCCATCATCTTCCCCGTCACGCGTCGATGGCCGGCACCCCTCTTCCCGACCCACTAGGCCCCAGTAGCGGCCGGCGGCGAGCTCTCCGGCGCCGCCGCGCCCTTTCTCCCCGTCGCCGCCGCGCCCGGGACCCCCATCTTCCTCCGCGCCGCGTGGCCGCTAGCTCGCCCGTCCCCCACACCTCGCACCGCACGCCGCGGAACTCCGATGAAATATCCCGGCAGCCGCGGGATATTTTCCCGGCTCTCCACCGCCTTCGCGCAGCTTTAAAAGCGGCGCACCGGCCATCTTCTTCTCCTTCTGCTCACATTCCTCCTTTCCCTCTCGCGCACCAGCCAACCCAGCTCCAGTTTCTCTCCCTCTTCCCCAGCTCCGGCGAGCGATTCCGTCGCCTTCCGACGTTCCCCGCCCTCACCGGACCCGAGGTGAGCACCTCCACTCCCCTCTCTCTCTTTTGCATCCCTCCTTCTCCCTCCTCGCACACGGCAGCCTAGCTCCCACCGTGCGCCACCGCCGCCTCCTTTTCCTCTCCGATGCCGGCCGCCGTGGAGCACTCCCGGACATCGCCGAGCACCCCCACACCTTCACCGCACGAACGCGCATCTTCTCCCCTTCACAAACTCGTGCCCGCGCGCTCGCGCGCGCGCCTCACCGCGCACGCCGATGCGCCGCCGTGCTCCGGCAGCGTCGCGCCGCCACTCCGGCCACCGTCCACGTCACCACGTACCCCCATCATCTTCCCCGTCACGCGTCGATGGCCGGCACCCCTCTTCCCGACCCACTAGGCCCCAGTAGCGGCCGGCGGCGAGCTCTCCGGCGCCGCCGCGCCCTTTCTCCCCGTCGCCGCCGCGCCGGCGCCACCGGGCCCCCGCCCGAGTCGCTGACTCGCGGGCCCGCGCGGCCCCGCGCGCCCCTCGGTCCACCGGACCGGCTCACGGTGGACCGCACATACAAACCCAGCCCGGTCCACGCCTCTGTGGACCAAGTCCGCGGAACAGTGGCAGCCAGGGGCCCCCGGCCCCACAGGCCCACATGTCAGCCTCTACACGCTCTGAGTTTCGCTAGAGTCACACGCGCAGTGTACACAGAATGTTATTCCAGTGCCCAAATAATTCCATAAAAATTCCCAAAAATATCCAAAAATTCCCAAATACATTTCTAACACTTTTCCAACCCTTGGACACCTCTGGAAAATTTAGGTTGAGATTATACTAACATTTAGTTAATCTCCCCTAATTCCGATATAACCCTTTTATATTCGAATATCAATATCTTTTCCATTTTAAATCCAAATCAAATGATTCTTGCGCCAAAATTCATCTAAAATCATCCTCTATCAAACCACGCCAGAACCATCCTCCTTTGTGTCATTTTGGTATTTTACCTTATTTTATTTGAATGATTGTTTATTGTGTGTTAAGCGGTAGATTTAGCCTTTCTTTTATTTTTCGTTATCGCTAGATAATCAAGACTTCGAGGAGGAACACGAAGACCCCGACTACGAGGAAGGTCTAGAGGAGGAAGATTTTGGTGAAGGCAAGTCCTAACCACCTTGATCATATTTAACCTAATTAATTCTTACAAAATACCCTATATAGAGCCTGTGTGCAAATTAAACATGCATAGTCTTTTAAAATGATTTAAATATTAGAGTAACCTATCTTGTTGAAAGCCATGCCTTGTTTATTGCTATCCTTAATCCATTGTTAACCCTAGGTTCCACAATCATTAATCTTTAATGATTTGTTGGAAAATATTGCCGCTTAGGTTCAATCACACTGTGTTAATTAATAATATTGCATCACATGTTTTTGTGTGAAAATGTGTGAGTGTGACTTGGTGATGTGTGTGTGAAATAAAAGGGATGGGCTTAGTAAGTGAAACCCATAGTGGGGGTTATGTTTTAGACGGGAGCAAGCGAGGTAGTCCTCAGTGGGGAGGCTATCTCTGGGACGCTACTTCTCGTTGGAGAGTAGCTATTGAAGATGCTTGCTTCGGTCGTATAAGGACCGGTTCATGTGCCGTCTGGCCTAGCACACCGTGCAACCACGAGGCCCTATTATGGGTAGGGTTTGGGACCACACCCTACTAGTGATCGCCCGGTACCACCAGGAGGCAGGGAGTTGCAATCGGAAGCCAGGAGAAGATCTTGACGATGTTGGCGTCGGATCCGGCAAGTGGAGGTGATTGGCTTTGGCCATGCTATGTTTATATGAGGCCCCTGGTCGCGGATTTTCCGAGGTGGTACCGTGGTGACACTAGGCAGGTACGGGACCATTTGTGTGTCTTTCCGACCCACGACGGTGCGAAGGTCTGGCACCCCTCGTGGGGAAAGTGTACAACCTCTGCAGAGGATAAGAATCTATCCGGATAGCCGTGTTCCACGGTATTGGGCAACGCGAAAGCCATGGCCGTACAATGATTAGACTTTTGGGTGTGAGTTCTCCTTGGCGTGTGTTTTTGGAAAAACGCCGGTTTGGAGCCGTGTGCTGGTTGTCTGCCAGCGACTAAAACTTGGGAACTGGCGGGAAGGATTTATTCTCCCCCAGGGCCACAACCCCACTAAATCTTCAACAAATCCTGACTTAGAATTTTGCAAAACTGCTTTGGTTTTCAAAACCAACCCCTGCATTGAAAATTGGCTTTTTGGCCGATTGATGGAAACCCTCAGCCTTCTTCTTGATATCACCCATGCATATGAGTCACCCTTGTGTTAGGACTTGTTGAGTACCTTTTGTACTCACTCCCCATCTTAATCAATCATTCAGAGGAAGAAGCAGAGTATGATTTTCAAGCCGATGGCGATGAAGACTAGGGTCGTCACGCGCAAGTTTGCCAGTGGAGTGGATCTGCTTCCGCCGTCCGTTGCGTAGAATAAAGTGTGGCATTGCTGCTTCCCAGTAATGGCCTCTGTGGTGTGATGTGTAGCGTTGTAAGGCCTCTGGCCACCTCAAAGACCTTTTATGTAAATTAAAAGGCTTGTAATGAGCTTTGGTAATAAATAAAGGTGTGACTCTGAAATGCCATTCTGTGAGAATGTCCGTATCAGCGTCTGATCCAGGGACTGATACGGTGGATTCAAGTACCTCTGAAAATGGGGTATGACAGAGTGGTATCAGAGCCATACTTGCCCGTAGGATGACCCTTAGCTTGGAAACGTGTGAGAGAGGAGTAGTATTTTATACAAAGTATCTATAAAATTCTACTTCTCTACCTATGTTCTATTTATAAAATTCTTTTCTCCAGTACTTACCTTTTTTCAAAATTTGTGTGTAGGTAGATGGAGGACCTTCGCGCAGAGCTAGCCCAGCTGGAGGAGTGCCGTGCTCAGACTGCCCGTGTTCTAGAGGACACCGCCCGGATGTGGGACGAGGACGTCCGCAGACTTCGAGAGACCCAGGCACAGCTTGCAGAGGTTCAGGCACAGCTCACTGCATCCCAGGACGAGGTGGCACGTTTGACCTCCAGGCTTGAGTTTGTGAGGAGGCTTTGGGAGGAGGACGCTCTGTACCTCATCCGAGAGGTGGACCGCTGCTACGTGAGGCTTCACGAGGTTGGAGCAGGACCCCGCCGCAGGATGACCCCGAGGATCGGGGGACCAGCACGTCACCTTCACTACGCTTGCCCGACGGACTCCGACCCCGACACTGAGCCGACTGGAGACTCCTGGACTTCTGGAGGTTCGGACCCGTCTGGAGGCGACTCAGGGTTAGGTTCTGACAGCCAGGGACACACTGACTCAGAGGACTCTGAGGATCTTATGGAGTGGGCCGCAGAGCTAGAGGCCGCACTCATGAGAGAGGAGTCCACTGAGGAGGACGGTTACGGAGTTGCCCCCACTGAGGAGTCAGTGGCGGAGAACTTCGTGGACCTTCCTGGAGACGACGACGAGGTGATGGGCGAGGAGCAGCCTGCCCAGACAGACGTGCCAGCAGAGCAGGAGCAGCCAGCACTGTACGACACCCCACCAGCACTGGAGCTGCCAGAGAGCCTTCCGACACCGACCCCAGCAGACCCAGCGGACCCAGCACTGGAGGAGTACTACCGCCTGCTCAGCACGGACGAGCTAGTCCAGGACCCGTTCGACCTCTTCGAGGAGTGGCAGCAGGCTCAGGGCTTTCGAGCTTGAGGAGCGCTAGATAGGAGTAGCACAGGAGCTTCGATAGTGTCTAGTCTCTAGTGCTAGGCGCTGTCTCGAGTAGTGTCGAGAGTCTGGAGTTAGGGTTGTCTCTAGTGGAGTCCTGTGTGATGAGAGTCGTGGTCTAGAACTCCCCTTGTGGTCGAGTCCTGTTGTAGCCTAGGCTGCGTCGAGTCCTTTTATGTATATAAATAAGAAAGGACTTTGGTATGTGTGATCGCACCTTGTTATTATGAATGCAGTGCTGTGTTGATGTAATGATGCCGGATCTTCTGTTTGTGTGTGTGCAAGATTTCTGGAACTTCTCTTCCATTAATCTTGTTTTGTTGTGCCTCGTAGTTCGTAGATTCCGTGAGCGTCCCATCTCACCTTTCTGCTAAACCCGTTAAACAGATGCCTCCCAAAAGATCTGTCAGGCTACAACAACGTCGTGCACGTGAAGAACACGACGAAGAGGACAATGTCCAGAATCAGGGAGGAGGACGTGGAAGAGGCAGGAATACTGCCCCGCGTGGCAGAGGTAGAGGTAGAGGTGGAGGTAGAGTTGAGAATGACAACAACCAGGAACAACAGGAGGATGAAGCAAGTCAGAATCAGGAAGGATATGATGAGGTTGAAAATAATAATAATAACAATCAGAACAGAGGTGGAGGAAATCAAAACCGTGGTAGAGGTGGAAGAGGTGGTGGACGAGGTGTCAGAATACCAGGACCACCTGTCACCAATTTGGTGGAAGTAATGGATAATCAAACCCGTCTGATGGAGGTAATAGCTCAAGGACTGCTAGACCGTACTCCAGGTCCCCAGAGCAAGATGTCCGAATTTATGAGGCTCAGGCCCCCGACCTTTGAGGGTACTGAGGAGGATCCCCTAGCAGCCAATGATTGGCTAAGAGATATCACCAAGAAGCTGCACTTGGTGAATGCGGATGACAGAGAGAAGGTGCTATTAGCATCTCACCAGCTGAAAGGAGCAGCGAGTGAATGGTGGGATAACTACAGAGAAGGTGCAGAAAATGCAGATGCTACCACCTGGGAGGAATTCCAGGAGGAATTCAGGAGGTATCACATTCCGGAGGGTGTGATTGAAATGAAGGCCGATGAATTCCGCTCACTCAAGCAGGGAGCAATGACAGTCAATCAATATATCAGGAAGTTCATGAAATTGGCTCGTTATGCTCCCGACGATGTCAACACCGACAAGAAGAAGCAAGATCGTTTCCGAAAGGGACTTAATCCTGGATTAAGAGTGCAGCTAGTCACACACATATATCCAGATTTCAACACTCTTATGAATTGAGCACTTCTTCTGGAAGATGCACGTTCCCACATTGAGCATGACAGGAAGCGCAAATTCACTGCGCAGAAGCTCAAGCAGCAGGAGAGGAATCAGAAGCCAAGAATCAATAACAGCTTTCAGAAGCCAAGGTACCAGCCGACCATGCAATACAGAACCTTCGCGTCCAATCAGCAAGGCTCAGCACCATCATACCGCAATCAGAATTCTGGCAACCAACAGAAGAGCGGTTCTAGTGTCGCCCAGCCCAACAATAATGACAAGAGAACCTGTTTCCACTGCCGCGAGCCTGGCCATATGATTGCAAGGTGCCCTTATCGGAACCAAAGCAATGCTCCAACTCAGCAGCATCAATCAAATAGCGCCAGAACTGCAGCATCAGGAAATGGACGTGGTGGACAGCAACCCTCGGGACAACCGCGAAGGAACAATCAAACCTTCGGCCGAGGCAAGGTCAACCACATTAATGCAGACGAGGTCGAGGATACTCCAGACGTTGTACTTGGTGAGTACCTCGTCAACTCAACTCTTGCAACTGTTCTGTTTGACTCTGGAGCTTCGCACTCATTTGTTTCATCGAAGTTTTTTGCTACAAATGGCTTGCCAACTGTTATGCTTAAACAACCCCTAATAATCCGGACTCCCGGGGCCGAGACCAAAAGTTATTTGGGATGCCCACGGGTAAAGATCCTTTTAAGTGGGGTAGAGTTCCTAGCGAACTTAGTAGTCCTAAGATCTCAGGGGATAGATGTCATCCTTGGAATGGACTGGCTAAGTAAACACCGGGGCAATATAGCCTGTGACACCCGAAAGGTTACTCTGGTAAATCACAAAGGGATTAAAGTGGTATGTGAACCAAAGAGGCCAAAAGATACACCAATGGTTCACCACATGGAAGCAAAGTCATTGGATGAAGTACCAGTGGTCTGTGAATACCCAGATGTATTTCCAGAAGAGCTGCCAGGCATGCCACCTGACAGAGATATAGAATTCATCATTGACTTAATCCCCGGAACTTCTCCAATAGCAAAGAGACCATATCGAATGGCAGCTAATGAGTTAGCAGAGTTGAAGGCACAAATAGCAGAATTGCAGAAGAAGGGCTTTATTAGGCCAAGTTCGTCACCATAGGGATCACCAGTCCTCTTTGTCAAAAAGAAAGACGGCAGTCTTAGATTGTGCATAGACTACCGATCTCTCAATGAAGTCACCATTAAGAATAAGTACCCATTGCCCAGGATCGATGATTTATTCGATCAGTTGAAAGGAGCCAAGTATTTCTCCAAGATTGATTTAAGATCTGGGTACTATCAATTGAAGATTAGAGAAGGAGACATCCTTAAGACAGCTTTTGTTACCAGATATGGACAGTATGAGTTCACTGTGATGCCATTCGGACTCACAAATGCGCCTGCATACTTCATGAATCTGATGAACAAGGTATTTATGGAAGAGTTAGATCGATTTGTCGTTGTCTTCATTGACGACATCCTGATCTACTCTAAGAGTGCCGAAGAGCACGAGGAACACTTGAGAATAGTGCTGGAAAGGTTGAGAGCACATCAACTGTACGCCAAATTCAGTAAATGTGAATTTTGGCTAAACAGAGTGGCTTTCCTTGGACATATTCTGACTGAAGAAGGAGTGTCAGTCGACCCATCCAAGGTTGAAGCAGTCACCAATTGGAAACAACCCACCAATGTGACGGAGGTCAGAAGCTTCCTTGGTTTGGCAGGTTATTACCGCCGATTCATCGAAGGATTTTCCAAAATAGCCAGGCCTATGACAGCCTTGACACAGAAAGGCAAGGAGTATAAGTGGACAGATGCTTGCGAGAGAAGTTTTCAAGAACTAAAGAAAAGATTGACAACAGCCCCTGTACTGACTTTGCCAGACATCCACCGTGACTTCGTCGTGTATTGCGATGCGTCACGGCAGGGATTGGGATGCGTCCTAATGCAAGATGGACGAGTGGTAGCATATGCCTCAAGGCAATTGAAGACACATGAGCAGAACTACCCTACTCATGACTTGGAGTTAGCAGCTGTCGTCCATGCGCTCAAGATCTGGAGACACTATCTAATTGGAAATAAGTGTGAGATATACACGGATCACAAGAGCCTAAAGTATATCTTCACCCAGACAGACCTAAACCTCAGGCAACGAAGATGGTTGGAATTAATCAAGGATTACAACCTGGAGATACATTATCATCCAGGAAAAGCTAATGTGGTGGCAGATGCGCTGAGTCGCAAGGTGCCCCGTCATCGCATTAGAATATCCAAGCGGATGCCTGAGTTACAAGCAGAGATGGAAAAGTTAAACCTACACATCGCCCAACCAGGTCAGTTGAATACGCTGAGTGTAGAACCAACACTGGAAAGCCAGATACGCACAACTCAAGAGACAGATGAGGAAATACAGGATCTCAAGAGAAAGACAGGGGAAGACAAAGCCCCTGGATTTCGAGTAGATAACCAGGGAACCCTATGGTACAAAGACCGAATCTGCGTACCAAGTATGGGAGGTTATCGACAGCTTATCCTAGATGAAGCACATAACTCTGCCTACTCCATCTATCCTGGAAGTACCAAGATGTACTTGGATTTGAAGCAGAAATACTGGTGGACTGGCATGAAGAAAGATATTGCAGAATTTATAGCCAGATGTGACATATGTCAGAGAGTGAAGGCAGAACACCAGAGACCTGCAGGACTATTACAACCATTGCATGTTCCGATATGGAAGTGGGATGAAATCAGCATGGATTTCATCGTGGGGCTGCCCAGGACCCCGAAAGGAAATGACTCAATATGGGTCGTAGTGGATCGCCTGACCAAAGTTGCACATTTCGTACCAGTCAAGGCGGACTACAGAACAGACAAGTATGCTCAGCTCTATGTAGACAACATCCTCAAGCTGCATGGAGTTCCGAGCAGGATAGTGTCCGACAGAGGCCCACAGTTCACTTCTAGATTTTGGAAGAGCCTACATGGTTTGCTGAAAACAAAGTTGGACTATAGCTCTGCCTATCATCCCCAGACAGATGGACAGACAGAAAGAGTAAACCAAATTTTGGAGGATATGCTGAGAGCATGCGTCCTAGTCTATGGAAAGGACTGGGAAAAGAGTTTGGCCTTCGCAGAATTCTCCTACAATAATAGCTACCAAACAAGCCTGCAAATGTCACCATTTGAGGCATTGTATGGTAGGAAATGCAGAACCCCACTAATGTGGTCGGAAGTAGGAGAAAGGTCGCTTTTTGGACCTGCTATTATCAGGGATGCCGAAGAAAAGGTAGCACTGATCAGAGAAAACTTGAAAGCAGCCCAGAGCCGACAGAAGAGCTACGCAGACACAAGGCGTAGAGAGTTGAGCTTCGAAAAAGGAGATTATGTGTATCTCAAGGTATCGCCAATTCGAGGAACCAGAAGATTCCAAGTAAAGGGAAAGTTAGCCCCAAGGTACATCGGGCCATTCAAGATACTTGAGAGGATCGGAAAAGTGGCATACCGTCTTGAACTCCCTGAGGAGATGTCCGACGTACATAACGTCTTCCATGTGTCACAGTTAAAGAAATGTCTGAGGGTTCCAGAAGAAGTGGTACCCCCTGAAGTAATGGACCTTCAACCCGATCTTCGATATCAAGAAAGACCTATAAAGATATTGGATGTTGCTACTCGACTAACAAGAAGGAAGGCCATAAGATTTTGCCGAGTGCAATGGAGCAATCACACTGAGGCAGAGGCCACATGGGAGCGAGAAGATGACCTCAAGAAAGAGTTTCCATATCTGTTCGAGAGCGAGTCGGAATCTCGAGGACGAGATTCTGTTTAAGTGGGGTAGGTTTGTAGTACCCGTAATTTTGGCCCATGACGATAAACCCTAAAATATGGATTTTCAAAATTTTCAAACTTAAAATAATTAACTAGACTCAATTAGGGCTCAATTAAAATTTTCTCGAAATAAAACCATGCATGAAAACACTCATGTGCATGTTTGCCTCTCTCTTGCCTTTATTTTAATTGTTTGAGTGTGTGTTGAAAACCTATTTCAATTTTGAATTCAAATTCCCTTGAAATCCCTCCAAAATCCAAATCCAGAAAAGATAAAACCTTTTTCCTTCTACTGGGCCGCCTTCCACCTTTTTCCCCGCGCGCGGCCCATCTTCTCCTCTCCTCTTTTCCCTCCGCGCCCGGCCTCTGGGCCGCTCCATCCGCGCGCACCTCGGCCCAATTCAGCCCGCGCCCGGTCGCCGACACGTGGGACCCGCGTCTTCTTCCTCCTCCGACGCGCGCCGCCCGACCGGCCGGCGTGCCGGCCGGGGGATTTACTCCCCGCCGCCGCATTTCCTCCTCTACTCCCCCACGCGTCGCTCTCCCGCGCTCTCCCTCCTCCTCTCGTCCGGCCCCTACCGCCCCAAACCGCCGGCAATATCAAACCCTAGCCGCCCTCGCCATTAAACGCGGCGAGCTCGAGCTCCACGCTGCGGTAGCGTCAAGACGACGCGCAGCTCCTTCGCACCGCGCCCGGGACCCCCATCTTCCTCCGCGCCGCGTGGCCGCTAGCTCGCCCGTCCCCCACACCTCGCACCGCACGCCGCGGAACTCCGATGAAATATCCCGGCAGCCGCGGGATATTTTCCCGGCTCTCCACCGCCTTCGCGCAGCTTTAAAAGCGGCGCACCGGCCATCTTCTTCTCCTTCTGCTCACATTCCTCCTTTCCCTCTCGCGCACCAGCCAACCCAGCTCCAGTTTCTCTCCCTCTTCCCCAGCTCCGGCGAGCGATTCCGTCGCCTTCCGACGTTCCCCGCCCTCACCGGACCCGAGGTGAGCACCTCCACTCCCCTCTCTCTCTTTTGCATCCCTCCTTCTCCCTCCTCGCACACGGCAGCCTAGCTCCCACCGTGCGCCACCGCCGCCTCCTTTTCCTCTCCGATGCCGGCCGCCGTGGAGCACTCCCGGACATCGCCGAGCACCCCCACACCTTCACCGCACGAACGCGCATCTTCTCCCCTTCACAAACTCGTGCCCGCGCGCTCGCGCGCGCGCCTCACCGCGCACGCCGATGCGCCGCCGTGCTCCGGCAGCGTCGCGCCGCCACTCCGGCCACCGTCCACGTCACCACGTACCCCCATCATCTTCCCCGTCACGCGTCGATGGCCGGCACCCCTCTTCCCGACCCACTAGGCCCCAGTAGCGGCCGGCGGCGAGCTCTCCGGCGCCGCCGCGCCCTTTCTCCCCGTCGCCGCCGCGCCGGCGCCACCGGGCCCCCGCCCGAGTCGCTGACTCGCGGGCCCGCGCGGCCCCGCGCGCCCCTCGGTCCACCGGACCGGCTCACGGTGGACCGCACATACAAACCCAGCCCGGTCCACGCCTCTGTGGACCAAGTCCGCGGAACAGTGGCAGCCAGGGGCCCCCGGCCCCACAGGCCCACATGTCAGCCTCTACACGCTCTGAGTTTCGCTAGAGTCACACGCGCAGTGTACACAGAATGTTATTCCAGTGCCCAAATAATTCCATAAAAATTCCCAAAAATATCCAAAAATTCCCAAATACATTTCTAACACTTTTCCAACCCTTGGACACCTCTGGAAAATTTAGGTTGAGATTATACTAACATTTAGTTAATCTCCCCTAATTCCGATATAACCCTTTTATATTCGAATATCAATATCTTTTCCATTTTAAATCCAAATCAAATGATTCTTGCGCCAAAATTCATCTAAAATCATCCTCTATCAAACCACGCCAGAACCATCCTCCTTTGTGTCATTTTGGTATTTTACCTTATTTTATTTGAATGATTGTTTATTGTGTGTTAAGCGGTAGATTTAGCCTTTCTTTTATTTTTCGTTATCGCTAGATAATCAAGACTTCGAGGAGGAACACGAAGACCCCGACTACGAGGAAGGTCTAGAGGAGGAAGATTTTGGTGAAGGCAAGTCCTAACCACCTTGATCATATTTAACCTAATTAATTCTTACAAAATACCCTATATAGAGCCTGTGTGCAAATTAAACATGCATAGTCTTTTAAAATGATTTAAATATTAGAGTAACCTATCTTGTTGAAAGCCATGCCTTGTTTATTGCTATCCTTAATCCATTGTTAACCCTAGGTTCCACAATCATTAATCTTTAATGATTTGTTGGAAAATATTGCCGCTTAGGTTCAATCACACTGTGTTAATTAATAATATTGCATCACATGTTTTTGTGTGAAAATGTGTGAGTGTGACTTGGTGATGTGTGTGTGAAATAAAAGGGATGGGCTTAGTAAGTGAAACCCATAGTGGGGGTTATGTTTTAGATGGGAGCAAGCGAGGTAGTCCTCAGTGGGGAGGCTATCTCTAGGACGCTACTTCTCGTTGGAGAGTAGCTATTGAAGATGCTTGCTTCGGTCGTATAAGGACCGGTTCATGTGCCGTCTGGCCTAGCACACCGTGCAACCACGAGGCCCTATTATGGGTAGGGTTTGGGACCACACCCTACTAGTGATCGCCCGGTACCACCAGGAGGCAGGGAGTTGCAATCGGAAGCCAGGAGAAGATCTTGACGATGTTGGCGTCGGATCCGGCAAGTGGAGGTGATTGGCTTTGGCCATGCTATGTTTATATGAGGCCCCTGGTCGCGGATTTTCCGAGGTGGTACCGTGGTGACACTAGGCAGGTACGGGACCATTTGTGTGTCTTTCCGACCCACGACGGTGAGAAGGTCTGGCACCCCTCGTGGGGAAAGTGTACAACCTCTGCAGAGGATAAGAATCTATCCGGATAGCCGTGTTCCACGGTATTGGGCAACGCGAAAGCCATGGCCGTACAATGATTAGACTTTTGGGCGTGAGTTCTCCTTGGCGTGTGTTTTTGGAAAAACGCCGGTTTGGAGCCGTGTGCTGGTTGTCTGCCAGCGACTAAAACTTGGGAACTGGCGGGAAGGATTTATTCTCCCCCAGGGCCACAACCCCACTAAATCTTCAACAAATCCTGACTTAGAATTTTGCAAAACTGCTTTGGTTTTCAAAACCAACCCCTGCATTGAAAATTGGCTTTTTGGCCGATTGATGGAAACCCTCAGCCTTCTTCTTGATATCACCCATGCATATGAGTCACCCTTGTGTTAGGACTTGTTGAGTACCTTATGTACTCACTCCCCATCTTAATCAATCATTCAGAGGAAGAAGCAGAGTATGATTTTCAAGCCGATGGCGATGAAGACTAGGGTCGTCACGCGCAAGTTTGCCAGTGGAGTGGATCTGCTTCCGCCGTCCGTTGCGTAGAATAAAGTGTGGCATTGCTGCTTCCCAGTAATGGCCTCTGTGGTGTGATGTGTAGCGTTGTAAGGCCTCTGGCCACCTCAAAGACCTTTTATGTAAATTAAAAGGCTTGTAATGAGCTTTGGTAATAAATAAAGGTGTGACTCTGAAATGCCATTCTGTGAGAATGTCCGTATCAGCGTCTGATCCAGGGACTGATACGGTGGATTCAAGTACCTCTGAAAATGGGGTATGACACCTGTGATGTCCTTTATTTCTTTGTCGACAGTACTGGAACTGAAACTTTGTTTCTGTGCTGGTTCTGTTAGCTACATCACAATTAGTGCACTATTTTGTTTCAACATATTTTTAGTAAGGTTCATCTTTTCCTGATGTATGTTAAAGAAAATGTTTCTGGTAACAGGTGACCTCAGTAGATCATTTTATTCTATAAGTTGTGATAATTTTATCATTTTCAGCTATGTTTGAAAATTCTTCGGTGAATTTGATCTGTGTCTGTTATAAGGTAATCATTTGGCCAGCACATCGTAAGAAATGGTTTTGATGTAGTAGTTTGCGGTGTACATTTACCGGTTTCATGATCTTTAGCTATCTTTGGCAATATTTTTCAGCTGTCTAAGCCTTACTGATTGTTTTTAATGGAGTTTTCATGTAGAGATCTGCACAAGTTTTTGGTGTTCCTTCTCTATTTTGGTTCGATTTCTCAACAGATATGATACCCAAGTTCGTGTGTTATATTGACATGTTCTTCTATTTTATGCCTTTGGATGGTACAACAAAAAAAAATGAATCATTGTGAACATGTACGACCGAGTATTTTAGTGAAGAGACTATAGTAATATAAGGATGCAAAATGACAAGGAATTCCCATAACTGTCTCAGAGCCATATTGAGTGCCATATTGACTATTCTTTACTGTAAGCTTGACATGAAGAGCTTCTCCTGATGCAAAGAAACAAATGTTAAAGTTTTCTCTCACATGATTCCCACTATTTATTTGACCTTATTGCATTCATATTGTGCTTGGTACCAGTACACCAACATAATAATGATTTAATCTGATAAATTGCATGGGTACTATTCGGATTTATAACAAGATGTGGTAGTTAACTCATTAATTATTTTATTTACCGCTTATAATTGTGTATTTGTGGCATGGTCTGATCATTGCCGAAATTTTCTATTTAGGCACGCTTGAGCTTATCCATGTCCACACTCTAGATTTGCACATATTTGATGTGATATGAAATTTGAAATCTATAGCTCATGTGAATTACGTGCTACAAATATATGCAAAAAAAATTCTCCAACATATGAGCTTCATTGTTTTTAATGTCACTTAGAAGTATTCTGTTTTAAAATTATAGTAAATGTATGTAGAGAGGGCAAGTCTGCGCGAAATGAGAGGTGACATGAGCAGCTTCTGCTTCTTCACTACAACATGGATCATGAGGTCGTTCTTAAGATAAACAACAGTAATGCTTTGCCTGCAAGGTAAGAATTCTGGGCCTTCTATTCTTGGTTGAATCTTTGCTTTTGTTTTTATTCGAAACTTTGGGGAGCTAATTTGTTATTTCCTATACTTTTAGGTTCGAGGCATCCAGCCAATTCAAATGTCCGCTGCATGATCTGCATCCCGCGGCCGTTCCAGCGCATTAACACGCTCACGCTCACGCGCAAACAGAAGCTTTTATCAAATGGTTATTAACGAAAGATATTCACTCTGGAATCGATCGGGGAAGGCTAGGATAGGCCATGAAAAGTATCAACTCTCCCCAGACGAAATGCTGATGGCATATATGTAGCAATTAAAATGCGACAAATATTTTTGCATAAGCATCAAACAAACATGAAGTATGTTGCGATTTAAAACTGAGCACTGGAACCTACATGCTCGCATAGAAGGAAGGTACAGCTAGAGGCAGATACAACAGGGGATTCCATGCATGCTAGGTCTAGAAAAACAGGGGGGCATAAAATCAGGTAGCCCGCACTTAATTAGCTCCATGAAGATTGATGTTAGTTCTAATGGGATGAGAACCAGTCGTGAATGCCGCTCCAGCACCAGTTATGGTGATTGGTCGAGAAAAGGCTAAATTAAAAGTCATCAAGAAAACCAACATTTTGCAACACTGTTTTTCTCTGAAAAGTGTGAGGAGGATACCAACTGTAGTCATATTTTGGTACATCCGTGGGAGCTGGGAGCACCTTTTTCGAAGCGTCAACGATAAAATAAGAAAGCCCACCTAAACATATTCATTACTTTGAAGTGTTATTACAAACCAGGTAACGGTTCCTATTGCTGAGATCGGGTGACCAGGGTACGTACAAATTTGGAGATGAAAGGGAGCCACAAAGGATTATAATCACAGGACTCACACACGCAAAATAAACAACATGGCACCACGGCAGCATCGGTATACACCTTGTGTTGACTAGGTAACACTTCAGTGATTTAACCTAGTTTTCACACGGATAGTTGTGCCAAAATTTCCCGATGTGCCTCCCAACCCCACGTTCAGCAATCATCACTGTTTGTAAGCTCTAGTTTTGCCTGAAACCTTGTTGAACAACAGTGTCACATCGTTCATGGTACACTATGTAAGAAAAGCTATTTGGAGACACGTCTTAACCCTAATCAGAGACGAAATTTTTTTTCGTCTCCTAATTTGCGTATGCAAAGAGGGCTAATTGCAGACGCGGAAAAACGCGTCTCCAATGATCCGATCATAGCAGACGCGTTTTGACAAAACGCGTCTCCGCAAACGCGTCTGCTATGATCATATCATTGGAGACGCGTTTTGTCAAAACGCGTCTGCTATGATCGGATCATTGCAGACGTGTTTTTATCCCAAACGCATCTCCAATGAGAATTAAAAAATTAAAAAAAAATAGAAATGCTTATGCATTACATACAGTGCCAATCCACATTCTTTATCCATGATATACATTACAAATATGAACTACAACTTGCAGATCATTACACCAGTAGCTCATATCAACCAAAGCATAGAGATCTTAGCCTATGATGGAGAGATAGGCCAGAGGAACTAATACAACATAGAGGAACAATGACAGATTTCAGATCTTAGCCTAAGACAGATTTCAGATGAACACCATACTGACATGCCCATGTGTCAACCAATACACATGGTTCATCATTATACACATTACAAATACATTGCCTTGTACATGCCTTTTTATCATGCTAACAAATTCTTGCATAGTGGTATTGAAAAGCAAAGGACAGTGACCTACGTTACTCAAGACAATGTATTTCTCAGGCAAATGACCTACATTACAAATAGTGGTCTTGTACATTCTGCATGCATTTCTCAGGCATGTTAACATGCATTTGCTCTACCTTGGTTGACTCATACTATAGAGAAACCACCTGCTACGGATGGAGCTGATATCTAAACTTACCTCATGTTCAGTTCCAGCTTCCAGAACATCAAATACTTCATACCAGATCCTGTGACAAATGGAAATATTGTTATAGGTGGAAAACACGGTAAAGAGCATGACAAAAATATACTACTGCTACCAAGCATGAAAATTTTGAGTACACTAATATCAGTCAGCAGTATGATAGTACCATAACTAAATCATTCTGCATGAAGAACTTGCAATATTGAAAATAAAGAATGGTGTAGAACAAGTACTGGCTATAGAACAAGTACAACTAATCAAAAGAGCATACTGATGGCTGACAAAGTGTGCAGTAACAAACTTCAGTAATACAATCAAGTGGAAGAGAAGATCATCTCCCCATTAGAATATTCTATCAACCTGAACTAAACAATAGCTGCTTAGTCCTTATCAGTTAACATTTGATTGCATTTGATTATAAAAAAGAGAGATTATCACTGCAATGGAAATTAAGCAAGAAAAAACATCATTGTACTAATCTTAGATAAGTCGCAGACACGACTTGGAAGAAAATAAAAATGGCATAGTAATCCTGAAGCTCACCAAGTCAGGGGAGTAACTGAAACTCACAAATAGTCCTGTTATTGCCACGAATAGACAGAGATCAAGAACTATCAGTTACAGAAAAAAAACAAGCTCATAACTAGCTACCAGTAATATTTAAAATAAAAAGCTACATACCAAGTTCAGAGGTGATAGATGATGTCTTCTGCATCAACTGAAACACCTACAGAGACGAGAAAATCACAGGGTAAGAAAATGCCATTCATCTTTATGTTATTGATCAGATACTACCAATATACACTATGTTCAAAGTTCCCAGGTTCTGCTATGGCATGACCAGTCACGCAGAAAATAACACAATTGTTTATCAACCCAACTAATTAACAGCATAAAGCGAATGAGCAGGTTCAAGACTTGATTTAAAAGTTGGTTAAGCTAGTCAGGTTCAGTTAGATGCAAAAGTTTACATGTTACAGACATAGAATTTTTTTTTTAGGCGAGACTACTTCAGTCACCCAGATTACTAGTACACTATTTTTTTCTCACAAAACTTGTACTGCACAGAAGACCTAATTTGTTGTGACATGGTTGTTGATAATTACCAAGGACAGATACACATCAACCTTCGTGACTTGTGAGGCTGAGACAGAACAGGGGGTAGGGAGACGGTGGTGTACCTTCTCGGCGGTGAGGGAGGGCGTCACTCAAGCCCTTGGTGTGCTCGGCGAGGTCAAGCATGGGCGGCACGGGGCCTGAGCCTGTTGGAGTGGCGGACCGAGTAGCTGTTGGAGAGGTGGACTGGCGGCGCATCCCGCTGCGGCGCGCCGAAGGTGTTGACGACCACCGTAGCTTGCTGGTGCGGAGAAGCATGCTGATGGAGATGAAGCCGCCGGATCCACGCCGACCTGACTCGATCCACGTTGTCCCGCCTCGATCCGTGCCACCCCGCCTCAATCCGTACCGCCGGAACTCTAGCAGCTCGCCAGGGAAGTGGAGGATGTCGTCCCGCCTCGATCCACGTCGATCCACGCTGCTGCCACGGCGGGAGCTCGACGGAGGCTGCTCGACTGGGAAGGGGAGGGACCTGTGCGCCAGATCTGAGAGAAGCCAGTGAAAGAGAGAACATCACAGCGAGATCTGCCTCCGCGGGCTGCTCCGGCAAGGTGGGGGCGCGGCACGAGTCGACGAGGAGGAGGCGCGGCCGCAGGGAGGGCAAGGTGGCGGAGCGGCGGCTCCGGTCGACGAGGAGTCAAGCCAGTTCTGGTGAGGGCGTGGTGGAGAGCAGAAGGGAAGAGTGGGTTGGTGGGTGGCGTGGGGTTCGGACGCGAGGCCACCGCCGAATAAGTTGAAACTAATGAAAAATTCGGGTTCGGGAACTTTGGTTCGGCGACGCGTTTCCTCGAGACGCGTCTGCTGTAGACTGGTCCAGGACCAACAAGCGCGTTTAGGTGCGCCGCGTCTGCTATATACCTGAATAGCAGACGCGTTTTGAACAGTACAACTATATAGCAGACGCGCCTGGTTGATACGCGTCTGCTATCAGCCTTCGTAGACGCGTTTTAAAAACGCGTCACCGAGACTCTGTGTCTGGAATTAGCCTTTCTGGCATAGTGGTAGCATGTGGTGTGTAGTGTCAACAAGCATACTATTTCGTTGCTACAGGCGGAAATGGAGCAACCACTGGTATATATAGGTATGTCCATTTGTTTCTCCTTTTTCTTGTGAGGCCTTTAACAGATCTTTATTGTTTCAAAAATTGGCCAGGCCGTCATAACTGATTGTTAGTTTGCATATCTGAAAATGCGTGAACTGGATACTATATGTAACTTTGTGGTCTATTTCCTCCCTTCAAATAAAAACATTGTCTAATTCTGAATTACCTTTTTCAAAGTTGACGACGACTGGCTATATGTACTACTGTGTTTGCCTTCCGAGTGTAGTAAAACAGAGGTTCGACCATGCACTGCAACTATAGCAGTTTGCTCTTTAAAACTATCAGACCTACATGAGCGTTACATACATATTGAAATGGTTAGGATGGTCAGCTCAAGAATTATCCAATGCAAGGAAATTTCTTTGTAGAAATAAATTATCACTTATCTTCCGTGTAGACTAGGTGAGTACGTAAATAGGCCTGCAATGCATCTGGAGATTTCATTTTCTACTTGAAAGTCATATATTAAGTAGGGTACTGCTATACATCTGACCCATTTGTACGACCAAAGATCCAATAGGTTAAGTCACTTTGATGGTGGTTTATTTGGTTTTGAAAACCGTTAGATCCCTGGTAGAGTAATGTAAGACGACATGTGGCCAGGGTTTGCAAAACCGACAAAACCGGACCGGTTTTCGCGGTAACCGGACTTACCGGTCCGGTCCGGTTTCCTCGGTTCGCCGGTTTTCGGTTTTAAAATTCAATTTTTTTTGAAAATTTGGAAAAATTTGAAATAAAAAATGTGTCAAAAAACTAGACGGGATTTGGAGGAGAATGGTGGAACAACAACACGAAAATACGGTCGTTTGATCGCCCAAAAAATTGCTGAAAGATTAGAGAGCAAAAAAAAGAAAA
Organism: Eragrostis curvula; assembly: GCA_007726485.1. NCBI lineage: Eukaryota > Viridiplantae > Streptophyta > Magnoliopsida > Poales > Poaceae > Eragrostis > Eragrostis curvula. The sequence continues at coordinate 27,210,244 of CM017440.1, read as the reverse complement.
AAGAAAAAGAAAAACCCAACCTTATCCTTTCCCCACCGGCGGTTTCCTCATTGTTTCGATCCATTCGTCGCACTGCTTTCTCCTCGCGACGCCCCTGCGCCCGATCAATCCGCTGCTGTCCGCCGCCAACTGGTTGCCTCCCGACGAGAAACCGGCGCCAAGTCCGGCTAGCCGAGGTCGACGACCCGCTTATCGCGCGGTCCGCTCGGCTAGCTGGCCCCCTTCCTCGGCTAACCGCGGGGCCGGGCAGGGCACCGCGGCGTTCGGGGACAAGCGCGCCTCCTCCGCCCTGCCGCGGCCCGGCCGCCGCGTGTCGTACCCCATTTCTGGAGCACTAGTGCTTACCGTATCAGTCCCTGGATCAGATGCTGATACGAACACTTACACAGAATGAATATCACAAAGTCATCACTTACATAAATATTACCAAGTCTCATACAAGCCTTTATACATAAAAGGTCTTACAACATCCGGCCAAAGGCCACTTTATTACATCAAGCATCAAGCTGGTGGACTGCTACAGCAGAACCACTTAAACACTACTACAGCGAAAGACGGAATCGGCACTAGCACAGGCATCTTGAGTGCGGATAGGACCCTACTCTTCATCACCATCCTCCATGTACTCTGGTTCTTCATCTGAATGATTAAAGCAAGGGTGAGTACATAAGGTACTCATCACCATCCTCCATATACTAATTATTGTGTGGCACAAGCTTTCGCGTTGCCCATTACCGTAGAACACGGCTATCATGATAGGTTTTTAGCTCTGCAGAGGTTGTACACAATTCCCCACAAGGTACACCAATCCTCCCCATCGTCATCGCTTGGACAGGCATATTAATGGTCCCGTACCTACATGGTGTCACCACGGCACCACCACGGAAATACTGCAACCAGGGGCTTCACAATATCATCATCATCATGTAGAAAGGTGTTGGGAACTACATCGAAGCCCCTCTGACCCACGCGAAGGTCAACAACCACCAGCGAAGGAAGAACGAAAGAAGCAGACGGCACAGGAGTCCGAAGTTAGCAAACTAAGAGCCATGCTAAAGTAGCCAATGGCATACATGTAAATATAATCATCTCGCCCCCTATAAATATGGAGGGAGATGATCCTGTAATGACATCTGGTTTTTGGGGCCTCGAGCCAAGGACAGAATCATTTGCACCGCACTCGATCTTCTCAACATTCTAAACACCTTGCTCCGCATCGCAGGCAAAGAAGGGCTTCGCACGTCTCATAACAGGGAACCTGAAAGAGAACGTCTTCGTCCGGCTTCGTGGACAAGGAAGGAGGGCTTCGCATCATCAGGCAGGCGATGATATCCACTCAGGAGGGCTTTGCAGGGTAATTCGAAGGCATCAGAACCCATCGAAGGCTTCGGGCGAGCAAGATTTCATCAACACTCCGTTGGAGGGCTTCGACACGTCACCCATAGACCTTCGATCCCCCAACATTTGGCGCCGACCCGCGGGGTGAACCCACGACCACGATCAACATGGCAAAAGCAAAGTCGAGGACAAACGTCAGCGACACACAACACGCAGAGATCGAAGCTGAAAATGAAAGGCCCGCGAAGGAAGCGGAAGCCAGAACAGCAAGAGAACAAGAAGAGCGGGACAAAGCTGCACGAGCAGAAGAGATAGCGAGAGCCGAAGAGGTGGCAAGAAAAGAAGAAGCCTTAAGAGCTATGCAAGTAAACAACGCTGAAACATCTCAAGCAGGAAGTTTCCAGCAAAAGGACGACGAAACACGTAACATAACTGAAAGGCTTCGCATCATAGAGCAAGAGAGAATCGAAAGAGAAAAGAAGTTGGCCATCATCGAAAAGACAGCGAAGCTAAAAAAAGACATGCTCGAAAAGATAACGCAAGCCCAACAAGATATCAATGTAATGGACATCAAGCTAAATAAATACAATGAGGAAATGGAGAACCTGAAGAAACAAGAACAAGACATACACCACAAGACTCGCAAACAAACCGAGCACAAGATGGTGTACGAAGTAACCAGCTCTGGCAAGGACAACCAGCCATGCATCATCTACAACGAGAACTCGCCTTTGAGCGAAGAGCTACAGAGTGAACCTTGGCCGGTCAATTTCAAAATGCCGAAGATAAAGGCATACCAAGGAAAAACATGTCCGAGAGAGTTCCTCATGTCTTTCGAAGCCGCAGTAGAATCGGGCGGAGGATCAAACTCAACATATGCGAAAGCTTTGGTGATGGCAGTCGAAGGAGTAGCAAAGACATGGTTTTCCACTCTTGAACCAGGATCAATTAATTCTTGGTCCGAATTAAGAAGAGAGTTCATAAACAATTTTCAAGGCTTCCAAGCATCAGAAATTCATCAGGGAAGACTATTTTCTTGCAAGCAGAAACCAGACGAAGGCTTAAGGGAATACATGCAGAGATTCATGGAAAAAAAGTCAAGAGCAAAGGACGTAGGAGCTTCGACAGTTATCGATGCACTGATGGAAGGCTTGAGGGCTGGCCCTTTCCACTCTGCACTAACAAGGAAGAGACCGAAGACTATCTTCGCACTATTGAACACCTTCGAGAACTACGCGAGGTCAGATGATGAGTTCCGAAGGAAAAAAGAAGACGAAAAGAAACAATCCCAGCTAATCAAAGATGAAAAGAAGTATAAAGAAGAAAAAGAAGCGAGTCGAAGCAGGAGGCACGACGATAACAGAGACAGTTTGAGAGATCATAACAGTCGAAGGGTACACAACCTCGAAAACAGAGAAGAAAGGGGCGATGAAAAGAGAACCAAAGACTACGAAAGAGGGAAAGAGCGAAACAACAATGATAGAGATGGCGAAGACAAAAACAGAGAAAACAATCAGAGAAGCAGTTCTCGCACTCCATACTGTGAGTTGCATGGTGAAGGAAAAGGCCATACAACAAAGCAGTGCCGAAATCTGCAACAATTCAAACAGGAATGGACTGCAGAAAGAGAGGCGAAAAAGGCCATCAGACATACAAGTAACTATCGTGAAAATTGATCTCAAGGTAACCCAATGTCAATATACCCTTCGCACTCTGTCAATCATGTTGTCAACTACCCAAGAGAAGCTTCGCATCAGGCACAGCAATATGCCTACTCCCAACCTCAAAGCCTGGCAGCATTGCCACCGCCTCCAGAAATGAATCAGCAAAGCAATGGAAGAAATACAGAAACAAGCTATACGTCTCAAAGACAAACCATTAACGCTATCTCCGGAGGGTCGACCCAGCAACTAGATTCAAGAAGGGCAAGAAAAGAATACATACGAAGGGTACATAACGTGTCGTCAAGGGCTCCGTTTGTGAAAACCATGTGGTCCCACGTCCACATCACCTTCGGAAAAGAAGACGCAAGGGACCTTGATCAACCTCACTCAGACCCACTGGTCATCAAGGCAAATATAAAAGGGTTCAATGTACTCAGAATACTTGTCGATGGAGGAAGTTCAGCTGATATCCTCTTCGCCTCTACATATAGAAAGATGAAGCTGGAAAACGAAACACTACAACCAGCAGGAATACCATTAATCGGCTTCACTGGAAAGGTTATCCAAGCGTTGGGAAAAATTAACCTACCAGTAACCTTCGGCGAAGGAGACAACGCAAGAACTGAAGATGTGACCTTCGATGTGGTTGACATTGTTTATCCTTACAATGCAATCTTCGGAAGGGGGTCCATCAACAAGTTCGAAGCGGCCATACATCAGGGCTATCTATGCATGAAGATTCCTGGTCCCATCTCTGTGATCAACGTCCTCGGAGACCAACTCCAAGCAAGAAGTATCGAAGATGGCGAAACCCCTGGAAGGAAGAATGTCCATTTCATCCGAAGAAAGCAAAAGGCCCCATCGCCCAAGACTTTCGGACTAAAAAATTTTGTCCATGATATATCAGAGATACATGAGCCGTGTCTACCAAGAACATTTCTTCGGTAGCGCGCGTGATGGCCATATGTAAAAGCACAAAACTCGCGGGGGGTGCACTCTTTTTCCTCACGAGGGTAGCCCTGCGAAGGGTGTGAGGTTTTTTAACGAGGCGCCCTCCAAGACTGTAACACAGTTTTATAATTACTTTTTTACCCTCAAAAAATTCCAGAGCAATTTCCTGGGGGGCGCAGAAGAGCCAAGGCTCAAGAAATGAAGCTTCGAGCTCAAAAACGATATCAGGCAAAAGCCTAGAGAATTCGAAGGTTACACCAATTAAGTATTTGGTGTAATCTTAGTTTGGATCGATGTATCACGAGGGATGATACAAAGACTCCAGACAAGAGTCGAAGGGAAAGATAAGCAAAGAAAGCCTAATCTACCCAAGTATCGACAAACAGAAACCTTCGCAAAAGGAAAAAAGCGCGATCCTTCGCATGAAAATGTTCAAATATCAAAGAACGAAAACACGAAAACTTGCGTTCCTTAAAGGAAACACAAGGTCATCGTGCAAGAAGCATTAAAAGCTTCGAATAATATTGAAGAAATCTTCTCTCTGGCAAAGACCTTCGAAAGATTGCTCCAAAAGAATAGCTTTATTAAGCAAAAATCATTGTTTAAAGGGAACCATCGTCAGGTTCCTGCTTAACAATAAGCCCTAGTTCTAACAGCATCTCATAAATAATGCTATACTCATCAAAATCAAACCCACTCGAAGGCGAGTAAGGCCTCTGAAAAACAAGGTCGACCACTCCAGACGAAGACATCCGCGCAACATGCGAAGCTGCATCGAATCCATAAGATGAACTTTCGCGGCCAGACGAGCGACCGCGATGACCGCGACCTCTGCCCCTTTTCCTAGAAATCCCTCGGCTAGGAGAAGAAACATCACGAGACTTACGACCCCCAGAAACCTCAGAATCAGGAAGACCAAGTCTGATGAAACCAACAAGGCTACCAGGAGGGAAAGCATAACCTTCGACCCCTTCGGCAGGGGACAGAGGATCAGAGTCAGTAGACAAAACAAATTCTGAAGAAGACGAGCTCAAAATCTCGATAGCATCTTCAACACGAGCCTTCCGAGGAGAAGAAGGCCCAGCAGAAGCAAATTCGCTCAACGAAACCTTTAACGAAGGCTTCGGAGTAGCAAACTCGCTCAAAAAATATGAGACGAAGCCTAAAGTCCAAAAATCAAGCAAAAATTAATCAAAACAACATAAAGTTTACAACAATTACAACAATTCTCAACAAGATACAAGTTCGAAGGGATGATGTAACCCCTCCCTCGAAGCAAAAATAAATTGTTTATACCTCACTCTGAGGTAGACGACCGACAGACTGCACCTGGTTCCAGAAGGATTCGTCAAAATGACTGGCGACCTTCATGAGAGCTTCAACCACAGGACGGGGAGTAGAATCAACGGCAGAAAATTTAAAGTCGTCAGAAGCAACCTTCGCCAAAGCATTACTCCCTTCGACATCAAGAGAATGGAGGAGATCCCGAACAGCCAGATGAACGGCATTGGTGGAGAAGGCCCTACAAGCCTTCACCACGTAAGGAATATTGACAGAGAGCCAAGACTGACGCTGCTCAGTCGAAGCGTCCTCAGGGATCTGATCAGGAGTCGTCCCAACTGAGATAAGAGCGTCCTGAATGTGGCTGCAAAGAGAAGACAGGCGAAGCTCCTCAGCCTCAACAAAAGAGGCCGCCTCCTGATCCGCGCTTTTAACTTTTCCGCGAGGGACCCTGTTGGCCTCCAAAGCCTCCGCAAGGGACGAATCGAGATCCTCCAACTGTTTCTCTAGAGAAGCCACCTTCGCCTTAAAATCCTCAGTGGACTTGACGAGGGTCTCCTTCTCAACGGAGAGATCAATCACATGTTTTTCGTTAAGAGCAAGCGCATCCTCTTTCTCCTTGATCTTTGCTTCAAGAGTCGAAAGATCATTGCGAAGACGGTCTCGATCAGCCCTCGCTAGAGTCAGCTCATTAAACTGGCGAAGGGAGGCTTGGGTAATAGCAAGCGACTGACGAAAACAAGAGCGAAGTTAGAAAGACAAGCAGCTGAGTAAATACAAAAATAACAAACCACTTACCTTCATTTGCGAAGATAGTAAAGACTTGTATAGAGCATCACCACCCTGAAGTACGAGTTCATTCTCCACTTGAGGAAAACGAACCCTTCTGCAGCAGCAACAAAGGGCGCAGCGGCCCTGGCACTCATAACGAAGGTGTTCGAAGACACCTCGTCACACAGAGCTAAAGAACACCTAGCAGCTTCGACTGAATCAAAAGTCATGTCAAAAGGGAGAAACTCTCCAAGCATTGCTTCAAAGACTGAGTGTAGGAAAAGGTCACCACCTGCTGAAGGGCTAAGGGGCTCACGAAGCCCAACACCCGGTTTCGAAGGAAGTTGAACCTGGGAGCGATCTGTAAGAGGTCTCAAGTTATCAGCAATTTGACGAAGCTCAGCCATACTAAGAGATGAGAGACGACCTTGAGCAGAAGCTTCGGCTACTCCTTCATCATGAACAGGAGCAACAGGAGGAATATCAGGACCCTTAACACAGGTCTTGTCCTGGATCCTAGCCTTCGACCCAGATTTAACAAGAACAGAATCGGCACCCTTCGAAGCCTTGTCCTGAATCTTGGCCTTCTCAGCGGCACTGGCATCATGAATGTCAACCGTAGAAGCAAAAATATCCTTTGCAACAAAATAAGAACCCTTCGAAATGACTTTCTTAGGGATAGATTGAACTTTAGACCCAGAAGAATTGCTACCCCCATCCTCCGAAATGGAAATCAAATCCAATGCGGAGCGAATCACCGGAGGCTTAAAAGCAAAAGATGGTTTCGCTAAATGTGAAGTCTTCGGCTGATTTGCCAAAGGAATAGCAGCACCCAAAGCCGTCGAATTAGCTTCGCTGACAGCTTTATCGGAGCTGTCCTTCGACGAGGTCTTGTGAGTTTTCAGCTTCTTCTTGGCTTGCTTTTCGCTAGACCTTCGGCTACCAGACATCTTGAAAAAGGACGAAGGAAAAGGATCTCCTATTGCGAAAGGGATTGGAATAACCAAAGGAAAGAAGACGCGCAAAACATGCGATTGAAGAAACAGCGCGCCCACGATGAAGATATATAGAAGGGAAGCGACTATCGGGAACGGAAAAGAAGTACGGAACGAAAACGACAAGACACGTGTATGGGTCAGAAAGGCACACGGTGCGATCATAAATTGATAAATGTTGAGGGCTAATGTTGGGAACTACACCGAAGCCCCTCTGACCCACGCGAAGGTCAACAACCACCAGCGAAGGAAGAACGAAAGAAGCAGACGGCACAGGAGTCCGAAGTTACCAAACTAAGAGCCATGCTAAAGTAGCCAATGGCATACATGTAAATATAATCATCTCGCCCCTTATAAATATGGAGGGAGATGATCCTGTAATGACATCTGGTTTTTGGGGCCTCGAGCCAAGGACAGAATCATTTGCACCGCACTCGATCTTCTCAACATTCTAAACACCTTCGCCCGGCATCGGGGGCAAAGAAGGGCTTCGCACGTCTCATAACAGGGAATCTGAAAGAGAACGTCTTCGTCCGGCTTCGCGGACAAGGAAGGAGGGCTTCGCATCATCAGACAGGCGATGATATCCACTCAGGAGGGCTTCGCAGGGTAATTCGAAGGCATCAGAACCCATCGAAGGCTTCGGGCGAGCAAGATTTCATCAACACTCCATTGGAGGGCTTCGACACGTCACCCATAGACCTTCGATCCCCCAACAAAAGGCCTGAATAATCACCATATGCCGGATCCCGACGCCTGCTATGTCGAGTCTTCTCCTGGCTTCCGTTGCAACTCCTGCCCTCCAGGTGGGTACCGGGTGAACACTATAGTAGGGTGTGGTTCCAAACCTTTCCCATTCAAGGCATGTGGTTGTACGAAAGGTGCTAGGCAAGGCGGCACATGAACCGGTCCTTATACGACCGAAGCAAGCATCTTCAATAGCTCTCCTTAAAGGAGGAGTCACATCCCAGAGATAGCCCTCCCCACTGAGGACTACCTCGCTTGCTCCCGCCAAAGAATATCCCCACTATGGGTTGCGCAATTATCACTAGTATATTACCATCCCACATTTCATATTCACACACACTCCACCAAACTCACACACCATTTCACACAAAAAGCATGTATAGCATGATTAAATAAGTACACATGGTAATAAATTCTAAGCAGCATATCATTTCAACATATCATTAAAGAATTAATGATAGTGAATCCTAGGTTTAACAACGGAATCGGGATAAGCAATATCAAGGCATGGCAGTCAAGAAGTAATTACATTTGAACATCATGCACATTTATTTCTAAACTGGGCTCTAAGTTGGATATTTGCAAACATAGGAACAACATGATCAAAGGGGTTAGAACTTGCCTTCACCAAAGTCTTCTTCTTCTAAGTCCTCGCAATCCGGATCCTTAGCTCCTTCCTCAAAAGCTTGCTCTTCTATTGATTCAAAGCAAACAACGATCGAATAAATCTAACGATCAAACAATTTAACTAACAAGCAAATAAACCAAATGAAGGAAAAACAGAGACCAACAACAGAGGGTTCTGATAGCAACAGATAGATCATGATTTTAGATGAATTTTGGCGAAAGAATCGCCAAAATTGGAGCTAAGATGGAGAAGATATGAATTTTACAAGTTTGCAACATAGGAATTAATTAGGATTAAGCTAAGCAATTAACCATAGACATAATCCTAATTATTATGGAGTAAACAAGTGTTGCAAAATGATCAGGAGATAATCTAGAATTTATGGGAATTTTAGGGAATTTTTCTTATAAAAGAAAGTGCTCGAAAAAGGTTTCTGTGTGCATTTTGTGTGTAGCTCTAGCATTTACTGAGAGAGTGTGTGGCTGGCCAGTGGGGTCAGGGGGGCCAGGTTCACTGTGCGGCACTGTGCCGTGAGCTTGGTCCACGGGGCGGTGGACCGGGCACGTCTGTGAGCTGGTGCACGGTGCACCGGGTCTGCCGCGTGGCGAGGCGACCCGGTCGTCGCGGGCCCGCGTGCCGACGTGGCACGCCACGTCGGACGGCGGCGCGACGTGGTCAAAAGGCGCCGGAGCGCGTCGCGCGCGGCGGCGTGTCGCCGGAAAACTTGCCGGCGACGCCTACAAGGCGCGATTCACGACGAGGAAAGCACCTACGAGCCCTACGCGTGAAGGCGGAGCTAGCGGTGCATGGTGTGGACGTCCGGGACGTCCATGGCGGCGTCGCGGGCTCTCCGGAGTACGGCGGCGCGGCGGTGAGCGGGGCGAAACACGCGCGGGAGCGGAGCTCATGCGTGCACGGGCAAGCTGGCGCGCGCCTCGACTGGGCCGAGCGCGGCCGGATGGCGTGCCGGCGTTGAGGTTGCGCGGCGGTGGGTGGCGGAGCTTGGCGCGGAACGTGTGTTCGTTCTCAGCGAAGGAAGAGAAATGGTGCGGGAGGTTGCGCGGCGGTGGGCTCGATGAAGGCGGAGGATGCCGAAAGCTCGACGTCGACGTGCTCGCGGTGGTCAGAACCCTAGCCTCCCTTACCCGCCATGTTCCACAGCTGAGCTGCAAAAATGGTGAGGCTCACGAGGTTAGAGGGAGCGAGAGGGAGCGAGAGGATCAAGAAAGGGGGACGGAGGCCCACCAGTTGCTCAGCAATCGCTCGTCGGGGTGGTCGCCGGAGTTGAGGCCGAGGATGGGGAAAAGAGGAAATGGCGGCGTTTGCGTGCAAGTTTGGCGAGATTGAGCTCGAGGGGAAGAAGAGGGATGCAGCGCGGAGCTCGGTGGCTTTTATAGGCGGCCGGAGCGAGAGTCGTTGGGCGCCGGTCAAGGTGGTGGTCGTCGGTCTTGGATTGCAACGCGACGGAAAAGGGCAGTGCCCATGCGCGTGATGAGGGCGTGAGGCGAGGGACACAGTGCGCTGGACGAGACGGAACGAGAGCGCGGCTGAGCGGGGATGACGCTGCGGCATGGCCCCTCGCCGGTCTTCGGGTCAAGGTCGTCAGTCCGCGCGGGAAGAATGGGCGCGCTGCTGCGGAGTTGGTCGATGGGACTGAGCGACGGGACGAGACGACGAGGCGCGCGTGTGCGTGACGCGGTGCGCGCTGTAGCCGGAGGCGACGAGACGGCGTCGCCGGCAAGAAGGCATGGGCGCTCTGCGCCGCGCCAGAGGAAGGAGACGACTCTGACAGGTGGGGTCCACATGTCAGTGGCTCGGAGCGAAGGAGCGGCTGGCGCGGGCTGGGCCGTGACGCGAGTTGCTGGGCTGGGCTGCTTGGCCTGCGGGAGAGGAAGGAAGAGGAGAGGGAGTGGGCCGCGAGGGAAAGAAAAAGAAAAAGGGCGGCCCGGGAGGAAAGAAATGTTTAAACACTTCGAGAGAATTATCAAGATTCAATTTTGAATGGAATTCAAATTTGAAAAAGGATCAAAACCAAATGAACACATAAATAAAATCAGAAAATTCCAAATATGCAGATGGTGGTGTTTGATGCACATTTAAAATTCAAAATTTCAAATTTGGCATGAGTTTGACTTCTACTTTCATTGGATTTTGTTCAGATTTGAAAAAGTTCAAATTTTTAGTGGTTTTTAATTATGGGCAACACACAGGGTGTTACACCGCGCCTCCTCGGCCACTCCGCGCAGATCGCCGGTTACCACGAAGCCGAGCCCGTGGCGCCACCGCTTGGAGAGCCCGGCGCCGGAGCCGTACTCGTCGCCGCCTCCGTCGTCCATGAGCAGGTCCTCCTACTCGATGGACGCCTCCTTCATCCACGGGCTGCCCCCGAGCCGCCCGACAGCTGCTGCGGCGCACCTCCAGGGTCACCATGGGCGTGGTTCAACCATGGATCGAACCGCCCCATACCCATGGATCCTACAGCAATTTGTGGGGCGCTGCGGGTACCCATTGTTGATTTGCCTCATGAACCATAGGTCCATTGGATATTATGGGTCGAACCGAATTCCTGTGGCTTCACGAAATCGCACGTCGATCGGCGGCGCTATTTCCCATAAATTCGCAGATCTCTGCCTCCAATTTTCCCCATGGCCGCAGCCGCGCGCCGTGGAATCGCCAGCCTTCCCTGCTGACCCCGCTGGTGGCCGGGAACCGGCTTCAATTCCTTCTTTTCTCACTCCTAAGGCCCTCTATTGCGGAGAAGGGGATCAGGCAATTTCTTGACGTAAGGGCGGCAGTGGTTGTCTCCATCGATGTCGAGGATGTGGACGCGGCGGAGGCAGGCGGCGGAGCCGTAGAGACGGCGGCAGAAAGGAGAGGAAAAAATGCGTGGTTCGACCCACTCGATCCTAGGGAACGAACGGAACTGAACCAGCTGCCCCACGACACGATCCATGGTGAACCACTGGAATCAAATTCATGGGTCGGTTCGCCGGTCCGCTGGGCCGACCCGCCCCACGCCCAAGCCTACTCCAGAGCCTTCACATTTTTCCTTTTTTTTTCAATTGCTGTCGGTTTTCGAACTCTCTGTGTCGGCTAACCGGAAAAACCGTCGGTTTACCGGAAAAACCGCCCAGTATGCCCTTTTTTGAATTCAAAAATTTGGAATTTGAATTTTTAGTCGGTTTTCGACCGGTTTTTCCGGTTTTTGCGGTAACCGGTCAAACCGGTGACGGTCGGTTTCCGCGGTTGGTTCGATAATGTAAACCCTGCATGTGGCTGTACTGAAAGAAGGTTCCACCTCGTCAGTTATTGACTAGAACAGTAATGAATGTGCGCACTTCAATTGTGATTTCTGGAGAAAAAAAAAGCAGACCAAGGTGTATTTAGAGACTATATCTAAAACAAATAGGTAGCAGACCAACGTGTATCATTTCCACCAAGCATCTCCGAAAGTGGCAGAGCAACTGATGGAGGATTATGCGAGTTGTTAGAGTTTGAACGGGACACCCACTCCTTAGGGGTTCCAGATCAAAATGTGCATTCCATTCAAAAAGTTAAAATAAAAAGAAAATTTAGATGATATTCCCAAACAAACAAGTGCAAACTAGTAGAACTCTCCTAATCTCACATCCGAGCCATATAACAAGTTTATGCATTACATACATTGCCATATGTCAGGTGACTGAGAATTGGTGGTTGTCTCAGTCACTTTTTTTCCTACTGCTGGATTAAGATCCAAGCGTCTAAAAAAAAGGCCGAACTGAGTAAAGTATGTGTTGGTGGGCTGCGGTGGAGGATGGACTGGAGTTGTTTGTAAACGGGTCCGCGAAATGATAAGAACCCGTTAGTTTGTGGCCTGTTTGTTTAACAGGTGTACACAAGGAACCAGTTAAATCACAGCCTGTCTTCCTCAAAAAAAAAAAAAAAAATCACAGCCTGTCAGCTACGGGCTTTTTTGGTTCAGGGCTATGGTCATGGCCCCGTCAGCGCGCTCGAACCCGGAACCCAAACAAACCGAAGCTTGACACTCACGATGCAGACCCGATAAGACAACCGCAGGGCAAACAACAGGAAGGAATACGATGAAGCCTACAGCCGTTCAATCATGGTCGTGCGGCCAGAAAATTCGACTGAGACGGACGCGAGATCTCAGTCGATTGACGGGGAGCAAATCCTTTATAAATAAGCAGTTCCCAAACATTAATTTCGGGCATACTCAACAAAAACCTCCGTCCAACAATTATCCAAACGCAGTGTCTATATTTAGCTTTGCTCTACCCAGTCATAATTAAAGATGCGACGTAGCAAAACATAAATGAAATATTATTGGAGGGGGCAACATTTATTATTACAAAAGACATTTTAAAAACATCTGAATTAAGATTCAGGGACTGCCTTTTTTGTCATAACTAGGAGATCTGTGCTAGTGGTAGACTTGTTGGTGTTCAGAGGCAAAACATTACCCATATGCGACGAGGTGTCGTTATGGAACTTTTTTAAAATGCTCATGCTACTTTTTTTTTAGGAAAAAGTTCAAATTACTCCCCTCAAGTATAGCCAAAGTCTACTTAACACCCTAAACTATTTTTTTGGTTCATTTCACCTCCTCAAAATATTAATTTACCCCCTTAATACAATTTGTCTTTTTTATTTCTCCATACACAAGTGTGGCGTTAAGTTCAAATTTTGTGAAATGATATTAGACGTCGTAACTAATGTTATAAAAATATTAAATAATTTGTTATCATTATTTTCATGGGCTGAGATATTTAATGATTAAGTAATCATTGGGATACAATATTATACTCAAAATGACGACGAAAAATTCATGATATTTTTTTTTTGAGAAACATTGTGATATTCACTACATCCATGCAAAATTTTAAATTAAATTCAATCTGAGCATAAAGAAATAAAAAAGACAAATTGTATTAAGGGGTGAATTGAACCAAGTGACATAGTTTAGGGGGTTACGTGAACTTCGGCTATACTTGAGGTAGTAATATGGCCTTTTATTTTTTACTATTATATCACATTGTATATTGCAGAAATACTGGAACGCAAGTGCACCATTGTATGCCGAACAGTTGAATCATGTTCAATCATTAAGAATCATTGTGAAAGGGGTCTTGGCCTAGTGGTTAAGGCATCCGAGTAGCACCTTTGAGGTCCTGGGTTCGATTCCCGGTGGGAGCGAATTTTCTAGGATTTAACGGCATTTGTGCTTTCAGCGGTAGGCGACATGTCCGTCGACAGCGAGGGGCGAGTGGTGACTTCGTCAATTTGGAGGATTTGCCGGCTCAATCTTCGAAGATGCTCATAGGGGTAGGGTTTGCGTATGTGCGTTCATAGGGGTGAGTGTGCGTGCGTTGTGAGTGTCTGATTTGTACTGTGTAATCGCAAAAAAAGAATCATGTTCAATCATTAGAAACTCTAAAGAAATCACATGAATACCAAGTTTACATGCAGCAGAGGTCCAGAGGAGCTAAACCCTCCAAGCCGACAAGATCAAGAAACGCCTGCGGCTCTCTGCCCCGGAGCACGCCGGCCCGCGCGCCTTTACGACCCCCTGCTGCCAGTCTGCCACCGTATCTCTGGCGCCACGACCACCTTGATCGTGCGCCGGTGCTTGGCGTCCTCGGCCTCCTGGTACCGCTTGTGGAGCTTGCGCTTCGTAGCCTGCATCCTTTTGTCCTCGAAGCGGCCCGCAGCGACGTCTTCATGATGTACGAATGTATGATACAGGTCAGTGGCAGCGTGCGTCGTCACGCCGCATCGGAGACCAGCGCCACGGCACGGTGCTGTCCGGTGGCCGCTGGACGGCGTGTGTGTCTGCAGCGCTGGTCTTGGTGTACGGTGCAGGGTAGCATTCATGGCGATGCGGCGCGTCGCGGTCCCAACAGGGATGGCAAAGCAGGCGCGCTTGCAGAGGCGCCCGTCGCGCCGGAGCAGAGCAGCCGAGGTGAGAAATATCGATGCAATGCACTGTGCCGAGTTCAGACTCTGCGCTGAATTGGCCTGGATCCGACTCTGTTCCGGCCTTTCCGCGGATAGCGCGTAACGCGGCAAAATCAGCTTCCGCGCGCGTGAAGCCAACGCTTCTTCCTTCGTGCCGCGCTCGGACTGGCCTCGCCACGGGCGTCATAAGCCCACCAGGGAGAGCACGTTGAAGCTGCTTTCTTCCTCCCTCCCTCCGGCTCCATATCTCTCTCTTTCTACGGCAGATCTCGCGTGCGCCATGGTGCTCCGCCGCTGGAAGCCGTTCCTGGCCGCGTTCGACCACATCGACGACGCCATCGACTCTGCTTCCGCCATCGGCGTCCCACGCGCGGAGTTCAAGCGCGCACGCACCCGGATCGTGGAGACGCTGTGCGGAGCCACCGACGACGCCATGGCTGAGGGGATCTGCCGGCTACTCGACGACGCCATGGCGGAGTCGCTCGTCACGCTCCGGGCGGCGGAAACGCTGGTGGAGTTGCGATCTGTGTCTTCTTCGACGGCCACAACGATCTGTGTCTTCTTCGACGGCCACAGCGATGGCCGTGGCGCGGAAGGGAAGAAGAAGCAATCCAAGACCCCGGAGATTCCGACGCCGTGCCCGAGGAAGACGAAGCCTCCCCTCGCCGTCGGCGGCGGCGATCGTGTCAACGCCGCAAAGATCTCCGAGACTCCGAGTCCAAGAGCACGCCTCGAGGCCGTGTCAAGACGTCGCCGAACACGCAGGATTTAAAAAAGGTTCCTGCGCCGCAGCCAAAGAGGACGTCGCCGCCGGCCGGCCGCAAGGTGCCCTCCTTGTCCTGCTGTTCCAAGAAGATGGAGGCCACGAAGCGCAAGCTCCACGCGGGGTACCGGGAAGCGGAGGACGCGAAGCGCCGGCGCACGATCAATCTGGTCGTGGCGCCGGAGATGCTGCGGCGGCGCACGACGCTTCCGGCCGTGAAGGCGCCGGTGTGCTCCGCGGCAGAGACGACCCGGCGATCCAACGCCTCGTCGTTGCTTCGGAGTGTTTAGTTATGTGTTCTGCACCTCTGCTGTATTGTAATCGTACGCGTGACGGATCAACATGCCGTGAATGTGCGAAATAAAGTGAATAGCTACTCATATGATTTCTCGAGAACTTCAGGTATCTTTGTCCTTACTAGTTGCAAGGCTACATGTATCTAAAGTCATGGGTGAACTTCCATTTGCACAGCTGAAGTTGTCGAGAAGACGAGGACAGTTCAAGCACAGCTGAATTCAAATATCACTTTGTTTTTTTAAGAGAAGTCAGGACAGTAGCTAAAGAGCAGAGAGACACGGGAACAAACCGAGAACAGAAATCATGTAGGCAGACAGAAGACGCGCCGTCATCAACCAGGTACAGAAGGCGGAGAATGAGCGAGCGGCGTCGCGTGGGATGAATCTGAAGACAGGGGTACCAGAACGAACTGAATTTCGGAGACATCTCATTATGAAGAGCAAGCATACTCTGCTGACCAAATAACGAATTAGCCATTCCAATGTTTGGAGGACACTTCTTCATATGCATGTACACCAAATAAGAGTAAATTTCATAAAACTACGACTATGTGCACCCGAGTAACAGAAAACTACGACTTTTGAGTTTGATTTCAGAAAACTACGACTATTTGTGCCTCTTGTAACACAAAACTACGACTTTTTGGTCTAGCCCCACCTGTCAGCCACTCATTCAGCAAAATGAAGATGTGTGGCTGACATGTGGGTCCAAGTCAAAAGTTGTAGTTTTTTGAAATTTTACTCAAAAATCGTAGTTTTATGTTACTTGGATGCAAATAGTGGCAGTTTTCTGAAAGTTACTCAACTAGCAAGGTTGCCCGCGCAGTTTGCGCGGCTAGATATGATATAGGTTTTTTTCTTCAAAATGAAAGTAAATAAATAAACAATTTCATCAATATAATTTCTAAAGTCCATCTTATAACCTTAGAGTGATATATATTCATGTGTCCTCTCAACAATGGTTCCAGCTTTTGGGAAGGCCTAAATTGAACCATATCTCTTATACTACCCTATTAGTTGGGAGATCGATATATATTTTCATGGTGAGTACATCTCCTTTGTATGTGGTTGCCCATGAAGGTCAACTCGTGCTTTCGTATTAGCTCCGCACTCAGGGCCTCATTGGTTTGCTTTCATAGTTTGATCAGGTAGCTGATGTCGTGGTGCTGATCGCGTGGTTTGCCTCCTCTCTCGCGGCCAAGGTGCCTCGGCCTCGGCATTGTAGACGCACTGTTGCACCATGGATCGAGCTGCAACCATTGGAGCAATTGTTTTTGCTCCGTCGGGTCGTATTAGTTGTGTTGTTGATTTGGGTAGGAGAGAGAAAAATCACTTCGTAAATAGTGTCGATGCAATGGTTACATCCGAGGAACCGAAGCCGGTAAGAGCCGAACCAAACATGACCTTAGTATTTGCGTCCTAAATAAAGAAGAGATGATACTTTGATGTGTTGATTTTATAGGTGATAGCTATATGAGATTCCTCACCTGTTCCGAACCTCCTGTGTAGCGAACTTGTCCTTGACTTCATATAGTTCGTTTAGGTTTTACCTCTTGATATGTTTTCCAACCACATTAATCTCACCCGTCCTCCTTTAGCTTATCTAGTGGAGCTTGACAGTTGGTGCATGGTGTCGCTCCACGTCAACGTGTTGTGGCATGGCGAGTACTATTCCTTGATCGGTGTGTGTGGCTTGCACAGGCTTGGTTGTCAGTAATATAATGTGCTCTTCAGAGCCGTATATGAATTAGAGACGACATTGAACCTATCGCATACACCACTTGTCTTAAAATATAAGCATTTTTTGTCGAAGTCAAACATTTTTAACTTTGACAATCTTTATTATAAATATAAAGAATTACACATTAAGGTAGTTTGTTTCAGGATAATATAAGTCAAGTGGTATAATTTGTATATTGTCAATCTTTTTTTTTGTTATTGATAGTTGAAGTTACAATGTTTGATTTTGATAAAATCTAAAAATACTCATTTATTAGGACAAAGGGAGTATAAGATTGTGAAGAAGTAAAGCCTTGCCAATGTTGTCGTGCCTAAAACCTCATAGGCGTGACATGCTACCATTTTTGTTAGTAGTCTATGAGCCACGGTTGAATGTAAGGTGACATCATGTATATATGTTGAGCCCATGGCTTCTTTCCCCTAGGTGTCTCTTTCTTCCTTGCAGTCTTGGTGTGGTTGTGCCCTCGTCATAGCCTTGTTGAGAAGTTCTGGCGCATCTGTCTCGTCGAGCAGTAGAACTCTCTCGGTCTTACTCGATTGTGCTACAACTGAGAGAGGCAAAAAAAATCGTTGGCCAACTCTGGTGCATCTGTATCGTCGAGCAGTAGAACTCTCTCGGTCTATCTCAATCATGCTACAAATGAGAGAGGCAAAAAAAAAATTGTTGGCCGTCAGTCTTTCCCGTCTGGTAGGGTTGGTTGTACTCTCGTCGACTGGTAGAGTAGGTTGTACTTTATGTCCTAGTATGTCTAAGGTTAGATTTGGTCGATGTCGCCATTGAATAAGTCCTCCTTGGCTTTTCCTCACCTCATTGTGCTCCGCTCTGGTGCCAACATCAAGCTTGTGGAGGTGGGGCTCTATGAAGGTGGCCCCTTTACAGGAGTGTGGCTGGCATGTCGCCTTCATATAATGGCGGTGAAGATGTTGTTTTTTTGCTTTAAGGATATGGGGAGAAGGTTGTGGGATTCCCGACAAAAAGGAAGATGGATCGAGCTGTTGCTTCCCTCAGTGGTGGTCGGCGTCGATGGCGAGCTCCGATCCTAGGTCGGGGGAGCCTGGGGCGCGTCTTCGGTCAATGATCGTTTAGCGATGATGGCTTCATCATGTCCTATGTGGGGGGGGGGGGGGGGGGGTCTTCTACACCTCATGCTGAAAGCCAAGGTGCGATGAGGTTATTCTTGATCCGGGTCAGTGGTGTCTGATTTGGTTTCGATGTCAGGCGGCGGCATTCTCCGGTGACCACGGCAAGCACGGACGATAGATAACATTTTTGTTTTTTTTTTTGTTTCATTGAAGATCTTCTGTGCAAGTTGAGTGGACCGTACATGTCTATATATGTTTTCCTTATCTATTGATAGTTGATACATATACGAATTATCGGAAAAAACGTGCTTGCGTTTTAATTTACTGGCGACCCCATATCCTTGAAATCACCTGGCCATGTAGTTCACAACTGGGCTTCTACTTCTTTTTTTTTTGGTCTCTATGATTCCGTAGATGGTAATTAAATTTTTAGGCGAGGAAAATTCCAACACCAGTATGTTCGGACTCCACTTGCGGTGGGATGGGACGTATCAGTAGTATTTGACATGGACTCCTCTTCTCTCTCCAAATTTGTATGCACATCAAACTTATACTTTTCTATAGTTTTTAATTCCGAATTTCTCACTAAATTATTTTGATATGAGTATGTTGATTAATCTAGACCTTTAGATGTTCATAAAATCCAACTGTTCATATAGCTTTTCTTTTTTCTGATTAACGTGGGAATTGTGTGACCTTGAGAGCGAACGTGGTGGCTTCGTTTTCTCTTCAAATAATAAGATAATAGATATTCCTCTACTTGCACTGTCATACATTGACGAATTCAATGTACGACCCTTTATTGATTAAAACTGTCTATACGACGGGGCCTACGACCAAAACGAGTCTCTCTAAAATTCCGAAAGGCATTTGCCTAACACCACTACTAGTAGAAAAGTCACTTCTAATCATCCGATGATAGAAACAGCTCCATTTCTACATGGAGTGCACATATAAAGCTTCTTGAAGGAATTTGGTATATACCACTTGTAGAATGACATCTGGAAGATTCAAAGGAAAATTTATCAGTAGGGAGTAATAGAAAGGTTTGAACCTAAAAATTGAATGTGTTTAAATTTGATTGCACGGGGGCATGTGTCCCTCGAAATGGCCCCTCCAACGAAAATATTTGCTCCCGGACGCCGAGCCACCATGGACCATCGTCCAAACTTCCCATAAGACTCAAATGAGCTAGAAACATGCATAAAAGCCTGTTTAGCAATGGTGCACTCCTAATACGGTAGTATGGCAATATTTCAATTTCTATCTACCTAAACTCAGCGCCTTCAACCAGCTTTGGATATCAAGAACACAACACGTACATTGCCCCTGAAATTTGATTTCTAGATTTTGTAGGCGCGAATCGGTCTTAGAATTTTTTTATAGGAATTGCTCCACGTCAGGTGACTGAGATCGGGTTGTTGTCTCAGTCGAATTTTCTGGCCGCGTGATGACGATCAGACGGCGCGCTGCGTTTGGTCTTATTTGTACCGTGGCCTGCGGGTCCGCTACCGTTTTTTTTGTTAACGGGCGGGTCGCGAGAGACGACTCCGTTTCGAGTTCGAGAGGATTCAGCGGCAGTCGACCCCTTTCATCTCATCGATCCAGTGTCTTGTTCGCGTTGGGTGGGAGGCGAGAGACAAGGCGGCGACGGCGATGGAGACGACGGTGGCGAAGTGGGCGAGGGAGACGGCGCGGGCGAAAGAGAGGCTGCGATGCTGTTCCGCGGTTGATCTGTTCCCCTGCGTGGATGCGACGAGCGCTGCGTCCAGCGAGGAGGCAAGCAGGCGATTCGAGCGAGGAGGCGACCGGGGTCGCGAGCGAGGAGTTGACTGGTGCAGCTAGGCAGTCGATTTCGGCGCAGGTGATGGTGGCCTCCCGCAACCCCCCCCCCCCCCCCCCCCTGATTTTGTTTATGTTACTGCCGTGATTGGTGCTTGTTGTGGGTAGCTCGATTGATTTTCGTGTTGCTTTTGTTGGGTTTGATTTTGACCTGCTTTGCTGTTGTTAGTTGGGAGGCGACTTGCTTGATAGGAACGACTTGCTCTAGTTCTTACCATTACTGTTTGTTCTGCACAAATTCGTCATAGATTAATACCACTGGAGTAGTGGGATTGTTTGCAAATTCCCAGACATTGCTATCTGACAAGCAGCGAAGCTTGCACCATTGATGGTTTGTGCTTGGTGTCACATTCTGTATGCCGAATCTGGAAATAGTGAAAAATTAGAGCGGAATTATCATCATGATTGTTGCATTGTTACCTCAATGGTGGTACATGTGAAAGAGCTTGTAGATCCGGCCAGCAATATAATTCGTTGAAGTGAATAGAGCTTCTAGAAGCGATTGTTGTTGCGCTAGCATTGACTTCTATTAGATGCACTAGGTTGCAGACAAAGCTTTCCCTTCACCGTGTAGCCTGCTTCCAATGTTGTTACAGCAAGCCATAAAGATTAGCATTCCTCTAAGAGCAAGCCATTTTATCTCTAAAATCAGGGAAATAGATGTAGTATTAAAGATTGAAACATTAGTACATCAGATGAATATTTTGAAAGTTTCCTTCCTTCGCCAAAAAAAGTAAAAAACTCCTGAAAGTTTCCTCTTCCCTTGTGTTGGTTCACCCATACCATTTCCCTTCTGAGCCAGACACAAATCGTCCCTCCCTCTCACTGTTCTGAGTTTGATTTGATGTAGTGATTGTAATCATTTCATGCCTTGTCAATAGCGTATTACATCTGACCATACCTGCACTCGTTCAAATTTATGATCTCATTTGTGCTACATCTTGTTATGAGACTTTTATTTTTTGATTTGTTATTTGGTACTTTGTAATAGATATATACCATAGAAGATAATTTGTGGGGGAAAAACACTTGCAACTGCAATGAAATTGTATTGAAATATTGCTTGTTTCAGTTTTCATAATGCGTTTTTTGAGTTTTCATAATCTCCTTTTCTGCAAATATTGTTTCATTGAAATACACGCTCATTATAATTCTGCTTTGTATTTGTAGTTGTTGCAGCTAGTTAAAAGGTGTGTGAACTCCATGGATGATGATGATGATCTGTTTGGTATTATCAAGAAATATGTAAGCCTTTTTTAATTTTCTATTTCATATATTTATCTCAGTGTGCATTTATATTTTGTATATGGTTCTTGTAGGCTTGCAATACTGTAAGATAACTCCTCTCTAATGTTGGAAACTAGCAGTGGCGGTGCCATAAGAAAGAGGCAGATTAGTTGTTGTGGGGCAACCAGTGTTAGCAATCTTGTTTGTTATAGCTGCGAGTAATCCGTGTGTAGTTCTCTAATACTATTGCAAAAAATTGACTCCCATTTGCACTAAAATTACACCCACTGATATACTTGTAATATTAATAGTATTCATATGTAATTGTTTTTGTCAAAATATATTCTGATTTCTGAGGGGACGGAGCAATGGCTGTGAAGATATATATATATACATTTTTTTGTTGTTGTCTGTGATGAGACGGATCTTGAGCTAGCCATAGGCTTAGCAGTTTCTAAATAGCTGCAACCGTTATTTGAATGCTTATTTTTCACTCTAGCTTTTGTTTTACTGACTTGTCCCGTAAAGTCTTGGGTCATTTATGTCATGTCCTTGAATCAGTTTGTGTATTGCTACCGTAATTAACAATACCTGTAATGTGATTGTTATGCAGAGGTTCATGTAGGAGCTGAAGTGCTGACATTTGGTGTCCTGTAAGTGTTTGGATCATTATGGATTTTGCCTCATATATACATGGTATTTCCTTCTTCTTTTTTCTTGCTAGTAATTTTTCTACCTTTTTATTTTCAAAAATGTGTTGATGTGGTATATATTACAGGATCAAGTATATTTTAATTGTCTCCGAATTGTATTTAATTTATTTGGAATTACCTTGGATTGCAATATTGTTTGGTCACTCATATTTTACTTGGACTGTTTCTACTGATATAGTTCATTACATGTTATTAATAGAGTTTGGAAATTATTTTGGTATTGCACATCTCCATGTAGCATAGCTTTGTACTTAACCACATCATGGTTGCTTAGCTGTTACCTATAAGATAATAGCTAGTGTAGTGACAATTTGATTTGTTTCTCATCTCATACTATTAAGTTTGTTGTATGGTTTGCTGTAACTATCTAGTTTGGGCATAGCGGTTTAGTTTTTCTGGTTCAACTGTTGACGGTGTTATCTATTGCAATAATTTATCTACTTTTTCATAAATTACATTGCAGACCTATCAAATACTTTTTTGTGTGTGTTAAAATTATACTGTTGCTATACTTTCTTTACGCTCTGTTTGCATGTTGTCATTTTAGTATTATTGTTATGCAAATTATTTGAGCACACTTTTTAAAGAAGTTTTACTGCACATTGTGATTTATTTTCTTATAAGGAAATGGTATGTCTTAGCCTTTGATAGTCATGTTCTCTTGAACCGGAACCGAACATTTTGGAATGTGTCCTGGATTGGCCTGGACTTTAGGTGTACGTTGTTGCTAGCTACTAGTACCTGTGAATCATGTTTTTATCATACATGAATTCTGTTATGAATTATTTGATAATTTATTGTAGTATAATTTTTTTTCTTGCAGAGACAGAATATGAACACTTCCCATGGTAGCAAAAGCTTGGATTTAGAATATGAAGATTTCAACGGTAATTAAAGGTAACTACATGTATTTGTTGTTGCTCTTTGCATGCTATTCCTTGTTGCTCTTTGCTCTGCAGGGAAAAATGCATTAGAATGTCTTATTCTTTTGCTAAATGATACAATGTGTTAAGTTCAAGGCATGCCATTTTCTGAACAAGCAAGTGTTTGCCACTATCCCATAACATCATCTGGATACAATACTGCATGTTTCCTTTCATCACCTTGTTGGTTTCTATCCCTCAATTAGTTTGAAGAATAAAATTACAGTTAGCTCATATAAAATTTTCAACTCGATAATATGTAGTAATTTTAATTGATTCGTACCTTAAATTTGGTAGTTCCTTGTGTTCTCCATTGCGTGTCAAGTTACTCAATTGTTCCACATATTCTAATCAATACGTCGTACAATTTTGCAGCACACTATATCCTTAATATATAGCTAACTATCATAACCCAAGACAAATGCATTCTCTCAGTGTTATATACCTGGTTATTGTTCCTTTTGCTTGAGTATGTTCAGATTTTGGCTAAACAGTCTATGTGTTTCTAGTCTGCAAATACTTTGATTTAGAAGTTTAGAAGCTTAGAAGGCCATTTGTGGAAGTTTTCAAATTCAGGCTTTCAATACTCTTTGTTGTAGAATCCTTGACATAATAAAGTCAAGGGAAGCTAATTTGAAGATATTTTCGGAGCTTGTAGTTCGTTGTTTTGGCTTTGTAAAAAGTCTAGTTTTGAATTCTATACTAGCAACAACCTTAGGGTACCTATAGTCCTCTGGAGTTGTCACATGTATCCACTGTTGCTTTTGATTATTTCTTGTCTTTGAGTTCTGTGATCTTCAGTTTGGTCTTGTCACCGTCCTGCAAATGATATTTACTTTTTTAGAATTAATGCAACTTTCTGAATACTGGGAATTACATTCTCACAAAATATATAGGCAACTATGTGGTACCGTTAATGATCTTTGTTGTTCATTTTAATTTTTTTCTTGTACTGATACTTTTCTGGGTATTGGCCTTTGTAACTTTCCCTGCAGTGTATAATGTCAGTATAACTTAAATTTGACTAAATTCAAAGATCAAAATCGATATAATTCACTTTGAGCAGAATATAAACATGAAGTTGTAGCATTTTTTGTTTCTTTATTGTGAGGTGGTGTCAAACCCATCCTTAAATCATTTTTTTTAGCTTAGTTGCTACTTGTTAACATTAACCTCTAGTTGTGTTTCTCATTTAATCAATAGTCAGTTCTGTTAAACACAGTTTTTCCTCTTTAGTCTTTTGTTTGTAGGCACTATAAAGCCCTGTAAAATATATACATCCATGTTCTTGTTTATAACATCAAACTTAAAAGGACATGTACAAGATAGAGTCATGCTGGCCTTTATGCATGACTTTGGGCCGTACTGGGCTCTAGTAACCATATCACCATGCACTTGTGCTGACATTTCTAGTTTTTTTGTTGCCCGTACTGAATTGTGATATGTTACCTTGTGGGCAGAAATTGTTCAAAAATAGGATGTGATGGGTGTGTAAGCGAATAGCTAGGCTCATTGTGAGCGATGGTTGTTATCAGTCCCAGCCGGTATTTTGTTCTTTATCAGATCCAGATACACACATTCACACAAGTCATGAGAGGGAGAGGGAGTGGGGATAATGCTTTCATCTGTGTTATTCGTGGACAGATGTTATCCCCTTGCTGCATTATTTATATTGTTGGTCTTCTGTTATACATGTCAAGGAAATTACACATTGTTTCATTTGAATTTATTTGTATGCTATACGATGAAATATTATTATACCACTAGTGTAATTTTACTCTTGCTTGAAAAAGTTTCTTCAAATACTTTGTCAGAAGACTAAGATATGTTTTTGTACATCTAAGAACATCAGTGGTGGACAGAAGAATTTATAGTCATCAGATGTGTCGTTGATCTATGAACTGAAATGATTTGTGGATCGAGGAGTTGGGCAGGTGCCCAACACCAGACATGAGGATTTTGTTGTTGTTGATCTTCTATCCAGGGCCAATGAATTTAGCAGTTTAAATGCTTTATAATTTTGTTGAGCTTAGAGATCAATGCTTATGTTTATTTTTGCCTCATTGTGTGAACTAGCCTTTAGGTTAGAGACCAAACTGAAAGCGAACTGACTATTGAAAGTGTATCTGTTTAATCACCAAAACTTTTCTTGCTCTTGGAGTAGTTTCCACTTCTGATTACTGAGAATTCAACAATTGAGACATAGTCATTGTAGAAACTATATGCATCTTTCTTTGTTTGAAAAGTCATGTCTATTCTTCCTGACTACACAAAAATGCTTTTGTAATTCTTTCATTGTATCTCAAAATTCCAATATCCTCTTCTGTAATATCAGTATTGTTTTCTATGTTTGCTTCCTTCCAGCTCGGTACTCTCATTCAATCTGTTGCCATTTCATACTTCCTCCTGACTTGTTTTTCCTTTATGCAGATTTGATATGCCACTAGACGAAACTTCATTGTTAGCTAATAATCTTCCAGGTTCAACTTTTGTCTTGTAACCAAAACATCTAGTTTCTTAACTGTTAATGGTACCAGAAGCTTCAAACTTGACATTTTTTTTCCTGATTCTAACATTTGATTAGAAGGAAACACTGCTTGATCATCATCAAATCAGTTTGTTATCAGTTTTTTTTTTTTTTTTTTTTTGAGGACATGTTATCAGGTACAAACTATGGACCTGCACAATGAAGCCCAACCTGGGCAACAAAGGCCCACAAAGGCCTCCAGATTTTCTTTTCCCGCCTATCACAAATTTTGTTGGACAAAACTTGCAACGGTTTCTTTCTGTGTTAACACGTTTGAAGTAATGTAATACCCGGTCCAATTATTTGTTTCTGCGTCGCCAACAAAAAATTTGACTGAGCACGATGCAAAATCTCAGTCATATCTGTGTTCAATCTTGTCCGTTGGATCCAGATCCAACGGCAACAAAATTTGACTGAGACAACTACAATATCTCAGTCACCTGCCGTGGAGGCAGGCCCTTTTTTTATACCAAGACTTCAGTCATGAAAAAAGTTCTTGGGCAGGATGCTTTAATCCATTATTGGACTATTGTCTATTGTATTCATGGGTCAGTAACTATTTGATCTTGGAAAAGAGCACTTTCAGATGGCGGCAGTCCCTGTGGTTGAACCTGGTCGCAGCGGCGCCGGTGCGCGTCCCGCCGTGGGCCGCGCGCGTCGAGGTGACCGTCAGCGCGGGCATCCTCCGGCACGAGGACCGCTCGCCGGAGCGCATGGCGAGCATGCGCGCGGCACTGGCGGCCGTCCCTCCCGGCACCGGTGAGGCGGGTCGACGAGGACGTGCGGCCGGCGAAGCGGAAGAGGTTCGCCCGGCGTCGATCAGGAGGAATGCGCCATCTGCTTCTTGGTGCTGGAGAAAGGCCTCGCGGCGTGGCCCCGGTGCGCGCACGTCTTCCATGGCCAGTGCTTGGAGCTGCTTCTTGTCAGGGGCGATCAGCGCTGCCCATTGTGCAGGACCGAACTGAATGACCCTGGACAAAGAGTGAACGCTCGCTAGCAATTGGTAGTTGTGAGTTCCTAAGATAGTAAGATGCTCTAGTTTGTCCGTGAAATGTAACATAGATCAAAGATTGCTTTATCTGACAGCAGATGTTGTACCATGTTTCTGTAAGAAGCTATATATGAGAACAAACGGTGATTTTGTGGCGACGACGAGTTCATGGTGACGGGACCCGGCGAGTTCGAGCAAGAGGTCTTCTCCCTCCTGGCGTGCCACGGCCACCCGAACGTCGTCAAGTTCCGTGCCGCGTTCGTCGCGGACAGCGACCGCTTCATCGTCACGGAGCTCGCCGGCTCGATGCAGCTCAGGCGCACCGAGGGCCAGCCGTTGAGCGAGGACGAGGTGCGCGACGCCATGGCGCAGCTCCTCTCCAGCGTTGCTACTTGCGCGCATGGCGCGAGCGTCGTCCTGCACACAGGGCAGGGCCATGGCCGAGCTCGTCTTGGTATTTGTCCTCCACCCGGAACAGAGCTGCAGAGGACGAGCGGGCAGGTCAACAAGCGCCGCCGCCGGTGGGCCCAACACTGCATGTTTAACGATGAAAGAGCAGAGAAACAGATCATGTCTAAACCCTTAAAGAACCAGTTGTGAAGAAAATCAATTCCACCCTGCCATCCTATCTACCTTGCGATCTGAACCGTCCTACCATATCGTGGACCCGATATCTAACGCACCGAATTGTTCCATGGGCTCCCAGGCGTGACTCCCCCCTCCTCTCCCCTCCCCTTTACATTAAAAATTGCATCACCGTAACGCTCAAAACTCTGTTTTTTCTCACCACGTGCAGTTAACGTCCCCTGATGGCCGTAGGCAAGTAGCGGCTTGATTGCCTTCCTGTTTTACGCACATTTTCCATTTCCAAATCGGCAACGCCGCAACGTTTCCGCGAGACGATTCTGCGGCGCCGTTCCTTCCTTTTCTCCCAGGAAACGTCGAGTCGATCGAGTGGACGGAAGAGTCATCCTACGATCTGCGGCGGCGTTCCTTCCTTTCTTGGAGGCTACGTCGAGTGGATCGAGTGGAAGGAAAAGCATCCTACGGCGTCGTCGATACCGGCGGATGCTCCTACCGATCCAATTGACGAACTGCTTCCTCAGCTACCGATCCAATTGACGAACTGCTTCCTCGGCTACCGATCCAATTGATGAACTGCCTACCGATTTTACGACGTCGTCGATCCCGGCGGGTGTTGCCTGTCAATCCAATTGGCGTTGTCTTCCTCGATTTGGTGAGTGCCGTATTCCTCCCGTGATCCCTTCTTTCCTTATAGCTACCGGTGCGACAAATCCTCCAATGCACGTTCGCCAGACAGGACGCGGCAACGAAGCATCGGCTGGGTCTGCTTGGGTCGGCAACGATGGCTCTGGTCGACGTCGCTGTCGCCTGGATCGTGTTAATTAAGTTCGTCTGGTCAACTAGCATGATCGCTTTGGACGCCGTCGCCTGAATCTTTCAACTTCACCGTCTTCGTATCACTTGTGTTTTTGCGAACCAGGTACGTGAAACTTTTTGCACTCCTACACGTTCCTAATCAGTTTCTGCTGCAATTCTCCCATGTTTGCGTGGCCTTCTGATTAACCAAGTATCGGCCAGTGCTACATTGTTTAGTTTGGTTACTTAGTAGAAGCGTATTGCTGGTTCAGTTGATAGAGTAATGCTTAATTGACTTCGCATTGCCGTTTTTGTAAAGTGCAGACTCCTAAGCAGTATGCACCTTGAATTAATTACATGGGAAGTTCGTATAGCACCTGTACAATTGTCACATGAAGTCAATAGAATATTATTGTGAATAATGGCATGGGATAAAGATTATGTTGTTTTCATTTTTTTAAGGATCCCTACTCTACAAACATGAATGTTTTAGTTAACAATGCTCAGTGCCAGCATCAAAAGTTGACAATCTTGAATTCTAATAAAGACAAATTATGAAGTTGCCGTTCCCCTGTAGTTTTGTCGTTACTTCCTTCTTTCGTCTGTTAAGTCGTCAGATTAAATGTCCATCTCAGATTTGCTGGAATTACTTTTTCTATGCAACTGTCGTACTTTCATTGAAAGTGTGATCTAGCTGAGTATCAGAGTAATTTTCACGCTTTTCTATATGTTGTATTTTGTCCGCTACTTTCACCTCTTTGGCTAATTTTAACATTTGGCTAATTTTCTTCTAAACTGGTTACATTAAGTCATTATGGTGAAGCGTAGTGATATGGTCGATGATTCAACGCCGTCGACGGCAATGGTGACCTGCATAGAACACACAAGCACATGAAATTTACCGTGACCAGTCTTTGGCCTTAAGTGTCTGCTCATTGTCAACCAATTTCAGGTGGTAATGGTCTTGGTGTTGCTTCTCCTAACAAAACAAAACCAGACATCTTTTACATGGATTGACCTCTCGGTGATTGCACGAATGTCACTGGTTGGTAACTGATCTTTGATCTCTGCATGGTGGCACGTACGCTTTGTGTTTTCCAATTAGAGTATTGAAGATGTGCCATTCATGTGCTTTTTTTTCAAATTTACTAGATGAAAGTGGTGGACAGGTTAGTGAAGAGAGCTCGCGGCGAAACGTAAAAAAGAAATATATTGAAAACTTCAGCATCATGGCCAAATAAAGACGGAGTTGGATAATTCCGTGCCAGGTACCGTGTGATCTAAATAGCAGCATGAGTTTAGAATGGCAAGGTACTATAACGAGCACATACGCCACTAAGAGATATTGAATCGACACTAGCAACTTGATTTTGTAGAAGCTAACTAACCTTGGTCAATCTAAAATGCTTGACTCTTCTATATGATAGGCATCTTAAGCTTTCACTAATTCTACTGCTGTTATTTATTAATTTTTTATTCTTTGAGCTTGCTGTTGGTTTGCATCACAACAAAATACCAGGGAAAAAATGTCATTTTCCTGGTGGCATTCTCATTTGGTAGTTTTGTCTCTTCTGCCGGGTGGCTTTCTTTGTTGCTGCTACAGGTAATTAGGAGTGGAATAGGTAAAATGGTGTAAGGAGCATGCTAAAAATGTCATCTTCCATGTGTATGATGTTGAAATAATTCGACGCAGTTATAGTGTTTCATTGGAACTTTAAATTAGACCATAAATTATGTAGCACCATTCATTTTGGTAATTGCACATTAATGGTTGTGTGTTGTTCAGTTACCCTGATGTTATTCTAAGCACATTTCCAGAATTTTCCGTTATATTAGTGCACTTGGTATTTAGTTGATTAATTTGAGGATTTGTTTTCCTTGCTGTTATGGTTATTTCCCTTTAGGTTTTCCTCCGAATGGCATGTCTGAAAATTGACTGCAATTTGTATTCTATCTACTTCCTCTCTGCAAACATAACGAAGAACTTTCATAACATGTGCATTGATTTTGATAGCTCATCTCTTTATTGTATCAAGTAAGTGCAACTGCTACACACCAACAGTTAAAACTCTATTTTTTCTCATTTGCTGTACTAGGTCAAAGTGCAGTCCGGAAAGTAAAATTCATGTTCAATTCTATGTTTACAGAAAGGTATGTTACTAGGTCACAACCACTTCTTGGTTAAGCTATTAATATTCTGTCTCGACTTTACCTATTTCAATATTATAAAGCTCCAACAACTCTTTTGATGTCGTATGTTTTGGAATGTACTGGTTGCTTCATCACTTGTTTATTAATGGTTATCGCAAAAATGCTTGTTGCTGCTTTCAAAAACAGGTTGATGGATGTTGTTCATTCCCATCTAAGAAATAACTCTTGATAGTTGAAGGTGTGTGCTTTATGCTTGTTCTGTTAAATCAGTTATATATAGTCAAACATTTTCATACATTGTTGTAGAATAATTTAACGAGTGCTAGCCAAGTACACATTATAAATATGGGATCGTGCAACAGATGTAGCTTTGAAAATTATGATATCTTTAGACGACAAATTTGATTCTCCTAATTGCGTTTGTCTAAAAACTCAGGTTGGATTTGGCAACAGATGAAGCTCTCTACCCCCACATTTTCTATTTTTTCCCGTGCTGTATGTTCTGCTTATTAGTTAGTTCATTGTATTTTGACTTGTTCTGAGGCTAGCCCAGAAAACCGAAAAAATGCCTCAAGTGCCTTGTTTTCAAGTTTATATTTGAGCTTATTATACTGAAAAAAGTCCATCATATCTTGGCCACAGTGAACTTGAGATGTTCAGCGCCAAGTTGGAGTTCTAAGGGGCACACGTCTATGATGCTTTAGGACGAGACAAGTTGGAGTTCAGCGCCAAGCCGCCAAGTACTCACATTTTTGTTGCTGCAATAGATTAATCTCATCTGCCGTACATGGGTGAAGTCCTTCGGTGGTTTTGACATCACGTAAGATAAGTGGAAACCTGCTAATCATGTGCACTCTTAGAGCTCTATATCACTGTGACAGTCTGGGAAGCTCAGAGAACGGCATATGTTTCTTTTGACTAAAAGACGTGGTATTTGATGCGGATCATCAGTTCCTTTTCTTATTTAGTTATTGAGAATATATTGAATTTCGTCTATTTCAATTTGTTCATTGGAGTAGATATTTGTCGTGAAAAATTCTCCATTGGAGTTTCCTCTATTTCAATATCATTGCACCTTCCAAAAAAAAGGGAGTATTGATCAGATAATCGGCAGCATGTCGTAATCGACAAAATAAGGCAATTCCAAAGGACATAATTTTTTGAGATGTGGATGCTATTCATTAAGATAGAATATTAAAAATACAAGTTATATGGTCCAAAAAACAAAACAAGAAAAAACATAATTGAAAAGTCGGCAACATGATCAACAAACACACACACCACCGACCTAAAGGACAAGCATTAAGCATAATTAACCAAAATAAAAGTTTTTGGTTAATTTACTGAAAATATAATTTTGATAAATTAAATCAACCTCAAACATTATAATATTAATGTGTTAGAAGTGTATTTTTTATGATACGTACATGGTACATCATATTATTTTTATTTATGATAAAGTCCTGCCAATCAACAGATCGATCGATCTTTCCCTCCCCTGGTTTCATGCTCCAATAATGCATCGAGCAGATTCCGCTATGGCCGCCACCATCATCTCCACGGTGCTGGACAACGACGACCTCCTGGGCGAGGTCCTCCTCCGCGTCGCCCTACCCACCAGCCTCGTCCGCGCCACCCTCGTCTGCCGGCGCTGGCTCCGGGTAGCCGCCGACCCAGCCTTCCTCCTCCGCTTCCACGACCGCCACCCGCCGCACCTCCTGGGCTTCTACGTCGACTCCCGGCGGCGCCGCCTCCGCGGCGTCCCCAAGTTCGCGCCGATGCCCGGCCTCCCGCCGGAGCTCGCCGCCAGTGCCCGCCGCGCTGGCTCGGCTCTCGACGCCTACGCGGCGGACGCCACGTCCACGGCCTCCGTCTTGGACTGCCTCGACGGCCACCTCCTCATCAGGCTCGGCGAGCCTAACAACCACAGAGACTTGGTGCTCTGCCCGATGCGTCCGGCGGCCGAGACAGGAGGCCCAGTGGTCGTCGTCCCGCCGCCGCCGTTCTCGGCGAGCTTATACGACCGCGAGGCGACGTGGCTCAAATTCAGAGATGACGACTTTCCCAATCGCCGCGGCGTGACGGTCTGCGCCGCCTGGAGCCACCGCGGGGACCAGACCATCAGCAGGTACGAGTTGAGAGGCGGTGCATGGCACGAGCGTAGCTCCGCCCCCAAAACCAAGCTCCCGCCTCTGATGCCGCCGAACCTTTCATACATCTTAATCCCCTTCCGGGACAAGATCTGTTTGGTTTCCTCGGCGAGCACCATTGACAAACTGCGTTCAGCGTCTTTGGATGTCTCGTTGGTCGCGTTCCCGGATGGTGTCAAGTACAACCTGCAGCACAAGGGTAGGCTCGAGGCATTGTCAGATAGTTCCTTCATTTATCTGATCAAGGTCGGCACCAAAAAGCTTCAGCTTCGTGTCTGGCGCTACGGAATGGACAGTGAAACCTGGTCGCTAGAGGATACAATCTGTCTGCGCACGGTTTTCGCTGACTCCAGAGTAGTGCTGACAAGTTTTGTTTCTCAAGATGGACGAGTAAGCAAAGATACAGTTGTTGTAATTCATTGGTTTGGACCTCGGCGCAGTGCCATGTGTATGCTCTTACAGGTTGGTAATGATGTCCTCTACATTAATATCAAGAGTAGGACCGCCGAGAAAGTGTATACTGTAGCGCCGGAGGATGGGGACTCAATCAGACTGGTTCCCTTCGACATGATCTTTTCTCTAGTCTTTCCAGTTATTAATGACGATAACGATCAAAGCTAAATGCAAACCTAGCTCCAAGGTTTGCATACGGTAGTCTCTTATCTGGTGTATACATTCTATTATTTTGCACATTGCAGCGGTGTGATAGTCTTTATGGTACTGCTTCCTTGTTTTGGTTGAATATTCTTTCCCCATCAGATGCATTATGGCTGCTCCACAACTTTCTGATTGTGTTTGATATCTCGTATAGCTCGCTTGCAGGTTTTATGACCAGTACCAAAAGTTAAAGTATAATTGTCATTAAAAGAGTTACGAAATTAAGTAAGTATACTATTACGTGTTTAAAGTAAATAAATAAGAGCATCAACAACAATTCCTGATACATTTTCCTAAAACTGAATTTTGGGTGTCAAGAGCAAAACTCACCCTCCAATTTTTATCGATGCTACAAAAATTAACAGATTTTTTGTTTGGCAAACGGCTTTGTGTAAGCGAGATCAGTCACAAAACACCCATTTTACGAAAATATATATGGCCATAGCAATGCATGGGGTTTCAGCTAAGTAGAATAAAAGCTACACCAGGGATCTTGACGCCCTTCCTGTGCGCCGGTTAAAGGATCAATTTTATTTTACATCGCGGAAAGAAGCAACGTAGGCAGCTATACAGTACAAGGAGCATGCATGGGTGGACTGGGGCAGAATCCTCTCTAGCGAAGCTCCATGTGTGATTTTGTGGAAGATGGCCATGCGAAGTTTCAGCGCCTGTGCTCTCGTCCTTAACGAGTGCTCTTCCTCCTTCGTATCACCCGTCTTTCTCTTTGTCTAAAAAGAAATCCACACAAGGTGAGCCGCTCCAACCTGCTCGACATCATTAACCTGGTCAACCACGCTTGCTGCCACGTCATCCAGGAGGTGAGAAGTCGACACCTCTTGCTGTGCGGTGCCTAACTAATTCGTGATGCATGAAGCCGCTACACCAGAAGTGAGGTCCACAGGGCAACAACAAAGGGCCTAACAGTAAAGCCAAGCCCAACCACTAACACGACCGTGACGTGGACGGGAGGTCAGGTAGTCTTGTTTATATGAAGGGTGTGGATGGATCTGGAGGAGTTTGATCGAGGCTGAGTTCCAGGTGACCATGCTTGTCGTCGTCGGCAAACATTGAGGAGTTTTGTCTGGAGGAGTTTGCTTCGCCGCGCAGCTCTGGACGCTGTGGTCCAACCTGGTCGCGGCGGCGCCGCGCGTCGAGGTAACCGTCAGCGTTGGCATCCTCCGGCCCCGGGACCGCACGCTGGAGCGCATGGCGAGCATGCGCCCGTCGCTGGTGGCCATGGATGATGGAGCGCGACGCCCGCTTGATAGAATATGTAGATATTCTCTAATGTAATTACTTGTGGCAACAACAAACTCTCGGCCATTATTGTCAAACTCTCAACCGCTTGATAGAAGAAAGGCGCGGGCGGCATGATTGTCAAACTCTCGGCTATTATCACACTTCAAAAACTGAATGCGACATTGGAAGTGATTCTGAATGTAGGCATGAAAATTTCTCAGAATGGAAAACCCATCGTGGAATTTCCCCAAATCTTCTATTCTCACATGGTATCAGGAGATTACGATCTCTGAGCCGCTTCCGCAACCCTAACCTCTCCAAGCCGCCGCCGCCGCCGCCACTATCCTCATGGCCGACGACGCCGTCATTGCTGATCCCACTGCTGCCCTCGCTGCGGCCATTGTTGCTGCCATCCCGCAACCCCAGCCCACAATCCCTCCACTATTCTCTCCACGATAAATGTGAGGAACCATGTTCCGCTCGTCCTCGAGTTGTACTCGCCAAACTTCTCCCAATGGCGTGAGCTGTTCCTGATGATGCTTGCCAAGTTCGGCGCCTCTGCCCATGTCGATGGGACCCCGGCGCCGGACAATCTAGATGCCATCTGGCTGCAAACCGACTCGGCGATTCGCTCCCTGATCTACTCGGCGGTTTCTCCGCAGGTGATGCAATCAGTCCTCACGCCGGGCGCGGCGGCGTCCGTGATCTGGACCAAGATCACCGGCCTTTTCCTCGACAACAAGCCAACGCGGGCGCTGGCCCTTGAGGCCGACTTCCGTAACCTCGTCCAGGGGGAACAGTCCATCCTCGACTACGCCGAGAAGCTCCAGACCTACGCCGCGGGACTCGCTGACCTCGATCAGCCCATCTCCGACGGCACCCTGCTCCTCACCTTCCTCCGCGGTCTCAACAGCGAGTACCGTCACATGGCCGCGATCATCAAGTCCATGCCGGAGCTGCCGACCTTCCTCGAGGCTCGCTCCAAGCTCGCCCTTGAGGAGGCCGATCTCAAGACCCCCACTCCCGGTCACGCCACGGCCCTTGTGGCTACTGCTCCTGCCGCCGTTGCGCCTCCCGCCGCACCGGCCCCTCCCCCGGCTTCCCCTCATGCCAATAACCAGCGCCGGAACGGCTACAAAGGCAAGGGCAAGGGTAGTCGCGGTGGCCCATCTGCGCCTCAGTCTGGTGGCAACTTCCATGCCCGCCCGATGTTCAACCCCTACACCGGCACGTTCCAGCTTTGGCCGATGGCTCCTGGTGGCCAGGGACTTCTCGGTCCCCGTCCCGGCGCCACCCACCAGGCGCACCTGGCCGCGCCTGCCCCGAACGCGTCTGCTCCAGCTGCCTACCCCTACGGTGGCTATGTTCCTGGTGCCGCTCCACCCGCTACCGGCGCCTATGCCTCGGCGCCGCCATTGTATGATCAGGGTGCTCTCATCCAAGCCCTGAACGCAATGACCCTGCAGCAGCCCGCCCCAACTGGAACATGGACTCGGGTGCGGCCTCACATCTTACTGCCAACCCCGGTACTCTCTCCTCTTTCAATTCCCTACCTTCTTCTTCTTCTCGCATTGTTGTCGGGAACGGTTCCATCCTTCCCACAACAGGCACCGGTTTTTGTCGCCTCTCTACTTCTTCTCGGCCTTTGCATCTTAATAATGTCTTAGTGTCTCCTAATCTTATCACTAACCTTATTTCCGTTCGTAAATTCACCACTGATAATCTTGTCTCCGTTGAGTTTGATCCCTTTGGTTTGTCTATGAAGGATCTTTTCACCAAGGCGATAATTCACAGGTGCAATAGCTTCGGAGATTTGTACCCGTTCTATCCGGCATCAACCCAGCTTGCTCTTGTTGCTGCTTCTTCTGTCTCGGAGACCACTTGGCACCGTCGGCTTGGGCACCCTGGCGCTCCAGTCTTCTCCAAGCTTCGCTCTTCTAGTGCAATTCAGCCAGCAAGGAATAAACCTGACACATCTTTGTGTCACGCTTGTCAATTAGGTCGTCATGTTAGATTGCCATTTTCTACTTCTTCATCGCGAGCTGTCAAACCTATTTTGAGTATCACGGGCTTTAAATATTATCTTGTATGTCTTGATGATTATTCTCACTATTTGTGGACGTTTCCACTCAAGTTGAAATCCGATGTTTTCTCCGTTCTGAGAAATTTTCATGCCTACATTCAGAATCACTTCCAATGTCGCATTCGGTTTTTGCAGTGTGATAATGGCCGAGAGTTTGACAATCATGCCGCCCGCGCCTTTCTTCTTGAACATGGCATTCGACTCCGTCTTTCATGCCCGCATACATCCCCGCAAAATGGCAAAGCCGAGCGTTGCATTCGCTCCATAAATAACATTGTGCGCACCCTGCTCTTTCAAGCCTCCTCTTACTGGGTTGAATCTCTCAAAACTGCAACTTATTTATTTAACTTGCATCCCACTAAAACCCTCCGCAACCAGACCCCTCACTTTGTTCTCTTTGGAACTCCTCCGAAATACGATCATCTTCGAGTGTTCGGTTGTCGATGCTACCCAAATCTTTCGGCCACCATTCCCCACAAACTCGCACCCCGTTCCACCGAGTGCGTCTTTCTTGGCTATCCTGATGAATACAAAGGATACCGCTGTCTCGACTTGACTACCAACCGTGTCATCACTTCTAGGCATGTAGTTTTTGATGAGTCCAACTTTCCTTTCTCCTCTCGCTCACCTGCATCTCTAGATGCATATTCTTTTCTTGATGATGGACAGGATGGTGACTTGGCGCTCCCACTTGGCACAACCGTGCCAGGTCCTACTGTGCGTGCCCCAACGACACCAGCTGCGAGAGCTTCCAGCGCGCGCGTGGCCCCCTCGACGACCGCGCCTGCCCCTGGTGCGCGATCCACTTCTTCGGCCAAGGGACGCGCCCCAGGCGCGCGACCCACTCTTCCGGCTTCTGGCGCCCGCGCGGACTCGCCCGAGGGCGGGCTCGCTCCCGCGTCTGTGCCGGACGGCACTGTTGGTGATCCAACACCAGCCGGTGCTGGCTCCGCCCCGGCCCCTGACGTTGCTGCTGTACATCGTCCGACACCGGCGCTCAACACCAACTCTCGGCGCCCTGCTGCTGTTTCGCCCCCGACTGGCCCGCCTGCCTCGTCTTCCACTGCAGCTCGTCGGTCTGGTGCCACGATGCGAACTCGTGGCAAGGCCGGCTTCAGTCAACCTAACCATGTCTTCGATCTCTCGGTAACTACTGCTGCCGACATCAGTCCTTTGCCCAAGTCGCATAAAGGAGCTATGGCTGATCCAAATTGGAAAAGGAATTGCTCCACGTCAGGTGACTGAGATCGGGTTGTTGTCTCAGTCGAATTTTCTGGCCGCGTGATGACGATCAGACGGTGCGCTGCGTTAGGTCCGATTTGTACGGCCTGTGTGATTACGGGTCCGTTACCGGGTTTTATTTGTTAACGGGCGAGTCGTGAGAGACGAATCCGTTTCGGGTTCGAGAGTATTCAGTGGTAGTCAACCCCTTTCATCTCCTCTATCGATCCACTGTCTTGTTCGCGTTGGGTGGAAGGCGAGAGGCGAGGCGGCGACGGCGACAGCGACGGAGACGACGGTGCCGGTGTGGGCGAGGGAGGCGGCGCGGGCGAAAGAGGCTGCGATGCTGTTCCGCGGTTGATCTGTTCCCTGGCGTGGATGCGACGAGCGCTGCGTCCAGCGAGGAGGCAAGCAGGCGATTCGAGCGAGGAGTTGACTGGTGCTGCTAGGCATTCGATTTCGGCGCAGGTGATGGTGGCCTCCCGCAACCACCCCTCCACCCCCCCCCCCCCCCCCTCCCTCCCTCCCTGATTTTGTTTATGTTACTTACTGCCGTGATTGGTGCTTGTTGTGGGTAGCTCGATTGATTTTCGTGTTGCTTTTGTTGGGTTTGATTTTGACCTGCCTTGCTGTTGTTAGTTGGGAGGCGACTTGCTCTAGTTCTTACCATTACTGTTTGTTCTGCACAAATTCGTCATAGATTAATACCACTGGAGTAGTGGGATTGTTTGCAAATTCCCAGACATTGCTATCTGACAAGCAGCCCAGCTTGCACCATTGACGGTTTGTGCTTGGTGTCACATTCTGTATGCCGAATCTGGTAATAGTGAAAAAATAGAGCAGAATTATCATCATGATTGTTGCATTGTTACCTCAATGGTGCTACATGTGAAAGAGCTTGTAGATCCGGCGAGCAATGTAATTCGTTGAAGTGAATAGAGCTTCTAGAAGCGATTGTTGTTGCGCTAGCACTGACTTCTATTAGATGCACTAGGTTGCAGACAAAGCTTTCCCTTCACCGTGTAGCCTGCTTCCAATGTTGTTACAGCAAGCCATAAAGATTAGCATTCCTCTAAGAGCAAGCCATTTTATCTCTAAAATCAGGGAAACAGATGCAGTATTAAAGACTGAAACATTAGTACATCAGATGAATATTTTGAAAGTTTCCTTCCTTCGCCAAAAAAAAAATAAAAAAATCCTCAAAGTTTCCTCTTCCCTTGTGTTGGTTCACCCGTACCATTTCCCTTCTGAGCCAGACACAAATCATCCCTCCCTCTCACTGTTCTTAGTTTGATTTGATCTAGTGGTTGTAATCATTTCATGCCTTGTCAATAGAGTATTACATCTGAC
Source organism: Eragrostis curvula (assembly GCA_007726485.1). NCBI lineage: Eukaryota > Viridiplantae > Streptophyta > Magnoliopsida > Poales > Poaceae > Eragrostis > Eragrostis curvula. The sequence continues at coordinate 27,171,575 of CM017440.1, read as the reverse complement.
CATACCTGCACTCGTTCAAATTTATGGTCTTATTTGTGCTACATCTTGTTATGAGACTTTTATTTTTTGATTTGTTATTTGGTTCTTTGTAATAGATATATACCATAGAAGATAATTTGTGGGGGAAAAAACACTTGCAACTACAATGAAATTGTATTGAACTTGTTGCTTGTTTCAGTTTTCATAATGCGTTTTTTGAGTTTTCATACTCTCCTTTTCTGCAAATATTGTTTCATTGAAATACACGCTCATTATAATTCTGCTTTGTATTTGTACTTGTTGCAGCTAGTTAGAAGGTGTGTGAACTCCATGGATGATGATGATGATCTGTTTGGTATTATCAAGAAATTTGTAAGCCTTTTTTAAATTTTCTATTTCATATATTTATCTCAGTGTGCATTTATATTTTGTATATGGTTCTTGCAGGCTTGCAATACTGTAAGATAGCTCCTCTCTGATGTTGGAAACTAGCAGTGGCGGTGCCATAAGAAAGAGGCAGGTTAGTTGTTGTGGGGCGACCACTGTTAGCAATCTTGTTTGTTATAACTGCGAGTAATCCGTGTGTAATTCTCCAATACTGTTGCAAAAAATTGACTCCCATTTGCACTAAAATTACACCCACTGATATACTTGTAATATTAATAGTATTCATTTATAAATGTTTTTGTCAAAAATATATTCTGATTTCTGAGGGAGCGGAGCAATAGCTGTGATTTTTTTTGTTTGGTTGTTGTTGTCTGTGATGAGACGGATCTTGAGCTAGCCATAGGCTTAGCAGTTTCTAAGTAGCTGCAACCATTAATTGAATGCTTTTTTTTCGTTCACTCTAGCTTTTGTTTTACTGACTTGTCCCGTAAAGTCTTGGGTCATTTGTGTCATGTCTTGAATCAGTTTGTGTATTGCTACCGTAATTAACAATACCTCTAATGTGATTGTTATGCAGAGATTCACGTAGGAGCTGAAGTGCTGACATTTGGTGTCCTGTAAGTGTTTGGATCATTATGGATTTCGCCTCATATATACATGGGATTTCCTTCTCTTTTTTTTGCTAGTAATTTTTCTATCTTTTTATTTTCAAAAATGTGTTGATGTGGTATATATTACAGGATCAGGTACATTTTAATTGTCTCCGAATTGTATTTAATTTATTTGAAATTACCTTGTATTGCAATATTGTTTGGTCACTCATATTTTACTGGGGCTGTTTCTACTGATATAGTTCATTACATGTTATTAATAGAGTTTGGAAATTATTTTGGTATTGCACATCTCCATGTAACATAGCTTTGTACTTAATTACATCATGGTTTCCTAGCTGTTACCTATAAAATAATAGCTAGTGTAGTGATATTTAGATTTGTTTCTCATCTCATACTTTGAAGTTTGTTGTATGGTTTGCTGTAACTATCTAGTTTGGGCATAATGGTTTAGTTTTTTTGGTTCCACTGTTGACGGGGTTATCTATTGCAATAATTTATTTACTTTTTCATAAATTACATTGCAGACCAATGAAATACTTTTTTGTGTGTGTTAAAATTATATTGTTGCTAAACTTTCTTTACGCTCTGTTTGCATGTTGTAATTCTAGTATTTTTGTTATGCAAATTATTTAAACACACCTTTTAAAGAAGTTTTACTGCACACTGTGACTTGTAAAATCACAGTTAAGTGATTTCTAGCTCATATGTTTTATTTTTCTTATTAGGAAATGGTATGTCTTAGCCTTTGATAGTCATCTTCTCTTGAACCGGAACCGAACATTGTGGAATGTGTCCTGGATTGGCCTGGACTTTAAGTGTACGTTGTTGCTAGCTACTAGTACCTATGAATCATGTCTTTATCGTACATGAATTCTGTTATGAATTATTTGATAATTTATTGTAGTGTAAAATATTTTTTCTTGCAGAGACAGAATATGAACACTTCCCATGGTAGCAATAGCTTGGATTTAGAATCTGAAGATTTCAACGGTAATTGAAGGTAACTGCATGTATTTGTTGTTGCTCTTTGCATGCTATTCCTTTTTGCTCTTTGCTCTGCAGGGAAAAATGCATTAGAATGTCTTATTCTTTTGCTAAATGATACAATGTGTTAAGTTCAAGGCATGCCATTTTCTGAACAAGCAAGTGTTTGCCACTATCCCATAACATCATCTGGATACAATACTGCATGCTTCCTTTCATCACCTTGTTGGTTTCTATCCCTCAATTAGTTTGAAGAATAAAATTACAGTCAGCTCATATAAAATTTTCAACTCAATAATATGTAGTAATTTTAATTGATTTGTACCTTAAATTTGGTAGTTCCTTGTGTTCTCCATTGTGTGTCAAGTTACTCTATTGTTCCACACATTCTAATCAATACGTCATACAATTTTGCAGCACACTATATCCTTAATATATAGCTAACTATAATAACCCAAGACAAATGCATTCTCTCAGTGTTATATACCTGGTTATTGTTCCTTTTGCTTGAGTATGTTCAGATTTTGGCTAAACAGTCTACGTGTTTCTAGTCTGCAAATACTTTGATTTAGAAGTTTCGACGCTTAGAAGGCCATTTGTGGCAGTTTTCAAATTCAGGCTTTCAATACTCTTTGTTGTAGAATCCTTGACATAATAAAGCTTTTAGTTCGTTGTTTTGGCTTTGTAAAAGGTCTAGTTTTGAATTCTATACTGGTAACAACCTTATGGTACCTATAGTCCTCTGGAGTTGTCACATGTATCCACTGCTGCTTTTGATTATTTGTTGTCTTTGAGTTCTGTGATCTTCAGTTTGGTCTTGTCACCGTCCTGCAAATGATATTTACTTTTTTAGAATTAATGCAACTTTATGAATACTGGGAATTACATTCTGACAAAATATATAGGCAACTATGTGGTACCGTTAATGATCTTTGTTGTTTATTTTAATTTTTTTTTGTGTACTGTCACTTTTCTGGGTATTGGCCTTTGTAACTTTCCCTGCAGTGTATAATGTCAGTATCACTTAAATTTAACTAAATTCAAAGATCAAAATCGATATAATTCACCTTGAGCAGAATATAAACATGAAGTTGTAGCATTTTTGTTTCTTTATTGTGAGGTGGCGTCAAACCCATCCTTAAATCATTTTTTTAGCTTAGTTGCTACTTGTTTACATTAACCTCTAGTTGTGTTTCTCATTTAATCAATAGTCAATTCTGTTAAACACACTTTTTTCTCTGGAGTCTTTTGTTTGTAGACACTATAAAGCCCTGTAAAATATATACATCCATGTTCTTGTTTATAACCAATCTTAAAAGGACATGTACAAGATCGAGTCGTGCTGGCCTTTATGCATGACTTTGAGCCGTACTGGGCTCTAGTAACCATATCACCATGCACTTGTGCTGACATTTCTAGTTGTTTTGTTACCCGTACTGAATTGTGATATGTTACCTTGTGGGCAGAAATAGATTCAAAAATAGGATGTGATGGGTGTGTAAGCGAATAGCTAGGCTCATTGTGAGCGATGGTTGTTATCAGTCCCAGCCGGTATTTTGTTCTTTATCAGATCCAGATACACATATTCACACAAGTCATGAGAGGGAGAGGGAGTGGGGATAATGCTTTCATCTGTGTTATTCGTGGACAGATGTTAGCCCTTTGCTGCATTATTTATATTGTTGGTCTTCTGTTATACATGTCAAGAAAATTACACATTGTTTCATTTAAATTTATTTGTATGCTATACGATGAAATATTATTATACCACTAGTGTAATTTTACTCTTTCTTGAAAAAGTTTCTTCAAATACTTTGTCAGAAGACTAAGATATGTTTTTGTACATCTAAGAACATCAGTGGTAGACAGAAGAATTTATATTCATCAGATGTGTCATTGATCTATGAACTGAAATGATTTGTGGATCGAGGAGTTGGGCAGGTGCCCAACACCAGGCATGAGGATTTTTGTTGTTGTTGTTGATCTTCTATCCAGGGCCAATGAATTTAGCAGTTTAAATGCTTTATAATTTTGTTGAGCTTAGAGATCAATGCTTATGCTTATTTTTGCCTCATTGTGTGAACTAGCCTTTAGGTTAGAGACCAAACTGAAAGCGAACTGACTATCGAAAGTGTATCTGTTTAATCACCAAAACTTTTCTTGCTCTTGGAGTAGTTTCCACTTCTGATTACTGAGAATTCAACAATTGAGACATAGTCATTGTAGAAACGATATGCATCTTTGTTTGTTTGAAAAGTCATGTCTATTCTTCGTGACTACACAAAAATGCTTTTCTAATTCTTTCATTGTATCTCAAAATTCCAATATCCTCTTCTGTAATATCAGTATTGCTTTCTATGTTTGCTTCCTTCCAGCTCGGTACTCTCATTCAATCTGTTGCCATTTCATACTTCCTCCTGACTTGTTTTTCCTTGATGCAGATTTGATATGCCACTAGACGAAACTGTATTGTCAGCTAATAATCTTCCAGGTTCAACTTTTGTCTTGTAACCAAAACATCTAGCTTCTTAACTGTTAATGGTACCAGAAGCTTCAAACTTGACATTTTTTTCCTGATTCTAACATTTGATTAGAAGGAAACACTGCTTGACATGTTATCAGGTAGAAACTATGGACCTGCACAATGAAGCCCAACCTGGGCAACAAAGGCCCACAAAAGCCTCCAGATTTTCTTTTCCCGCCTGTCACAAATTTTGCCGCCCAAAAGTTGCAACGTTTCTTTCTGCGTTATCGGGTTCGAATTAATGTAATACCCGGTCCAATTATTTGTTTCTGTGTCGCCAACAAAAAATTTGACTGAGCACGATACAAAATCTCAGTCGAATCTGTGTTCAATCTTGTCCGTTGGATCCAGATCCAACGGCAACAAAATTTGACTGAGACAACTACAATATCTCAGTCACCTGCCGTGGAGGCAGGCCCAATTGGAAATCTGCCATGATCGAGGAGTTCAATGCTTTGACTGCTAACAATACTTGGGATCTTGTCTTGCCGCCACCTCGAGCTAATGTTGTTTCAGGGAAGTAGATATGTAAACATAAGCTCAACGCTGATGGCACATTGTCTCGGTACAAGGCCCGCTGTGTGCTTCGCGGTTTCTCTCAATAGCAAGGTGTGGATTACGATGAAACTTTCAGCCCTGTTGTCAAACCAGCATCCATCCGGACAGTTCTTTCTTTGGCTGTTTCTAGCAATTCGCCAATTCATCAGTTGGACGTCAAAAATGCATTTTTGCATGGCACTTTGAGTGAGACTGTTTTTTGTCGGCAACCTCCAGGCTTTGTTGATGCTTCTCGCCCTGACCATGTCTGTCGTCTCAACAAGGCTCTCTATGGTCTCAAACAGGCTCCTCGAGCATGGTACAGCAGATTCCAGAGTTTCATCCTCTCGGTTGGTTTTGTTGCTTCCAAGTGTGATACATCTCTGTTCATCTACACTCATGCTCGGATATTGCCTATTTTCTACTATATGTTGATGACATCATCCTCACGGCATCTATAGAGTCACTTCTTCTTCGGATCATTGGATCTCTACGGCAGGAATTTTCTATGACCGACATGGGATCCTTACACTACTTTCTTGGTGCCTCAGCGACGCGCACCAGCACTGGCCTCTTCCTCTCACAGGCCAAGTATGCCTCGGACATTCTGGACCGCGCCAAGATGACCAACTGCAACCCCTGTTCCACCCCCATTGAGGTGCGCTCCAAACTGCCAGCTGATGCCGGTCCTCCCGTCTCCGACCCGACTTTGTACCGAAGCCTCGTCGGCACTCTCCAGTATCTTACGCTCACGCGTCTTGACCTCACTCATGCGGTCCAACAAGTTTGCCTTCACATGCACGATCCACGGGAGATGCATTTTGGCCTTGTCAAACGGATTCTGCGTTGTGTGAAAGGTACATTGGGGTTCGGTCTTCAGCTCAGTCGCAGTTCTACACATGATCTTGTGGCATATTCCGATGCAGATTGGGTCGGCTGTCCCGATACTCGACGTTCTACATCCGGCTATTGTGTATTCTTGGGTGACAACCTCATATCATGGTCTTCGAAGCGACAGTACACGGTTTCTCGCTCCAGTGCCGAGGCCGAATACCGTGGTGTTGCCAATGTAGTTGCAGAATCATGCTGGCTTCGTCAACTCCTTGGTGAGCTTAGTCGTCCTCCTACCAAGGCTACCATCGTCTACTGCGACAACATAAGTGCGGTCTACCTCTCCACTAACCCGGTCCATCATCAACGCACCAAACATGTGGAGATAGACTTGCATTTTGTTCGGGAGCAGGTTGCTATTGGAGCTGTTCGTGTCTTACATGTTCCGACCACTCTCCAATATGCTGACATTTTTACAAAAGGTCTTCCGACGACAGTCTTCAGTGATTTCCGTACCAGTCTCAACGTCCGACGATCTCCCGTTGACACTGAGGGGGGGCTGATAGAATATGTAGATATTCTCTAATGTAATTACTTGTATGTCAAGCAAACCCGGTTAGGGTTTCTGTTGTAACCTGCCTATATATATGCCTAGAGCATCAATGGAAAACCATCGTGGAATTTCCCCAGATCTTCTATTCTCACACCGCTCATGGCCGTTGTCGGCGGTGAATATGTGCATAATTAATTTTTCCATTAATTTCGCAAACGCACGGAACACAATTGTAGCATTTCACCTTGGAGTATTCCAGGGTTATCGTATTTATATTTTCCTCAGGGAATTAGAGCGATAGGAAGTTGAAAATGTAACAAAGTAGATACTATTATGTGAAATAACGATATCTTACTTAAGACGGGGGTAAAAGGGGTACATGATATATGGGTGGCACTCACCATATAATCCAAGGAAATAAAAGAGAGAGTAGAAGTTACATTGGGAGAACAACGAGATAGAGACAACGATTCCTATGTGTTAGTCTTACATCTATTTACTTCTAGCAATTAATTTTACAAGGTTATATACTATAGCTAAGGTTATGCACACTCAAGTCATGTTGTTTCGGAGCACGGCCATCGTGCCAGGGTTGGTATTGAACCCCAATACTACAGGTTCCTCCTGGGATCTAACCACTATTGAAAACCCGGTTGGTTTGCCTTTGAACGTGGCGGATTGCAAAGGCCTGCACACGCCTGTCACACGTGGGGCTACCGTCCTCCGTAAAGACACACGCCAATCGTGCATGGGTATAGTTCTAAGCACCGCGCTTACAACTATCCTAGAGGAACTATCCTTGATCGAGAGAATAGCCCTATCTAAGAATGTAGCATAGCTTTCACTAAGCGCGAACTCCATTTCGGCAAAGCACTCACTCATACTACTTAGACACAATCACGAAACCCACAACAAGACTATTATGAGCACTAACTTAACTAAGTAAATAAACTTAAATAGAAAATGATTACTAAAAGAAATAAATAAAGAATAAACTAAATAATTATAGAAATAATTATATAAATAAATAAAGAGTAATTCTACGAGAGTTAAGATACAAGAACAATACCGAAACTCCGAGAAGACTTCCGGAACCTCGAGAAGAGCTCTCACTCTACTCTACTCTACTCTAACTCCCAAATAATAACTCTACTTCTACAAATGAGTAATGGATCTCTTGGATCAGTGAGGTGCGAATTGTTCCTGCGGACACCAGGGGTATTTATAGGGTCCTTAGGACAGGGGGCATCTTATAGTGCGAGGTGGAGTGGCGGGCGCGCCAAGGCAGGCCGGCCAGCCTACCAGGGGAGCTGGCCGGCCGCCCGATGTGGCGGTTCGCCACCGCCTCACTCCTGGACGTCCCTGATTGCCTCCTGAAGTCGGTCCGTAGGTCGGTGGCTTCGTGGGGGCAGCAGAACTTGAGTAAGGGCCAAGTTGAGGCCCAAACAGCCCACCAGACGGTATGTCAGTGGAATTATGCTGAACAGGCTTTGGTTTGTGACGTTTGAGCCCGTTTACAGCCTGCTGGAGGAAGGCCGAGGCCTTTGGACGCCAAGTGGGGCCGGCCGGCCTATGGTGGGGCTGGCCGGCCTGACTTTTCTTCGAGTCAGGGCCAGTTTCCTCCATTATTTACTCCTGCATCCAAAATTCACCAAAACTTGTGGAAGTATGATAATTCCTAACTACTATGCACAGAATCTTGGTGGTTAGTTTTTTATTTACCGATATGTTGACGGTGAATTCATGATTTTTGCACCGTCAATAGCCGTTCCTCCGAAACGTCGGCGCGGTGATGCACCTCCCGGCGCCGGTGATGAGGGTGGACGAGGAAGACGGCGACGACACGCGGCCAGCAAAGCGGAGGAGGATCGCCGGCGTCGATCAGGAGGAGTGCGCCATCTGCTACGAGGTGCTGGAGCGGTGCGTGCACATCTTCCATGGCGAGTGCTTGGAGCGGCTCCTTGTCAGAGGGGGTCAGCGCTGCCCTGGACAAACAGTGAACGCTTGCTAGCAATGCTGCAGTTGTGAAATCCTAACTTTGATGTTGTTTGTCCTTTCATTGTAACATGTTTTTTAGATCAAAGGTTGCCCTGCTTTATCTGAAAGCAAATATTGTATCATGTTCTGTACGAACCAATCCGCTGCAGTTTTAGCACAACACCTCCCACTTTCAGGTCCGGTGTGTCGAGGAGAGCAAGGACAAAGCAGTACGTACAATCAGGGATTGCTGCACGGTGATTTCAGCGCCACCAGCGGTACCCATTCTGATAACAATCAGTGATTGTAACAGGAAAATAGTAGAGGGACACAGCAAACAGAGGTTTTACAAAAATACCAAGGAAAGATCAACAGTTTTATTCAAACTGACCTTGGAGGCTTTTCAAATTGATTCAACTACAACCTAGGACTTGATGGCTGGATAGGATCAATAAGGTTGTACTCACATAACTGACGATCCAGACGTAAATGGACGCATAGAGGTAATTTTGAATGAAGTAGTTGTTTTTTATATAAAAGACACGGGAAATGAACCTATAAATAAGAGAGAGAATCATGTAGGTAGGGACATTGGCAGGGGCGAAGGCAGTCTCGGAGGTCGATGGGGTCAGCAAGCTTGATGGACTGTGTCATTTAGCTTGATCAACAGCATAAAACAGAGATTTTCCTTCGATTTTGCTGGTCTTCAACGTAGCTCCGCCCCTGGGCATAGGGATTGGTTCGTATATATGCAGACATGACATAAGCTGCCATATAAATCATTGATGACTTTGAGGGAAAAAGGAAACATCGATGGGGAAAAAAAATCAAAACAAAAATGATGTGTGCTTTCTTTTATAATTTATGGCTTTATTAACTCAACGACAAGTTACAGCCAAAGGGGTGACAGTGCCCTAGGATAAGTTTTAATGCCTCAATGATTGGGCATTGATCAGGAGGAGCCAAGTGGTTACAAGTAAACTGACAGTGTTGTGGTCCTGTAAAAGCATCTCCAAGAGAGCCCCATAAAGTCTCTTTAAATCAAAATAAAGGGGTTTAAACAAAAAAACTATCTCTAACAGTACTCCAAAACTACTCCTAACTTTTTCATACCCCCTTAAATCCCTCTCATTTGTCGGGATGTTTTGGCGCGGGGACTCCACTAGCAAAAAATCTGCGCCAACATTGACCGGCCATCGTCCTCGGCGGCCACTAGGAACTTGTCGTCCCACGGTGCATCGTCTCCACGGGTCGTCTACCCCATTATGCAGCAAATCTAGGCAGAAAAGAACGACATGGAAGATGGTGTCCGAGCTCTGCCCATGGGACGTGAGGTGGAGCGCCGCTTGCCGGCAAGGTCCGCACCGCGCGCACCTGAGAAAATCCGCGGTCACGAAGAGGAAGCTGGAGCATGAGCTCTGCTCATGGGCATGTTGTGGTCGGCGCGGGCGTCGACCCGGACATGGCGGAGAAGCGCGACGAGCTGTGCGGGCTATGCGTCGGCGGCGTGGGCGGGTACCCAACGCAGGCGTAGGGGCATCTTGTACTTCATCACCGGCGATGTCCTCGAGCACCGCCGCAGCTGCTCCGGGATCTTGCGAACGCTGACCAAGCAGAGGATCGTCGGCACGAACGCCGCCCAGGAATCGAATGGAATCGATCGGAGCAGGCAGAATCATTGTAGTCGTCGGGTTGATCTCAGATGTTACCGTGGGAGTGAAGAAGCCAACGCGTGGATTATCTTATCTCTAGGACCTGGAGGCGGACCACCTGCTGCCCGGATTCGACGCACACCAAGCGAACGGCGGCTGAGCCTTGATCGGCGGCGCTGCGTGAATGAGCTGAGCGAGAACGCAGAGAGGAAAAAGAGAGGATTTTGGGGCTGGTGGTGGGACCAAGTGGTCTTGACGTGGCATGATTGTTTTTGTTTTTGGGAACCAAAAGAGGGACACTGTTGGAGTCTTGGAGAGGGTGATGTTTTTGGGGTATAATTTTTTTTTGGGTTGCTCCCAAAAGAGGTTTTTGAGAGTTAAATTTTGGCCGTTCCTTTTGGGAGCAACCCAAAAACCTCCCTAGCTACGTTGTGTGCAGCACAGTTCGCCTTTCTTGGGATTTTGGTGACTTCAAATTGGATGCACCGTCGAGCCATACAACGGGGCGAAGCTGCACCCCATCCGGTTCCTGGTGCCCTGCTCCAACGCCGCCTTCGCCGCCGCCGACCTGGCGAGCTCGCTCCGGCTGGCTGGCGCCGCCCTGGCCGACATGGTGTACCCGCGCAGCTCCAGGCGCTGTGGCGAAACCTGGTCGTGGCGTCGCCGGCGCCGTGCGTCTCTTCGTCGCGCGTCGAGGTGACCGTCAGCGTGGGCATCCTCCGGCCCAGGGACCGCACGTCGGAGCGCAGTGCCCACGCGTGGCCGTTCCTCCAAAACGTCGGCGCGGTGATGCACCTCCCGGATGTTAAGCTTGTCACTGAAAGAGCATATTAAGCTTGCTTCTGAAAGGAAGGCATTGCAAAACAAAATTCCATGCATGCATGTGGTAGCTTTTTTTTTTTTTTTTTTTTTGCGAGAAATGCATGTGGTAACTGAGTGTCAGAAGCGACCTTACAGCTCAACCTATTATTGGCAAAATTAAAAAAAAAAAGAACGAGTTGAATTGTACGTAAAGCCAGGAGTAAGCATATTAAAAATGATGTCTCACATGGACAATTAACATCACATGGCATATGTTGTCTCCACATGATGGAAATGTGTTCAGAATGAGTGTTGAAACTATTTCAACAGCATGAGACATCAAACATTACAGTATTAAAAATGGAATGCTGGGTAGCTGTTTCAAATGATAGGCCCAAAAGAATCAAGAGATAAGAACATGCGAAACATAAACACATCATTTTAGATTTTACCTGATGGGAAGCTTACATATAACTTTAAATTCATTAGAGAAAGACAGCCTCACATTTCTTGACTTGTTACCTGCAATATTCTCATCCCACTACTTGCAAAAAAATGGACAGAACTTTGGTAGCACACTAAAACATGACATGGTGAAAATATAGTCACAGGTATCATTTCTGTCCAACAGAACACACATGATTCGACATGGCAAGAAGCCCCTACAACCTGCAGTACCTCACAAATATCTTAGATTCCATCTATACCAAACTCATTGGGTCCTCGTACTTATGTCTTCCACACTACTCCCTCCGTCCCAAAATGTAAGCATTTGTTGACTTTTCAGCATCACGTTTGACCATTTGTCTTATTCAAATTTTTTTTATAAAATTATAAAACAAATAAGTCATATTTAAAGTATATCTAATGATACATCAAATTGTAACAAAATAAATAATATTTTTATAACTTTTTAAATAAGACGAATGGTCAAACGTGATCTTTGAAAGTCAACAAATGCTTACATTTTGGGACGGAGGTAGTAATAAACAAGCTATCGTGCATCAATGCATTTTAGACTCTAAGATATAACACTGCAAGTCATGTGTATATATCCAGTAAAGCAAATAGTTGGAAGAATTCACATGGGAAAGCACTTTATTTTCTTGACTCAATCTGACATTTCAAATATAGTCACCCACATATATGGAAAGCACTACACGATCATCACTGATTGAAAAACCTTTTTTTCTCGAATACAAAGGAGAGGTTCGTATCTTTGTATTAAGAGAGAGAAGAACCGGCCCCTTACATGCTGCACCACCTCACTCCGGGCCGAGCCGTGAGGGGTTGAATTACAAGATGCAAGAGTTTGTACTTTCTATAAAATACACTAGAAGTTGAGACCTGACCTACTCCACTAGATAAGCGGCAACACAAGCGCGCCCTCCTGCTCCTGGCCCAAAGTTCGCAAGCTTCGAGCCCCAGCAAGGCACCATAGATGACGTTCTTCTCCGAAAACTCGAAGGAGTTCAGTCATGCTAGGCCGCGCGCCGTCAAAGACACAAGCATTGCGATGCCTCCATACGACCCAGGCGCCCAAGATGATGGCTGAATTGAGGCCTTTCCTTGTGTTCTTCGGTACACTCTTGACTGCTTTTCTCCACCAATCAGCAAAAGATACTTCATGTTGACTCGGTGCTTTGTCCGAGAACCCCAGCGGCGCTAGTATGTGAAACCAGAAATCACGGGAGACCACACATGTGGTGAGAAGGTGCTGTACATCCTCGTCTTCTTGATCACACAACGGACATTTGGATGGATGTGGGAGGCCTCGCTTTGCAAGGCGGTCCGCTGTCCAACACCGGTTCCGAATGGCAAGCCATAGAAAAACTTTGCATTTCTGCGGTGCCCACGATTTCCATAGCCTCCTCCAATGCTCGAATGGGATGGCTCCATTAAAGAAGGCACGGTAAGCGGATTTAGAGGAGAACTGGCCTGACCCATCAAGCCTCCACGTGTGCACATCATCAGTTTGAGAGAGGTGCATTTCCAGAAGCACATCCCACAACTGAAAGTACTCAAACAACCCAATCATAGACAGACCAGCCTGTATGTCTGTCGGCCAAGATTGATCAAACATACCTTGTGCCACTGTGTGTTCCTTGCGAGTTTTGAGCGGCACCGCCTCGAATACCAGTGGAGCCAAATCTGCCACTGAACATCCCATGATCCACTTATCTGTCCAAAATAATGTGTTATGCCCATTGCCGACCTGTGACTCTATGGCAATAGAGAACAATGCACGTGCATTTGGATGCACAGGAATGTCCAGCCCCTTCCAAGCCCGGTTAGGATCAGTTTTCTCAAACCATAGCCATCGTATTTGAAGGGCCCAGCTCATAATCTCAAGGTTCAGAATACCAAGACCACCAAAATCCAAAGGTCGTTGCACTTTGTCCCATGCAACTAAACACGATCCACCGTTGACTTCTTTTCGACCCTTCCAAGTGAAAGCCCGGCGAAGTTTATCAATTGCACGGATAAACCATTTGGGTGCATTGATGGCAATAAGAACGTAGATTGGCACAGCAGACAGTACAAACCGCACCCATGTGACACGACCAGCCATGTTCATGAGGGACGCTTTCCAACCGGGCAGCTTGTCCCCAATCTTGTCAATCCAAAGGAGTAGGTCGGCTTTCTTTAACCTGCTATTGGAGACCGGCAGCCCCAGGTATATGCAAGGAAAATTCGAAGTCGGGCAAGGCAGCGTATTGGCTACATTATCCAGATCGGTTTCCTCGCATCTGATCGGAACCACGCAACTTTTTTGTAAGTTGGTTTGTAGTCCCGAGGCTTCCCCAAAACTAGCAAGGATCTCCATTGTTAAATTCATTTCTTGCTCGGTAGGACGGATAAAGAGAGCCACATCATCAGCATATAAAGAAATCCGTTGCAGCGAATTTCGTCGTGCCAATGGTGCAAGCAATCCAAGTTCGCCGGCCTTGGTGAACAGGCTGTTCAAGACATCCATGACAAGAATAAATAGCATGGGGGAAAGAGGATCGCCTTGCCGGAGACCACGCTGATGCCGTATCTCGCTTCCCGGCTCACCATTCATCATAACTCTTGTCGAGGAAGTTTTCAATAAGTTCCTGATCAAATTGCACCAAACTGGACCGAATCCCAAATGCATCAAAATTTCCAATAAGAAAGCCCATGAAACAGAGTCAAAAGCCTTTGAAATATCCAGCTTCAAGAAAAGACTTGGCACCCTTGTTCGGTGGAGGAGCTTAATGTTCTGCTGTACCAAGATGAAGTTGTCGTGGATACACCTACCACGGATGAAGGCGCTTTGATTTGCCGCGACCAGTATGTGGAGGAATGGAGCTAATCTGTTTGCCATAACCTTTGTCACCAATTTTGCAAAGCTATGAATTAAACTTATCGGCCGAAAATCTTTAGGTAACAAAGCTTCCACCTTCTTTGGTATAAGGGTAAGATAAGCCGAATTGAGTAACCATAATTTCCTTGCGTCCCCCTGCTGTAAAGTGATGATCGCAGGCATGAACTCTGCTTTGATCGGTGGCCAACAAGATTTATAAAATCTTCCTGTATATCCGTCGGGTCCGGGTGCTCTATCTGCCGGCAAGATTTTGATTGTTTCCCAAACCTCACTTTCCGTGATTGGCTCCTCTAGAGCCGAGAGATCAATGCCGGGTCTGTGAAAGAAAGATAAGTCCAAGGTTGTCGCACGCGGTAGGGCCGTCCCCATCAGTCCATCAAAATAATCAAACATGACCTCTTGTTTTTCTTCTTGGCCTGTGACCACTTGATCCTCACGTAGCAGCTTTAGGATGAAATTTTTCTTCTTTCGGAACCCAGCCGTTCTATGGAAGAGAGAAGTATTTGCATCTCCATCTTTTAGAAATCTGATACGCGACCTTAGGCGGGCTATGGTCCTCTCAAGCGATGCAAGAACAAGACAATGTTTCTTCAGTTCACCTCTCAGCCAATTTTCTTCCAATGTTAGTTGTCGCTGGTCTTGAGCAATCTCCAGTCTATGAAGTATTTCACGGGCCAGCGCATGCTCAGTTTTGATGTGCCCGACCTGACGTTGACTCCAAGATTGAAGGGCTCGGGTGAGACGCTTGAGCTTGAGGGAGACGCGCTCAATGGGGCATGACGCAGCAACTGGCTCATTCCAAGAGGCCTGAACTGTATCATGGAAGCCCGGGAGTTTTGTCCAAAAACTTTCAAAATGAAATCTCCACTTACCGTGAATGCCTTCTGTGAGCCCAAGAACTAGAGGACAGTGGTCTGAAATTTCTGTTGCTTGGCTTTGTAAAATGCAATCCGGATAGAGTGCCTCCCAATCATTAGTGCACAACACACGATCAAGCTTCACTAGAGTTGGTGCGTCTCTCTCATTAGACCATGTATAACGTCGACCCAAGAGCGGGATTTCTTTGAGCTCAAAATCGTTCACGAATCTCTGAAATCTCCCCATCATGGCCCGATTAAGATTTTCGTTATTCTTGTCTTCAGCACAATAAATCAAATTAAAATCCCCACCTAGGCACCATGGTCCTGTGCAAAAAGATCTCACTTCTCGGAGCTCCTCAAGGAATGCGACCTTCTCACTATCCTGATGCGGACCGTACACACCCGTAAACCACCATGTTGAATCATCCCCATTTACAAATTCGACTGAAACTGAGTGGTGATGCACTCTCGAAGCATTGGAGACCAGAGAGTCTCTCCATGCCACAAGGATTCCGCCTTGGGTCCCTTGGGCAGGCAGAAAGACGAAGTGGCGAAATTCCTGACCGAGGAAGAAGAGAATATCCCGGTCCGAGATCAATGCTAACTTCGTTTCTTGCAGACAAATCAAGGTAGGACGACATGCATCTACCACCTTGCAAACGTTGTCACGTCGCGCGTGATCGTTCAATCCGCGCACATTCCAGATCAAGATTTTTGCTGAATCCATTGAGAAAAGTGTAATGTCGACCAAACTTACAACACGAGCTAGGAACACAACTTACACCAGTGCCGCAACCTCCGCTGCCCGGAGTTGCTCCTCTGTCGGCACGTCTTTGCCAACCAGCTTGGCAAGGGCTACCACATGCGATCTATTGAGAGGTTTACTGAAGAAAGTAGTGTACTTCTCCATTGTCGCTGCTGGCACACGATCTTCATTGTCAGTGAACCCCAGCCGACGGCAAACTGTGGCAGCTACCTTGTGATCAACTTCTGGTGGCAGCTTCGCAATTCGGCGGCTCCGGCGCGGCGGTTCTGTTGTGACTGCTCGGCGCGCCGGGCGCCGTCGAGCCTTCGGGGCAGGAAGCACTGTTTGTAGTGGCTTGGCAATTCTGTTGATGAAGGTAGGGGCGGGTGTCAGCTGCTGCTGCTGCTGCGTCGCCGCCGGCGTTGGAGTCCGTGGCCGGCGTGAGTACACAATCAAGGGATTCTGTCCGTTCTGTGCTTCAGCTTCAAAGTTTGGTTCTGTAGGTAGCACATCCTCAGCCGGGAGCCAAGTGAGGGGTGATGGCGGCCTGTCAGAGAGAGCGCGCGCAACAGACGTCGTTGACGTTGGCGTGCATGGAGGAGACACTTCCCTGCATGGCGTGACTTCCTTGCATGGTTGAACTTCTGTGCTTGCTGTCATGTGGGCAGGAGCGGTAGCCTCAACCTGAATGGGAGACGCCAGCTCAACCGGGCCCACAGGGATTTTAGCGTCCTCACGAATCAGAGCTTCCAACTCATTTGTAGCTGCTTGCGTGTGTGGCAGCGTATCAGCCACCTCTCGTAAATCCTCCTCGATAATTGCTTGTAGGACCGGACTGTTAATTTCTGCCGCCGCCAGCACAGCAACCGGTGCTGGAGTCTCTGGTACCTCAAAACGTACAAGAGTTGGTGAGACCATGGACGGTGCATCTTCTACGGGGATGGCAGGGCCCACAGGAGACTTTTGAACTGCACGCACGTCTTGGAACTCGGTGATCTCATGCCTTGCTGCCTCATCAATGGTCCTCGAATGGGAGTTTCTTGATTCTGTTGGAGTGTCGCATGCCTCTACTGCAGAGGCATCGTGGCTTGCGCCAGAGGCTGTCGACCCCACCTGCTGTTGAACGTTGCACGACACCGAATTTGCTTGGTTTGCTTGAGCGCCGCCGTGGTGTTCCTCCGGCGCCGGCGAGTGAGCCCGCCGGCGTTGCCGCCGCCCATCACCCGAACTGTCATCACCCGGGGAGGGAGGATCATTGCTTTCAGGCCCTTGTTGCTCTTTATTTGCCACGGTGAAAGAAATCGGGTACACCAGTGTCCGCTTCACCGGCGGTAGCTCAGCGACGGTGGACGGTGGTTCCACAACATGGAGGTCACGAGCAGGAGGGATTCGGTCTGGTTGGAAACACCATGCCGAACAGCGAAACACTGAGTAGTCTTCTCTGTTTCTTGTTGCAACATCAATTTTCTCAATCCAGCCGTATGGATTCAGAAGGTTCTCCGCAGTGGAGACCTCCCAAGTGTGAGCTGGCACGCCGCGGAGCTCCACATCCACCAAGGACGGGAGGGTTGCTGCCGAGGCATGGGCTCGCCTAGACCACCGGCGACAATGCAGACGGAGGGGGTTAGCACTAGACGGCGTGCCACCATTTTTGGCCATTCGCGCAGCTTCTGAATCCCCAACTCCAAGCAAGATGAACTCGGCCACCCCTGAACGTCGTAGAGAGAGGGTGCTGGTGTTGACTCCGAACTGAGAGGCGATCGCATCCAAAACTTCCTCCGTGTTGTAGTTATCACGATCACCGATGACCGTGACGATCATCGCGCCCTGGAGAGCAATCTCCGCACTGTCAATGCGCTCGGACCAGTCGATGACGCATGGTGGTGCCGGGGCCGGGGGTGCGCCATCATCCCGAACCTGAGGTTCCGGAGAGGCAGCTCCACCGTTGCCACCAGGCCCACCGGGCGGACCCGTAGATTCTCCTTGTCCGGACCGCCGACGATGACGGGGCCGACGTCTACGCCGTCCACGCCGCTCACCGGGCGCATCCTCAGCCGCACCGGCGAGCGCCACAGCTCCTTCTGCGGCATCAACCGGCGCCTCCCGGACTGTTTCTTCTTGGCTAGGTGCCGGGGTGATTCTTCTCCAGACTGAAATACGGCGACCTTGTGGCCCCTGGCCGGCGGCGTCGGCCTTGCCATTACCACGAGCCGGGCAAACGTAGGAACGGTGCCCCACCGCTTGGCAGCAGAAGCAGCGAGGGGAGGAACGGCAGAAGAAGGCACGGTGGTTTGGCGAGAAGCAGTTGAAGCACTTGCCACGGAGGTCCGCCGGAACCGGCCGTCGGAGACCTCGAACGTGGCAAGCCCTACTGCGCCGGGTGGAACGGGACTCAACCTTCGTCCATCCCTCCGCATCTGGTCCTTGCTGTGTTTGCTTGGGTACATGAACCGTCGAGCGGAGCAGGATGCGCACCGGCGGCTTTTCTGCCGTGGACGGAGGGGACGCCATCGGCGCTGTCGAGGAGGCCGTGGCCACCACGTCCCGGAAGGAACGCGCGCCCGAAGGTCCAGCCACCGAACTGCCGGAACTGCTTGACGCCGGACTGGAGTCGTTCCAGCGGAGTTCTTTGGAGCGGCCTGCCGGATTGAAAGGGCGCGCGTGGGGAGACAAGGAGGAGGTGGAACCGGGCGCCGAGGAGTGGGAGACTGCCGCAGCGGTGGTACGGTGCGGCTGGAGGTGGCCGCCGGCTCCGCGGTGGATGCCGGCGCTGGGTTGGGTAGGGGATGCGGAACGGCGCCCGGGAGCGGGGAGACGAAACGAGGAGCCATTTTCCGCAGTTTGGTTCTGAGCGATGGGGTACTAGCATTTTAACAAAGCATTTTCCCCTTTCAGCTTTTCAACGAGAGGCAATACGGAATGGCCTTAGTGTGCTTTCGATTGAAAAACCTGTATCTAAGCCAATCAACTAATTTGTCTATCATTGACGCAGTGCATTAGAAAACCCAAAACAAAGCAAATCCTAACCAAAGGGAAAGGAACCTGAGATGTACTGCCGTACTTGCTACACTGTCCTGAATGCCCAGCATCATATCAGCCGCCAGCGTTATTATCACTGCAGCAGGAGAGGGATGTGTAAAACATAGCGAAATAAAACTATTCCTATGAATCGAGTGAGTACAATCAGCACAGAAACAAACATTCCTGGATGTTCGAAGCTCTTTTGTTGGCTTCATGCTGGCTCCCTGCAAGGGATTGAGTTCTGATCTGACTGTTCCCATCGGAGAGACAGAGACTTCCTTGCACTTCCTTGTCCAATTTACCACGGATCTGCACTGAGCTTCATAATGGCGGCGCGGTGGAGTCTGAATAAGGCATGAGGAGCAGCGCAAATGCGGCAGTTGGAGGCCGCGAGCGTGAGAAGTCTTTAGCATCGGAAGAGGTAGTGAAGATGATAAGTGAATGTACGGCGGCCATCAATGACATTACACCCAAAAAGAAGCCCGACCCCGGATCTCGAAGTATCCAGTGTTTGATTGAATCACAAACCTTTGAAAGGGCTTTTATGCGACTTTGGAGCAACTGTAAGTGGCATGCCTCACTATGTCTTTGCTAGTCCAAAAATACTTCATTTATGAGCAGCAAATAAGAGAAACATCAAATAAACTATTCAGCCAAATCCGTAGAAAAATAAAAGTAACTTGGACCATTAAACCAACATTCGGTTATGTTCTCGATAGATAAACTAAGAACCATTACACCAACATCAGTTATGTTCTCGATAGATAAACTAAGTAATAACTAAAAGAGCATCTCGAAGAAAAAATAGTAGCTTCTTCAGCCCGCCCTTGTTTCCAGATTTTGAAGTCTTCTTCAAAGAAGCCTCTTTCCTTCCAATAGCACAGCTCTGCCATTGACACTGGTCCTTGCTCATCACCTTGAGGATCGATGTAACACCACACACACCTATACAGTATATCATTGTGCCCAGGCAGGTGCCCACTGTGCTCAGGGAGATCATCTTCATTGCAAATTACCCTGTGCTCGCTAATATCTGAGAAGTAAGAAAAAGAGACGGGGGGTTGGGGCGGGGGGGGGGGGGGGGGGGGGGGGGGCATTTAAGTGAATGAAAATGCATAAAAAGATAAGAGAATGAAAAATGCAAAAGTTAGCATGACTCACTGTACCTTCAGATTCCACAGGATGCATGGTTGGCAAAGTCAGCGTCTTTTCCTACACATTGAAAATGGTAAGCTTTTGTACAGTTCCTGGGAGAAACAAGAGCATACATTGATTTAATAAATTGCCAGAACTTGCAGAGAAAAAGAAACGAGACAGATAGAATTACCTGAAATCACAGAGGAGGAGTGTGCCACCATCCTTGCAGATGTAGCACTCATCATCCCACTGCTCCAGGCCCTGTGATGTTTTTTGTGTGGTTCACTGTGATGTTGGTTATTGTGATAAAATGTTTAGTTTCATTTACCAAAGGGCCGGAATGCTACTCTATTATGGTTAGTTGAGGGAAATGGCAAGTTTCATGTCATTAATCATGTTTTCCTACGTTTGGAAATTACTCATGGTGAGGAATGCCGACTGCTGCTGGCTGGCACAATTTTTGGATTTGTAGTTGCTCCGCTTGTCATTTGGTAGTGTTAGTCGTGCAGCTGATTCCCCTGGAAACTTTCATGCAATTTTACATAGCATTAATTGTGTAACTGTTTGCCTGGAAAATGTCATGCATGCAATTTTACCTTTCAAATATGGGTCTGATTTGTTTTCAGATTTTTTTTATTCAAAAGAATTTTGTTGCATTTACCAAGACTGACATGTTACAACTATATCTATGTCTGAAACTCTTATCTACTTGATTGTCTGCCTGATGCTCAAGCTAATGACTCAGTGCAATATTAAAGGGTATTTAAGATGTTCGAAGTTTATGCATTAGCACTAATATTGTCTCGGACCTGCAAATTTCTTTACAAAGATATTCCTGCTATGAACTTGATCGGTAAAGTGGGATTGGTGGAACCATGGAGGAGCCCCGCCTGAACCTGAACTTTTGGATCGCGATCCGATGGCCGTGGATGTCTGTTTGCACGTTTGCACATACTGTGTTTCCACCAAAAATTTCCCCGGCCAACAATATACAGGTCAAATTTAGCACAAGAAACAAAATAGTGGTGCCAGAATCACAAGTACAGCCAATTACCAATCAAATAGACCACTCATCTAGTAGTAGACATTGTGAAGTTACGATTGACCTAAGAACAAAGGATGGAGAATGACACTTGTTTCATCGACGTTCATCTACTTGAGAGGAAATTGCATTGACGTTCTACCTCTCCCCCCTTCTTCTCTTCCAATTACATTCCTTTGATAGTGCTTTATGCGACCTTGGAGCAATTGTAAGTGTCATGCCGCACAATGTATTTGCTAGTCAAATGCTTCATTTATGAGCAACAAATAGGAGAAACATCAAATGAAACTAAGTATATTCTATTTAGGTACTATTCAGCCAAATCCATAAAATATTAAAGGTAACTTGGACCATTAAACCATTCGGTTACGTTCTCGATAGATAAACTAAGAACCATTACACCAACATCAGTTATGTCCTCGATAGATAAACTAATCAATAACTAAAAGAGCATCTCGAAGAAAAATAGTAGTTTCTTCAGCCCGCCCTTGTTTCCAGATTTTGAAGTCTTCTTCAAAGAAGCCTCCTTCCTTCCAATAGCGCAGCTCATCCATTGACACTGGTCCTTGCTCATTACCTTGAGGATCCATGTAACACCACACACGCCTATACAGTATATAATTGTGCTTGGGCTTAATGAAATATTGTATGGCATTGTAATCATCATGCCCAGGCTGGTGCTCAGTGTGCTCAGGGAGATCATCCTCAATGTTGATTATCTCATTCTCGCCAATAGCTGTGAAGTAAAAAAACACAGGGGAAACATTTTAAGTGAATGAAAATGCAGAAAAATACAAGGGAACGAAAAATGCAGAAGTTAGCATGGCTCACTGTACCTTCAGATTCCACAGGATGGTTGTCACAAAACCATGGCTCTTCTGAGTTGGCAAAGTCAGCGTCTTTTCCTACACACTGAAAATGGTAGGCTTTTGTACAGTTCCTGGGAGAAACAAGAGCATACGATGACTAATTAAATAAATTTCCAGAACTCGCAGAGAAAGAGAAATGAGACAGATGGAATTACCTGAAATCGCAGAGGAGGAGTGTGCCACCATCTTTGCAGATGTAGCACTCATTGTCCCACTGCTCCAGGCCCTGGTTCCCGTTGCCGCTCCTTTTCCTCTCACAGTCCGGCTCTTGCTTCTGTGGGTGCCCGCTCTGACTCCCGATCCTGATACCCTTCCTTCCAGCCATCTCGTAAAGACGATAGATGAATCCTGAGAAGAACAAAAATAAAGGAAAATAGTTCAGTTTATCTGAAAAATAAAGGAAAATCACTGTTGGTGGTGATTCACTGTAAAGTACAAACAACACACATTGAATAGAGTGCACCAATAAGGTCCAAAAGTGGAAATCATTATTCATTTATGGACAAAAAGCGCGTGAGGGACACAAGCACTCCATCCATGCATGCAGCGACAGTGAATCTCAACCTCAGGATGATGTTAAATGATACGTGCGGCTTACGTTAAGGAAGTCCCACAAAACATGAACAGAGAGTGATAGTATAAGTCAGAGAAATGAACCCTAACGACTAACTCATACTAACAAAAACATCCTACAAAATGTAGCTGAAGGTACAATATATGTCCAGGTACAACAAATTCGATATTCCATTTATCAAACTACATGCCGACTGGATCAAGTGCTAGCAAATGGGGATTGATCTACCATACTACAATCTGAAACTAGGCCAGGGGCGGTACTGTCCAGTATACTATTATCATTTCGTAAGTTCTAGTAATGATAAGCAGGCCATGGAGATGCCTAGATCCACCCAAATAGCACTATCGAAACAGAAATGGTCTGCCGCCGTTCCGATGGAGCCGCCGCTGCCGGAGATGCAAACCCTAGCCGCCTCCCTCTTCAATCCTTTCCTCTCGCGTGTGCTGTGGTGGTGCGAATGCAGAACCCTAGCTCGCCGGCAGGAGGATTCCGGCGGCGATGCTACCGAGAGTGTGGGTGGGGAGGGAAGGAGAGGGTTCTGCGTCACGCAAACCCTAATCGCCTCGGGACAGGGAGAATTTATGGTCAACCGGTCCTGGGTGGTAGGTGGAGCCCAGTGCCAGTGGGGTGTTGGGTTCTACGGCCGGAGAAAACTCAGCCGTTCGTGGAGCGTCCGACAGTGAGCTGCGATCCTTCGAAGGAGGGTGACGTGGTGGGATCGTCTGTGCGCTGTAAGTGAAGTTTTATGTAAGTTTAGTGGACGGGTCACGATTCGAGTGAGTGTGAACTCTCTAGCGCTGCTGGCTTCCGGTAGCTGACGAATCCCACGAACAAATCCTCTTGCACTGGTTGCAAGTCCGAAGGACAAATCCTCTCTCGTGGTCCAAGCTCGAGACCTGGTGTGGCACTGCATATGATCACCGGAGGACACGCAGGTCGTATAGCTTTAGCACTGCCGGCAAGCGGCATGGCACGTCGACGGGCTCGCCGTCTCGCCGGCCGGAGGACCGTCTAGCTCTAGCTGTAGCTATTGTTCCTAGTCACGGGCGCTTGCTAGCTGATCTGAGTGGATGGGGATCGATCGGATCAGCAAAAAAATTAAAGCGCTTCACTTCCGTCATGCGTATTCACGTAGCTACCTGCTTTGCCGGCTGCTGTCAGGCCTCAAAATATGCCAAACATGTTTGCTGACAAACTACCAGTTATCATTACGGAAGCGAGCAATCAAACTTGCATCCTGACCCGTTTCAATAAACGTGAAGGAAAGGCCGCTAAAGGAAAGGGACGAGGCCTCATCGAAGCTCAGTTCAGTGATCTCATCCAACGAGAAGGAAAGGGCTAAAGGACAGAAGAAGCGGTGAGTGTTCAGTCGGATCAACACAAGTTTCCTGTCAGCATTCCAAGTTCCAAGTCCAACATCATCTTCTTTTCCCGCAAACTGTAATCGACAGTTGATATATCCAACTGTTCTCCCAACACCGAATCATTATATCGGCCTTCGCCATGTTCTTCTTCCTTCGACCTGTGAACCCAGGTTGTAGGATTGATGCTATTTTTTGTGCTAATCTTCATTATTTGTTGTTGTAGTGACAGACCTGACGAGGTGGCGGCCCCCCGAAAGCAGGTCAACATCATGCTGACGTCCCCTTCCTCTCAGCGATGTTACACTACGGGAAACCCGGCCTATGCCGAGTGCCAGATGGTTTGCCGAGTGCATTCCATCGGGAACTCGGCAAACTACCTGTTTGCCGAGTGCCAGGGCTAGGGCACTCGGCAAAGAGCTGGCACACGGCACATCAGCAGTTTGCCGAGTGCCAGACAGCCCGGAACTCGGCAAACAAAAAAAAAACGCTCGGCAAACTTTTTAGCCCTCGGCAAACACTCCCACGTGACACGCACGAGCGGGAAGTGGGGGACGGGGCCGTCACCGTCAAAGTTTGCCGAGTGCCACGCGTCAGGCACTCGGCAAACTTAGGAGGTTGCCGAGTGCCACACGGAGGCACTCGGCAAACTATCTATTTTGCCGAGTGCTATGATGTGGCACTCGGCAAAATATTTTTTTTTTGTTTGTTTTTGTCTCTTTTTTTTTTTTTGACATCAATATACGTATGCATGTTACTCCATGTCCAAATTTGGTAATTTTCTCTATTCATTTGTTATATTTAAGTGAATTATTGCGTTTAAAGTATTTTTTTGGAGAAAATTCAAAATTGAACTACACGTGACTCAAATAATGAAATATAGTGACTCAAAAACTTATATTCATGTTTCAGAGTTCAATTTGCGGCCATAAACGTGAAATGGACAGAAAAATCACAAATCTTGTACATGAAATATAAGGGCGAACATTTGGTGAAATAGTTTTTTATTTTTATTTAATTCAAACAAAGTCTAAAAAATACGAGACTCGTTGTGGTATCATTAAATCATATGTGGAGGCCATGGTAAATCATAGAAAAAGTTTCGCTAAAGTTGTGACGTACGTTGTTTAGAAACAGGAGCTTCCTCGAAGATCATCCATAAACATATGAAGTGATCGTTTGGATTTCGAACCAAAACGACAGTCATAATTTGATTTCAACTTAAACATATTTTTTAGAGGTAAAGGATCATATGAAATGTATCATGGCCAAATTTGGTATTTTTTTGAGTTTATTTCGAATTTCTAATTTTTTTTAAAGTTTCTGCTGAAATTTTTTGCCGAGTGCCGGGCCCACGGCACTCGGCAAACAGGTTTTGCCGATGGTTTTTTCTTTGCCGAGTGCTTCTGGATCTAGCACTCGGCAAAGAATTTGGGTAGGACTTAGGCGCGGGCCGAAATTTTCTTTTCTCCCTCGCTCCCTTATCTTCTTCCTCAGTGCGCCGCCGCCTTCCACCACTCCGCGCCGCCCGCTCGCCGCTCGCCGCCCTCCACCACCAGCCCCCGCTCGCCGCGCCGCCCTCCACCACCCGGCCGCGCCGCGCCGTCTCCACCGCCCGCCACCGCGCGCCGCGCCGCCCTCCACCACCCGCCCGCGCCGCGCCGCCGTCCACCACCACTCGGCCGCGCCGCGCCGCCCTCCACCACCGCGCCGCCCTCCACAACCCGGCGTCGACCCGGCACCTCCTCCGCCTCCTCCCCCGCTCGCCGCGCGCGTCGACCGCCCCCGGCCCCCTCCTCCGCCACCGGATCCCGGCAGCCGTCCACCACCCGGCCGGGTCGCCCCCGACGCCGGCGACCCCGCCCCGACCCCCGACGCCGGCGGCCTCCTCCACCCGGGCGCCGGCGACGCGTCCCTCCCTCCGTCCTCCCCCGCTCCGGCACACGACTCCGGCCCCGCCTCCCCCGGTCTGAACCCCGGCGACGGCGCTCCACCACCCGGCCGCCGGCGACCCCGCCCCGACCTCCGTCCTCCACAGCTGCCCCGGCCCTCCCTCCTCCACAGCAGCTGCCCCGGCCCTCCCTCATCCACAGCAGCAGCTGCCCCGGCCCTCCCTCCTCCACAGGCTGCTCCCCGGCCGTGAGGTAGAAGGTGAGCTTCTTCTTCCCTTTTTTTTTTTCTTTTTCTGTTATTGTTAAATGAATTGAAATGTGTCTCTGGAAAACTTTATAAATGATTGAAACAACAATAATGAAAAAGTATTTGTGAAATGCTAGTTCTGAAATTGATGTTAGATGAATTTAAATTGAAATGCTTGGTTTGAAAGTGATGTTAGATGAATTTAAATTTAAATGCAAATGCAAATTGAAATACAAATACAAATGCGTAGTTATTTGATTGAATTAGAAATCTAATTCCAATATGTTATGAGGTTGTTGCAAATTGAAATTTTTGTTAATTTGAATTGCTCTATATGGCTATATGGAAAAAATTATGGTGTATGCATGATAACCAATATGTTCACGATGTCCCGCAAAGTGAATTGCTTTATCATGATGGATTTCACCAAGTGTTCATGGTGAATGTTTTTTCATCAATTGGATGTGGTATCCGGCCATCGTGCCGTCGATTTGTTGGATGTGGTATCCGGCCATCGTGCCGTCGATTTGTTGGATTGTGCTTGCCGGCCATCGCGCCGTTGTTTTCTTGCAGGTTTTGGGAACCTCCCCGTACAGGGGAGGTGCTGCCGAAATTTTGAATATGGTGGGCAAGGGTGGTGTGATGAGGACGGTCCAGTCGCTCTACCAAAAAGCGACTGGGAAGCGGAGCGCTGAGGGGTCTGGGAGCGGGAGGAGTCGGATGAAGTCTAGAGGCAGCAGAGGTGGCGGCAGGCGTCGAGGGAGGGGGTCGAGGGCACCGTCCCCCTCTCCTTCCGTGCACGAGTCGGAGGAGGAGGAGGAGGAGGAGGAGGAGGTGCGAGGGCAGGACGCCTCGGAGGAGGAGGTGCGAGGGCAGGACGCCTCGGAGGAGCCGCAGCAGCAGGAGGCCTCAGAGGAGGAGCACGAGGCCTCCGAGGACGGAGACGGGGGGGAGGACGGAGGCGGGGGGGAGGACGACGAGGAGGACGGGGAGGAGGACGGTGCGTCTGGGGACGTGCCGAAGGTGTGGGAGCGCGGTCCCGCACGACTCCCACCGCGACCGATCCCTTTTGAGAGACGCCCGTTGGTTCGACCCAAAGGAAAGAGGTAAATAACTTTAACTGTAAAGTCATTTGCTATGTTTAAAATCTCAATAAAAACTAATCATTGTCTTCATCACTTGGGCAGGGGCTGGGAGACGATCGTTCCGGGCGACCACAAGCGTCTTCCTGCCGGCATCCTCGGCCTTTTGTGCAAGGCGCACTTTCCTGGGATGGTGCCACTTCGAGACGGGGGGGAGGAGCCGGCCTTGACGTGGGCCCACTACAAACGCGTCCCTGACGTCCCAGACGAGGATGGGAGAGACTTTCGCACCGTGGCGGACCGGGTGGTTGGAGAGCTGTGGGTAAGTCTTGTTTGTATTGCATTGGTCAATTCATCTCGTTCATTTGATATTCTTCAAATAATGAAAGTATACATCGCGTGTATGTGCAGGATTTCTTCAGGGTCGAGCCGGAATACCGTGATCGGGCGGTGCGCTGGGCGTACGATGCATGTCCTAAACTCGTTACGGACATGCATCACGAGGCGCGCGTCCAGGCCGTGAGGAGCTACTACGCTAAGTACCTTGGTACGAAGATTGACAAAAAGCAAGCTCGAACCATATGGCCGAGTGAAGAAGAATACGGGAAGGTAATTTGACATTCTCATGTTTTCTATACTTCATTAAGTACGTTTAATTTGATCTACTCATAGTTTCACAATAACTAACATTTAACTTTGGTCAAATGACGTGTAGGTGATTCCGTGGTGGTGCGCCACTCATAAGCCTTGCTGGGACTACTTTGTTGCGAGGTGGTGCGACCCCGAGTGGCAGAAGCAGCACGAAGCTTGCCGGGAGCGGCGTTTGAAGATGCCTGGTCCAGCACACCATCAAGGCAACCGTACCCTTGACGACTACGCGGCTAGCTGGGTAAGTGAATTCATTTCGTTGTTTGTAACGCTTAATTTTCCATGATTTCTAATCATCATTCTGTTTTCTTTGCAGTCGCAGGCGCATCACGGCCGAGAGTGTCCCCCGTTGATGGCTTGGGCATTGGCTCACAAGGGCAAGGCGTCGTCGAGCACGGTCGACTACAACCCGGAGGACGGGCCCGAGGCGTACAGCAACCCCACCGTGCACTCTCGCCTCCAACAGTACACGGAGATGGCTAGGGAGAAGCACGGGCCAGAGTGGAACCCGAGCACCGAGGACCTTGATGGAGAGATCATCATGAGGATTGGTGGAGGTAAGAAGCATGGCCGGTACTGGATTGGAGACAGCACACTGGACACGGCCTCTACTCCCACCCTCTCTGAGATCCGAGCGAGGAGCTCGTCCTCAACCCCGCCCATACGTCCACGGCCGAGTGCTGCACAGCTTCAGTTTGAGCAATCCCAGGTTATTTCTGTTCTACTCGTCGTTTCGTTGAGTTTGACATATGTTTGCTTTGCATTGTAACATTGGGATGACATATTGTAGACCCAGCTCCGGGAGGAGATGGAGGCGAAGCTTCAGGAACAGGAGGAAAGGCACCGGGCAGAGATGCAGCGACAGCAGGCGGAGATGCAGCGGGAGATGCAGGAACGTGATGCAAGGATGCATGCGGAGATGCAGCGGCAAATGCAGATGATGTTTCAGCAGTGGCACAACAATGGGATGGTACCGCCGCCACTACTACCTCTGCCTCCAATCGGCACTCCGAGTCCGACTATTGGCACTCCCGTGAGTATTTCTAAATTCTTGTAGTTTCAATCCTCGTTCTGTCGACACTTCTAACTGAAAATTTGCGTTCATCATGTAATATCTTTTTTCTTGCAGAATATATCCGCTGCATCCAACAATCAGCCGGTTTCCCCTCCAGCTGCTTGTTCACCGTTCCCTCCTTATCCCCCTCCTCCTCCGATGTAGTTTGTAGTTGTATATGTACTTTATTTGCATGAACCAACTAGTTGTCGACGTGTTTGTGAACCATTTCATGAACTTGTGTTTGTGGACGTCAAGTTGAGCTATTTCTATGTGTATTTGGAGACAAATATGTGTTTGTGATGGATTTCAATGTGTTTGTGGTGATTTCAATGTGTTTGAGATGATATATATGTGTATGTGATGATGGTGAGCATGTATATATGATTTGGTGTAATTTTGGTCCAGGTTGCATCGATTTTAGACAATTTATAGTGTTCTGCGACATTTTTTTGCCGAGTGCCTCAGAAGTTTGCCGAGTGCCAAACCTGAGGCACTCGGCAAACATGCCATTTTGTGCCGAGCGCCTGGCCTGGCACTCGGCAAACTTGCAATTGTTTGCCGAGTGCCAGGGTTCCCGGCACTCGGCATATGAAAAAATTTGCCGAGTGCCAGGCAGCCTGGCACTCGGCAAACAAAAAAAATTTGCCGAGTGCCGGGCAGTCTGGCACTCGGCAAATTTTTTTGACGCCGTTTTCCCGCCGTCACGTTACTTTTTTTTGCCGAGTGTTTTTCTGGCACTCGGCAAAATCTTTGCCGAGTGCCCGACAAAAAACACTCGGCAAACTCGGCTTTGCCGAGAGCTGGCTGCCGAGTGGAGTTTGCCGAGTGTTACACTCGGCAAACTCTTTGCCGAGTGTAAACAGGGCTTTGCCGAGTGCCTCTGGCACTCGGCAAAGCATGGGTTTCCTGTAGTGTTAGGCCTACATTTTCCCCCTTCTTCTCCTTCGCTTTCTTGCCGCTGCCATCTAGAGTTTGGGTGCACCGTGGACAATTGATGTTGGGTGCCCCTGGGATGGAACATGATGTTCTTACCTAGTGCGGTTTGATCTTTGATTTGATGGTGATGGAAGGATCTCTGGCATATGGTTTTGCCCCTAGGTTTTTGGATGAGTTAGGGTTCTTTGTTTTCCTTGCTTGGAGTGGCGCTTCTTTGTACAGCTTTTTTTGTGTGTTGCCTTCAATCTTGCTTCCTGATGTGTTCTTGCGCCCCGACCAATTTCGTTTCTTCTGGTTTGGCCTTCTAGGAATCATCTAATTGTCTGGACAAACTTGCCACTGGCAGCAGTTCTGCCATGGCTTGTTTTTGCTGTGCCTCAGCGATCTGAAAGAAAGGAAGCAGAGAATAGAAAGAACTGCAAGCTGCCGTCGTTTACCTTTCAGTTCTTAGCGGTGGTTCTCAGGGAGGGAAGCTTCGGCCATGTCTACAAGGTACTACACATTTACATGTATACATCACAATGTGCTACAATGTGTTTCTTGTTTAAAAGCATCATTAATTTTATAGTTTGATTCTATTCTAAGTCAAAAGCACTTTTGTTAAGTGGAGTGACCGCTTTATGTTAGGCTCTTTGGCTAACTAGAAATGGTATTGTTTTTGACAAATCTCCGATGAAAACGTATATGCAGGTACTCTACAGGGGCACGTACTAGCTACGGATATGGTCACAGCTACAAAAGTGTGAGGAGGATACCAACTTGATCAAGGAGGCATCACGTTCACTGAGACGACGGTGATGCAACTCTTTGCCAATCATGGATGGATATTTAGCAATAGAATTGCTGCTCAATAAATTCCCATGAAACTATGTTGGTGTCTCCTGTTAATTTGGTTTATACTCTATGAATGTGAGTTGGAAGACATGAGGGCTGCAATTTGATGTAATGTGTGGGCTGTTAACCCCCCCTAACGGGGGTTCAAAGCATTTTCCATTATTTAAAAAATGACTGTTTCCTTTATAGTTAATGCTTCTAGGTGGATTCGGTCAATAGGCTCTCATGAGGGACAAATCAGTGGCTACATTCAGGGGGAGGAGAAGATCACTGTGGCTTGCAAAGTAGGATTCTTGTTAGCGCTGATGTTTTCCTGGAATAAATATTCCTTCCATATGTTAAGTAAGCTGAAAAACAACATTGTTTGGTAATCTTGCTTGTTGGCATTGCATGAAACTGTTGATTAAATGCCAATTTAGATTGCTAAGCTGTCGTGATTATGTCCCTGTAACATTAAGGGTTGCAGCTTATTTTACCTTGCCACTTCTCTGCCTTTTTTTTCTCCAGCTTCAGGTCTTAATTTTTTGTTATCTATTGTAGGCTGGAGGCATATAACTAAATCATATGCCTGTTATAAGTGTTCTCAGCTTTGGATATTAAACTGGTGAGAAATAGTTTGTGTGGTTCACTGTGATGTCGGTTCTTGTGATAATTGTTTAGTTTCACTTAGCAAAGGGAACACTGCTCTATTATGGTTAGATTGAGGGAAATGGCAATTTCATGTCATTAATCATGTTTTCCTACATTTGGAAATTATTTGTGGTGAGGAAAGCCAACTGCTGCTGCTTGGCACAATTTATGGATTTATAGTTGCTCTTTTTCTCATTTGGTAGAGTTAATTGTGTAGCTGATTTCCCTGGAAACTGTCATGCAATTTTACCTTTCAGATATGGATCTGATTTTTTTCAGAAATTTGTTATTCAAAAGAATTTGGTTTCATTTACCAAGACTGACATGTTACAATCTATGTCTGAAACTCTTATCTACTTATTAAAGAGTAATTTGGATTGTCTGCCTGATTCTCAAGATAATGACTCGGTGCAAGATTAATTAATATTTTAGGTTTAAGATATTCAAAGTTTCTGCATAGCACTAATAATCTCTCAGACCCATCCACGGAGCTTAGTCTTAGTTAAGACTAAACTGGGCCATGGCCCCCAGGCTTTTTGCCAAAAACATTTTAATAGCACCTGTTAACACTTGATTGCTGTTGTTAATTGCTAATTCTGAAAAACAAATTGAAATTAACTTTGCCATATATTTGTGTTCTAATTATAAATTGTGACATACATTAGTGTATCACATTTAGCGCATGAATATATTTTCGAGCTTGCTATCTTCTTCTGGCCCCTCCTGAAATTTCATTCAAGCTCTGTCACTGTCAGACCTGCAAATTTATTTACAAAAATAATCCTGCTATGAATTTGCCATTGATCATAACTAAAAACTTTGTTCTAAGGCTATGCATCGTCTCTTATTTTTTTCCCATTTTACAAATGAGCATTGAAGGTGCTGATTTCTATTCCTTTTAATTTGTAATATCGTGGCCTTGATGATGCTATGTTTTAATTATTGCCAAGAGCGTGCCAATCTTGGTGTTAACAACTTCTTTTAACTATGTTATTATTAGCAATGCCATTAATTATTGCATTGATGTAAATTTTTCTTGGTCTTGGAGCTTTATGTTCAAAGGAAAAGAGAAGTCAGTTTCCTCCATATCGAACATGTGGCATTTGGAATTGTATTCCAAAATCACATACCACTTTTCCATAATGCCAATTGAATGATGAATCTTATTTCACTTAATCAATACGATAAAATGATGGCACCATTAGTTTGTGATGTTCTACAAATTGTCCCACGAGAAACTTTTGTTTGTTTGTCCATCAAATGAGTGTGTGCTTTAAGTGTATTCATCATGTTCTTCAGCATTTTAGTACAGTATGGAAATAAATCTTTGATTTTTATGTGTTATTTACGATGAAGTTAGATCGTCGCAAAAAATGGTGAGTTAGAATGAACTTTACCATAGATTTGATTCATTTTCAGATCAACATGGTACCTTCTGTTTGGAATGATTAATGGATAGGAACAAAGCCTAGGGTACCTGGTTTACATTGTTGATGCAGTATAAGAGTTTAGTATAGGTTCTCCTCATGTTGTCTACTGTTTCAGCTCTAATAAGTTGCTTTCCAATTTAACCAAGTTAATTATGCTCTATATCTGTTACAGAGTTCTGAAGTCTTCATCTTGACAGATCATCAGGACGGGTACAAAAACAAGACTGGTCTTGTGTTGTCTGATGGGAAACTAGGTGTGTTGATCGATGTACAGTTTTCAAATATGATGATATGTAATTCTCATTTATGTAGTGAGATGTCTATATATAGCGTTATTTTCTACATGATATTCTACAATAGCATGTACAGCTTGGTTTATATTTACTCTACATTTATTTAAAAGTGGTCCCCGCTATCATAGTCTTATGGTTACTTCTATTATTATTATTATCCCTTTTTATTTCTTCTTATTACTGTAACCAAATTTATTTTTTTTGTACATCCATCTCCTAACTCTTTTAAAGTCACTTTCCATTCCAAAAGTAATTTCTTTTCCTATGTGTTAAGTCCCATCATAATACTATGCAGTACACTTCGGATAATTGTTCTGATCATCTATGCTATTTTGAAATGACATATGAATAAGGACCAAATGGATTGGAACTTGATGCAGGTATATACATTCAAATATGTGTGAAGCCCATGACTTTCTACATAGGTGCATTTCTTTTGCTAACCGCTCAGTATCTGTTCCTGTGATGTCCTTTATTTCTTTGTCGACAGTACTGGAACTGAAACTTTGTTTCTGTGCTGGTTCTGTTAGCTACCTCACAATTAGTGCACTATTTTGTTTCAACATATTTTTAGTAAGGTTCATCTTTTCCTGATGTATGTTAAAGAAAATGTTTCTGGTAACAGGTGACCTCAGTGGATCATTTTATTCTATAAGTTGTGATAATTTTATCATTTTCAGCTATGTTTGAAAATTCTTCGGTGAATTTGATCTGTGTCTGTTATAAGGTAATCATTTGGCCAGCACATCGTAAGAAATGGTTTTGATGTAGTAGTTTGCGGTGTACGTTTACCGGTTTCATGATCTTTAGCTATCTTTGGCAATATTTTTCAGCTGTCTAAGCCTTACTGATTGTTTTTAATGGAGTTTTCATGTAGAGATCTGCACAAGTTTTTGGTGTTCCTGCTCTATTTTGGTTCGATTTCTCAACAGATATGATACCCAAGTTCGTGTGTTATATTGACATGTTCTTCTATTTTATGCCTTTGGATGGTACAACAAAAAAAAATGAATCATTGTGAACATGTACGACCGAGTATTTTAGTGAAGAGACTATAGTAATATAAGGATGCAAAATGACAAGGAATTCCCATAACTGTCTCAGAGCCATATTGAGTGCCATATTGACTATTCTTTACTGTAAGCTTGACATGAAGAGCTTCTCCTGATGCAAAGAAACAAATGTTAAAGTTTTCTCTCACATGATTCCCACTATTTATTTGACCTTATTGCATTCATATTGTGCTTGGTACCAGTACACCAACATAATAATGATTTAATCTGATAAATTGCATGGGTACTATTCGGATTTATAACAAGATGTGGTAGTTAACTCATTAATTATTTTATTTACCGCTTATAATTGTGTATTTGTGGCATGGTCTGATCATTGCCGAAATTTTCTATTTAGGCACGCTTGAGCTTATCCATGTCCACACTCTAGATTTGCACATATTTGATGTGATATGAAATTTGAAATCTATAGCTCATGTGAATTACGTGCTACAAATATATGCAAAAAAATTTCTCCAACATATGAGCTTCATTGTTTTTAATGCCACTTAGAAGTATTCTGTTTTAAAATTATAGTAAATGTATGTAGAGAGGGCAAGTCTGCGCGAAATGAGAGGTGACATGAGCAGCTTCTGCTTCTTCACTACAACATGGATCATGAGGTCGTTCTTAAGATAAACAACAGTAATGCTTTGCCTGCAAGGTAAGAATTCTGGGCCTTCTATTCTTGGTTGAATCTTTGCTTTTGTTTTTATTCGAAACTTTGGGGAGCTAATTTGTTATTTCCTATACTTTTAGGTTCGAGGCATCCAGCCAATTCAAATGTCCGCTGCATGATCTGCATCCCGCGGCCGTTCCAGCGCATTAACACGCTCACGCTCACGCGCAGACAGAAGCTTTTATCAAATGGTTATTAACGAAAGATATTCACTCTGGAATCGATCGGGGAAGGCTAGGATAGGCCATGAAAAGTATCAACTCTCCCCAGACGAAATGCTGATAGCATATATGTAGCAATTAAAATGCGACAAATATTTTTGCATAAGCATCAAACAAACATGAAGTATGTTGCGATTTAAAACTGAGCACTGGAACCTACATGCTCGCATAGAAGGAAGGTACAGCTAGAGGCAGATACAACAGGGGATTCCATGCATGCTAGGTCTAGAAAAACAGGGGGGCATAAAATCAGGTAGCCCGCACTTAATTAGCTCCATGAAGATTGATGTTAGTTCTAATGGGATGAGAACCAGTCGTGAATGCCGCTCCAGCACCAGTTATGGTGATTGGTCGAGAAAAGGCTAAATTAAAAGTCATCAAGAAAACCAACATTTTGCAACACTGTTTTTCTCTGAAAAGTGTGAGGAGGATACCAACTGTCTAGTCATATTTTGGTACATCCGTGGGAGCTGGGAGCACCTTTTTCGAAGCGTCAACGATGAAATAAGAAAGCCCACCTAAACATATTCATTACTTTGAAGTGTTATTACAAACCAGGTAACGGTTCCTATTGCTGAGATCGGGTGACCAGGGTACGTACAAATTTGGAGATGAAAGGGAGCCACAAAGGATTATAATCATAGGACTCACACACGCAAAATAAACAACATGGCACCACGGCAGCATCGGTATACACCTTGTGTTGACTAGGTAACACTTCAGTGATTTGACCTAGTTTTCACACGGATAGTTGTGCCAAAATTTCCCGATGTGCCTCCCAACCCCACGTTCAGCAATCATCACGGTTTGTAAGCTCTAGTTTTGCCTGAAACCTTGTTGAACAACAGTGTCACATCGTTCATGGTAGCATGTGGTGTGTAGTGTCAACAAGCATACTATTTCGTTGCTACAGGCGGAAATGGAGCAACCACTGGTATATATAGGTATGTCCATTTGTTTCTCCTTTTTCTTGTGAGGCCTTTAACAGATCTTTATTGTTTCAAAAATTGGCCAGGCCGTCATAACTGATTGTTAGTTTGCATATCTGAAAATGCGTGAACTCGATACTATATGTAACTTTGTGGTCTATTTCCTCCCTTCAAATAAAAACATTGTCTAATTCTGAATTACCTTTTTCAAAGTTGATGACGACTGGCTATATGTACTACTGTGTTTGCCTTCCGAGTGTAGTAAAACAGAGGTTCGACCATGCACTGCAACTATAGCAGTTTGCTCTTTAAAACTATCAGACCTACATGAGCGTTACATACATATTGAAATGGTTAGGATGGTCAGCTCAAGAATTATCCAATGCAAGGAAATTTCTTTGTAGAAATAAATTATCACTTATCTTCCGTGTAGACTAGGTGAGTACGTAAATAGGCCTGCAATGCATCTGGAGATTTCATTTTCTACTTGTAAGTCATATATTAAGTAGGGTACTGCTATACATCTGACCCATTTGTACGACCAAAGATCCAATAGGTTAAGTCACTTTGATGGTGGTTTATTTGGTTTTGAAAACCGTTAGATCCCTGGTAGAGTAATGTAAGACGACATGTGGCCAGGGTTTGCAAAACCGACAAAACCGGACCGGTTTTCGCGGTAACCGGACTTACCGGTCCGGTCCGGTTTCCTCGGTTCGCCGGTTTTCGGTTTTAAAATTCAATTTTTTAAAAAAAATTGGAAAAATTTGAAATAAAAAATATGTCAAAAAACTAGACGGGATTTGGAGGAGAATGGTGGAACAACAACACGAAAATACGGTCGTTTGATCGCCCAAAAAATTGCCGAAAGATTTGAGAGCAAAAAAAAGAAAAAAGAAAAAGAAAAACCCAACCTTATCCTTTCCCCACCGGCCGTTTCCTCATTGTTTCGATCCATTCGTCGGACTGCTTTCTCGTCGCGACGCCCCTGCGCCCGATCAATCAGCTGCTGTCCGCCGCCAACTGGCTGCCTCCCGACGAGAAACCGGCGCCAAGTCCGGCTAGCCGAGGTCGACGACCCGCTTACCGCGCGGTCCGCTCGGCTAGCTGGCCCCCTTCCTCGGCTAACCGCAGGGCCGGGCAGGGCACCGCGGCGTTCGGGGACAAGCGCGCCTCCTCCGCCCTGCCGCGGCCCGGCCGCCGCGTGTCGTACCCTATTTTTGGAGCACTAGTGCTTACCGTATCAGTCCCTGGATCAGATGCTGATACGAACACTTACACAGAATGAATATCCCAAAGTCATCACTTACATAAATATTATCAAGTCTCATACAAGCCTTCATACATAAAAGGTCTTACAACATCCGGCCAAAGGCCACTTTATTACATCAAGCATCAAGCTGGTGGACTGCTACAGCAGAACCACTTAAACACTACTACAGCGGAAGACGGAAACGGCACTAGCACAGGCATCTTGAGTACGGATAGGACCCTACTCTTCATCACCATCCTCCATGTACTCTGGTTCTTCATCTGAATGATTAAAGTAAGGGTGAGTACATAAGGTACTCAGCAGGTCCTAACAATGAGGGTAATTATATGCAAGGGTATAACCAATGGATAGGCTGAGGGTTTATCATCTGAGCGGAAAGCCAGTTTTATGCAAGGGTTGTTTGGAAAACAAAACAGTTCACAAACTACTGTCAAGATTATCAGTGGTATTTAGTGGGGTTGTTTGGCCCTGGGGGAGATGCAGTCCATCCCGCCAGTTCCCAAGTTTTAATGCTGGCAGGAAACCAGCACACAGTTCCACACCGGAGTATTTCGAAAACACACCAAGGGAGTAACTCACACCGTTATACTAATCATTGTGTGGCACAAGCTTTCGCGTTGCCCATTACCGTGGAACACGGCTATCATGATAGGTTTTTAGCTCTGCAGAGGTTGTACACAATTCCCCACAAGGTACACCAATCCTCCCCATCGTCATCGCTTGGACAGGCATACTAATGGTCCCGTACCTACTTAGTGTCACCACGGCACCACCACGGAAATACTGCAACCAGGGGCTTCACAATATCATCATCATCATGTAGAAAGGCCTGAATAATCACCATATGCCGGATCCCGACGCCTGCTATGTCGAGTCTTCTCCTGGCTTCCGTTACAACTCCTGCCCTCCAGGTGGGTACCGGGTGAACACTATAGTAGGGTGTGATTCCAAACCTTTCCCATTCAAAGCATGTGGTTGTACGAAAGGTGCTAGGCAAGGCGGCACATGAACCGGTCCTTATACGACCGAAGCAAGCATCTTCAATAGCTCTCCTCAAAGGAGGAGTCACATCCCAGAGATAGCCCTCCCCACTGAGAACTACCTCGCTTGCTCCCGCCAAAGAATATCCCCACTATGGGTTGCACAATTATCACTAGTATATTACTATCCCACATTTCATATTCACACACACTCCACCAAACTCACACACAATTTCACACAAAAAGCATGTATAGCATGATTAATTAAGTACACATGGTAATAAGTCCTAAGCAGCATATCATTTCAACATATTATTAAAGAATTAATGATAGTGAATCCTAGGTCTAATAACGGAATCAGGATAAGCAATATCAAGGCATGGCAGTCAACAAGTAATTATGATCATTCTAGCATTTAAATCACATTTGAACATCATGCACATTTATTTCTAAACTGGGCTCTAAGTTGGATATTTGCAAACATAGGAACAACATGATCAAAGGGGTTAGAACTTGCCTTCACCAAAGTCTTCTTCTTCTAAGTCCTCGCAATCCGGATCCTCAGCTCCTTCCTCAAAAGCTTGCTCTTCTATTGATTCAAAGCAAACAACGATCGAATAAATCTAACGATCAAACAATTTAACTAACAAGCAAATAAACCAAATGAAGGAAAAACAGAGACCAACAACAGAGGGTTCTGGTAGCAACAGATAAATCATGATTTTAGATGAATTTTGGCGAAAGAATCGCCAAAATTGGAGCTAAGATGGAGAAGATATGAATTTTACAAGTTTGCAACATATGAATTAATTAGGATTAAGCTAAGTAATTAACCATTTACATAATCCTAATTATTATGGAGTAAACAAGTGTTGCAAAATGATCAGGAGATAATCTAGAATTTATGGGAATTTTAGGGAATTTTTCTTATAAAAGAAAGTGCTCGAAAAAGGATTCTGTGTGCATTTTGTGTGTAGCTCTAGCGTTTACAGAGAGAGTGTGTGGCTAGCAAGTGGGGTAAGGGGGGCCAGGTTCACTGTGTGGCACTGTGCCGTGAGCTTGGTCCACGGGGAGTTGGACCGGGCACGTCTGTGAGCTGGTGCACGGTGCACCGGGTCTGCCGCGTGCCGAGGCGACCCGGTCGTCGCGGGCCCGCGTGCCAACGTGGCACGCCACGTCGGACGGCGGTGCGACGCGGTCAAAAGGCACCGGAGCGCGGCGCGCGCGGCGGCGTGTCGCCGGAAAACTTGCCGGCGACGCCTACAAGGCGCGATTCGCGACGAGGAAAGCACCTACGAGCCCTACGCGTGAAGGCGGAGCTAGCGGTGCATGGTATGGACGTCGGGGACGTCCGTGGCGGCGTCGCGGGCTCGCCGGAGTATGGCGGCGCGGCGGTGAGCGGGGCAAAACACGCGCGGGAGCGGAGCTCTTGCGTGCGCGTGTTGCCGTGCGCGTGCACGCGTATGCGGGAAGCTGGCGCGCGCCTCGGCTGGGCCGAGCGCGGCTGGATGGCGTGCCGGTGTTGAGGTTGCGCGGCGGTGGGTGGCAGAGCTTGGAGCGGAACGTGTGTTCGTGCTCAGGGAAGGAAGAGAAATGGCACGGGAGAGACAGAAGAGTGTGGGGAAGCTCACGGTGGGCTCGATGAAGGCGGAGGAGGCCGAAAGCTCGATGTCGACGTGCTCGCGGTGGCCGGAACCCTAGCCTCCCTTACCGGCCATGTTCCGCAGCTCAGCTGCAAAAATAGTGAGGCTCGCGAGGTTAGAGGGAGCGAGAGGGAGTGAGAGGAGCAAGAAAGGGGGACGGAGGCCCACCAGTTGCTCAGCAATCGCTCGTCGGGGCGGTCGCCGGAGTTGAGGCCGAGGATGGGGAAAAGTGGCAATGGCGGCGTTTGCGTGCGAGTTTGGCGAGATTGAGCTTGAGGGGAAGAAGAGGGACGCGGCGCGGAGCTCGGTGGCTTTTATAGGCGGCCGGAGCGAGAGTCGTTGGGCGCCGGTCAAGGTGGTGGTCGTCGGTCTTGGATTGCGACGCGACGGACGCGACGGAAAAGGGCAGTGCCCATGCGCGTGACGAGGGCGTGAGGCGAGGGACACAGTGCACTGGACGAGACGGAACGAGAGCGCGGCTGAGCGGGGATGACGCTGTGGCATGGCCGCTCGCCGGTCTTCGGGTCAAGGTCGTCGGTCCGCGCGGGAAGAATGGGCGCGCTACTGCGGAGTTGGTCGATGGGACGGAGCGACGGGACGAGACGACGCGACGAGACGGCATCGCCGGCAAGAAGGCATGGGCGCTCTGCGCCGCACCAGAGGAAGGAGACGACACTGACACGTGGGGTCCACCTGTCAGTGGCTCGGAGCGAAGGAGCGGCTGGCGCGGGCTGGGCCGTGACGCGAGTTGCTGGGCTGGGCTGCTTGGCCTGCGGGAGAGGAAGGAAGAGGAGAGGGAGTGGGCCGCGAGGGAAAGAAAAAGTAAAAGGGCGGCCCGGGAGAAAAGAAATGTTTAAGCACTTCCAAAGAATTATCATGATTCAAATTTGAAAAAGGATCAAAACCAAATGAACACATAAATAAAATCAGATAATTCCAAATATGCAGATGGTGGTGTTTGATTCACATTTAAAATTTGAAATTTTAAATTTGGCATGAGTTTGACTTCTATTTGATTGGATTTTGTTCAAATTTGAAAAAGTTCAATTTTTTAGTGGTTTTTAATTATGGGCAAAACACAGGGTGTAACAAACCTACACCACTTAAACGGAATCTCGTCCTCGAGATTCAGGCTCTTCCTCGAACAGGTAGGGAAACTCCTTCTTGAGATCGTCTTCACGTTCCCATGTAGCTTCTGCTTCTGTGTGATTACTCCACTGCACTCGGCAAAACCGTATGGCATTCCTTCTCGTTAACCGAGTAGCAACATTCAAGATTTTGATAGGCCTCTCTTGATAACGAAGATCTAGTTGAAGATCCATCACTTCCGGTGGTACTATCTCCTCTGGGACTCTCAGACATTTCTTTAACTATGAGACATGGAAGACATTATGGATGTCTGACATTTCTTCGGGGAGCTCGAGGCGGTATGCTACTGCTCCTATCTTCTTGAGTACTTTGAAGGGTCCGATGTATCTGGGTGCCAACTTTCCTCGGACTCTAAACCTTCTGGTACCTCGTATCGGTGATACCTTGAGGTACACATGGTCTCCTGCTTCAAAGCTTAGATCTCTGCGATGGGTATCTGCATAACTTTTCTGTCTGCTCTGGGCTGCTTTCAGATTTTCTCCGATCAGGGCTACTTTCTCTTCGGCATCTCTAATGATTGCCGGTCCAAAGAAAGATCATTCTCCAACTTCTGACCACATCAGCGGGGTTCTGCACTTTGTGCCATAAAGAGCTTCAAAGGGTGCCATCTGTAGGCTGGCCTGATAACTGTTTGTAATACCCTACTTTTCAGAGCCAAAAAGAAAAAGAAAAGAAGAAAAACAAATAAATAAATAAACTCAAAAGGAATAAAAATCACTCCAAATTTGAACCTTTTCTAAACTCTTACCTTCCATGATTTTTTTCCAAAATAAAATTTCACTAAATAAATTAAACTTAGTTTGAATCTGAAAATTTTGAAATATAAAACTTGTGCTCAAGTGTTTGCTTTCATTTAAATAATGAACTAAAAATTGGAAGCTTTTGAATTTACAACAAATTAAATAAATTTGTTCTAGTTTGAGCTAGTGCACATTCAATTTCCAAAAAGTTTGAATTTTAAAACTTGCACAAATGTCACCATATGCATTTCTGCCTTTTATTTGATTTATTTTGAGTGTTTGATCAAACCTTGTTTTTGTTTGAATTTGAAATTCCTTCAATTTAAATACCAAAAAAGTTTAAACAATTTCCAAAGTCTAAAAACTCCTGGACCGAATTCCCCCTTAACCTTCTTCCCGGCCCGGTCCACTTTCCTCTTCCCCTTCCTTTCCCCACGGCCTGCTTCGGCCCGGCAGCCCAGCCAGCCCGCCCCCTCTCCCCACGTCGCCGACAGGTGGGCCCCACCTGTCGGGACCTTCTTCCCCACGCGGCACCACCGGGCGCCCGGCCCCTACCTCCGACCGAAGCCGCGCCCGCCGCCGCCGCTCCCGTGTCGTGTCGCCGCGCCACTGTGCTCCACCGCCTTACTGTGCTCCCCTGCCGCCTTTAAATGGACGCGCCCGCCCCCTTTCTCTCCCTTCCCGGCGTTCACTCGCCTCTCCCTCTCTCTCTCCTCTCTCTCGGCTCTCCGGCCACCTCTTCCGCCGCCGCAGAGGCCTTCCCCTCTTCCTCCCCCTCGAGCTCCTCCCCGCTCACGCTCGCGCTCACCCCCGCTCCCTTCCTCTCTCGCGCTAAGCCCGGAGCCGCACCGCATCGATGAACTAGGGATCCGGCGACCCCGCCATCGACGCCGACCGCCCTCCTCTTCCCCTCTGGCTCAACCGAGGGCACGGTGAGCATCACTGCGCCCTCCTCTTTCTTTTCCCCCGCTCTTTTCCCTCTTTCCCCACTCGCGCGCGAGTCCCCATCGTACACCGCCGTGGTCCGCAACTCCGGCGAGCCATTGTGGCCGCCCCGTCGACTGTCGACGTCAACGTGTGCCACGCGTCGCTCCGCCTCCACGTCCTCATCCTCCGCGACGAGCTCCTAGCGCCCCCAGCCCACCGGACGCGTCGCCGGCGAGCATTCCGGCCACCCGCCGCCGCGCGCGCTGCCCCGGTCCACCATGGACCGGTGGACCGCCGCCCTCCTCCGGTCCACGGGACCCGGTGGACCGAGTCCACAGATTTTCCAAAAGAAAAATAAACCCTCCTCTTTATTGCATCAGCATCACGCAATAAAAACCTTTTCCTATACAAAAATAAATCCAGAAATCCCTGAAAACTCCCAGGGCCTGCAATTTTGCAGATAGGCCCCTGACCTTTTAAATAATCATGTTTAAGCCCTGAAATTTTACAGAAAAGTACCTAAACTTTTCTGTAATTATGTTTTAGCCCCTGTCCTTTTACACCCAGACACCTAAACTTTTAAATAATTACAGATAGGTCCCTGGACCTATACTGTAATTACACTTAAGCCCTCAAAGGCCCTTTTATAATTTCATATCAACCCTCCAATCTTTAAAACTTCATATCTTTTTAACCCAAACTCCGTTTTGGGTGATTCTCGCGCCCACGGGTTCGTGAGATCGCGAAGTACCTCATGGTACTATCCATAGAGCCCCACACTAGGTTTAGAAATCTTTACCTCATAAAATCTTCCCCACTCTTTGTATCTTTTCGACAAGCATGTGATATTTATCTCGCATGTCCCAAACATCTGACCACCTAAACCTATATCAACCATCGCTCGATCAAGCCTAACCTAGTACCCGCGCCCAACTCCTCCTGATCTACCAAACTGTTCTTATAAATGATCTCTTTATTCGGGTCCTATCGAATTTATCT
Organism: Eragrostis curvula; assembly: GCA_007726485.1. Taxonomy (NCBI): domain Eukaryota; kingdom Viridiplantae; phylum Streptophyta; class Magnoliopsida; order Poales; family Poaceae; genus Eragrostis; species Eragrostis curvula. The sequence continues at coordinate 27,128,137 of CM017440.1, read as the reverse complement.
GCTATTTTAATTGCTATTCAGCTTTATTTGATTATCGGTATTTTATCTGTGAGTCATGCATTCATGACATCACGATCACGTGCATGTACAATAGTTATGCAAGATCATATGCATGCACCTGCACGATAAGGTAATAACATGACCACATAGGGAGTTAAATGGCACACAAGCACCCTGTGCAGTGCTGCCAGAGTCTTTATGTGGGTCCCAGCCTATATAAAGACTTGAAACAGCAAGTGCACAGAATCATGCATAATCACGTGCACGAACCACTGTCATGCACTCAGTGCCTGACAGTTAACATAATACTTAAAATATTAGCTAATCATCATTAGATATCACCCCGAACTGTATAAACCCTTAAAATGACACACCTCTCGCTTCGTATACAAGTAGCATAAACCTTTATACGGGTTACCGCCTGTATATAGTCTTTATGCCACAAATGTACGAAGTACACGTGCACCTCATCTGCATGCATTCTCACCTGCATCTCTGCATGTTCATCTATAAGAATAAGATGGAAGCGTGCATACCAGATATGCACGTAATCGCCATCAGTAGAGCATCTGCATCTCACCACCACCACCATAAGGTGTTCAACCCTCACCCGCCTAACCACACACACACCCATGTTCTCATATTAGAGAAAATAGATAACTAATAACTTGTCTAGGTGAATATGGCCCTTACAAGGCCAAGTATATCACCTATGACATGTAACCTGCTCTGCATTAGTATGCTGCATCATACATAAATCATGCCTCTCATCATTCATCAAGTTTTCTCGGATCTTAATCGGCTTTCCTCGATCTTTGTTTCTTTTGTTCTTTCATCTCTTTTGCGGTAGTTTATACGTACTGTTTTATGCGCTAGTTTACGCGAGAGTCGAGGAAGCGCCCGAAGATTTCGAAGAACCGCTGAGGACTTGAAGCTCGAAGACCAACCCAGAGAGACAAGCTCCAAGCGCGAAGACCAACTCAAAGACAAGTTCGAAGCACGAGGAGCAAGTCAGAGAATCGAGCCTCGAGTCAGAATTTGAAGATTAGGAAAGCGTTTGCAGGCAAGCCCTAACTCCTATTGATCATGCTGAACCCATGATTGCAAATGATCCTACTTAGAGCTTGTTTTCAAATGAAACCTGCATGGAATTTAAAATGATTTAAATGCTTAGAATGACCTAAGTTGTTGTTGATAGCCTTTCCTTGATATTGCTTATCCAAATTCCCTTGAGAAACCTAGGAATCCACCATCATTAATTCTTTAATGATGTGCTGGAATAATATGCTGCTTAGGACTCATTCACACTGTGTTTAATTAATCTTGCTCACATGATTTTTTGGTGTAAAATGCGTGTGTCTTGGTGGTGTGTGTAAATGTGAAAATGGGTGGGAATAGTAAGTGCAACCCATAGTGGGGGTATATTTTAGACGGGAGCAAGCGAGGTAGTCCTCAGTGGGGAGGCTATCTCTGGGACGCTATCCCTCATTGGAGGGTAGCTATTGAAGATGCTTGCTTCGGTCGTATAAGGACCGGTTCGTGTACCGTCTGGCCTAGCACGCAGTGCAACCACGAGGCTCCTTTATGGGGGGAGTTTGGAACCACACCCTACTAGTGATCGCCCGGTACCACCAGGAGGCAGAGTGCAACCGAAAGCCAGGAGAAGACTTTGACGAGATTGGCGTCGGGTCCGGCAAGTGAAAGTGCGCTATGGCCAAGACATTCTATGATTATTATTGTGAAGCCCCTGGTCGCTGATTTTCGGGGTGGTACCGAGGTGACACTAGGCAGGTACGGAACCATTAGTATGCCAGTCCAAACCGCCGAATTCCAGGGAGGACGGTATACCCTTGTGGGTAAAGTGCACGACCTCTGCAGAGGATAAGAATCTATCCGGATAGCCGTGTTCCACGGTATTGGACAACGCGAAAGCCATGGCCGTCACATGATTAGACTTTGGCGTGAGTTCTCCTTGGCGTGTGTGTTTTCGGAATACACCGGTTTGGAGCCGTGCGCTGGTTTCCTGCCAGCATAGCATAAAATTTGGGAACTGGCGGGAAAGTTTTATTCTCCCCCAGGGCCAACCAACCCCACTAAATTAATTACCATACCTGACTTAGTTTGCGAACTGGTTTTGTTTTTCAAAACAAACCCTTGCATGAAAAATTGGCTTTTCGGCCGATTGATGAAAACCCTCAGCCTTCCCCTTGATATCATCCCTTGCATATAATTACCCCTTGTGTTAGGGTTTGCTGAGTACCTTATGTACTCACGGGTTTGCCCGTATTGTTTTTAGTGAGAGAAGCCCCGTAGAAGACGACGACGATTGGGTTTTCGTTCGCACTCAAGTCTGCCTGTAGGCTTGGGCCGTGTTTCCGCTGATTGTCTGCTTCACCATTAGTCGGTCGGACGGACTTGGATAGTTCTGTATCCTCGTCGAACCGCCACTAAAGGTGATATCTCAGGTAATATAATATTTACCTATACGAAGTATGCTTTCGATTACCATATCTGTGTTCTTGTGCGTACCAGCTACTGATCCAGGGACTGGTACATGATGCACAACATGCTCCAGAAATTGGGGTATGACAGAGTGGTATCAGAGCAATACTTGACTGTAGGACGAAAACCTAGGACTAGTCGCGCTCGAAAAAGACTATTTTCAAAACTATTTACAAAATATTCCATACTACTTTCCCCTTCTCTAGTTTAAAAACCCCTCTGCTTCCTTCAACGACAAGAATGAGCCTCAACCAGAAGAATCCGCGTGCAGAAACCTCCAACTCAATGGACAACCACGACTACGTGACCGTAGAAGTGGATGGCGTGTCGTACCAAGTGTACCGCGCACCAGACATGATTCCTGAACCCGAAGACAAGGTCAGATCTGCAAAGAAGACCAAGTACCGGATAAAGTGCTACAACTGCCGTGACCCCGGACATCAGTTCTCCGACTGCCCCACGTTTGGATTAGGCAAAAATGAAGAAGATGCAATTGACTTGGAAAGAGATATGCACTCACTTCCAGAACCACCTGAAGACACCCGCTCAGTAGTGCAGGAGCGTGAAAGACAAGAAGTATGGAATAATATGGACAACACGCACCTGTCGCTAACTCCCATCCTCGGGAATATAATGGAAAGGTTGAGCAATTTGGAAGAATCAATGAAGAGACTTAGCAAGAGAATCATCCGTCCCACACAAGGCAAACCGCCTCAGAACCCCTGCAAGAGCTGCAAGCAGAAGAAAAGAAGAACAAGCAAGCATCAAACCAAGCCACGCAGAAAGAAATCAAGAAGATGAGGTACTGCTATCACTGCAAAGATCCAGAGCACATGATAGCCAATTGCCCTCTCTACAAGCAAGGACCAATTCCTTCCCAACAGACCCATGAGCACGATCACCCAAACAGCACCAGTGCGCCATCTCAGAAGGCCCGTAAGAAACCCCGAGCAAACCAGAAGTGTTATATATGTCGGGAGCATGGGCACTTCGCAACGGATTGCACTGAAACCCGTGAATAAACATTGCAAGGTAGCCAGGCTCCACCAACAGGCAGTCCTGTTGTGTGTGCCAGAATCTCATAAATAGGTTCCTCATGATGGGTGAATAAGAGTTTAGCTCATCAGCTGCAAGGATGTTATCTTCATGCAGGAGCTGCAGTAACCATGCCCAATAATGGTTGTACTTGTAAAGCTCCTGGAATGGGTTGGACTAGAACTGAAGATGTTCTATAAATAAAGAGCACCCCTGATGCCTTGCTTTGAACGATGGATTCAAGTCACAGCTAGTGCTCAAGAAAGGTTGAGTTGAAAAGCGGAAGCTTAACAAACCCAATAATCAAGCAACATGTATCCAAATAATGTCAAGACCTCCACGCAATGACGTAATTTGCCACAGAAACGTGGACGACAGATTTTCTTTTCACCGACCAAGTCATATGACCCCCTCGATTCTTTTTGGTCAAGGACTATTGGTCGAGTTCTGATGCCAGCAGAAGAAATCAATAGCCTGCATACCCTCAAGCCTTAAGCCTCGATCTTAGCACGCGAACATCATAAAACTACAACAAACAAATCGCATTGCTTGAGTGATTCGATGGTTTTCGTTGTTCTTGTTCGGTGTTTTATGTTTGAGTGCTCCCAAATTAAAACCAAACATAAATACCAAGAATCAAAAATAAGAACAACTTAATGTCAAATCGCTCCCCGACCTATACCCAAACCCCTGTCGAGGCAAGCATCACACCAAGGAGTTGACAGCCCAGAGTCGAGCTAGTCAGAAGTTTTATCCAACCACAACAAAGGTCACAGGTCAGTTGGAAGTTTACACGAGACAAGTACAAAAGAAAGGTTAAGATAATCGTCGCCTGTCAACCAACACAAGAAAGCTTGGCCAAGAAAGTGAAACAAATGACAGCTGGAACGATGATGAGGAAGTCTTAGCCGACACCACCATTGATCCAACTCAAAATTCGATAGTCCCCCGCTGTGGAACCCTGCCAAGGACAAAGCTCATATTGCTTGTCCATGACGGCGCTGGCAAAGATCTGCAACTTATTAATGGATATCTTTGGAATATCCCCGAATGAGATCCGCAAAAGATCACCAGTGACATGGACTAAAGTAAAAATGAATCAGAAGGATCAAAAGCTGTCTATATGGCTGAGATATGAAAAAAAAATCAAACTCTTGGGAAAAGTACTAGTGATACACGAGTACTCAGAAGTCTCCCCGAGAAATCATCAGCATGCTACTTGACGACGATCAAGGAGTTCCTCACACAGGCCAATTCCAGAACAAGTCCTCCATGGTCAGAAACCAGTATCAGAGTAGCGCAGCGGAAGCATAGTGGACCCATAACCCACAGCCCAGGATCGATGACCTATTGGCCAATCAAGGAAATACAAGGTTGTCTCCAGGACTGACTTAAAGGTCCCAGCACCATAAGCAGAAAGTGTGAGAATGAGACGCATCCATGACAGCCTTTCGGTCACTTGTTGTGAACCTCAGCGAAGACGAATGGTATTAGAAGCAAAATACTATAAACCTGCAACATCAGATAATGGCAGAACCACACAGAATGAGAGCAACACCCGCAAGGACAGTGTTGCATTACCTCCAGGCTTTCTATGCATATGTCCATGATGACCATACGGTAAAAAAATCAATCCTCTCATCTGCTCCCCTATTAGCGGCAGACTTCGAGAGTGATTGCATTCACATCAGTAATACCCAGTCAGTTGCTGCAAAAGCTAAAGCATTGGAGCTTTTTAGCATGAGAAATCAGCTAAATAGTTCCCACAGTAGAAAGGTGAATCTGGAGCTAAGTAACTACAGATTGCTAGCTCTGAAGCATATGTCTCCCAGAACCATGTTAAGGAAGAGTCTGCTAACCAGCTGGCAATGTTTGTGCCATGTTCACTCCCATACCCTGTTGTTGTCAAGTCAATGCTCTCTTGGACAATCTCTCAAATAGTCCAAGGTGCATTACCAGCTAATTTAACCTGTCAAGAGGACAAATATTTGGCTAAGGACAGTGCTGTTCTAAAGCTGAATCTTGACAGAGAGTCTGTTCCGGACTCATCCTCGAATCTGGTGCCCTGTATGACGGATGTCAGAATTAAGCAGAGAAAGCGTCAGCACACCAGACCAGAAACAACGGTTTAGATCACCTGAGAGGATCATGAAGACAGTCACCGTATCGTACCCTGCATGAATCAGAGTGTTCAGAATCATCAGCTCTTCACAGGAAAATTTGTCAATCCAGCTAACAACCTCGCCCCGAGCAGTGTCCTGAGATGACCAGAGTTCAAGGCAACCGTGCAGCAGCAACCAGAAAACCCTGAGTGAAAATCCTTTAAGTGGGGTAGGATTTTCAATCAGTAAGCCCTAATCGAAATAACAATAATAATAAAATAGAACCTTTGAAATCGAAACCTTAAGCCAGCCTTCCCGTGTTGAAGCAACCAGCGTGAAGGATCGACAGAAGCAAGAAGCTTTGCCTCTCCCCAAGCTTTGCAATGAAGAAAATCTTCCATCAAGACTCGAGTGTTACAACGGTCAAGTATGAAGACCCGAGAGAAGACCCGCTGCACCCGGAAGACCTTGCAAATCTCGAGGACGAGATTTCTTTTAAGTGGGGTAGATCTGTAATACCCTACTTTTCAGAGCCAAAAAGAAAAAGAAAAGAAGAAAAACAAATAAATAAATAAACTCAAAAGGAATAAAAATCACTCCAAATTTGAACCTTTTCTAAACTCTTACCTTCCATGATTTTTTCCAAAATAAAATTTCACTAAATAAATTAAACTTAGTTTGAATCTGAAAATTTTGAAATATAAAACTTGTGCTCAAGTGTTTGCTTTCATTTAAATAATGAACTAAAAATTGGAAGCTTTTGAATTTACAACAAATTAAATAAATTTGTTCTAGTTTGAGCTAGTGCACATTCAATTTCCAAAAAGTTTGAATTTTAAAACTTGCACAAATGTCACCATATGCATTTCTGCCTTTTATTTGATTTATTTTGAGTGTTTGATCAAACCTTGTTTTTGTTTGAATTTGAAATTCCTTCAATTTAAATACCAAAAAAGTTTAAACAATTTCCAAAGTCTAAAAACTCCTGGACCGAATTCCCCCTTAACCTTCTTCCCGGCCCGGTCCACTTTCCTCTTCCCCTTCCTTTCCCCACGGCCTGCTTCGGCCCGGCAGCCCAGCCAGCCCGCCCCCTCTCCCCACGTCGCCGACAGGTGGGCCCCACCTGTCGGGACCTTCTTCCCCACGCGGCACCACCGGGCGCCCGGCCCCTACCTCCGACCGAAGCCGCGCCCGCCGCCGCCGCTCCCGTGTCGTGTCGCCGCGCCACTGTGCTCCACCGCCTTACTGTGCTCCCCTGCCGCCTTTAAATGGACGCGCCCGCCCCCTTTCTCTCCCTTCCCGGCGTTCACTCGCCTCTCCCTCTCTCTCTCCTCTCTCTCGGCTCTCCGGCCACCTCTTCCGCCGCCGCAGAGGCCTTCCCCTCTTCCTCCCCCTCGAGCTCCTCCCCGCTCACGCTCGCGCTCACCCCCGCTCCCTTCCTCTCTCGCGCTAAGCCCGGAGCCGCACCGCATCGATGAACTAGGGATCCGGCGACCCCGCCATCGACGCCGACCGCCCTCCTCTTCCCCTCTGGCTCAACCGAGGGCACGGTGAGCATCACTGCGCCCTCCTCTTTCTTTTCCCCCGCTCTTTTCCCTCTTTCCCCACTCGCGCGCGAGTCCCCATCGTACACCGCCGTGGTCCGCAACTCCGGCGAGCCATTGTGGCCGCCCCGTCGACTGTCGACGTCAACGTGTGCCACGCGTCGCTCCGCCTCCACGTCCTCATCCTCCGCGACGAGCTCCTAGCGCCCCCAGCCCACCGGACGCGTCGCCGGCGAGCATTCCGGCCACCCGCCGCCGCGCGCGCTGCCCCGGTCCACCATGGACCGGTGGACCGCCGCCCTCCTCCGGTCCACGGGACCCGGTGGACCGAGTCCACAGATTTTCCAAAAGAAAAATAAACCCTCCTCTTTATTGCATCAGCATCACGCAATAAAAACCTTTTCCTATACAAAAATAAATCCAGAAATCCCTGAAAACTCCCAGGGCCTGCAATTTTGCAGATAGGCCCCTGACCTTTTAAATAATCATGTTTAAGCCCTGAAATTTTACAGAAAAGTACCTAAACTTTTCTGTAATTATGTTTTAGCCCCTGTCCTTTTACACCCAGACACCTAAACTTTTAAATAATTACAGATAGGTCCCTGGACCTATACTGTAATTACACTTAAGCCCTCAAAGGCCCTTTTATAATTTCATATCAACCCTCCAATCTTTAAAACTTCATATCTTTTTAACCCAAACTCCGTTTTGGGTGATTCTCGCGCCCACGGGTTCGTGAGATCGCGAAGTACCTCATGGTACTATCCATAGAGCCCCACACTAGGTTTAGAAATCTTTACCTCATAAAATCTTCCCCACTCTTTGTATCTTTTCGACAAGCATGTGATATTTATCTCGCATGTCCCAAACATCTGACCACCTAAACCTATATCAACCATCGCTCGATCAAGCCTAACCTAGTACCCGCGCCCAACTCCTCCTGATCTACCAAACTGTTCTTATAAATGATCTCTTTATTCGGGTCCTATCGAATTTATCTGCTATTTTAATTGCTATTCAGCTTTATTTGATTATCGGTATTTTATCTGTGAGTCATGCATTCATGACATCACGATCACGTGCATGTACAATAGTTATGCAAGATCATATGCATGCACCTGCACGATAAGGTAATAACATGACCACATAGGGAGTTAAATGGCACACAAGCACCCTGTGCAGTGCTGCCAGAGTCTTTATGTGGGTCCCAGCCTATATAAAGACTTGAAACAGCAAGTGCACAGAATCATGCATAATCACGTGCACGAACCACTGTCATGCACTCAGTGCCTGACAGTTAACATAATACTTAAAATATTAGCTAATCATCATTAGATATCACCCCGAACTGTATAAACCCTTAAAATGACACACCTCTCGCTTCGTATACAAGTAGCATAAACCTTTATACGGGTTACCGCCTGTATATAGTCTTTATGCCACAAATGTACGAAGTACACGTGCACCTCATCTGCATGCATTCTCACCTGCATCTCTGCATGTTCATCTATAAGAATAAGATGGAAGCGTGCATACCAGATATGCACGTAATCGCCATCAGTAGAGCATCTGCATCTCACCACCACCACCATAAGGTGTTCAACCCTCACCCGCCTAACCACACACACACCCATGTTCTCATATTAGAGAAAATAGATAACTAATAACTTGTCTAGGTGAATATGGCCCTTACAAGGCCAAGTATATCACCTATGACATGTAACCTGCTCTGCATTAGTATGCTGCATCATACATAAATCATGCCTCTCATCATTCATCAAGTTTTCTCGGATCTTAATCGGCTTTCCTCGATCTTTGTTTCTTTTGTTCTTTCATCTCTTTTGCGGTAGTTTATACGTACTGTTTTATGCGCTAGTTTACGCGAGAGTCGAGGAAGCGCCCGAAGATTTCGAAGAACCGCTGAGGACTTGAAGCTCGAAGACCAACCCAGAGAGACAAGCTCCAAGCGCGAAGACCAACTCAAAGACAAGTTCGAAGCACGAGGAGCAAGTCAGAGAATCGAGCCTCGAGTCAGAATTTGAAGATTAGGAAAGCGTTTGCAGGCAAGCCCTAACTCCTATTGATCATGCTGAACCCATGATTGCAAATGATCCTACTTAGAGCTTGTTTTCAAATGAAACCTGCATGGAATTTAAAATGATTTAAATGCTTAGAATGACCTAAGTTGTTGTTGATAGCCTTTCCTTGATATTGCTTATCCAAATTCCCTTGAGAAACCTAGGAATCCACCATCATTAATTCTTTAATGATGTGCTGGAATAATATGCTGCTTAGGACTCATTCACACTGTGTTTAATTAATCTTGCTCACATGATTTTTTTGGTGTAAAATGCGTGTGTCTTGGTGGTGTGTGTAAATGTGAAAATGGGTGGGAATAGTAAGTGCAACCCATAGTGGGGGTATATTTTAGACGGGAGCAAGCGAGGTAGTCCTCAGTGGGGAGGCTATCTCTGGGACGCTATCCCTCATTGGAGGGTAGCTATTGAAGATGCTTGCTTCGGTCGTATAAGGACCGGTTCGTGTACCGTCTGGCCTAGCACGCAGTGCAACCACGAGGCTCCTTTATGGGGGGAGTTTGGAACCACACCCTACTAGTGATCGCCCGGTACCACCAGGAGGCAGAGTGCAACCGAAAGCCAGGAGAAGACTTTGACGAGATTGGCGTCGGGTCCGGCAAGTGAAAGTGCGCTATGGCCAAGACATTCTATGATTATTATTGTGAAGCCCCTGGTCGCTGATTTTTCGGGGTGGTACCGAGGTGACACTAGGCAGGTACGGAACCATTAGTATGCCAGTCCAAACCGCCGAATTCCAGGGAGGACGGTATACCCTTGTGGGTAAAGTGCACGACCTCTGCAGAGGATAAGAATCTATCCGGATAGCCGTGTTCCACGGTATTGGACAACGCGAAAGCCATGGCCGTCACATGATTAGACTTTGGCGTGAGTTCTCCTTGGCGTGTGTGTTTTCGGAATACACCGGTTTGGAGCCGTGCGCTGGTTTCCTGCCAGCATAGCATAAAATTTGGGAACTGGCGGGAAAGTTTTATTCTCCCCCAGGGCCAACCAACCCCACTAAATTAATTACCATACCTGACTTAGTTTGCGAACTGGTTTTGTTTTTCAAAACAAACCCTTGCATGAAAAATTGGCTTTTCGGCCGATTGATGAAAACCCTCAGCCTTCCCCTTGATATCATCCCTTGCATATAATTACCCCTTGTGTTAGGGTTTGCTGAGTACCTTATGTACTCACGGGTTTGCCCGTATTGTTTTTAGTGAGAGAAGCCCCGTAGAAGACGACGACGATTGGGTTTTCGTTCGCACTCAAGTCTGCCTGTAGGCTTGGGCCGTGTTTCCGCTGATTGTCTGCTTCACCATTAGTCGGTCGGACGGACTTGGATAGTTCTGTATCCTCGTCGAACCGCCACTAAAGGTGATATCTCAGGTAATATAATATTTACCTATACGAAGTATGCTTTCGATTACCATATCTGTGTTCTTGTGCGTACCAGCTACTGATCCAGGGACTGGTACATGATGCACAACATGCTCCAGAAATTGGGGTATGACACTGTTGTTGTAGGAGAATTCTGCAAAGGAAAGGCTTTTCTCCCAATCCTTTCCATAGGCCAATACACATGCTCTCAACATATCTTCCAGGATTTGATTGACTCTTTCGGTCTGTCCATCTGTCTGAGGGTGATATGCAGAACTGTAATCCAGCTTAGTGTCCAACAGTTTGTGCAGACTTTTTCAGAACTTCGAGGTGAATTGGGTTCCTCTATCTGAGATTATTCTGCTAGGAACTCCATGCAGCTTGAGTATGTGATCCACATACAACTGAGCATACTTGTCTCCTCTATAGACAGTCTTTACAGGGATGAAGTGTGCAACCTTCGTCAGACGGTCCACTATGACCCATATTGAATCATTCCCTTTCTGAGTGCGGGGTAAACCCTGCAGGTCTCTTATGTTCTGCTTTGACTCTGCTGCAGGTATCACACCGGACGACAAATTCTGCTATATCCTTCTTCATTCCTGACCACCAAAACTTCTTTTTCAGATCCAAGTACATCTTGGTGCATCCTGGGTGGATGGAGTAAGCGGAGTTATGGGCTTCATCCATGAGAAGCTGCTGATACCCGCCATTCTTGGGTACACATATTCGATCTTTGTACCATAAGGTGCCTTGATCATCTACTCTGAATCCTGGTGCTTTATCTACTCCTGTTTTAGCCTTGAGAACACGTATTTCCTCATCATCCACTTGAGCGGTTCGGATTTGACTTTCTAGAGTTGGCTCCACACACAGGGTGTTTATCGGACTTGACTGGGTGAAGTGAAGATTTAGTTGCTTGAACTCTGCTAGTAACTCAGGTCTTCTCTTATGTAACTTGATGTTGTTGCAGTGAGCTTTGCGACTCAGTGCATCTGCAACTACATTGGCCTTTCCAGGGTGATACTGTAAGTCTAGGTTATAATCCTTAATCAACTCTAACCACCTTGTCTGCCTGAGATTTAAGTCTGACTGTGTGAAGATGTACTTCAGACTCTTATGATCCGTGAAGATTTCACACTTATTTCTAATAAGATAGTGTCTCCAGATCTTCAAAGCATGGACAACTGCTGCTAACTCCAGATCATGTGTTGGATAGTTCTGCTCATGAACTTTCAGTTGCCTTGATGCATAAGCCACTACTCGTCCATCTTGCATTAGCACACAACCCAAACCTTGTCGAGATGCGTCGCAGTGTACGACAAAATCTCGATATATATCCGGTAGGGTTAGCACTGGGGCTGTTGTCAACCTCTTCTTTAGCTCTTGAAAACTCTTCTCACAAGCTTCTGTCCACTTGAATTCTTTTCCTTTCTGGGTCAGGGCAGTCATTGGTCTAGCTAACTTGGAGAACCCTTCTATAAATCTGCGATAGTAACCTACCAGTCCAAGAAAACTTCTGACTTTTGTCACATTTGTGGGTTGCCTTCAATTGGTAACTGCCTCAACTTTAGCTGGGTCCACTGCAATTACTTCTTCAGTCAGGATATGACCAAGGAAAGCGACCTCTTTTAACCAAAACTCACACTTGCTGAACTTGGCATAAAGCTCATATGCTCTTAACTTCTCAAGCACAATCCTCAAATGTTGTTCATGTTCCTCTACGCTCTTAGAGTAGATCAAAATGTCGTCAATGAAGACTACGACAAACCGATCTAACTCTTCCATGAAGACTTTGTTCATCAGATTCATGAAGTATGCTGGTGCATTGGTGAGTCCAAAGGGCATCACTGTAAACTCATACTGACCATAGCGAGTGACAAAAGCTATCTTGAGTATGTCTTCTTCTCGAATCTTCAGCTGGTAGTACCCTGATCTTAGGTCAATCTTGGAGAAAAACTTAGTGTTGACGGTCCTTACAACCCATTTTTACCGTCAACTTTATGCACCTTTTGGAACCTAACACAATCACCAAGGGTAGACATAGGGTTCATTTCTAATAAATTCCACTAGTCTTGGTGAAATTATGGGTGCAGGTGCAATCAAGATGAATCCTATACAAACCCGAGGGAAAAGAGGCCCAAAACTCCAAATCCTGGAAACTCGGTTTTTCCCGGAATAAAGATATCTTCCAAGGGCCCAATAACCGCGAGAAACACTCAAGTCTACCCATAGCACTCGGGACCAAGGTCAAGGAACAGAGGGGAGGCCACCTGCCAAGGCCCAGCCCAGGTGGGGCCAGCCACAGGTCAGCCGACCCCCCCTAGCTGGGTCGGCCGACCCCCCCTCAAGCCCAATGAGGCCCACTCTTCTATGGCGGTTCGCAACCGACGTTGCAATGTCGGTTCCCCCTGCAATCAATGATACCACCTCGCGGAACCGACTCAATTCCACCGACCTTGGAGGCTATAAATAAAGGGGTACCCCCCCTCCTATCAGAGACACACCACAAGACAACACACATTGACACCAAGAGGAATCCAATCTCTAGCATTAGACTAGTCTCTAGGCTGTAGAGGATTAGAGGGGAGAGTTTGGTAGAGGAGAGGGCTGTCCTCCCTTTGTTAGGACTTAGCCCAATCTTGTATCTTGAGGATACTTGCTAATGATATATTGTTCGACGTTCGTTCGTTGTTCGTTCATCGTTCGTTCGTCATTCATCTCATATTAAGTAAGTATCAAGGTCCACCCTAATAGAATTATCTTCTTTATTCCTCATGCCTTATGATTGTACTAGTATGATGATCATGTGCTTTCTATGTGGTTATTATCTAGTCATGATTGGTTGTTTCATGCTTGACATGCCTTTATTCATTCGTTTATGTCCTTACACTCGATTCATGCATGAAGTGGTGAGACATGCTCGGGCCCATGACTTGTTAATCCGTAGGGTTAGAGTTATGTGCGATATAGATCGTAGCTTGTTAATCCGCAGGGTTAGAGTTACGCATGTCTCACCCATTGACTTGATGATCCGTAGGGTCAGAGTCATGCATGTTCTAGCACTTGATCTGTTGATCCGTCGGGTCAGGATTAGGTGTACTCTTATTCCCGACTTGATGATCCGAAGGGTCAAAGTCCCGTGGGAATCGAGAGTACTGTTTAGCAATGTGAGCATGGTGCTTAGGTTGATAAACAGCTTTGGGTGTTTGGTTGTCTGCTTGAACAAGAGAAGGTCTGGCAGTGAGGACTTAATTGCCTTATTGTCACGTGACCCTAGGACTGGCATTAGGGACTTAATAGCCCTAGTGTCACGTGTCCTGGTAGAGGGTTGCCGGTAGGTGGTGACAGCCCTGCTGTGCTTAATCCTCTTTGTTCTACGGTAGATAGCCTTGATTGCCTGGTAGAAGGAATACCGGTAGGTGGTGACAGCCCTGCTGGTTACCCCCCTTGTTCCAGGTTGACATAGAGCTTAGACTTGCATGTGTTGCATGAGCAGGAATATAAGAAGTACATAAGGATCCATCTCGGCTCTCTTCTTAACCCCGCTTAGCCTAGGCTTAGTTCTAGTGTTAGATTGGATTGCTCTGGTTGTGTTGTCACACTACCCCTACCATACTTTTATCCTTACCCCTGTTTAGACCTTGGTACATTATTAGTTATGTGATTATGAACTTTGCTATCTCGTAAACCACCGCCTTCCCTGTGGAAAATACGATACCCTTGAATACTCACGGGTGAAGTGCTACAACGGTATTCTCCGTGCGCTTGCGGATTTATTTGTGACCGTAAGAAATACCAACACTTAGCTCCTTTCAACTGGTCAAACAAGTCATCGATCCTGGGCAGTGGGTACTTGTTCTTGATAGTGACTTCATTGAGTGAACGGTAGTCAATGCACATTCTGAGACTGCCATCTTTCTTCTTGACAAACAGAACAGGTGATCCCCATGGTAAAGAGCTCGGTCTTATGAAACCTTTCTCTTGTAATTCTGCTATCTGCTCCTTTAACTCTGCTAGCTCATTAGCTGCCATCCGTTAGGGTCTCTTGGCTATTGGGGAAGTTTCGGGAATGAGCTCAATGATGAACTCTATGTCTCGGTCAGGTGGCATTCCAGGTAACTCATCTGGGAAGACATCTGGGTACTCACAGACGACTGGTACTTCCTCCAGTGGTGTGGCTTCCAAACTGCATACCATAGGTGTGGCCTTCACTCTTCTTGGCTCACATTCAACCTTAATACCTTGATGGTTTACTAAGGAGACTTTTCTGGTATCACAGGCTATATTGCCTTGATGTTTGCTCAACCAGTCCATTCCAAGGATAACATCTATTCCGGCTGACTGGAGAACTATTAAGTTTGCTAGGAATACTACCCCACTTAAAAGAATCTTAACCCAGGGACATCCCAACAAACACTTGATTTCCTCTCCAAGAGAGCGTGTTATCAGCGGTTGTTTGAGAAAAACAGCTGGAAAACCATGTGCAGCAACAAACTTTGAAGATATGAACGAATGCGAAGCTCCAGAATCAAACAAAATTGTTGCAAGAGTGGAGTTGACAAGGTACTCACCGAGGACAACGTCTGGTGCATCCTTAGCTTCCTGGGTGTCGATGTGGTTGACTCTGCCTCGACCGAAGGTTTGGTTGTTCCTTCGCTGCTGTCCAGAGGGTTGCTGTCTATCACGTCCAACTCCCGACACTGCAGTTCTAGTGTTGCTTTGCTGCTGAGACTGAGCTGGAGCCTGATTCTGGTTCAGATAAGGGCACTTGGCAATCATGTGGCCTGGTTCACGGTAGTTAAAGCATGTCCTCTTGTCACTCTAAGCTGGCTGGGCAACACTGGCACTGCTCCTCTGCTGACTGCTGGGATTCTGGTGGCGGTAGGAAGGTGCTGTATTCTGCTGGTGTGACGCTGAGGCCCTGTACTGCATGGTTGGCTGGTACCTAGGCTTCTAAGAGAAGTTGCTCCTTGATCTCTGGTTCCTTTCCTACTGCCTGAACTTCTGCGCGTTGAACTTGCGCTTCCTGTCACTCTCGATGTGAGAACGTGCATCCTCCAGAAGAATAGCACGGTTCATCAGAGTGTTGAAGTCTGGGTAGATGCGAGTGACCAACTACATCTTCAAACTAGGACTCAGTCCCTTCCTGAAGCGGTCCTGCTTCTTCTTGTCAGTGCTCACATCCTCAGGTGCATAACGTGCAAGCTTCATGAACTTCCTGATGTACTGGTTCACAGTCATAGCTCCTTGCTTCAGAGAACGAAACTCATCAGCCTTCATCTCCATGATACCCTCAGGGATGTGGTACCTCCTGAATTCCTCCTGGAATTCATCCCAAGTGATAGCATCAGCATTCTCTGCAGCTTCACGGTAGTTGTCCCACCACTCACTGGCTGCTCCCATGAGCTGGTGCGACGCCAGAAGGACTTTCTCCCTGTCGTTGGCATTCACAACTTGAAGCTTCTTTGTGATGCCTCTCAGCCAATCATCTGCTGCTAGGGGGTCTTCTTCGGCATTCTCAAAGGTCGGTGGCCTGAGCCTCATGAACTCTGACATCTTGGTCTGGGGACCAGGTGCACGGTCAAGAAATCCTTGAGCAATGATCTCCATCAGACGAGTCTGGTTATCCATCACAGTGACGTGGTTGGTGACAGGCGGGTCAGGTAAACCTCCACCTCATCCACCTCTTCCATGGTTCTGGTTTCCTCCACCTCAATTCTGGTTCTGCTGATTACCTCCACCTTCACCCTGGCCTTCCTGGTCATTCTGGTTGTCCTGGTTGTTCTGATTGTTCTGTCTTGCCTCGTCTTCTTGGTCATTGCCTCCAACTCTGCCTCCACCTCTGCCACGCTAGTTGTTAGCTCTTCCTCTTCGACGTCCACGTGCATTGCCCTGCCCTGGGGCATCTTCGTCGTGTGCAGCTTGACATTCACGACGCTGCTGCACACGGGCAGACTGCCTTACGGGAGGCATCTGTTGAGTTGATAGAGGATAGCGAGAGGTGAGAACAAGTCTGGGTTGGGACAAGAGCTCGGACAAGGTGACAAGACAGGAACACAAGATTTTCTAACACACAAACAATAAGATCCAGCATCATTACAACATCACAGCGTACATAGGCATCATAACAGAGTTCGATCACACATACCCAAGTCCTTACACATGAGGACTTGACGGTTACAACTAAACAACAAGACTCGACAACATGGTACTCTAGGATACAACGACACACATCTGCTGGACTGCTTACAAATTGCTAGCTACTAACTACGGATACAAGCACTGCTGCCACCAGTGCTGCTCGTAACTGACTCCATCAGAGATAGCTGCTCCTCAGTACTGGTCGTAGCCGTGGTCCCTACGCCACGCACGGTACAAGTCATAAGGGTCACTCCACTCCTCGTGGGCACGGAGAAGCTGGTAGTACTCAAAGAGATCCGTGTCTCCGAGCATCTGTGGGGCCTGCTGTGGAGCTGCTGGGTAGTGCTGAGCTGTGGGTGGTGCAAGAACTGGCTGGTACGGGAACAGTGGTCCAAGTGCAACAAGCGCTGGCGGGTACTGAGCTGCTGGAGGTGCCATAAGAGCTAGCTGGTGGTGCAAGAAGTGCTGGCTCCTGCTGAGCTGGGGGTGCAACAGGTGCTGGCTCCTACTGAGCTGGGGGTGCAACAGGTGCTGGCTCCTGCTGAGGTGGTGGGTCAATCACCACTGGCTGGTCGTCGACGTTAACCCAGAAGTTGACGACGTTGCCTACCTCCTCCATCACTAGGTCGTAGTCTGGTGGGGATAGGTCGATCTCTGGGAAGTCGTACTCGCCCATCGACTCTGAGTCACTGTCGTCGTCTGTCGGATAATCCACCTCACCATCGGTCTCTGTGTCCTCCTCACCCTGCAGAGGGTCCTCTAGTAACTCTGGCTCAGGGTCATCCTTTGCCATCTAGGCATCCTCCTCCTCTGAGGGCTCCTCGTCTGACTCGGATAAAAAACCATAAGCTGGCGCTGGAGCTGGAGCTGGAACTGGAACTGGTGCAACCTCCGTGGGAACTGGAGCTGGTGCAACCTCTGTGGGAACTGGAGCTGGTGCAACCTTTGGGGAAGCTGGGGCTGCCTACTGTGCTACTCCTGACAGTCCTGCGCCTCTTGAGTCCTCACTGTCACTGGAGTCACCCTCTGAGTCTGTCGGACAAGCGTAGTGCAGGTGGCGTCTGGGACCTCCGATCCTCGGGGTGAACCTGCGACGGGGTCCTGCTCCAACCTGGTGGAGTCTCACGTAGCAGCGGTCAACCTCTCTGATAAGGTACAGGGCGTCCTCCTCTCAGAGGCCCATAGCTGCCTCGGGGGTGGACTGAATCTGTGCCTGCTCTGCCTGGGACTCGATGAGCTGGGTCTGGAGCTGTGCAAGCTGTGCCTGGGCTGCTGCAAGCTGGGCCTGAACCTCTGTGAGCTTCTGCGTGTTCTCATCCCACATCTGTTCAGTCGTCTCAAGGACGTGCGCTGTCTGTGTAGACTGTGCCTGGACCTCTGCAAGCTGAGTCTGGGTCTGCTGAAGCTGCTCCCTGAGATCTCTCTCTCTAGTCTCTGCTGTCTCAGCTCTGGTGAAACTGCTCTCGAACCCTCTCTGGCGTGACTCGAACAGGCTGTCCATGGCCATTATGTACCAAGCAGACGCTACCACAGTGGGGTCCTCCTCAAGCTGGTCTGGTCCCTGTAGAGCACTCAACCTGTACTGTCACTGTGCCTCGGTGTGCTCGTACAGCGGGAAGTAGCGACACGGGGTGTCACGTACCTCCTCCTCGTGGCGCTGGCAAAAGAGTAGCAGGGTCTTGCGAGCTGCAATCTGGTGGGCGTCTCCGGACTGGGTGCCAAAAGCTGTCACTGTCAGGGGCTCCAAGTCTGGGCGTGTACGTGGCTGGAGAACTGTCACGTGCACCTCGCAGTACTGGGTGCCGTCCTGGACGAAGCTGAGAGAGCTGTACTCTGGACGATCGGTGTAGCCGAACCTCTGCAACGCCTCCCACAGGATAGTGGGGAAGCCTGAAACACCGATCTGGTAGCTGCAGTCCACCCGTCGTCTAGCTGCTGGTCCTCCATCTGTTTCAACAAAAGTTGAAGATGGGTAAGTACAAGGTAACAAAACAATTTGTAAAGTAGATAGAGAACAAGGAGTAGAGATTTTGTAATATAAGTTTATATATATATAATATCACTCTCTCACCGTCGTTTCCAGCCTAGGGTCCATCCTCCAGTCAAGCATGGCTCTGATACCACTCTGTCGTACCCCATTTCTGGAGCACTAGTGCTTACCGTATCAGTTCCTGGATCAGACGCTGATACGAACACTTACACAGAATGAATATCACAGAGTCATCACTTACATAAATATTACCAAGTCTTATACAAGCCTTCATACATAAAAGGTCTTACAACATCCGGCCAATGGCCACTTTATTACATCAAGCATCAAGCTGGTGGACTGCTACAGCAGAACCACTTAAACACTACTACAGCGGAAGACGAAAACAGCACTAGCACAGGCATCTTGAGTGCGGATAGGACCCTACTCTTCATCACCATCCTCCATGTACTCTGGTTCTTCATCTGAATGATTAAAGTAAAGGTGAGTACATAAGGTACTCAGCAAGTCCTAACAACGAGGGTAATTATATGCAAGGGTATAACCAATGGATAGGCTGAGGGTTTATCATCTGAGCGGAAAGCCAGTTTTATGCAAGGGTTGTTTGGAAAACAAAACAGTTCACAAACTACTGTCAAGATTATCAGTGGTATTTAGTGGGGTTGTTTGGCCCTCGGGGAGATGCAGTCCATCCCGCCAGTTCCCAAGTTTTAATGCTGGCAGGCAACCAGCACACGGTTCTACACCGGAGTATTTCGAAAACACACCAAGGGAGTAACTCACACCGTTATACAAATTATTGTGTGGCACAAGCTTTCGCGTTGCCCATTACCGTGGAACACGGCTATCATCATAGGTTTTTTGCTCTGCAGAGGTTGTACACAATTCCCCACAAGGTACACCAATCCTCCCCATCGTCATCGCTTGGACAGGCATACTAATGGTCCCGTACCTACTTAGTGTCACCACGGCACCACCACGGAAATACTGCAACCAGGGGCTTCACAATATCATCATCATCATGTAGAAAGGCCTGAATAATCACCATATGCCGGATCCCGACGCCTACTATGTCAAGTCTTCTCCTGGCTTCCGTTGCAACTCCTGCCCTCCAGGTGGATACCGGGTGAACACAATAGTAGGGTGTGGTTCCAAACCTTTCCCATTCAAGGCATGTGGTTGTACGAAAGGTGCTAGGCAAGGCGGCACATGAACCGGTCCTTATACGACCGAAGCAAGCATCTTCAATAGCTCTCCTCAAAGGAAGAGTCACATCCCAGAGATAGCCCTCCCCACTGAGGACTACCTCGCTTGCTCCCGCCAAAGAATATCCCCACTATGGGTTGCGCAATTATCACTAGTATATTACCATCCCACATTTCATATTCACACACACTCCACCAAACTCACACACCATTTCACACAAAAAGCATGTATAGCATGATTAAATAAGTACACATAGTAATAAGTCCTAAGCAGCATATCATTTCAACATATCATTAAAGAATTAATGATAGTGAATCCTAGGTCTAACAACGGAATCGGGATAAGCAATATCAAGGCATGGCAGTCAAGAAGTAATTACATTTAAACATCATGCACATTTATTTCTAAACTGGGCTCTAAGTTGGATATTTGCAAACATAGGAACAACATGATCAAAGGGGTTAGAACTTGCCTTCACCAAAGTCTTCTTCTTCTAAGTCCTCGCAATCCGGATCCTCATCTCCTTCCTCAAAAGCTTGCTCTTCTATTGATTCAAAGCAAACAACGATCGAATAAATCTAACGATCAAACAATTGAACTAACAAGCAAATAAACCAAATGAAGGAAAAACAGAGACCAACAATAGAGGGTTCTGGTAGCAACAGATAGATCATGATTTTAGATGAATTTTGGCGAAAGAATCGCCAAAATTGGAGCTAAGATGGAGAAGATATGAATTTTACAAGTTTGCAACATAGGAATTAATTAGGATTAAGCTAAGTAATTAACCATAGACATAATCCTAATTATTATGGAGTAAACAAGTGTTGCAAAATGATCAGGAGATAATCTAGAATTTATGGGAATTTTAGGGAATTTTTCTTATAAAAGAAAGTGCTCGAAAAAGGTTTCTGTGTGCATTTTGTGTGTAGCTCTAGCATTTACTGAGAGAGTGTGTGGCTGGCAAGTGGGGTCAGGGGGGCCAGGTTCACTGTGCGGCACTGTGCCGTGAGCTTGGTCCACGGGGCGGTGGACCGGGCACGTCTGCGAGCTGGTGCACGGTGCACCGGGTCTGCCGCGTGGCGAGGCGACCCGGTCGTCGCGGGCCCGCGTGCCGACGTGGCACGCCACGTCAGACGGCGGCGCGACGCGGTCAAAAGGCGCCGGAGCGCGGCGCGCGCGGCGGCGTGTCGCCGGAAAACTTGCCGGCGAAGCCTACAAGGCGCAATTCGCGACGAGGAAAGCACCTACGAGCCCTACGCGTGAAGGCGGAGCTAGCGGTGCATGGTGTGGACGTCGGGGACGTCCGTGGCGGCGTCGCGGGCTCTCCGGAGTACGGCGGCGCGGCAGTGAGCAGGGCGAAACACGCGCGGGAGCGGAGCTCATGCGTGCGCGTGTTGCCGTGCGCGTGCGCGCGTACACGGGGAAGCTGGCGCGCGCCTCGGCTGGGCCGAGCGTGGCCGGATTGCGTGCCGGCGTTGAGGTTGCGCGGCGGTGGGTGGCGGAGCTTGGCGCGGAACGTGTGTTCGTGCTCAGGGAAGGAAGAGAAATGGTGCGGGAGAGAGAGAAGAGTGTGGGGAAGCTCACGGGGGGCTCGATGAAGGCGGAGGAGGCCGAAAGCTCGACGTCGACGTGCTCGCGGTGGCCGGAACCCTAGCCTCCCTTACCCGCCATGTTCCGCAGCTCAGCTGCAAAAATGGTGAGGCTCACGAGGTTAGAGGGAGCGAGAGGGAGCGAGATGTGCAAGAAAGGGGGACGGAGGCCCACCAGTTGCTCAGCAATCGCTCGTCGGGGCGGTCGCCGGAGTTGAGGCCGAGGATGGGGAAAAGAGGCAATGGCGGCATTTGCGTGTGAGTTTGGCGAGATTGAGCTCGAGGGGAAGAAGAGGGACGCAGCGCGGAGCTCGGTGGCTTTTATAGGCGGCCGGAGCGAGAGTCGTTGGGCGCCGGTCAAAGTGGTGGTCGTCGGTCTTGGATTGCGACGCGACGGACGCGACGGAAAAGGGCAGTGCCCATGCGCGTGACGAGGGCGTGAGGCGAGGGACACAGTGCGCTGGACGAGACGGAACGAGAGCGCGGCTGAGCGGGGATGACGCTGCGGCATGGCCGCTCGCCGGTCTTCGGGTCAAGGTCGTCGGTCCGCGCGGGAAGAATGGGCGCGCTGCTGCGGAGTTGGTCGATGGGACTGAGCGACGGGACGAGACGACGAGGCGCGCGTGTGCGTGACGCGGCGCGTGCTGTAGCCGGACGCGACGAGACGGCGTCGCCGGCAAGAAGGCATGGGCGCTCTGTGCCGCGCCAGAGGAAGCAGACGACTCTGACAGGTGGGGTCCACCTGTCAGTGGCTCGGAGCGAAGGAGCGGCTGGCGCGGGCTGGGCCGTGAGGCGAGTTGCTGGGCTGGGCTGCTTGGCCTGCGGGAGAGGAAGGAAGAGGAGAGGGAGTGGGCCGTGAGGGAAAGAAAAAGAAAAAGGGCGGCCCGGGAGGAAAGAAATGTTTAAACACTTCCAGAGAATTATCAGGATTCAAATTTGAATGGAATTCAAATTTGAAAAAGGATCAAAACCGAATGAACACATAAATAAAATCAGAAAATTCCAAATATGCAGATGGTGGTGTTTGATGCACATTTAAAATTCGAAATTTCAAATTTGGCATGAGTTTGACTTCTACTTTCATTGGATTTTGTTCAAATTTGAAAAAGTTCAAATTTTTAGTGGTTTTTAATTATGGGCAACACACAGGGTGTTACACCGCGCCTCCTCGGCCACTCCGCGCAGATCGCCGGTTACCACGAAGCCGAGCCCGTGGCGCCACCGCTTGGAGAGCCCGGCGCCGGAGCCGTACTCGTCGCCACCTCCGTCGTCCATGAGCAGGCCCTCCTACTCGATGGATGCCTCCTTCATCCACGGGCTGCCCCCGAGCCGCCCGACAGCTGCTGCGGCGCACCTCCAGGGTCACCATGGGCGTGGTTCAACCATGGATCGAACCGCCCCATACCCATGGATCCTACAGCAATTTGTGGGGCGCCGCGGCTACCCATTGTTGATTTGCCTCATGAACCATAGGTCCATTGGATATTATGGGTCGAACCGAATTCCTGCGGCTTCACGAAATCGCACGTCGATCGGCGGCGCTATTTCCCATAAATTCGCAGATCTCTGCCTCCAATTTTCCCCATGGCCCCAGCCGCGCGCCGTGGAATCGCCAGCCTTCCCTGCTGACCCCGCTGGTGGCCGGGAACCGGCTTCAATTCCTTCTTTTCTCACTCCTAAGGCCCTCTATTGCGGAGAAGGGGATCAGGCAATTTCTTGACGTAAGGGCGGCAGTGGTTGTCTCCATCGACGTCGAGGACGTGGACGCGGCGGAGGCAGGCGGCGGAGCCGTAGAGACGGCGGCAGAAAGGAGAGGAAAAAATGCGTGGTTCGACCCACTCAATCCTAGGGAACGAACGGAACTGAACCAGCTGCCCCACGACACGATCCATGGTGAACCACTGGAATCAAATTCATGGGTCGGTTCGCCGGTCCGCTGGGCCGACCCGCCCCACGCCCAAGCCTACTCCAGGGCCTTCACATTTTTCCTTTTTTTTCAATTGCTGTCGGTTTTCGAACTCTCTGTGTCGGCTAACTGGAAAAACCGTCGGTTTACCGGAAAAACCGCCCGGTATGCCCTTTTTTGAATTCAAAAATTTGGAATTTGAATTTTGGTCGGTTTTCGACCGGTTTTTCCGGTTTTTGCGGTAACCGGTCAAACCAGTGACGGTCGGTTTCCGCGGTTGGTTCGATAATGTAAACCCTGCATGTGGCTGTACTGAAAGAAGGTTCCACCTCGTCAGTTATTGACTAGAACAGTAATGAATGTGCGCACTTCAATTGTGATTTCTGGAGCAAAAAAAAGCAGACCAAGGTGTATTTAGAGACTATATCTAAAACAAATAGGTAGCAGACCAACGTGTAACATTTCCACCAAGCATCTCCGAAAATGGCAGAGCAACTGATGGAGGATTATGCGAGTTGTTAGAGTTTGAACGCGACACCCACTCCTTAGGGGTTCCTATCAAACATCAAAAGAGATTTTAGTAACCATCTAATCACTTCCATTGGTGGCGGAGTGAGGCATTATCTGCTGGATGTGCACACAAAAAACATGACTAGTATCAACCAGAATCTTTGAAATTTGTCTCAACCAAGACGTGATCGCTTTTGACTTCTGTGAATTTGGGGTGTGCCCGTGCATATAGGGCACCGCAGGTGGATTCGCCTCTGTCTGTCTCCCCTGATGTGCCTCCCAAGCCCATTCTTAGTACTTTGTGCAACCATATAGGGCAACATTACATTCAGACTGCGTACTCTTGTACAGAATTTCACACAAGTCCTCAATACTATGCAACTCTTCTGAATATTGTGCAACTCCTTCCAAACGTGCGGACTGCTCCAATGTCTCAGAACTGCAATATAGCACATGGTACAATTTCAGAATCCAATTAACAGCAGAAGTACTTTTTCCCTCAAACTCTGCTTAGGATGATGTGAACATGGGTTAAAAAAACCGGGGAGCCCAAAATCAGGTACCCTGCACTTAGTTCTGTTAAGATTGCTGTTAGTTCTATGAGATGAGAACCAGTTACTAATCCATATCCTTCAGCATATCTGGTGATTTGTCGAGAACAGGCTGAAGGACATCAAAAAAAGCCAACGTTTTGCTAGACTGTTCCTAAGCCCCAAAGTAACTGCCGAGTCACATTTTGCTTCATTACGGCAGAAGATTGGAGGACCGTGTGTTGGATAAGTAACCCTTCAGCAATTTGACCTACATTATGGCTCTTAAGTGGAGATAAACTTTACTGATGCGCCTCCCAACCCCACGCTCAACACTATGCCGTAAGCATCAATTCTACCTGATGATAATCCAACCCCTGCACCACATCTGGTGATTTGTCGAGGACATCAAGAAAACTAATTTTTGCTACACTGGTCCTAGCTCATCCCCAAAGCAGCTTCCTAATGTGGGCCTGTAGGTAGAGACAAACTTTCCTGATGTGCCTCCCAAAGCCCACGCTCAGCAGTCAGCACTATGCCGTAAGCTACAATTCTGCCTGAAACCTTGTTTTGTTCAGTAACAATTTCAACTCATGCATGCAGCA
Source organism: Eragrostis curvula (assembly GCA_007726485.1). NCBI lineage: Eukaryota > Viridiplantae > Streptophyta > Magnoliopsida > Poales > Poaceae > Eragrostis > Eragrostis curvula. The sequence goes on along the minus strand of CM017440.1, from coordinate 27,103,013 downwards.
TGTCGTGTAATAGTGTAAACAAGCGAAAATGTAATAGTCAGGTATATATTCGCATGTCCATTTGTTTCTCCTTTTCTTTGTCAGGCCTTTAACGGTTCCAATCTTTATGGTATCTAAAATAGGTAGCTATGATGTTGTAATTGCTCGTAGTGCGCATATCTGCAAAAGCGTGAACTGGGTATTATTTTGCAATCATCAAAGTTGATGATGACTGGCTATATGAAACTTTGTGGTCTATTTCCTCCTTTCAAAGAAAAATATTTTCGAATTCTGAATTTTCTATTTTTTTTAAATGTATTCCTGCTATTTACTGCATCAATGAAAGTTACATCTTGTGCATTAGGTTAAGCAATGTAAGCCAGTATTTACTGCTTGGTTGCATCGATCACAGCAAAGTCTGCAACGCAAATTCACCAGTATGTTTGTGAGGTCCAGATAGCTGCAAACGTGTCGTATATGACTGCTTGCAGACTTATAAGATTTGCAATGTTCTGAAATGAATAGCTGTTGAATTGGGCAATTGCCTTTGCCTCCATCAGAACGCAGCACTGCATGGTAACTTTGTGCCGTCGTATAGAATTAACATTATATTCAGACTGGGCAGCTGCGTTCAGAATTTCACATAACTCTTCAATACTATAAAACTCTTGAATCTTGCGTGAATCCTCCCGAACGTGCAGACTGCTCAAATGTCTCAAACTGCTATGGAGCACATGATAAAATTTCAGAAGCCAATTGTTAAACTGAGCGGACAGCAGAGAAGTGAGAATGGTAAGCTGCGTAGGAACGGTTCAGAGAAACAGAGCACCCGGGATCTGACGGTTGCGTAGGAATGGCGTATGCGCACGAGCTGAACGGCGAAGGCGTCGCGGCGCGTAGGAAGGGTGCGAGAACTTCACACCTGGATTCTCAGGTTATTTTTTTTTAGGGAATCCTGTTCTCAAGTTACGCATCACGCCAGGCCTAGTCCACGTATAATCTGATCTGATGCCCACTTCCATTTTCTTCTACTTTATAATTATTAGCTTACGGGGTTGGGCCAATGGTAAAATCAGTATTCACCAGTACTCTGGATTCGATCGAGTAAGGCTATGATAGGCCATGAACAGTGTCAACTCTCGCGAGATAAAATATGGATGGCGTATATATATAGCATGTTAAAGTTGACAAATATTTTTGCATAAGCATCAAACAAAAGCAAGCATGAAGTATGTTTTTTTTTATTTGCGATTAAGCATGAAGTATGTTACTACGACTTAAAACTGAACAACAAGAGGTTTCCATGCACGCTAGGTCTAGAAAAAACAGGGGAGCCCAAAATCAGATAGTCTGCATTTAGAGCATCTCTCAAAGACCCCCATAAAATTGGTCTCATAAACTTATTTTTTGAAAACAACTAAAAAATTATGAGGGATAATTTTTCTTTCCTCCTTCAACAGTTCTTCCCTAAAAGTGAATCAAAACGCTTTTGATTGGGCCATGTCAACATTCGGGGCCACCAAAACATTAATTCCATTGAAAAAATAAGAAATGTGAGCTCTAATTCTTCCCCTGTTCTGGGGTGTTGTTGGAGATGATTTTTTTTATTGAATCCTAATATTTTGATTTAAAGAGGTTTATGGGGCTCTTTTAAAGATGCTCTAGCTCCATTAGATTGATGTTAGTTCTATATGGGTTAAGAACCAGTCCTGCATGCAGCTCCTGCACCAGCTATGGTGATTGGTGTAGAAAAAAGGCAAAGGTCATCAAGAAAGCCAACATTTCGCTACACAGATCCTAAGCAAAATCTTTCTAAAAAGACATTGTAATTACGAACGGTCAAATGTAACTTTAAAAAAGTCAACGACAACATCAGTTTAAGAACAAATAAAGTAACTAATTGTATATAAAATAGGTAGCCAGGCGGTTATAATTGGCCATTAGTGTCTATATATATCTTCAAAAACATGAACTGAGTACTATTTTGCAACCGTCAAAGTTGATGATGACTGGTTATATGTAACTTTGTGGTCTATTTCCTCCATTCAAAATAACATTTTCTATTTCTAAATTACCTTTTTTCAAAAAAATCTTATATGCCTGTTATTTACTTCACCTACTACAATGAAACTTTCAGCTCATGAATTTAGGTTAAGCGATGTAAAGCCATACTCTTGGGCCTTGGCAGTGCCCATTAAACTTTCAGCTCATGCATTTAGGTTAAGCTATGGAGTATATGGCTGCAGAAAAGGTACACCCTTGAGCCTTGGCAGTGCCCATTAATAATTGAGTGAACACATTTAGATTGTCATTCAAAAAAAAAATAACAGCAACCCTGGAGGTACACCAGCTTTATATATACCACGTCTGGTTTACGTTTAATTGTCAAGTTTTCTTGGAGGGATAGTGGGACTGGGAGACATTTGGAGTCATTACACCAATAACCATGGTGAAGCATCTGCAGAGGTAAGTTGTAGAAAAAGAAAGGGAAAATTGCGTTTTTACCATCAGTTTGAGGGCCAATTATAATTTTAACTTTGAATCTGCGTTTTTATGATTTTACCATCAATCTGTCATCTTGAAGCTGCCGTTTACCATCATTCCAATTGAAGAGAATAAAAGAGTTAAAAAAAAAGAAAGAAAACACCTGGCTTGACCAAACTACCCCTGACCTTACTTGGCCTCTCGTGTTCTTCTCTGTTCTCTTCCCCGACCTCATCGCATCCTCTGTTCTCTGCTCCCCAACCTCCAACCTAAACCTAGTACCAAACCGTCCCCTATCCAAAACCTCTCCCTTGGTTCCGGCTGTCTCTCTGGCGGCTCGGAAAGGTTCGACCCTAGATCTAGGGTTTCGGCCAAGTTTCCACACCAAATCCTCCCGTTTCCACCATCCTCCTACTCCGAATCCCTCTCCCACCCAGAGCATATCCGTCTCCAACTCAGTCACGGGGTAGTGCTCTGTCTTGCTTGTCTCGCTGCCCGGTTTGGAGCCTCTCCGCACCGGCGCGCGGGCGGGAGCTGGTCCGGTGGTGAAGTGCGGGGTCGATGGCGGCGGCGGGGAGAGAAGGTGGTGGGGGCCGCGGTGGTGGCGGGGAAGGGATCGAGGGCCTGCTGAGGGGGCTCAAGCTGACGGAGGAAGAGCAGAAGGGAGTGCGGGGTGCAAGATTGGTGGGGGCGGAGGAAACCAACTCTGTCCCCCAGGCGGTGGGGAAGCTGTTCTCCGGGAAGGTGGGGAGCCCGGAAGGATTCGTGCAAGGTGTGGGGAAGGTGTGGTGTCCGAGGGACGGAATCCGGTGTAAGGCGTTGGGGAACAATTTGTTCCTCTTCTCCTTTCTGCAGCCGGGTGGTAAGCGCCGGGCAATCACAGATGGGCCTTGGGAGCTCGGGAATGATCTCCTCATTGTGGTCGATTTCGACAGATCGAAAAGGCTGAAGGATTTGCAGTTCACGCATGTGCCGGTGTGGATCCGGGTTGCTAATCTGCCCCTGGGTTTCATGAATGAGGAGACCGGCCGACTGATCGGAAATAATGTGGGGGAAACCATTGAAGTTGATGCTGACGATGATGGTTCAGCAGTGGGAAGCTACTTGCGGATTAAAACCCGTATTGACATCCGTAAGCCACTAGCGAGAGGAGTGAAATTACTTGATGAGGAGCAGGGGAAGGCCTTCTGGTGTGAATTCCAGTATGAATTCCTACCGAATTTCTGCTACATTTGTGGAAGGCTTGGGCATGTTGAGAAGGAGTGTGATGACTGTGTGGGGAAGCCATCGTCCAAACAGTTTGGCGATAAGCTGCGTGTCAAGCCGGAAAAGAGGAGGATGGTGGGAGAATTCAGGGGCCGTTGGTCAGGTGGTAGCAGCTCGGGCGGCAACTCAAGCCAGAGGAGAACTGAAGGGAGATGGAGACTATCGGAGACGGAGAAGAGCAGGCTGTCTGATCCAGCAAAAGGACAGCAGCTAAATCTGGACCCCGAGCTGCGAGATGATGGCCAGAGCCCGTTAAAAGAAGCTGTGAAGAGCGGCAAAGCTGGCGAGCCTCGGAAGCTTTCCTTCGACGACACGCCGCAGGAAGCAGGCCAAGGCTCGGGCTTGGCACTGGTGGTGGCAAATGCCCCGGCCAAGGGAGGTGAGAACCGGGAGGAGGTGGTACAGGCCAAGGAGGCGGTGAAGGAGACCTGTGCAAGCATGGAGGAGGTGGCGGTGAACGTGCACAGTAACATGCAAAAGATGGAGGGAGTGGGGGAAGATGACAAGGCTTGCATGGAGGTTGATGGGGAGGGGGACCGGGAGCAAGGGGACAGGGAGATTCCCTCCTTGGATCATATGCTGTTGGGCAAAGAAAAGCCAAAAGGGATGACTAAAAAAGGGGAGAAGGGGAATCTGAAGGCGGGGACCGAGGAGGAAGCTGGTGTGAACCATGGTGCAGGAGGAAAGAGGAAGCAGGGGACGTATAAGAAAAGAACCCGTGGCCCAAGCGGTGCGCCCACTGACCGAGCTGTGGGCATGACCCAGGTGCTGGTGGGGGAAAAGAGGAGGCCTTTGGAGGAGGAACAGGAAGGAGAGGGGGGAGGCAAGAAGGTGAGGCAGGCGGGGCAGGATGTGGTGCAGGAGGTGGAAGGGGATGGGAGTGAGGTGTTGGGAGTGGCACACGTTTGTGAAGCGGGACTGCCGGGTCAGTCCCGTAGGACCCAATGAAGCTCATAAGCTGGAACTGCCGGGGAGCGGGGAACGGCCCGGCAGTTCGTAGCCTTCTGGAGCTCCAGAAGGAGGAGGCCCCAGACGTCCTGTTTGTCTCGGAGACAAAGCATGACGCGAAGTGGATGGAATGGTTTAGGATGAGGTGGGACATGACGAACATGGTGGCGAGAAGCAGTGATGGTGCCAGTGGTGGGCTGGCTCTGTTTTGGAGGAAGGATGTGGACCTCACCGTCAAAAGCATGTCGAGGTACCACATTGATGCAGTGATGAAGGAGGCGGATGGTTTCCAGTGGCGCTTTACTGGAATTTACGGGGAATCCAGATCGGAGAAGAAGTATCTTACATGGAAGTTGCTGCGCATACTAAAAAATCAGTACGACTTGCCATGGGTGTGTTCGGGTGATTTCAATGAGATACTCTTCAACTGTGAAAAAGAGGGGGGGGGGGGGGGGGGGGGGGCAGGCTAAGGCGGAAACTTGCATGCTGAGTTTTCGCCAGGCTTTGGAGGATTGTGAGCTCCATGATCTGGGCTTTGTGGGGGACCCGTACACATGGAGGAATAACCACCATGATGCCCGAAGCTACACAAGGGAGAGGTTGGACCGGGCGGTGGCGAACAGTGCGTGGAGGGCACGGTTTCCACTGGCCAAGGTGATCAATGGGGATCCCCGTCACTCGGATCACCGGCCGATCATCTTGGAGATGGGAAAACAGGGGGCGGCGGAGTGGCGAAGGCCAATGGAGGTGATGAGGAAGTTTGAGGCGAGATGGCTGGAAGAAGAGGAGTGCGGTGCTAGGGTGGAGGACGCATGGGCGCGGTCATTGGAGGAGGGTGGAGTGAAGTTGATGGAAATCCAAAAGAAGATCCTGGGTGATCTTTGGGTCTGGGACCGAGAGGTGCTGGGCGAGCTTGATAGGAGGATAAAGCAAGCACGGAAAGAACTGGAGGAGTGCCGGCGGAGGAGGGTCTCTCAGGACCAAATAAACAGAGAGCAGATCCTACGATACAAGCTGGAAAGACTCAAAGACCAACACAACACGTACTGGAAGCAGCGGGCCCATGTCTCTTGGCTTACAAAAGGGGACCGAAATACGAGTTTCTTTCATGCCCAGGCGTCGGAGAGGAGGCGAAGGAATATGGTGCATAAGTTGAAAGATGAAGGAGGGGGCGAGGTGGCGGGGAAACACTTGAAGGAGTATATTGCTAACCAATACCAACAACTCTTCATGTCAAGTGCAGGCGCACATGTGGTGGAGGTGCTGGACTGTGTCCAGAGCAGAGTCTCGCAAGAGATGAATGATGCTCTGGGGGCGGCATACACGGGCGAGGAGGTGTGGGAGGCGCTGTCTTTCATTGGGGACATGAAGGCACCGGGAGCTGACGGGTATCCGTCGGTTTTCTACAAGAAGTTCTGGACGCTGGTGGGGGAACGCGTGAAATCAGAAGTGCTTGATGTGTTGAATGGGGGCGTAATGCCCCCGGGGTGGAATGACACTGTAATTGTCCTTATTCCCAAAGTTAAATCGCCCGACAAGCTGAAGGATCTCAGGCCGATCAGCTTGTGTAATGTCCTGTATAAGATTGTGTCCAAGGCGCTTGCAAACCGGCTAAAAAAGATACTACCAGAGATCATATCGCCATCGCAGAGCGCCTTTGTTCCGGGGCGGCTGATCACGGACAATGTGCTTATCGCGTACGAGATGACGCATTATATCAACCAAAGGAGAAGAGGGAGGAATGGGGTGGCGGCGATCAAGCTGGATATGAGCAAAGCGTATGCTAGAGTCGAGTGGGCTTGAGGGAGATAATGGTGAAATTGGGTTTCAGGACAGAGTGGGTTGAGATGGTGATGACATGTGTGACCACGGTGTCTTACAGAATAAAGGTCAACAATGAGTATACTGGCAGAATTGTTCCTGGGCGAGGATTGCGCCAAGGGGACCCGCTGTCCCCATACTTGTTCATTCTGTGTGCGGAAGGCTTCTCAGCTATGCTACAGAAGGCGGAGGAGGAAGGCAGGTTGGAGGGAATCAAGATTTGCCGGGAAGCGCCGCGAGTAAACCATCTATTTTTTGCTGATGACTCACTGATCCTGATGCGAGCAAGGAGGGAGGATGCCACTGAATTGAAACGCATTTTGGAGGTCTATGAGCGGGCTTCGGGACAAATGATAAATAGAGACAAATCATCGGTGTTTTTTAGCCCGAATACTCCTGATTGGGTGAAGGATGACATGCGAGCTGTGCTGTCAATTAATCAAATTGCTAGAAGTGAAAGATATTTGGGTCTGCCGGTGTCTGTTGGGAGGTCAAGGAAGAAGGCGTTTGAGTACATAAAACAGCGCATTTGGGCTAGAATCCAAGGTTGGCAGGAAAAACTACTGTCCAAGGCGGGTAAGGAAATTTTGATCAAGGTGGTGGCGCAAGCAATTTCCACGTATGCAATGTCGTGCTTCGACCTGACCAAGGGCTTTTGTGAGGAGCTTAATTCGCTGGTTGGCAGATGGTGGTGGAGTCAACATGACAAGGAGAACAAGATCCATTGGATGAGTTGGGAGAGGCTCTCGAAACCAAAGAAGGAAGGGGGACTGGGCTTCAGGGAGTTGCATCTCTTCAATATCGCCATGCTAGCTCGCCAAGCTTGGCGTATTCTGAACTTCCCGAATTCCCTGTGCGCACAGATTCTCAAAGCAAGATATTTCCCAAATTCAGATATTTTGCATTGCACCGAGAGTGATGGTATTTCATACACGTGGAGGAGTATCATGAAAGGAGTGAAGCTCATCAATGAAGGATTGATCTGGAGGGTGGGCAATGGTGAAAGGCTTAATATATGGTCAGACTGCTGGATTCCAAACACGCAAACCAGGAAACCGTCAACAAATCGAGGTAGCTCACTGCTTACTCGAGTGTCTGAGCTTATGGATCCGACCAGTGGAGATTGGGATGAGCAGCTGGTACAGGACATCTTTTGTGAAGAGGATGCTAAATTGATCCTGTCTATGCCGACTGATAGCGAGACGGAAGACTGGCCTGCATGGCACTTTGATCCAAAAGGGGCTTTCTCGGTCAGGTCAGCATACAAATTAGCGGTGAAAATGAGAGAACATGAGCGAGCCCAGGATGCCTCATCCTCAGTTCGAGACGTCGATGATCAGCGCTTTGCATGGCACAAAATCTGGGAGTTACCGGGACCGAACAAGCTTAAGATGTTTGTATGGCAGCTGGCCCAGAATATTCTGCCGGTCAAGCGAAATGTGGCTAGGAGAGGTGTGGAACTGGATACGCGGTGCCCAGTGTGTAAAAGATTGGATGAAGATTGCGGCCACATTTTTTTCAAGTGCAAGAGAGTCAAAGAGTGCTGGCGAGCAATGGACCTTGAAGAGGTCAGGTGTAAGCTGCAGTGCTGCAGGTCGGGGAAGGAAGCAGTCGAGGAAATCTGGAAAATGCCAAAAGCGATGCAACTCAAGACCTTTATTCTGCTATGGAAGTGGTGGGGGGCAAGAAACAAGGAGAATGCCGGCGAGCGAATGCCGACTATACAAGAGACTTGCCGGACTATCACGCTGGGTGTGAAAGAGTTTGAAGGCATTTTTATGCAACAGAAACAAAGAGCGCAAAAAAAAGGACCAAAGGTGGGCTCCACCGCCTCCTGGTATATACAAACTGAATTCAGATGCATCTTTCAACCCGAGTACAGGAGTAGCAAGATGGGGATTTGTGGCGCGAGATGAAAGCGGAACTTTCCTGGAAGGGGGAGCAGGCAAGCTACACAGGGTGACATCGGCCCTGCATGCTGAAGCACAAGCTGCTCGTGAATGCCTATTGCGAGCAGCCCAACTGGGGATGGGCAATGTCATTCTGGAGACTGATGCTACTACTCTGGCGTTGGCGTTGAGATCGGAGGAGATGGATCACAGCCCAATGGGATGTCTGTTTCGCCAGATTAAGGGTTTGATGTTGACTCATTTTGAGAGTTGTGGGATTTCAGTGTGTCCTAGGACTTGTAATAGGGTAGCAGATGCTTTGGCCTCCTATGGAGCGCATGTAACGGCCTCTGGCTCGGTGTTCATGAGCCAAGCCCCTGAATTTGTGACTGGTCTGGTCTCTGGCGATTTGCCTGGAGCCGGTAACTAATGGAAATTACTTTCCGTCTCAAAAAAAAAAAAAAACCTAAACCTAGTGAGTGAGGGCGGCTGGACGTGGGTGTGGCGGGCATTCGGTGTGGGCGCGGCGGTGCGGCTCGAGCGCGGCCGGCGCGGCGCGAGCTCGGCCTGGGCGTGTGCGGGTGGGCGCGGCGGGCGGCGGCGTCCGGGCTCGGGCGCAGCTGGAGCGCGGTGCCGGCGTAGCAAGGGAGCGGTAAGACTCGTTGGAGGCGGCCAAGGCGTGCGGCACAGACGCGGCCAGGGGCGGCGGGCGCACGCCGGTGCGCATCCGGGTACACTGCCGCGGCGATGGTGTACGCGCACCAGCAGTACCCATGATTTGGTTGAGGTGAGCTCGAATCCGTGGCGATTTGGTGGAGGAGCTCGCAGTGCCGCCAAATCGAGCTCTGATGCTGCCGATGTGCAGTCCTAGGGCCCCGATGTAGGCTTCTCAATCATCTTGCCTCTTTCTTCAGAGCATGGATCACTACTCTCACCCGTGTAGTACTGCTGTTCTGTTACTTAAGGCAGAGTTGGGAAAATTCTGAAGGGGATGCTTACGGGGAGTACTTGTTATTAGTAGGACATCGTGTATACATTGCACCTTGCTAGGAAGGCTAATGTTCAGTTAATTCCAGCTAACAAAAAGTTCAATACGATCTCTAAATGCTAATGCGATCTCTAAGTTTGTCATGCATTATCATGTATTTTGTTTCGCATTAGAGCAATTGCATGTTTTGATAAATTGCAAATTAATAAAGATCTGTAACAATGAACGTGCATTCTGCTAGTTATTTAGCAAATTTTGTCAAAAATTGAAAATTCTTGCCTATCTATTCAAATCTATCACGGTTTTCCTCCAAATAATAGCAACAACTTTCAAAATCTGTTGTGCATGGGTTAATATCAAAAGATGTGGTAAAATCACAGAAAGGTAACTTGGTCTTTTCTTTCAGTACTTAACACCGTCAAAGTGTTGCTAACAGAGTTATGGTAGAATCGTTGTTCAGTTCAAACAAGTTATAGTAAAATCACAAAAACACAGATTCGAAAGTAAAATCATAATAGAACAACAAACTGATGGTACAAACGCAATTGCCCCTAAAAGAAAAAGAATCTACATGTGTATCCAGTCAATCCACAAGCTGGACCGGCAGTATTGCAAACGAATGACGGCTTAAATACCTTATAGGTGAGAAAGCAACCGATAACCTTTACCCGTCGGATACAAAATGTATGCTTCCCATCATGCAGGATAGCAGCAGCTATGTTTCAAATATTGCAAAAGCTAAGTGAATATCCTGCCACAGGCATAAATACAAAACATATTTTACAAACAAAAACACCAAGCAGCATCATGATCAAAGCCAACCAATACTGCACGTGCAAAAAAGAGGCGACAACGGATTTGGATGATAATGAATATATTAGTTTAACTCCATCCAAAGCTGATCCACAGTACACAATACCAAGTATCTTCTCATAGGAAACATCACACGAACTTCCCCCTTCTTCCTCTACACCTAGATATTTATTCTTTCCAGCCTCACCTCACAGTATATACATTACAACAGGATCTAAAGGACCATACCGTCCTATTCAACCTTTTGGTGTCAAAAATCAAATCCAGGACAAAAATCATGCCGCAAAAGCCCCCTCAACGCAAGCTCTACAACCGGCCGACCACCAAATGGAACCATGAACCAAGGAAAAAGCTACGGCAGAAAGTCAGCCTAGCAACACCAGCTACTATCCCTAACTAGGAATTCAGCAGTGGAAATCCTATTCCTAACTAGGAATCTCTTGTGTGCTTGATCGTCCTCAAGACACTCCATAATGGACATATGCAAGATAAGACTGCAGCACTGGTAACCAGAAGAAAAAAGGGGATGACACATTAAACCTTGTACCGTTGCTGTATAACAGCTTCTACCAAAAATGTATACCTAATGTGCAAACTAGATTAAAAGGTAAGCTAGACTCGACAAGCCCTAATAGGGTACTACTATATCTTAATCCCAGGCACTCGGGGCCCCAGCCCCACCATAGCCACCACCCCCATATGAAGAGGAACCACCATAACCACCACTGCTCCCTCCACCATAATAGTCACCACCGCCACGAGCACCTCCCTTGCCAAATGAGGAAGAGTCATTGCGGACGTCACGGCCACCGAAGCGGCTCCCACCACCAGATCGCCGGTTCCTCCCTCCTCCCCCACCATAAGAAGGGCGCGCTGCATAGCGTGAGAGCCATGCAGGTACTTCCTGATTAGATTCTTGCATAAGTTCAGCAAGCGGCCTTGCCATATTAGAGTTATTCTCGTTGAAGAAAGCAGTTGCAAGCCCGCTCTTTCCTGCTCTTCCAGTCCTTCCAATTCTGTGTACGTAGTCATCAATATCATTGGGGAGATCGAAGTTCACAACATGAGCAACATGAGGAATGTCAAGACCACGAGCTGCCACGTCAGTTGCAACAAGAATAGGAGTTTTCCCACTCTTGAAAGTTCTCAAAGCATATTCTCTTTCCTGTGAAAAACATTATACCCAATACATTAGGGAAGGAAAGCCACTGATAACATATCAAATAACTGTGACATAAGCATATACTACAAAATTAAGAATGCAGAAGCATTAGAACTTGGGAGGTAGAGATATAAGCAAACAACAAGGTGAATGCCATTCTCCATGCATGCTACAGAATTTAATAACAGTAATGTTGAGGCAAATAGCAACAGCGATAGGATAAAGTAATAAAACTCATTTCATGACGCCAACTACCTAGTGGTACAACCATATTGCAGTATAAATACTCTAGCAAAATGTTCAGATGAGGTTGACAAACAAACCTGCTGGTTTCTATCTCCATGAATAGAAGTAGCTGGAAACCCATTCATACACAACCAGCTTTCCAATGAATCAGCACCCCGTTTGGTTTCCACAAAGACAAGTGTGAGAGCTTGCTGTAGAAGAAACAATTATGAGTAAATCTGTTATAAAAACATCCTGAAAGTAGATTGAAACGCAGATCACATCAAAAGTCACCTTTCCGGTATCTCTTTGAGCATGTAGCAAATCCATCAGGTGGCTTCTTTTATCTGCTTCCTGCACAAACTCAATTCTCTGGACAATCAACTCAGTACTTGATCCAACTCTTCCAACAGCTAGGAAGATATAGTTCTCCAGGAAGTCAGATGCCATTCTCTGTGTTCATTAATATCAGGAAGAGAGCAAATCAGTAAGATTTGTTCATAGAAATAGAAAACATCACACTAAGGTCAAACATAGATTGCAGATATTTCAAATTAGCCATCACCAGAAGAAATAACACAGATACAATCAAGAGATGTTTGATGGATACAGAGAAGGGATGCTTTTGATCCTACATCCACAAGTAATTTCATTTCATGCACAAGAATATGAGTGAGTTTGAGGCATTAAGGAACCACATTTAACAATGCTAAGGTAAACATGTTACAGAAAGAATAGCCATAAGAGACAAAACAAAACACATAAAGCATATTCACATAGAACATCACTCTATTGTGAAAAGAATATCTGACCTGGATTTCTTTAGGGAATGTCGCACTAAACAGCATTGTCTGCCTGACACCGGGTGGAGGCATGTCCATTTGCTCAACAATTCTCCTAACTTGTGGTTCAAAACCCATATCAAGCATTCTATCTGCCTCATCAAGGGCAAGGTACCTAATTGATTGCAAAGATACCCTTGCCCTTTCCAACAAGTCAACCAAACGACCAGGAGTAGCCACAAGAATGTCAACACCCCTTTCAAGTTCTCTTAACTGAAAAGGAAGAGCAAACAAATGCAGACTTAGAATATGAGAAAAATATATATATATGCATGAAACTTATGCGCAACAGGTTAAACATTCTAGGCTGAATATAAGGCAAAAGATACAATGTATTAAACGGTAAATCAGAGGAACCATGTGCATCGATTCAAGTCTTTTTAGAACTGAGAGTCATATCACAAAGACTCTCTTGCATTGGAACCCTTCATTGTAAAAAAAATTAGTAATGCTGTTTAAACATCTATTTCAACCTTAGGGCTAATGGGTATAGTGATGAGGAATCAAAATTCTTTTAACCAGTGGTCCTGATTAATTTAGAAACACATTTTCCATTTAAACATCAGAATTATCTACTCCCTCCATTCTTAAATTGATGCAGTCGTTGACTTTTTTAATTACGTTTGACCATTTGTCTTATTCAAAATATTAACTCAAATATGCAAAATTATAAGTTATCTTGCAAATTTCTTTAGTGATAAAACAAATCATAACAAAATATATGATAATTTTAAAAAAAATTTGAATAAGACGAGTGGTCAAACTTTTTTTAAAAAGTCAACGACAACATCAATTTAAGAACGGAGGGAGTACATGAGTGTGAGAAGCAATGTTCATGGTTATCCAGTGTTTCTTGATCCACTTAACGTTGTGACCCAGGTGAACTCAAAAACTACAAAAATATTAATAACCAACATCTTATACGTCACTACGCATTAGCTAGGTCCAAAATGATTTTAGTGGCAGAAATTTATGCCTTGTTGAACTTCTCAATAAATGATTACCGACACTGTATATAAACAGAAGAATCAAATCTTGACAATCCAGGAGCAGAAAAATTGCTTTCCAGACCGCAGCCAAGGAGAGAAGCATACCTGCTGCGTAATAGGCGCTCCTCCATACGCAACAACCACCTTAACACCAGTCTGATACGAGAATTTCCTTGCCTCTTCATGAATCTGCAACACAAAACAGAAAACCGCAACAGCATTAGCAGCCATCGCAAGAGCAAATCTGGCATGACATCCTGCTACGGACATTAACAAGGGGGGATTGGGAAAACCTACCTGCATTGAGAGCTCCCTGGTGGGCGAAAGGATGAGCGCGAGCGGGTAGGCCGTCCTGGACATCCCTCTCTGCGGCCTGGCGGCGGGCGGGCCCCTCATGATGCCGCTGATGATGGGGAAGCAGAAGGCGGCCGTCTTCCCGGACCCCGTCTGCGCGCAGGCCATGAGGTCCCGTCCCGCGAGCGAGATCGGGATGGCGTGGCGCTGCACGGGGGTGGGGCGCACGTACTTGCATCGGCGGATGTTGTCGTTGAGCGCGGCGCCGAGGTCGATCTCGGCGAAGGTGGAGACGGGCGGCGGCACCTCGCGGCCGCTCGTCTCGACGGGGATGTCCTCGTACGCGTCGAAGTTGATCCCCGTGTTCTGGTGCTCCTCGAACGGGGTCGGGTCGGCGGCCGCCGCGGCCGCGTCGGCGGCGTCGGATTCCGCGAAGGGGTTCGGCTCGCGGTCCCACCCCCGCCCCCCGCGCGGGCGCGCCCCAACGCCGCCGCCGCCGCCGAAGCTGCCGGTGCTGGTCCCGCCGCCGACGGGGCGGGAGAGGAGGCCGGGGGCGGCGCGGGCGGGAGGGGCCGCGGAGGATGGTGCGGGGGCCGGGGCGGCGGCGGAGGAGGAGCGGTTGCGGAGGTGGGGAGGGACGTAGGAGGAGCGGGTGGGGCCGTTGGACGCGGCGGCGGCGGCGGGCGCGGGGGAAGGCGCCGGCGCGGAGACGGCGGCGGGGGGAGGAGGGAGGGGCTCGGCGTCAGCGACGTCGGCCCAGGACGTGCGGGAGGAGGTCGTCGACATGGCGGCGGCGGATCTGCGCGGCGGCGGCGGCGGTGGGGGAGGAGGGAGAGAGGTCGCTTGCGATGTGAAATTTCTGGGGGATTTTTTTGGGAAGGCGATTTCGTGAGGTGGGTGGACGAGAGGACGGACAGTTGTAATAACCTCGTAATCTCTCTCTCTCTGCGCTTAAAAACGGGGAGGAGGCGAGACCTAAACGGGACGGAGGCGGTGGGTCGTGGGATTGCGACCGGTGGGCCGTGTGCGGCGTCGCGTCGGTGCTGTACTGCCGTGGCGTCGTGGCGACGACAGGTGGACACGCGCACGGGGCTGAAAATATCTGGCGACGTCGTGACGACTTGTGCGTGTGCTCTTTCCTTCCTTGGTGGCCGGGTTGCGAGACGCGGTCTCTCTCTCGTGGCGTGTTCAATCTGGGCTTTGCTACGCGCTGGGAGGTTGGGTTGCTGTTTCTTCCGATTTTGGGTAACTTAAAACGGAACTACATTTTGGATTTGAGCCAACTGCCCAGACACAATCAGCCTGTTCGGTTGGAGGTTTTACAGCAGACAGCAGCAGCAGCTACAGTGTTCGTAGTTATTTTTTCAGCAGCAGCTACAGTATTCGCAGTTATTTTTTCTGCAGCCTGCCGAACAGGCTGAATTTCTTAGAAGTCCACGGGAATTGCACTGCAATATCGGTTCCATTGCTCTTTCAAGCCTTGTTAGGGAAGCAAAGGCGAAAAGTAAATGCAATTACCAACAAAAAGGAATGTAAACACCTACTTATGATGTAAACCGTGCTAAAAAAAAAAACTTGATCACATAACTACTTATGTCTTTTCTTTGTGACATGCTCGAGACCTTGTCATTCACAAGGGGGTCATTCACGTATGATGAAAATGTGTGATGAACGGTCTTCAAACTTATTCGAGGGTGTCATCTTCATCTATTTCTTCAAACTCTTAATGTGCATGCTGAGGTCTCTTAACTTGCTTTGTAGTTCATTCAATATTCAAATACCTCCAAATAAAGTTCATTAAAAATCAATTATTAGGGTTATTTGAACCTAGAGTGAACCAATATAAGTGTTTTCAAGACAAGTCGAAGGACCGATCATGCACATCACTCTTAAGTTTGAGCATATGTTGCTAACTTGTCAGATGATAAATAAAAATTCCGAAATCAAGCTACAGTATGTTCTCCGATCATCGCAGCAATGGGGTTCGGACATGAAAGGTTCAATATCTGATAGACAAGATGTCAAAACAGTGGTTGTTCTTGCAAGTTCAAAAGAAAAGCGTGCATGATAGTTTACAGAGACAAATGTTGAGGCTGGTCGTATCTATGTGATTGTTTACAGATGTTCAGTTTTTTCCATCACAACAATGGAGCTCGCATATGGAAAGTGTCTCTCTTTTTTTTTTGTGTGTGGACAGTGGTCGCATGAGCTTGTAATAAGCTCAGAAAAAATAATAAAACAATGTAATTAGTGGGCATGTAAATTGTAGCCAGCCCATTTATACTTGGGAATTGGGATAGTCCCAAGCCCATTAGTGATATGTTTGGGCCTGGGCTAATCGTGGGTTGCCTTACCATGTAGAAGCCGGTTGTTGCCTTACAATGTTTGAGACGTTCCAGGTTGCAACACGATTACACGAGTCTAGCCATGACAAGTACGATAAGATTGTAGCACTGCTTCGTATATATAACGCCAGGTATCCTCCTCGAGACTCGCTTTGTTACCTAAATATAAAACTTCCCGGCGAATCAACAATAGCGCAGATGGCCAGCGAGGCGACGACGACGACAGTGGCTGCTGGCGGCGAGGCCACGGCTCCGGCGACCGAGTGGGTGGAGATGCCGGAGACCCACATCCGCTGGATCCTGGCACAGGAGCGGGACATGGAACCTGTCCTTTCCCCCGACGACTACCCTGTCAGCTTGGAGGGATACTCACCGGAGGCCATGGCCGAGAGCGCGGAGGATGTACGCCATCACCTGCGCCAACATCAAAGCCGAGCAAGACGACTTCTTCGAGTACCAGGCATGGATCCGCGACACCTACAAGAAGAACGGCTGCATCATGGTCCCGGCACACGTCGCGCCGCCCCAGCCCGGGATGAAGGAGGAGATCGAGAAACTGTGGGCGGAGTGCGTGGAGGAGTACCGCAGAGAGCACCCTGAAACCAGCATCTTTGATGAAGAGGAGTGTGAAGCCTTCCTTGGACGAGACCCTTCCGTCCAACTGAGATCCCACCCGGTCCGCTCTGCGCCTGTGCTTGACCTGCTTTTCCTTGTATGATCTATGCGTAGCTGAAGACCGAGAAGTTGCTTGTTTTTTTTTTACGGGTCGAGAAGTTGCTTGTTATATGTGTCTTTGTGGGAAATATCTATGTCGCACCTTAAGTTATGAACTGATGAATGCCTTTGAATTTATCACTCTATAGAGGGATGATATTTATGGGCAAGTGTGCAACTCTCTGTGTGAAGATGAACAATTAACGAGTCTGTCATGATTTTTGTATTGCTTGTGTGATGCTCTGAATATCACCACCCGTTCTGATATGAACTAGTGCATACTGTTTGTGTGAAGATCATCTAACACGATTCTGTTTTTTTTTAATCCAAAATAGCACTTCACACACATTCTGGCGTGGTGTGTAGAGGAGTAGTTACGCGTTAATTACCCGTCAGTTGTGCTGGTATCTTGGTTAATCTCTGATGGAGCCCCTTAGGCCGTCCCCAACGGCTGACGTTGTCGTCAGCTGATTCGGATTCCTGCGCATGTGGAAGAGAGAGAATGCCAGGAAAAAGAGTGAGCGCTAGAAGAAGCGCTAGTTGCTTATTACTCTCATCCTCGTCTAATGCGTCAAATGGACCTGCTGAGCCTATGACCTGTGAAGCTCAGACAACTTTGGATATTGTGCTAACTTTTGACAGCTTAAATCTGATATTTTATCATTTCCTTTACCTGACGTGGGCATTGATAAGAGTCAACTTCCATCCACGTCGTTGGGGACGCTCTTAGCAATGTCAAAGAGTCTCTGACAATCTGTTGACCACACCTGTAGTCTCTCATTTTCCGAGCTGGTGGTCAAAATCCTTCTCTCATCTGCCTTAATTTGGTTACATTGTTGGGGCACCCGTTGGTTCGGGTTCAGTAGAGATATCCAATTCGCACACCTCAAAGGAATGGCACTATTTCCACCGTGTTAAAAACTTAAAACGCCTGCCGTGGCATTATTTCCGCCGTTTTAAAACGAGGCCTGCGTACTAGCAGAGCTTGATGAGGCTGGCTTGCACTGCATGTGGTCATGCTTGTATGTGATCTATATTCTGTTTAGTAAAAAAAGAAAATGCTCTGCAACATCATTAAGGTGGCAGACCTTTTAGGTCGAACGCACAGCTTACGACACAAAGGTTTTGGATTTTTTCCCTTTCTTTTTGCGAATTGGAGAAAACTGAATGTTTTACGTCTCTAGTTTTTCGCACAAATTTTATTTATATTTTATTTACTTCGCTTTTTAGGGTCTACGCTACACGTCGTCCTCCATGTCCGGCACGTCTCTGCAACAAGAGTTAGAATCCGGCTCGACTGGAATTTGATGCGGCTACCAAATCAATTTCGACTCATATATCTCCGGAAGCTCTGCCACGTACGGCGCTCACACCCGGCCCCCAGATTAATCTGCTACTCCTATGATCTATCTTCTTACAGTTGAGATCTTCGTTTCCGTTCAACAGAAAATAGCCGAAATCTTCAAGTGCGGCTCGGCGCGGCGGATCAGCGAGACGTACAGGGATGGCAGGCGAGGGCGAGGGGAATTTCACGGCAGAAGAGAAGGACGGTTCGACGACGACGAGCCCCCTCGCCGATCACGCGCCCGCGACGGTGGACGACAAGGAGACGGAAGAGGAAGTCGTCGTGGCCGCCGACACGTCCACCGTGGAGGATGACGACGCTACCGACGGCGAGCACTACCAGGTCTCCAGGGAACAGAAGTGGGTCCGGATGTCTCAGAAGCACATCGACTGGCTCCTGGCGCAGAAGACGGAGGACTACCCTCTCAACGCATTCGAGGACTTGCACGTCTACCCGTCGACGCCGCAGGAGGAGGTCGACCGGCAGCGGGAGCTCAACGTCGAGATGAACGCGGCGTTGCAGGCCGCGCACGACCGGTTCTTCAGGTTCCAGGCCTGGGTCCGGGGCAAGATGGAGGCCAACGGCCGCGTCATGGTCCCGGCTGGCCCCTACGGTCCCACGCCCGAGGTGGAGCGAGAAGTCAGGAGATATGGCAAAATGAGATGAAGAAACTCGGCATCGATGCCGTGTGTGACACTGATGGCAGCAATAATATTACAGATTAGGACATGCCCGTCTCTTTAGCTTGTTGATATCGGGGAGATTTAATCATAGGACTATGCATGTTTGCAATGTTATGCGTTATTGGTCCTAATCCAGGGCCCGGCTTGCAGGAGTCATAAGTGCAGGTTTTTATTTAAAAGTGTGATGTCATTTCTAAAAGGGTACCATAAGGCATATAGTATTCGAGCTTTTCTATGGTGCTTGGAAGGAACCTAGGGTTCTTCTCTTGCCAAGTAACGTCAGCCGTTGATCCTAAATAGGCTGTTTAGGAATCTAATTCAGTGTACACAAGGGTGCTTTGGTAATTGTCTCTGCGTCAATTCATTTTCTGATAAACACATCACAGAGCGACAGTTGCAGCGGCGCCCTCACGACCTCGCCGACGGTCCACAAGCCATTGAATCCACCTTCCTCTGCCCTCACCGGTGATGCCTCACCCGACTGCCCGCTGACCCGTGCGACAAGCACCAGTTGGTCGTTCCTCCACATAACGCCGCTCGAGTTTGTCCCTGTCGATGCCATCTCAGGTCGAGTTCAGCTTCAATGAGGCGAAGGAATTGGACCTTGTGCGAGGTTGGCTGCGGAAACAGAAGCACGCCATCTCGACGGCGGCCGCGGCTCTCGTGGAGCTCGCCGAAGGCCTCTGTGGCAACTCACTCCCCTTCTGAAGAACCCCAAGAACCACGCCTACTCCCCATTCACGCTCCTGCTAATTACATGGATTATTGAAACTGGCATAGCAAATAATCTCGATTAATTCCAATTTGATTTCAAAACATTTCAACTCATAGCAAGCCATCAATAAGTATAGATTTCGAAACATTCCAATCCGATTCGTAGATGGTGGCGCCCAAGCAAAAGAAGGTGGAGCGGCGCGCCTTGGAGACTGCTGCGGCCGTGCGAGCACTGAGGTGGCAGTGGACACGCACAAGGAAGACGCCGGCTGCGGAGGAGGGAAGCTGCTGCCGTTCTCGTCGCAGGTGCTTTGCCAATTGTCGTAGATGTTCTGTGCGCTTCGATTATCGTCAGTAATGTTTTGATTTTGCTAAGGAGGTGGTCTTTTGTTCTAGCCGTACCCGACTCTGTACTCTGATCTGCGTGAGGAGTACATGTTATCTTGAATGAGCTCCTGGGGAGACTAAGTAGGAATTAAAAATTGGGATGGAGCTGAATAAATGAATACTCTATAATGCTAGAACTAAATTTATGTTGAGTAATAAATAGAAGAAAAAACTATTGCATTTCTACCCCCAAAACATAGTCTTGCCTTCACAACAACCGTTGATTCAAAGAAGAAGGACCAGCCATCAAATTCAGATGAGGATCTATGTCGTCTTTCATTTACAACCTAATATTAACCTTTTGTATATATATATTTCCATTTTTTTTTCTCAATAAATCATTTCCGTGTTTACCATGATTGAGCAGATCTGCGAGACGTACAGGGATGGCAGGCGAGGGCAAGGGGAATTCCACGGCAGAAGAGAAGGACGGTTCGACGACGAGCCCCCTCGCCGACCACGCGCCGTTGACGGTGGACCATAAGGAGACGGAAGAAAAAGTTGTCAACCGGGGCAAAGAGGAAGGCTGCTGCTTCCGGCACCGACACGGGCCACCATGGAGGATGACGACGCTACCGACAGCGAGCACCGTCAGGTCTCCAGGGATCAGGTTCCAGGCCTGGATCCGGGGCAAGATGGAGGTCAATGGCCGCGTCATGGTCCCTGCAGGCCCCTACGGTCCCACGCCTGAGGTGGAGCGAGAAGTTGAGGAGATATGACAAAATGAGATGAAGAAGCTTGGCATCGATGTTATCGAAGCTGGTTCTGGCTGAAGGCACCGACTGAGGCATGCATACCTGCCATCCAAGTGGGTGGAGGTCCTCTCAGACGTGCATTGCTGCAAGGATTAACAAACAAATGATCGACCACATCCGCTGGCTCTTTGTTTATGCCTATCTTTTAGCGTGTCGATATCGGGGAGATTTTGTCATAGGAATATGCGTGTTTGCAGTGCTTATGTCAGTATTGGTAATACATGTTCCAGGCCTCTGCTGCAGGAGTCATAAGTGCACGTTTTAATTTAAAGAGGATCACAGTAAAAATTCATATATGGTCGATGAATCTCCAGCTGGTTTAATTGGTGCTTGGCAAGCTCCAGGATGGCTTTCGTTGTCGGCTCACAAAGTCACAAAGCTCTCAGTCGCAAAAAAAAAAAAAAAAAAGAAGTCACAAAGCTCCCTGCAAGCTTTGAGAGAGATCGCCATCTAAGGGACTTACATAGCCGTGAGCTCGTCATTAAAAACCCTGCGGGGTGATGTGTCTTAGCTAAGATCGCAATCATATATGGACGGTTATGAGTTTTGAAGTGACAAGAGAGTTTGGAGGACGTGCAGACATATTATGACCAGGTCGGTGGTCAAGCGACTTCTTGAAATATCAAATCTCTTCTGAAAGTTGAAACAAAACAACCATACCCTCTTGGAGCTGCATGGCAAGGAGATGCAGGAAAGCTAGTGGATCTTTGCCACATAGTAGTTCTCAACATTCCATAAATTGTTGATAGAGAGTATCAATAATTCTTATGATTATAAAAAATTCTTCTATTTATAGCATTCACCGATAAAAGATTGAACAAGAGTAATTTCTATTAGGAGCGGCTAGCGACATATGTCTACGTATGTACATGATAGATTTCGTTAGTTTCAAAGTTCTTACCACATATCATGCAACTCCAAATTATACAATCTGCTTGTTCTTTGAGAAGTCTTGAGACATCATTAAGATGGTTCACAATGTTGCAAGATCAAAATAAGTATTTTGATCGAGTTATATATGTTCCTTTTGGAAAGTTGAGACGGTATTTAAGTTGGTGTTTCCTATTGTTCCTTATTGAACTACTCTTGCGTTGATTTGTTTTCTATATACTTTAATAAATTCCGGCGAACACACCCATGCATTTTTAGTTGAAGCACAATTTCCACAAAGTTTTTCGGTTCCACCTTTCCTTTTTGGAATTGATTGAAGAGAACCTATTGAGGTGATTGACACTCAGGGACATAGCATCAACCAGAGCCCAAAATCGCTGTACTACTATAAAGGCTCTATTTACAATCAGGCAAATAATGTGGTATTCATGGCTTAAATTAATTAAAAAAATAGTACTTCATACTATTCATGATGTCTACCACTTATTACATGTTTTTCACACCAAATATCGATTAACTAACTTGAACAATTTAAATTTGTAAGAATACATTAAGTAAAGTTTGTTGATGTTTATTGCATATTTATGAGATCAAATGGAATTTTATTCAAAATTTATACATACCAAATCCTTCACCGAAGTTCTAAATTTATAAATTCCCAAGAATTATAATTTTCGAGAACAAATGAGTTAGGTTCAAAGATCTCTAAATCTAGACAAACACATATACTAACATTGGTGAAATGACTTTTATTCAAAATATCTTCAAATTTTAACTTTGTTAACAACTGAATCATAATTTCACAAGATGATGAATTGGCGGAATCCGTCAAAGGACAAGTCAGTTTCTCGTAACAGTTGAATAGGATTGAAATCCGTCTTTAGAAAAAAATTCCTTGGAACTCGATCTCAAACATATATTTGTGTTGTTCCTGAATTTTCTATATGCCGTCAATCTTTCATACTGTTTTGTTTCATATAGCAACCTCTTCCAAGTTGCGAGAAAGAGAAGAACCCGCAGAGGTCGGAGGAAAAGAAGCTCTAATATTTTGGCTGGTAATTGAAGTGGAACGGTCTCTCTGACCTCATGTTGAATGTTAGTTGTATTACCACTCTATTTTTTTTCAGTAATTGGTGGCTAACTAAAGAGGAATCGCATATCTCTCAACCTTATGTTGATATTTTATTAGTATATTCTAACTGAAGTAGTGATCGTAGTAATCTCTCAACTCTACATCCTTTGAAGGCGGAGACCAATCTATTTACTAGCTAGAAGCACCAAAATATCCACAAAGATAAAAGGATTGTACACACATGCTGCATTGCTAATGTACCAGACGCTCATGGCAGGAAACTAATGGTCCGTTGCTACTTTCTATTATATTGGTTCTCATTTCCTAGATCCAACAGAAAGCCATTGCTATCAAAGAAAGAACGCAGTCCAGTCTTTTATTCTGCGACGCCAGGCGCCATTGGTACTTGCTCGTGCTGCACCAAATCTCAGAGAGATGTTTGCCCCCAACAACAGCATAGTGATGTTGTTAGTCAGAACTTGAAAAACTTTAATTTTGATCGAACATAGAACAAGTAGTGAAAGCCCCGTCCGATTGACTGATGGACTGTAACGGGCAGAAAGGCATTACCCACACGACGATAACACGTGGCACATTTAAGTGAAATTAACCACAAAACTGGCTTTAGCTTAGCTAGCCCTTGAGCCATTTTGCCTGTGGAAACAACAGGGCGAAAGGGGTGGACTCAATCCCCATCGTACGCATTCCCGGACCGACCACGTGGCGCACACCATGTGCCATCGGCCACGCAAGCATGTCATGCACCTAGGCGTGGGCGTGCACGCTAGCCATCGAAGATTGCATGTGCGCCAGTGGGGGACCAAGAAACTGAGTCCCTAGGCAATCAAATTTTGAATGCAAGGGAAAAAATGGACAAATTTTGATGAGTGAAACTATCTTCCTGAACCATTTTGCAAAACTATCACCTGAAGCCATGTATTGAAACGAACTATTGATTCACGATTCACAAAGTATATCCTCGTTGAAATCATGCATAGTAGGCGGCTGCAATTTGTCGATCATGTCTTTGTGATGGACAAGACCGTCTGGCAGTGGCACCGGCTAAAACATTGTACCGGCCAGATTCAGAGAGGCGCCTTGCACGCTAGCTACTCTCTTTACAAGCCCAATTACAAAGTATCTCCAGTAATTTTTTATTTATCTTTTAATAGCTAGCCGCAATTCGTGCCTTGAAGCAATGAACAATGTAATCCAACTGCACGGATCATCGCCAATAGCTAGTTGTACACCAAGGTTTCAGAGCCAACGAGATTCGTGGTCAGCAGTCCTACTCGCCGCAAGCTTCACCGTAACTCAAAGCTAAAGCGGCAGCGACAGGGGTGGGTCTCTGCCTCTAGTGGTCGTTGCTTGAAGTTTGGCAAGTTGCTCCTCGGAAATTAAGAACTGTTGCAACTACATTTTCTTCATACATATGAGATACTGCTCGCAAAAAAAAAAAAGAGATATGAAGTGAGAGCGGCCATGCATGCCGATAAATACGGAACTGGCCTTGGTTCGTCTCCTCACCTCGCCATGGCAACCAGGATCTACTAGCTACAGCTCACCACCATTTTCTCCTGCCTGTTCGGTTCATCGCCATGGAGTGCGCATTGTCTAGCTAGCAGCTTATTTTGTACTGACGAGATCTGGTGCATCATCACATTCCTACATTTGAGTGCTCCTCCTTCCGTTCTTTTATCTTTGACGACGTCATCAACAATAAAAGAACAAAGGGAGTAATATGAGATGTTTTACGGTGTTTGCAAATAATGTGGGCCATCCATTGCTTTAAATCTAACGTTGTATAATCAAAGGTACCAACCAAAAGATACATAAGTACTGACGAAAATACTTAAGTATGAAGGACAGGAAGGTCATTACGTCTGTTGACTAATATGGAAGACAAAGAAAAAATACACGGGAAAGAATCGTGCACCCTGCCCATTTGCATGTTTCAGTGTCATTTACATGGTTTCTATATTTGTTACACAGAGTCAATAACACATTCTTTGGCCGCTAGATCCCAGTCGATTGAGTCACTAGAACAATAGGGAAACAAGTAATCATGCAACAATTGAGTAAGTAATCACATTTTCTACCGGATCAGGTTTTATCGCACGGCCATGGCTATCATACCATGAGCAAGCTATCTTGCTTCATATCTCAGGCCTTCCTTGATGAAAGATTCCTCACGCGCTGATTGCAGCACAATCGTCTTCCATGTCTGGTCACGAAGAATTATACGAACTCAGAACGAATCTAGCTTGGGAGAGAAGGATTGAGAAAGAGAGTAAACAATCTCATCATTTACCTAAAAAAACATAGGTCCTCGTGATTGACATATTATTACCCACCTGCCGCTGGTCATGTTAATTTTTATTCTGTACATTGCCCCTCACTTGATCAACGGTCCACGTTGCGGTACCTCTTAGTACCTCTAGATACCTCACAAACATAATAAAAGATCTCGAGTAATATTCAGAATGCACAACAGTACATAGGGACGTGTCCTTCCTACTCCACGAAAAAATTAATAAACTCTAGCTAACTCCATAATATTTTGCTTGGCATGCGCTTGTGCATGCCCCCAAACAGGGGATTGTTTCCGGCGCGAACACCACCGACTGGGCTCCGTTCGGCTCTGCCACAACGCTTTTCATTCGCTGCACAACGAGGAGAGGATGACCCAACCAAAGCCAAACCGCCCACGTCGGCCGTGGGGCACGGCCACTAGCCCAGCGGCCAGTACGTCCTCGCGACTACAGCCCCGCGACACGTACCGCGTCGTCGGGTGGCTCAGCGTGGCGGACGGGAGCCACCCGCTACGCGTTGGCAACGTACTACGTCGTCGCGACGCCGAGCCTGGCAGGTGGGCGGAGATCAAGGGCGCGTCTGTGCGCGTGGTACGTACGGCTGGACAACGGCCTCCCGCTGGGCAGATGCACCAACGGGTCCATGGTGCATGCATAACCTGGCGTTGGTGGACTTTTTTCAGCAGCCATCTGGAGTGGAAGGTGTTCGGGACGCGCAGCGAATGCAGCTCAACTACGACCGCCTGCTCGACTTCTCTGCGACCGCGCCGGCCACTGCATCTCGACGGCGCTGTGCAGTGCAGCAGCGGGTCATGGCCGCCGTCGAGAACTGCCTCCGCGGCCTCCTCACGCGCTACGCCGGTCCGTTCCCGCACCACGACGTCAACAAAAAAAGATGCTGTACGGGTACGGCTGGTTCTACCGCGACCGCCTAGGCGACGCCGTCGCGGCGCTCATGTTCCGCGAGACGGCGTGGCTCGACCCGGCCGCTGTGCTCGCCGTCGCCGTCAACCATTACAACGTCCAGTGCGGCAACGACGCCCAACCTGCCATCACCGAGCTGTCGAGGGCGTCATCTTCTGGGGGGTCATGCTGGGTCGGGCCACATGTGGCCACCGACAGGTAGCACCGTTCCCTTACGTGCTAGTTTTTCCCTTCTCGCACTTGCGTCATTCGTTTCGTCATGTGCTCTGCTTTTGTTCCAGAGCAGAGGACAAAGGGCTTGCAAGCTAGGAAAACTCTTGTCACCGTGCACGAAGTCAGACAAAGCCCCAGTGGCTGGCTGGTGCCGCCATCCGCCGTACGTGGCTCTCTCTGCTGCAGCTTGCGAACGCTCCCAGTGTTCTCCATCAAAGTATCGTCTGCCAGGCCTTACGGACGGCAGCTGAAGCTGATATGAAGCTGACATCTATATATCTTATATAGATGCAATCCACTAAATCTAAAAGTCATTTACTCCTATAAAACTGAGCTCTCATGAGGCCACATCATCCGAATTATTTTGTCCGTTGGATCACTATCAACAGCACATCATGTCCATCAATTTCTAACCAATGGCCTTCCTCCTGTTGTGCCCCTCCCTCCTGCAATCCTTCTTTGTCCTCTACCCACGGTCATCTTCTTCTCTCGGTGCCTCACTAATATATAAGTAACGGATGTAGGGGTCAGCTGGTAATTAGTAGCTCTAATAGCATTAATCCTACACCTATTACAGGTTATCAGTCCAAGCGTTACACCCCTCCTGCCTCTATTATTTACATGCTCTTTCTTGCCTCAGAGTACCATTCGTATTATTTGCTATTGCCCTGCGCCTCCAGCTTGCCACTGCCATTGCTGTTTCTACATTCAGACAGATCTTCGATCTCTAACATATTCATTCTTTTTTGCATTGACAATGCTTCAGATTTAGGCAATTGTTTTGTGCGCTTAAGCTGTTCGATGCAAAGTCCCTTAAGTAATCCTGCATATAACCTCCTATGCAGTTGTTCTACTCATGTGAATGGATCTCTGCAGCAGCTTATGTATTTGATTTCCCCTCTGAATATACCAGAGCTTTGACCTTCTTCAGTCCTTCAGGTAGGAAAAACAAAACACTCAAGCTCTGTACGTTGTTCATTAGTTACTGTTCAACTGTCCTCATCGACTTTTTATTTAAGCATCCTAACATTACAATAAGCCACCTCTGCAGTTGTTCATTTTTATGTGCATGGCCCTTTTTTGCATGTCTATTTGATTTACCCTTCTGATATAGCAAGATCTTTGGATTCCCTCAGTCATTCTGGTAAGATAAGGGGTTATTTTTTTTACTTTTCAAGTGTTCAATGGCAAAAGGAGCCTTATATTTCCAAGAGGAAACATGATGCAGTGAAGCAACATGAGGCTCCATCTGAGACTCTTCCTAAACGTCATAGAACAAGGTACTTGCTCCAGCTGCTACATTCTTTTTTGTCTACATACATTCCTAAAATTCATTTCAAATACAGACTTGCAGGACATGGCAAAATCGACAAAAAAAAAAAACAACCTTACAAGCAGCAAAATATAAGTCCCATGAAAAAATAAACGTGTTAACAATCTCAAATTTTCTGCTTCCCTCATCATCAGTACACCACAGATGTTTACATTTTTTATGGCTTTACCATTCGCTCGCCTTTCTCTTATTAACTGGAGTTGCTTACATCATCTACATTCTTCCCATCAGCTAAATGAAATGTTTCATCACTTTGGCACACCATGAATCTCATTACCTTCCAAAACAAGTTGAATATTTATTCCCTTTCTGTTATGAGCTTATTATGCAACTTCATTCAGATATTCCCAAGATGTATTTGTTTCATGAAAATTATAGTTCAGCAGCAAAACACCTCCTGATAATCTCGAGTTGTAACAATCTCATTTTTAACCATTTCCTGCAAATTAATGATATGGACTGAAATAAAACACGTCCTGCAAATTCAGCTGCAATGCACGGTTTCATTGCAACCAATACAGATTCCGCCATATAATCCTCAGGTGTTAAATGGCTCCTCTCCAATAACTTTATTTCTCGCATGCCTCATTAACAGTTTTTTTTAAAAGAATAACTCCAAAATCGAGAGGTGCTATTATTAAACATTGTAACCAAATATGTTACTACACCCAAACGTTACTATGCTTTAATTCTGTCATTCAATTTCTGCATTGTCACTCTCACAAGCACGACTATAGATTTCCAATACTCCCTCCCGCATGTACTGTTGATCTCCTCTACACCACCAAAACCGATAGACCATAAACAAAAACATTAACATCTGCTTACCATGCGTTTTCTTTTCTGTTCTTTCGATCAGGATGACACTAAACCATCATATGGTCAGCTTCATGGATCTTCAATCAGTTCTCCAAGAAGATGCACAGGGTGAAGACAACCAAGCAAATGCCACGCAAGCAATTTTCAGTGAAGGGGCCTCAAGGAACACAAATAAAAATTAATTCCATTATTACATTTCTATTTCCTTTTCTCAAAAATATTAATTTCATTATATATATAACCACTTATGTATTCAACGAAGCATATATTAATTAAATAACATGCAATTGTGTCAAAAACAATTCTCGCACTTTACCCTTCGCCGCGTGCATTCATCCGAAACTGAACCGAAAGTCCCGCAGCAACGCGTGGGGAATTCACCTAGTTATATTATAGACGACCGACCGCGGAGATTGTCTGTCGAGCCACGCGGTGTAAGACCTCCTCTGTTCGTTTGCAGCTCCCCTGTCTCACGAAGGTGCATCAGAACGAGAGGCCCACGGCGAACCACGGCACGAGGCCAGTTACCACGGAGCCACCACACAAACGACACAAAATCGAAAAGTATTGTGAGAGACGAGTAGTCCCATATGCTGAGTATTTTATATGTGTTGCTGTAAGAACGAAAAATAATAATATCTTAAGTGTGTTGTGGGAATAATTTAGAGTAATAAAGTGTTGATATTTCTTTACGAACTTCATCAGTGAGATATATATCAAAAGTGGACAGGATATGTTGCGTGGGCAATATAATCATGCGACACTAGGTCTAAATAAGGGCATCTACCACCTATGCAAAGCAAAAAATGATCATGACGCCCCATGGGCATAGTATGGCTTCAAAACTTCCCACTGACCACTAAATATTAAACTCATAATTTCTAAAAATCATTTCATATTGCTTTCAGAGCAAGTGTTTTCCAATTCAAGAAAAATCATGTAAATTAGCTCATAGACATGCTTAATAAAGCTGATATTATAGATTGTTTTCTGGGCACTAAAAGCTACTAAAATTTGTAGTAATTATTAGACATTGCCTACGGAGTCTATATCTTCCAGTGAAAGAAGTGTGCAAATTAAGCCTCAGGAATATGGCTTCAAAATTCCTATATAGTATTGCAAAATAGGTTATGATACATTTTTAAAACTCACATGAACTATATGGTAACATGAGTTGGTCCTATACTACTACCTATCACTGTAGCGACGGAAGCCAAATCCTTGTTATTTTTGTGCATTGTTAAATCTGTACTTTATCATACGTTTTTATATGTTCATTTCTGAACCAATGGCATAGTAACATTTCAAATTGCTAACATGGCATCATATGTAATGACAATAAAACTCTTTGGAAGTAGCCCAAGGAGACAATATCATTAATTTCGTGTCATGGTCCTGTAAAGCATCTTATTTTGCTTTTTTACTGTAGGAGTCTGTCATCTTCATGTTGACAGAAGCTAATTTCACAGGAGACAGTACCATAAATCACTCTATCAATCAGCTCACAGTTGACTATAACACAATGGCTGTGAACCGCCGTGACCTCATCCACATGCTATCACGCAATGGGAATCAGATTTCAAAGGGTATTATGGAGGATGTGGGTGATTTCTTGAGAGGAACCAAAGATTACAAAGAAGGCTGTTACATGCTGGGACAATTTTCATTTCCGTGAGATCATTGCACTTTTTTCTCCCTTGAAGTAAAACAAATGGAAATTTTGCCCGGGATGTTATCTGCTACAGCTACTTCCAAAGCCATGTATTGAAACGAACTACAGCTTCATCCATTCGCAGTGGCTGATGAACAAGACCACGGCCGGATGCCTCCGCACCTCGTATTGGTCGTCCACCCACGACTTGGTCACGACGCGAGGCCCTGGCTTTCCACCCGCTTCAAGCATGCCTCGCCGAGCAGGTCGGTGGATGAGCTCGCCGCCGTAGTCTCTGTCAACGACGGCGCCCTTGACAACCAACAAGAACCGGTGGCCACAAGCTTCTAGCCTGGCGGCGAGCTCGATGATCTGGGCCGGCCGGCAACCAAAACTGACATTATAGACAGCCGACCGCGCCGACTGTCAGTAGAGTCACGCCGTGCAAGACCTCCCCTGTTGGTTGGCAGCCTCCACTATGTCACAAAGGTCGACCGGAACTATTAGCTGCCCCACACAGCGAACAACAGCGGGAGGCCGGCGACCACAGAGCCACCGCATAGAGCCGCGACGGCCTCTGGCTCCATGGCGTCGAACGCGTTGACCAGCAGGCCGGGTGAAAGGTGTTGTCAGGGTCATGCAGCCCCTGCGGCACACGGAGGAGCAGGGAAAATTCTACGTCGACGTCGCCAACGCTGTTGCCGTATCCGTCGACGTTGCCGGGTAGGTGGGGAAGTAGGCTTTGAAGCGGAGAATGGTGGCCGACGCGCGCTGTAAACAAGACGTAGCCACGGCGATGTCCGCAACGAGCGTCAGCGCCGGCGAGGAGCGGGCCGAGGAGGGCGGGCGCGGCGCGGCGCAGGGACAACCGACAGCCGGCGCAGTACCAACGTCTAGGTTTGGTTGTGTTGGTACCTTTGTTAATCACTGATGGAGCACCGATTAGGCAACAATTTGTTGACCACGGCACGTACTGTGCACAATAACGGCCGTCGAGGAGGAAAGAAATAGTTAGGTGGTCGCCGCCGCTGCCGCCGTATTGTTGGCGATGCAGCACGTTTAACACATGTTTTATACTCGTGCCTTGAAGATGTCAGGCACGCAACAACGATAACACGTCTCGCAACAATTTAACAGTTAGAATCGGGCCCGACTGGGACTAGATCCGGTAGCGAGACAGATGCATGTATAGCAACTTAGCAAGGGTTGTGCTACTTCACGGACCCGGCAGACAGATCAATCGTACGTGTTCGTTTCCGTCGAGAAAAAACATTGGTGGCGGGCGTGCGGCGCGGCAGATCAGGGACCGACGTACCCGGATGACAGGCGAAGGGGATTTGACGATGTCGTGCGTCGCCGACGCCGAGCATACCGTAGCTGGCGACGAGAAGAAGGACAGTTTCGGCGTCGGAGAGAAAACAAACCCCGAGGAGGCAGCCGGCGGCACCTCTTCCCACGGGAGGACTAAAGCTGATGCCACCGCCTGCAACGGCGAGGACGTGTCGACGCCAAGGCAGCAGATCAAGTGGGTCGAGATGCCGGAGGACTACCTCGAGTGGCTCCTCGCGCAGAACAGGGCAGATGAGGGCTACCGCGTCCGCGTCGCCAACGACTACGGCCAGGGTGACCCCGAGCGGCAGGAGGTGATGCGCAGGGTGAACGCAGCCACGGAGGCCGGGAACGACGAGTTCTTCAAGTTCCAGGCCTGGGTCCGCGACACGCTCGAGAGGAACGGCCGCGTCATGGCGCCGGAAGGCTTCCCCGGCCGCAACGCTTTCGATTTTCAAGACGAACTCGATGACGAATGGGAGAAGGCGCGGCAGGAGCTTGGGTTGGCTGATGAGTAGCCCGATTTTCACGACTCCAAAAGCATGTTCCCTTGTCACTCAAGGAATGGAGATCGAGGATCAATTATCACAAGTTCTATGGTCCAGCTATCTGTGTTGTACTACCAAGTTACTAGCTAGAAAGTGAAGAATATCATAGGTTTTTTTTTTTTAAAAGCAATATCATTAGTTCGTGTTAATGCCTACTACTCGTGTTATCGATGATCTGAAGCAAATGAATGCTTTCTAGATAAAAAGAAGAACCGTTTATTTCAAGATGAAATGACTTTCCGGCCTCGGCACCTTATTCAGTGTCTTTACAAATCTTCCACCGATTCAGTGTCTACTAGCTGGATGCCCGTGCGCTGCCACGGATCACCTAAGTATACTTAGCTGGAACCAATTTAGACATTTAGAAGATATGGAAATTGGAAAATTCTAGTCCATTTTTTTCAGTTTGTCAGACTGCTTCAACAACAAAAATTATGACAATGTTCCACTGATAGATACTCGGTATGGCACGAGCAGATTCACAGAGTACATGAGTCCCCAAGCTCAGAAATCATAGGCATAGAATCATGTTCACTATTATTTCGTCATTTTATCTAGGAAACACTGATGAGAGGCTAACTGACTGATAGGATCAACCTAAACCAGCAAGAAGTCGATCATATCCAGAAATTCAGTAATAATGAAGTTCAAAGGTTCCACGTCCTGGTATCAAAGATTGGTTGGAGCTTGAACAGGCGCAACCGAGAACCAGACTGAATTTCATCGCCATGAACAGTATAGACATCCTGGAAAAGGGAAAAGCCATTGGCCAAGCAATCATTCGAGCAGCAGCAAATCGCAGCATGTAGAAATTAAAGAGGTCAGAAGAAACAGAGGAGCTCGTGTACATGAGGTCTGTTGGACCGAAGCCCATGATGAATCCGCCCTGCTACGCAGCGGCGAACCTGTCTAAATTCGTATGGGCATAGTTGGCCGCCGCCCAGGCAGTGTACGCAGTGCGCTACCTCAACGGTGCCAGATGCTCATTTTCAGTTTCA
Organism: Eragrostis curvula; assembly: GCA_007726485.1. Lineage (NCBI taxonomy): Eukaryota > Viridiplantae > Streptophyta > Magnoliopsida > Poales > Poaceae > Eragrostis > Eragrostis curvula. The sequence continues at coordinate 27,070,280 of CM017440.1, read as the reverse complement.
GTTGCTTCCAATGCTCTCGTTCCTTGTCTTTTAGCGCAGATGTAGGGGGCTCTGCACATAATCTCCTCCATGGCGTCCTAGAGTTGAATCGCTCGAAGAGAATACTGTGGCAGATCTGGGAAGCAGCCAATGGCAGCGAGGAGGGAGGAGATGCAGGGATCGCGCGAGGATCTGGAAGCGGAGGGCCGGGGAGAGGAAAGACGAATCAAGCGAAGACAGCGAGCAAGAATCAAGGGAGGCAGATTGGGGAGCGCTGCGGTCTGCGGATGCGGAGGAGAGAGTGCGTCTGCTCGTGGGGGTTGCAGGGCCCACCTGTCGGCGCCATGAAGTTCAGGTGGAGGCGACGGACGACCGGGCATTCAGCACGTACTCGCATTTTTATGGATGGTAAAGATTTCTGAAACTGATCTTCACAAATCAAAAAGAATTTTACACGCATACGGCCAAAGCAGCGGTTATATTAGGGGGTGTTCGTTGCATGGGGTCTAAAATTTAGAGGGAAGAATCTTGTTATTTAAAAGTATTAAATAAAGTTTAATTACAAAACTAACTGCAGAACCCCTGGTCTAAATCGCGAGACGAATCTAACGAGGGTAGATAAGCCGTGATTAGACGCTGGTTACTGTAGCATTACTGTAGCATCACTGTAACAAAATATAGATTAATTAGGCTCGTTAGATTCGTCTCGTAAAGATGTACCTATCTGTAAAAAGGTTTTGTCATTAAATTTTATTTAATACTCTTAAAAAATAAGATTCTTTTTGATGTGACAGGTTTAAATGCTAAATGCTAAAACAACGAACACCTCCTTAGTTGCTGTTGGGCTTTGTGTATAAGAGGGCCCAGGAGCCCATATGTATGCATATGTATGTAACCTGAGAAGAGAATGAGTGAACCAGCTTCTAGACTTCTCCCCAAAAATCAACATGGTGTCAGAGCCATCCTGAGAGAGGCGATGGCGATTCTGATTCTGGGCGGAGGCGATTTGGTGTTGGGTTTCTGAAGTGCGGCTGCTACTGCTCCAGGCGGTGGAGATTTGGTTCGAGGGGGAGCAGCTTGGGGAGGAACACCGGTGACGGCGGCAAGGGGTGAAGCAGATAGAGGCAGGTGTGTGTAGCGTGCTCTGTTCGCTGCTGGTACTGCCGTGTGTGGAGGCTGGCGCATACCTGTGGCGGAGCTGCGCGAGGTGGTGGAAGCCGGTGGCGAGGTGTGAGACCGGCAGCGAGATAAGATTCTGTAGGGTGCTCGAGTTGGGGGCTGCAGGAGCTGCGGGTGCTGTGCCTTGTGGCTGGAGGAGGAGGTGCGCCGGAGTTGCAGGTGCTGTGGTGGAGATCGACTTGCTGCTGCTGTTACAAGGTAATCATCCCGTGGGGATTGGGTCCATTCTCTATTCTTGTCCTGATTGCTAGAGAGAGAGAGAGAGCAGTGTGTGGAGGTGCTGCACGGCAGGAGAAGAAGCTCTGTGTGTGTGGACTGTGGAGGCTTCAGTTTGTGCAGTGGAGAATCCATTGGCAATTGTCTTGCGGTGGATTTTAAGCTTATCCAAGTGCAGTGCAAGAAGAGGAGTGAGATTAGCGACTGAATCATGACTGAAGATAGAAGAATGGAGCAGCTATTTGAGAAGATGGCTGAATTTTTTTCAGAAAAAGAATTTGACAAACTGGTTCAAATATTTTTGGACAAGCATTTAGAACTAAAGTCAACTTCAGAAGGGCCTAATGAACCGAACGGTTTGCCGAGAAGTATGGAGACATCTATCCAACTTGGTAATCTTCTAAACCTTGCTCGTCCTAATATGGATACTCTCCGTGCAAACAGATACTAGATTCAGGTGCATCAAAACATGTCACGGGGGCATCAAGTGAGTTTGCATCATATACTCCATTTCCCCCTATGCGTAAAGAAACTATTCAAACTGCTGATGGCACCGCACAACCTATTAAAAGTGCACTCCATTAATTAAACTATCATCAGTTTTATATGTGCCCTCATTTTCTGTTAATCTAGTATCTCTAAGTGTTTTGGTGGATCATATGGATTGTCGTGTTACTTTTGATCGAGAGAATTGTTTAATTAAGGATAGAAAGACCGGAAGAATGCTCGGTAGTGGCATAAGGCGTAATGGCCTATGGTTCTTGGATAGAAGAGAAGATACCTCATGCACTGCTTTGACAACTGCGATGGGTGAAGATGAGGCTAAGGTAATACTTGAACATTGTCGACTGGGACATTTGTCATTTGATACTATGGCCAAAGTATTCCCAGAGATCATGAATAAGGTGGATAAAAGAAAACTTATTTGTGATGCATGTGAATATGGTAAGCATACAAGGTTAGTATATGTAAGCAAGGGGCTTCCAAGTATATCTCCTTTTATGCTTATTAACTCTGATGTTTGGACATGCCCAGTCATCTCAATAAGTGGAATGAAGTATTTTGTAACATTTATTGATTGCTATTCCCGTATGACTTGGGTATATCTTATGAACAAAAGAATGAGGTTCTTAGATGTTTTTGTGATTTTTGCTCACTTATTGGGAATCAATATGTAACGTCCCGCCTCCTCGAGGCCGGGCCCGCTTACCACCTGGCAGCTCTCTAGGAATCAAGACTGACCCCACAGACCAACACATGTCTTTTCTACGCATTTTGTCCTCACTCGTGCGCACCCGAGAAAGACTTCCCGGTCGGTCACCCATCCCGAAATTGCTCCAGGCTATGCACGCTTAACCTTGGAGTTCTTTCGAGATGAGCTTCCGGAAAAGAAGTTGCAACTTATTGATATAAATATTCTATCAATCCTATTAAGCTTTGGGCCAGAGTGTCACATACTCACCCCCTTAGAAGACTGACGTCCTTGTCGGTTAACCCCAATCCAGGAACGTCCCCTTCTGGCCACGTCCGTGCGTCCAGTGCCAGTGCATGTGCCATGCTGTGTGACCACTCTGGGCCACACCAGCCATACGCACCATGCCTGCGCAACTGCGCCCACACGCGTCCGTGAAACCGCGAGGGTCGGCTCTGATACCACTGTAATGTCCCGCCTCCTCGAGGCCGGGCCCGCTTACCACCCGGCAGCTCTCTAGGAATCAAGACTGACCCCACAGACCAACACATATCTTTTCTACGCACTTTGTGCTCACTCGTGCGCACCCGGGAAAGACTTTCCAGTCGGTCACCCATCCCGAAATTGCTCCAGGCTAAGCACGCTTGACCTTGGAGTTCTTTCGAGATGAGCTTCCGGAAAAGAAGTTACAACTTGTTGATATGAATATTCTATCAATCCTATTAAGCCTTGGGCCAGGGTGTCATAGGTTGTCCGAGACATTTTCCCTCACTGTACAAACCTAACTATGAAAAGTCTTCGAAAAAAAGAAACTATGAAAAATCTCATGATATTTCTAAGTAGTGTGAGATTGTCATTTAGAAATACAATGAATATATAGTTAATAATAAATGAATCATATCTTAAGGGTGTAGTGAGAAATAATGATTTGCTGTATTAAGGTGTTGATATTTTCCTACAAACTTCAAGAGTGAGATATATATGAAAATATTGTCAGTCTTGTGTGGGCAATACAATGATGCTGCACTAGGGTACTAGCTAATAAGGTGTGTTCCTATTAAAGCTAACAATGTTATCATATGTTCTGTTTCATTGCATACCAGCTGTGGGGACATGGATTTGAAACATCCTGCACAGTGCAAATCTTTTTTTCTGGCCACCAAAACAAAAGTAAAAAACAACCTTAGATTCCTAATAACATTGCATTTTAGACTTAGTTTCTTCAATTCAATAAAAAGTCTTACATATTATTTCAATGTGAAACAATGTAGGAGCTATGTACTTGGTAACCATACCCTCTAGGCTTCCTGGATCTCATCCAGAGCATTGATTTCAAAATAATGCTTAGGCTAAAAAAAATACTAACTCATGTTGATGCTTTGTACTTGGAAGCTAAACCTCATAGATGTCATCCAATTTTCTGGTTCATTTTGAAAGTTTTAAGTTATATGTTTTCACTCAAGAATATAACAACATTGCTTATAATATAAAGGACTTCATCGGAAGACTAATCCGTGTTGAGCAAACTGGCAAAGGCAAGCGGGTATGCCATGAAAAATCGTCATCGACATTCACACAATTGTGCGGGCAACTAAGGTTGTATGGGCTGCCTACATAGACCTGAAGAGGAGAAAGGAAACCAACCCATATTCCCTGAGATTTTCGCAAAAACCGATAGAGGGTACTATGAAAGAAGCTCCAATCCTTCAAGACAGTTGGGATTGGCCCAGAAAAAGTATAATAATTCTTTGTCCTTCTGTTGACAACGTATCATATTTCTGTATGAAGAAATTTGGTGTATTAATGTTGCTGTGTCATTTATGGTTCTTTAGTTGCCGTGTGGGCAAAAAGAACATAATCTTAAGTCTACTCATTGTATCAGATTGACAAAATAAGTTGATGCATGCATTTATGGTTCTTTATTGCCAATAAAGATGAGATAACAGCTTATTTTAGTGTATAATGGCAAAGGCACTATACTTTCCATCGCTTCATCCATAGAAGAAAACAATAGGAACAAAAATAAAGGTTCAAATAGCCATTATATAATATAGGGACCTATAATATATCTTACGACTAAAGAAAAGATTAATCCGGCCGGCAGCTTGCATTCATGAATATATGCTTATAAAATCTCCATGGAACACTTTGCATTTAAAAATCTACCCAAGCCTACAATTAAGTACAAGACACTTCCCTTGCAGCTAGCACAAACGACACAAACAACGCAAAATTAACAAGTTCTGAACCATGCAAAATGGGGCTTCTACTTTTAGCTCATCGAGAAGGGCACTACCTTAGACCCGATCTCTGAGTTATATTAGTCTTACTTCACAATAGAAAGCACTGGAGTTGTATATATACACCACACACTTGGTTCACATTTGAACTAGAGTGGTGAAGAACATGTTCAACGTTGTTGCTTCCTCACTAATAATAAGAACATTTTCTTCTGCAGTCCAGATCCTCCTGTCTCTCTTCTTTTGCATCATTTTAGTTTCATTTCCTTTGTTTACCTATCTGACAACAATATAGTCAGATAACATGAAAATGTACCATAAAGCATTAATCAAGTATGTAGTCAGAAGCATTAAAATATAATATGACACAAAATAAACGGATGCATGCCAAGGATCAGAATTCTATTGGTTTTCTTATGGCCTCTTCTTATTGTTGTTTACGTCATGAACTAGCAAGGTGGCCCGCGCTGATAGCGCGGCTAGACTCTGTTATAATGTAATGACTGATGGTTGAATTGTTAATCAATCCTTGATGCATGAGGCTATATATTAAAAATTCGCAATGATTCCAGGATGAAAACAAATAGGTGTAAAATAGAATATAGATGTTAATTAACTTTTGTTAAATGTGATGTTTTAATCAAAATAAAAGACATAGAGGATATGTATATAAATCAAGCATGGAGAATGAACCATCAAGACACTCATAGAGGATAAACTGATTTGATATAAAAGAGAAAAAAACCTTTCAATTAGGAACAAAAATACCAATTAAATCCACAAATCAATGTTAAATGCTAACATTTCGGATGAATATCCGTAGAGCTATTAGAAAGATTGCAAATCTGAAAGTCGCAATTATTGTCATAGTAATGTTGTGTTTACTATCATGGTATTTGTTGAAATCACAATACTTCAAGTCACAGAATTAATCAATCGGCTCTCAGATGAACCTACACAAAATTGTTCAAGAAAACTGAGTGTTATTATAATATAGATAATTAAAGATCAATATTTCAAAGGTATATACGAAGTGGGTAAGCTTTGAAAATTGGACAAATGAAAAATGATCAATTAGTATATTTTGTGCCGAGGTGTGTTAATAGGCTTCATTGCGATCTCTTTCTTGACTCCCTCTTTGATCTACTCCATAAGTAAAATCATTCGATAGACAATTCATCGGCGTGCTACGTATAGTCCCTTTGCCTGAAAAAGATGTTCCCAATCGCTCATCAAGCTTGAGATATGAGCTAGTCGATCTTTTGAACAGCTGCGTATATGCAATCGTTCTTTGCAAGGGTCGATGGATTGCTTCACCTTCATCCAGACTCGTTTTCTCCATAATTATATTCTAATCGCCTCCTCATGACGCAGATTGGTTTTCCCTTTGGAAAAATCGAGAAACCTCATGGCTGTCTTCCTGCCAATTGGCCCTTTGTTGCTGTAGCCTGCACATGTTAGCTAGACCTCGGAAGGCCGCCTTCGCCTCTACGGCAGTCTCATCGACCACTTCTTCACAGCACCTATGCGTGTTATAATCAGATCATTGTTCTTTGTAGTAACTACTTCCTCCGTCCCAAAATATAAGCATTTATTGACTTTTGAACACCGTGTTTGACTGTTCATCTTATTCAAATTTTTTTATAAAAGTATAAAACAAATTAGTCATGCTTAAAGTATATCTAATAATAAAACAAATGGTAACAAAATAAAAAAATATTTTCATAATTTTTTTGAATAAGATGAATGGTCAAACGCGATCTTTAAAAATTAACAAATGCTTATATTTTGGGACCGAGGTAGTATCTTTTAAATGCGCGGGCTGGATATATCGACCGAGTTCACACATGATTTTTTTCAACAAAAAAGAATTAAATATGTGGTATGTTGACTTGTCAGGTATTATATGCTAAATCATGTGTCCACCCATCATTGATGCCTACCTAGATTGTTTTCTCCTGTCTTCTGGTTGAGCATGCATTAGTCTTCTCGTCCTTGGTTCATCTTGTGACTTGAGATGCCATATATTGCGCGTAAATTGGGTTTTCTTTTCCCTGCATGGAGATCCCAGAGAGCCATCTCCTGGAAGTTGGTCGAACCCGTCGTTAGCAAGAGTGCTAAGACCATGCGACCATGCCTCCCTGCGCCTGCAGGATGTTACACGGTGATCCTTAATTATTCGTTCAAAAAAAAGAGAGAAAATATTATTTCTTGGTTATATATTATAGCTATTATATTTCTATTAACGGCAAATCCTTTTTATTAATCCCATTATTTAGAGCATTCGCTTCTGACAGCGTGCATGTCGACTTGAGATGTACATTATTTTCTTCCTAGCCGTGTTCTTCACAGAAAACTCTTTCATTACTGTTAAGCGACAGTGGATGGCATCTAGCTGTCGCTTCCATCAGCCATCATGCTTAAATCTTCTCTCCTTCTGCTTGATTCTTTGTCCGATCTATAAATAAGCTTCATGCATGCACGATAAAGTTCATCGGGGCTTCCATCTGTCCGAGTCAAGAAGCAATGCCTCAGGCTTGTTGTTCTTATCTCTGCCCCCATCACAGGTAAGGAGGTTGCTGGCTTTGTCCTGTGACATGCTTATCCTGTAACGGCTGGTGCGTGTGCGGCGATGATCTTGTCTTCACCTGTGCTCAAATCCAATGGTTAGGCCGACCAGATCAGCCCAGCATTAACACATAGCAAGGCAGGCACCCGCCGGAGCCTCTCGTCATGTCTGTGCTCAGGACTGCAATCCGCCAGCTATTATTATGTCTTTGCCGGCTGGTTTGATGTCCTCTCGCTTTTGCATTTGCACCTGTCTCGCCGTTGCCCTGCGAATCGATGACTGCACTCCAAGTGCCGTCTCGTGACACATCGTCTCGACATGCCACTTTTGCCCCGCTGGATAGATAGCATCAGCCCAAAAAGATCATCCCGTTTAAGAAAGTACTCCATCCGTTCTTAAATTGATGTTGTCATTGATTTTTTAAGTTACGTTTGACCACTCGTCTTATTCAAAATATTAGTTTAGATTTGAAAACTTATAAGATATGCTTAAACTTTTTTTAGTGATAAAACAAATCATATCAAAATATATGATAATTTTAAAACTTTTTTGAATAAGACGAATGGTCAAACGTAACTCAAAAAGTCAACGACAACATCAATTTAAAAACGGAGGGAGTAATTTGAGTTCTTGTTGTTCTGATCAGATCATGCAGTTGAGACTTACCAATAACCGAGATTCCAGCTCGCCAATTACGTGAGATTTCAGATCAATCCCGCAGGTTTCATGAGCGTCAGCCCAAGCATGGAGGTTGCCCATAACGTGGGAGTGACGCATCCGGGCTTGTCTTCTCTCTCCTAGACTTCTCCGAGGTGCCGCCACTGCTGTCGTCCTCGTCTTCGCTGAGCCGAGGAAAGATTTGGGGGCGGAGACGGTGCTCCCGAAGCCCGGCGAGAGCCAGATGACCATGACGATGATGTTGATGAGGCAGAGCGCATACGCCACTATGTATGCCTGGCTTCGCTCGAAGACGACAATGACCAGCGGTACAAACACCATGAACACCAGCGGGAAGCAACGGTTGGCCAGCAACACCCGCACACCACTGTCCGCGAACGCGGTCTCCAGCAGCACGGGTGCTGCCGCGCAGAGGACGACGGCTACTCGTCATCGTCGCCAAAGCGCTCGCTGACGGCGTGGCTGTACCAACGCACGAAGCAGTAGAAGAGGAAGATCTGGATGGAGAAGCGGCGGCAGCGATGACTTAGCAGTCGTAGGCGAGGCGGATGGCTTGCTTGTCTCTGCTTATGCGATTCCTTTTTGCCTTTTCTCAATGCCATTGTCGGACCTCAAAGAAGTTACCTGATATGTATCTGCGATGGGATACGAAGGAAAAAAGGAAACATAATACGTTTCAGCTATGGACTCTTTTTTCTGTCGGATCTAAAATCTACATATGCGATCTCTTAAGATTGCTGTTTAATCTAGACCGTTAGATTTTCATAAAATTCAACGGCTCATAGCTTTTCTTTTTTCTGATTGATGTGGTAATTTCGTGGATTTGAGAGCGAACGTGGTGGTTTCTTTTTCTCTTCAAATACTAAGATATTGGGTCTGATTGGGGAAAAAAATGAATTCGGTCCGGGTCAGCATGATTATATGACGTATGCACGCAATGAGATGGGCACGGTGCCGTGCGGACGTAGTTTGCGCGTGCTAGTCATCTCATTGCCTCGACGGCCCAGCCTGGTCGCGTGTTGTCGCCACCCCGTCTGCGGGCGTACATGCCCCTTGCGAAACTTCGCCACGCCACAATGCCTGGGGCGACTGCCTAGATATAACGACGTTGCCAGCATGGAGGAAGGCAGCGAGGGCGGCCTCCTCACGGCGAACAGCGAGGTCGGACCGCCTGAAGGCGCAGGGTGCTTGCTCGCTGACACGACGGAGACAGCAGGCGTGAGGCGTGGATGCCTCTGCGTCTGGCCGGTGCATCACAATGGCCGCCAGCTCCGGTCGGGCGGTCAGTACTAGTCTACTAGTCTACTAGATCACAGGGATGTGAGCCCGTGGCGCGCGTTGAGGAAGTGGTCTGCTCTGCTCGGCGTGCTGGAAACGGCCACAGCTCGTGAAACTTAATAATCAACGGCCAAGATCTTTCGAAGGTTAAACTTTGTAACGTGAGAGACGTTGCCATGTTTGTACAGGTAGCTGGGTACAAGAACATGGAGACGCATGCGGCGCCATCCGCCGTCGAGCTACGTACTGTCTTTCCCGGCGGCGTGGACGGCCGCTGTGGCAGGCACGACGCACTGTCCTGCCACCAACGCGCGTCCTCGATCAAACCACGCAAAGCACAATATGAAGGAAGGGACGGGACGCGAGCAGGTATTGGAAATGGTGGAACAGCGCCTTGCGGACAGTGCGACCGCACGCTCGCAGTATCCGATCCCTACCTGCACGTCGCCACATGGCATCGACAGCCCAGCCGTGGGGTCCCCCCCCCCCCCCCCCCCCCCCCCCCCCCCCCGCCCCCGCCCCCGGTGAGCAGCTTCTCCGGCTCGTGGCTTCAGCGGTGACGTAAGTACACAGACGTAAGAGCATCTCCAGCAATGGATATTAAAATAAAGCCTCTAATTTTATTTTTCATGTCGGCATGCAAAATAAGAGCTCAAAATTTGACTTCAACTACAGCAATAAACTAGGCCAAGACTCTATTTTGTAAAAAAATAGTGGAACCCATGAATGAGAGAGGATTAGAAGACCCTAGGAATGAGGGCTTGGAGATGGAGTTTGAGAGGGCATGGAAAATGAGAGCCCAAGTAAGATCCTTGCTGGAGTTGATTTTTTTGCTCAATCCCCTAAATAATAGAGTAGAGGCTCAAGTAAAGGCCTTGCTGGAGATGCTCTAATGATATCAATTTGGGCGTGTAACACTCGGCGGAATCCCACCATGTTGTAGCCTCGGCACGCCTTGGACGATATCTGCAAGTGTTTGTTGGGCCGACGTCATGACTTGAAGCTGTGTTCACTGGAACTGCCCCTCGGTGTGGCGGTGCCCGGTGATGAAGACCAGGATGAGCGCGTCTGTGAAATCATGGAACAGATTTCCCGGGTTCCCGTTGGTGGAGAGCGCGAACATGGGGCCGAGCTTTTGACCGACGTTACGGGATTGTGGCATCCGCACAGCAACAGCCGGCGTGACCGCGCCACACACATTAAGCCGCAGCCGTTCCGTAGAGGAGGCGAGTACGTTTTGGCGTTGACCCGTTCCGAGGCTCTACTTCCATCTATATAAGAACCGTCGACATGTCCACCTCGGACGACCCCAGATATCTCTCCGGTAACTGAAAGGAAATCTCGAGCGCGGCGCGGTTGATCAGAACATGGCCGGCAGGGACGATCTGACGAGGGAGGAGTGCCGCGTCGCCGGGCTTACGGCAGCGGAAGAGAAGCCCAGTGGCGAGTCTAGCTTTGGAAATGGGGGTGGGCCGAAATTTTTTTTTCCCGTCGCACAACAAATTTCAGATGATATATCACAATAAAAATTCAAAGGCTAATAAAATGTCTTCGAAACGTAGTAAAATCAACAATAATGGTCGGTTACAATGATTAAAAATAGACAAGACACTAGTTCTTATTGCTATCTGGCCTACGCCTTCTTATGGACATAAAACTCTCAACGATTTCTTTTGGATGATTGTTTAGTCACTTTTATTGAGCGGGATATTTTTTTGAACGTGGAGGAAAATGATATCGTGGATACTCATTTGTATATCCAAGAATTGTAACCATGTGCACTGAAAATGATATCGTGGATACAACATTGCAATGAATTGCTGCTAGCTGCTAGCCACTAAAAAACTGACCTGCAGGGGGTAAGACCGTCCCTGACGGCATTTGCTTAAGGAGAAGAGCCTCTCACGCAGGCCGAGAAAACCTCCGAACCCCCTCCCCTGATCCTACACAGGGACTCAGCTGGCAGCTGTGGGCTTCGGCGCGAGTCTTTACCATGTGCTTTGATCCGAGGAAGGCGAAGAGATTTTTTTCTCATGCTGCAGCTCGCGCTACAGTGCAGTGCGTCACCCAGGCTTCGAACCCGGGCGGGCACGCTGCAAGCCAGTGGCCTTTGCCACTGCGCCGCGCGCGCCTCCGCTAGCTGCTAGCCACTAACCGAGTGCTCAACGAATTTCTGTTCGATTTGCCGAGAGGGAGAAACTAGAGAGAATTAGAGAGCCACTGCGAACCACGGAAGACGCCGACTGAAAATGAAGTCGAGCAGGAGCAGCCAGCTGAGCAGTCGAGCAGGTGCAGCCCACGCGGCCGCGCAAGGCACCCCGGCGGCGGCGGCGCCCTCGCCCGGCGTCGGTCTCGCACAAGGCCGCCTGCCCGCCGCGCCCAAGTGCCCAGCTCGCCGACGTCGAGTCGCCCTCGCCGCGCAACAGCGCAAGGCCGCCGCAGCCCCGCGCACGCCGAGTCGCCAGTCGCCGCGCCGCCTTCTTCTTCCCCCGCTCAACCATAGCTCGCCCGCCTCTGTTCTGCTCTTTCTTTCTTTCTTCTTTTTTTTTTTCCTTCGAGTCGAGTCAAGCGACAGGTTCACGAAGAGCTGGAGGTGCTCTGGGCGCCAAAATCTGGGGGTGGGCGGCGGCCCACCCGGCCCACCCTCTAGACTCGCCCCCAATGAGGATGAGGAGTCGCCGCCGGGAGCCATAAGGAAAGCTGAGGCGGAGTTGAACGCTCCCGGCGACGACTACGGCAAGGACGACGCGGCTGCGGCAGAGATCAAGTTAGTCGAGATGCCAAGGGGTCTCCTCGTCAGGATCCTGTCGCAGGAGAGGGAGACAGCCCCTCTCAAGTTTTCGTGCCTGTGTCCGGAGGAGAACGAGGAGAACCGGAAGCTCATCGCGGAGATGAATTAACGCATCTATGCAGGAGACGCAACCCCTGATGGACAATTTCTTCGAGTTCCAGGGCGGGATTCACTACTCTGCGGTTACCACAAGTTTAGCTTCTTGCGGTCGTTGCTATTTTGGGAAACCGGACAGGCTGTTGGAGAAAAACGCGTGCGCGGAAGGAGTTGGTTTGGGAGTAAGGTCCGCGCTGACATCATCAATGTTTCAAACTAAAAAAATCCGTAGACGCCAAACCGTGCATCCAAATGAAAAACCGATTTCACCACTGTGTTCCTCGCGACGAGATCTTCAAAACTAGACCCCACTTGCTTATGTTTCGACAAAAAAAAATTTGACATTAAAAAGTTGCTGCAACTTTTCTGTTTAGTTAGCCAACTTTTTCATTTGTTCCTTCAACTTTTCTGTTTGTTCGTCCAACTTTTTCATTTGTTCCTTCAACTTTTCCATTTGGTCGTCCAACTTTTTTATTTGTTTGTCCAACTTTCTTATTTGGTTTCAACTTTTTTGGTTTGTTGCTCTAACATTTTCGTTTGTTGGCCAACTTTTCCCTTTGTTGCTATAATTTTTTCATTTATCATTTTTTCTCTTTTTTCTAAAATTTTCAAAATATATTCAAGAGGGGTCTAGTTTCGAAGGTTTCGTCGCAACGAACGCAACGGTGCAATCGGTTCGCAATTCGGAAATTTGGTTAGGAAGCTATGCTTTTTTAAAATAATAAAACTTGTTTGGTACTCGCTGGGCCCACGGCTGCCAGACGCGGCAGCGCGAAAAACGGTTAGGTAGTTGGAAACTCTAAGAGAGGTCGGATTGACCTTAAGAATTGTTACTTGCGGTCAACCGCTGAGGAGAAGCCGCCGGGCTGGGTCCGTGACAAGTACAGGAAAAACGGACGCGTCATGGTCCCCGAGGACTTCCTCCGCCGAAGCCATCGGACGATCGTCCCCTCGATCAGCGGACTTATTTCAAAGGATGGCGATCTTTTGTAATCATGATCCTCGCAGAATTCTCTTTCAATTTTTTTTATCAAAAAATGTACTCCCTACGTCTCATGTATACATGGATGTATATGCGTGGCCGAACATGGAGGTATATGCCAGTTAAAATTTCCATTCCATGGTCGTCAAGGAGTGGCTGAACAATCAAAACCTCGTTTAAAAACATTAGGTGAATAACATCTCAAATATATTATATCGCGTGCTGAGACAATATGTTATACTACTATGCACGCATCTCTTGTGCACATGCATTTGTGGTCGAGCCAGACATTGCGTGACCTATTGTGTAGCCTGCTAGATATTGACCTCACGTTTACGCAAGCAATGATGCGGCGAGCGTCCTTGCGTTGGCATGGAGACGTACGTCGGCACTTCGGTAACTTGATCAGCATAAGTCGTCCTCTTGTATGGAACTGCTGCGTTCCAACGTTGCCCTTTTTTTTTTTTATTACACAGTACAATTCAGACACTCATAACGCACGCACACTCACCTCTATAAATGCACATACGCAAACCCTACCCCTATAAGCATCTTCGAAGACTGAGCGGGCAAATTCTCCATATTGACGAAGTCACCACTGACGCCTCGCTGTCGACGGCCACGTCGCCTACCGCTAAAAGCACAAATGCCGTTAAATCCTAGAAAATTCGCTCCCACCGAGAGTTGAACCCAGGACCTCAAAGATGCTACTCGGATGCCTTAACAACTAGGCCAAGACCCCTTTCACGTTCCATGTTGCCTTTGCCGGCGTTGATAAATGAGACTGGCCAAGTAGATGGAAGAAAATTTTCATGATCAAATGGGACAAAAAGTATGTTGAAGGTGTCCCATTGTCGAATAGATTTCTACAAGGGGTTGCTCTCAAGACAACTGCTTGTACAACTAATTTTCTTAGCTTTTCCACAAAATAATCACAAAATGTGCCAAACATAGTTTTAGATTTTGTAGCAGATTCTCAGAATAAACTAGAAAGCAAAAATAAACAGAAGCTGCTTTTCAATTGATTTAAAATGGGCTGCTTATTCAATAAGAAGGTGTCGTGCCAAACAGGCTTCCAGTTATGGTGCCGGAAGGCTTTCCAAAAAATGAGCCCAAGGGTCCGACGACGTCCACCTTAATTCTCATTAAGAAGAGAGGGCCTACCGAAGCCTGTTGGGCTGGGTCTCTCTGGCACATGCGTATAAATTTGGAGTAATAGTGTTGATATTTCTTTAGGGACTACATCGATCAGTGAAATAAATATCAAAAAGTGCACATGATATGTTGCGTGGGCAATATAATGATGCGGCACTAGGTCTAAATAAGGGCATCTACCACCCAATTAAAGCAAACAATGATCATGACACCCCATGGGCATAGTATGGCTTTAAAAATTCCCACTGGCTACTAAATATCAAACCCAAAATTCCTAAAACTTATTTCATATTGCCTTCAGGGCAAGTGTTTTCCAATTCAAGAAAATCATGTAAATTAGCTCATAGACGTGCTTAGTAAATTGGATATTATAGATTGTTTTGTGGGCACTAAAAACTACTAAATTTGTAGTAAGTATTAGACACTACATTCAGAGTCTATATTTTCCAGTGAAAGAAGCATGCAAATTAAGCCACAGGAACATGGCTTCCAAATTAACTTATGACAGATTTTCATTTAGGTTGTATTCTTTCTTTTGTCTCAGTTGGCACTCTAATTCCTTAACTTACGTTATTATTGGCAAAATTGCCATCACAGAACTAAAATTGACATATGTCTCAACTAGATTCGTTTCCCGATAAAATTGAGAAATTTTTTGGATCAAGTAAGAGTTTAATTTGATTTTATAGTGGGGTGCCGAAAATAGGAGTAATTTTGGATCAACTAAATGTAAAACATGTTTAGTAGTTTGTGTCAGACTGGTGTGTGCGGCTATGCAGTCACACTCTGGTTTCATTTGACAAAAGAACCGAATTCGTTTTTGAACGAGGAATGTTCCCAATTGCATTTGTGCTCTGAATATATGTTGTTTAATTGGTTCCCATCATATGAGCTGTGTACAGAGCTGTGTGAAGACACCCCGTATGATAGAGTGATTCACTTGGGGAAGATTAGATACATAATTGATTTGTTGCTATCCAATCTTCTTGTTTAGAAGTTCACCTTGATGTGCTACTAACTGCTATTTGATAAGAATGAGTATAATGAGGGATTTGCTATTGTGACCATGAAACCGAGACTACTAGTATTTGATGAGAACTAGTGTCATAATAAATTGGGTAAGCACAAAACATCAGTTTGATGATTGAACTAGCATTATGCTGGATTTGCTATTGTGACCGTAAAACCGAGATTCCCTTTTGATGAGAACTAGAGTAGTATAATAAATTGGGTAGGCACACAACAACAATTTGGAGACACCGCCGTGGCCGGGCTGTCTGGGATACCAGTGACTAGCTGCCAGAGTACTACTCCATCCCCACTCCATTACGGCAGTGTTGGTTCTGAATTGCCACTACTCCTACCACATTACAGTACCAAGGGAAAGCAACTTGCGTGGCTGGCTGAATTGAAAATTGGACACGAATTGAAAATTGGACAGAGCAGAGGACAGGGATGGAATGGAAAGGGATGGGGATGGCGCTTTCCCCTCCTCGGCAAAGCAGCAGCAGCCTGAGCTGAGCGCTCAGAAGGTTGTCTGAGGGGCAGATCAGGATGGGCCGAGGAGGCGGGCGGAGGTGCCATGGCGGGTGAGGGCCTGGCGAGAGGAAGAAGATGAGGGGCGAGGTGTAGCACCCACAATATTTCTTGAGGGCATTGTTTACTAGATCCATTATTTTTATGCATTGTTAATCTGTACTGTAGCATCTGATGTTATTTTTGTGCATTGTTAATTTGAACTGGAGCATGTGATTTTATATGTTCATCTCTAAACCAATGGCATAACAACATTTCAAATTGTTAACATGGCATCATATTTAATGAAAATAAAACTCTTTGGAAATAGCCTAAGGAGACAATATCATTAATTTCATGTCATGGTCCTGTAAAGCATCTTATTTTGCATTTTTACTGCAGGAGTCTATCATCTACACATTGGCAGAAGCTAATTTCATAGGAGACAGCACCATGAACCACTCTACCAAGCAGTTCACAGTTCACTATAACGCAATAGCGCTGTGAACTGCCGTACCTCATCCGCAGGCTATCACTGCAATTGGAATCAGCGTTCAAAAAGGTATAATGGAGGATGTTGGTGATCTCTTTGAAACAAAGAAGCTGTTTCAGCGGTTAAAGAAAAACTTGGTGCCAGATCCTTGAGCTGGCCAGAGATTTTTGACCAACTAGTCAGAGGTATATAGTATGTCTTTCACCTATATATGGACACTAGTACTAGATGCCATGTTACTTATTTACTATATATGCATGTCACTCTTAACAAAATGATTTTTCTTTCCAGCGCCCTCTATGTGAAGACAGTCTTCAACGCATGCCATCCTATGCGACATCATTTCCACCCATGTCAGTCTATGTTTTGAAGGGTCAATGGCCATGAGGCACCACGATAGAAGACTTTAGTATCTTTTTGGGGAGCATTTACAATTTCTGGCCTTGTGGACATGTCCGCACATTACTGTTCAGCAGGCGTGTTCGTTTCGTTTAGGATTAAAGTTTAGTCCAAAGTTTTTGCTATTTAAAGATACTAAATAAAATGTAATTACAATTTTTTTTGCAGAAACCTGGGCTACTTTGCGAGACGAATCTAATGAGGGTAATTAAGCTGTGATTAAACAATGTTTACTGTAGCATAACTGTAGCAAAACATAGCTTAATTAGGCTCGTTAAATTCGTCTCGTAAATTAGCACCCATCTGTAAAAAAGTTTTGTAATTAGACTTTATTTAATACTCTTAAATAGCAAGATTCTCTGAACTAAACTTTAGGACTAAAGGAAACGAACAGGTTGTTTCAGATGCACATTATATTGATCTGTAACTCATGAGATTCGTACAAACTGGGTGTTCTGTTCTGTGTGCACATTACATTGCTCTCTTGCACATGATTTTTTGGAGCGTTTGTTGATAAATCATCGCATCTTGGATGAACTAGTGGTATAAAGAGTTCTCCTAGTATCGGCAGTGCTGTTAGCCTGTAGCTACCGCCGATGTTTGGGCGATGGGGAGAGCATTGTGGCCATGGTTACAACGAAGTTGTGTACATGGTGGCATAGAAGGGCGTGGTGGCACGCGGACTTTGCTTGCCTCGATGCTTCTGTGAACTCGGTGCAGGTGCCAACCTCGGCCAATGGCCCCCGCGAGAATAAAATGGCTTTTTGTTCAAATTTTGTACATAACAAATCTTTTCGATAAGTACTAAACTTATGAATTCCCAAGAACCATAATTTTTCAGAACAAATGAGTTTTGTCATAAGATCGCTAAATCTAGAAAAAAAATATATACTAGCATATGTGAAATAACTTTTATTCAAAATATTTCCAATTTTTTACTCTGTTAACAATGAAATCAATTTTATAAGATGATGCAATGACAGAATTCATAGTACCAGTCAGTGTCTCGGAATAGTTGAACGGGGTTGGAATTCGTCTTTAGAAAAAAATCCATGGAACTCTCAAAACATTGATTTGTGTTTGCTCTCTTGATTTTCTATACATATGCCATCAATTTTTCACACTGATTGGTTTTTCAACACAACCTCTTCCAAGTTACGAGGAAGAGAAGAGCGCGAAAGGTATAAAAAAGCTCCATTTATTTTGGTTGGTAATTGAAGTGGAATTGTCTCTCTTAGGCTGACCTTTTGTTTTGATGTTAGTAGTGTTCTCACTCTAATGTTTATCAGTAATTGGCGGGTAACTGATAAGTGGAACCGTGGATCTCCCAACCTTATGTTTTAACATTATTCTTAGTATATTCTGAGCAAGTAGTGATCGCAGTAATCTATCAACTCTACATACTTTAAAGGTGGAGACCAATATATTTACTAGCTGGAAGTACCAAAATATCCACAAAGATAAAAGTTTGGGCTGAAGCGGGCCGAAGTGGGGCTGTCTGCCATTGGTGATTCGATGATGTCAGCATGTCCGCCATTTCTATTGCGTCTCCGGTGGCGCACAGTACTGAGGTCATTTTGTCTGCCACTGCTTTGTGCTTGACATACTGTAGCTTCGATGACGTCATTTTGTCCCCCATTGTTGTCTCCTACAGTGCTCGGTGCGACCTGTAGTAACGGATGGGGCTGTGTCCGCCACTGCTATTTTTTTAGCTCCGTCACTAAAGGCTCCTTTTGTACTAGTGGCACGTGTCACTCTTCTCAATACGTGCAAGGATGAGAGTGTCTGTCAATAGTCAGTATTGTGTCTCATGAAAATGAAATAATATATTACTAAGTCTGTAATGTGAATAATAGAGTAGTAAAGTGTTGATATTTGCTTACGATATTCAAGAGTGAGATATATATGAATAAGCGGTCACAATCTCTTGTGGGCAATATAACGATGTGGCACTATAGTAGAGTAATAAATAAGTTCATGTATCACCTATGTAAAGCTAAAAAGGATTATCACACCATAGGCCACTATTTCCTACTCCCTCCTCACCATATTACTTTTCACTCTAGTAAATTTTACAGGAAACAAGGTGTATTGCAAATGACATATATATTAACCTTCTTAATAAGAGGTTGGAGAGTTTGGTGAGGGTCCATTTACCTTCAAAAGTGTATTGAAATGAGAGTGATAAGAATTGCAGGAAAAAAAATTGAATGCTAGAATGACATGAATTATGAAACGCATAATTAATCATATGATATTGCCTAGGATTGCCCCAGCTCCCCCACATGGCCCAACCATAGTCCAACGCTGGCACTACGTGCTGAGGTGACCCAATCATAGATGCCGCAATGAATAAAGAATGTCGTTCAATATTCATTGTATGCTATACGACATTGAAATGCTAACCCATATATATACTGCTTGTGAACGAAGGCCCCGCGAGAAAGTGTCGAGCGCCAGCCTTGTGCCGTGATTAGGGTGTTGTCCACGATAATAATTAATGTCCCTGCATTCGAGAAAGCCCACCTCGAGTTCACTACCATCAAGGATCCTCCCCGACCAGATGTCGACAAGCGGTTACATCCGCTTCCAAAAGCCCCCCTCTTGTCTCTGATTGATTTGGTTAACTTTGGTTGGAAATGAATTTGTGATTTTCTATTGGTTTTAGTTTGGTTGCAAACAAATTAGCCATTTTTGGAGTTCGGTTGCACACAAATTGGCTATTTGAGCCAATTCGACCAGGGCATTACATGTAATCTTGGTATGTTTGTTTCCATAAATGAATTACAGAAGTATTGGGACTCCCAATTACTAATAAGGTTTAGATAATTTGTCATGAAAATCCCAAATACTAGCAAACAATTAAAACTAAACACGGCAAGACAACACGCACAACCTGCCCCTTTGTCCAGCAACACTATTGGTTTTGCGCGTTGCCTTCCCTCGCCGTATTTTGTTTTAATAGTTTGCTATTATTTGGGCACTAAAAGGCAGGTAGTTGATATATAGGAATTGGGCATGAAAGATTTGATTTTTGCTCTTTTCTGTATTTTGTTTTGGATTACCACACTAGAAAAATAGTGCGACATTTGGCTGCGCCTCGTCGCTCATTGTTGAGGAATACCATAACATAATGCAAATTCATGCGGGATTGTTTTTTTCCAAAAAAATATTTCGGTACAATTATGATGAAAAGCGAAGCAGCAATTGTAATACTGATCAGCAAGAGCAACATGAATACATAATTGTGCTTCAACATCAACATCAATTGTACTAACAGTGACGATTGCCTGAACAGTGTTTCTCCAAATCGGTGTCAGCAACGAATACTCCATCTTCTGCAATTATATGCATATTACAAGTGAAAGGGGTCTTGGCCTAGTGGTGGTTAAGGCACACGGGTAGCACTTTTCAGGTCCTGGGTTCGACTCCCTGTGGGAGCGAATTTTCTAAGATTTAATGGCTTTGTGCTTTCAGCGGTAGGCAACATGGCCGTCGATAGCGAGGCGCCAGTGGTGACTTCGTCAATCTCGATGATTTGCCGGCTCGAAGATCCTCATAGGGGTAGGGTTTGCGTATGTGCATTTATAGAGGTGAGTGTGCGTGCGTTGTGGGTGTCTGAGTTGTACTGTGTAATCACAAAAAAAAATGCATATTACAAGTAACATGCTTAAACCAAATTGTAGCCCCCTCAATAAATAAAATTCCGATGGGAAACCAAGCTCCACTTTCCCAATCAATGAATCTGGGCATGAACTCCCGCGACCTTTCGATAACCACACTGCCCGCGTCTCAATGATATCCCTCGCCACGTCAACGCCAGTGGACAAGGAGAGGGAAGACGATGTCCTGACAGGGGCGAGAAGGAAGGTTGCACATTCGGCCAACGCGTCCATGAAGGCCGCTGCTGCTTGCGACAGAGTGCACGAGAGCCCCCACAGCGCAGAAGTTGGTCTGGATGCCGGAGCAGTACATCGCCTGCAGGCTCCTGGCGCAGATGCCGGAGGAGACGCACCCTCTCCATGTCATCGAGGACAACGTCGACCTGTCGATGTCTCAGGAAGACATGGCTGGCATGCTACCTTGCCACCGGTTCTTCAGGTTCCCTGGGCGGCTTGACGCGGCAGCTGCCGTTCCTGGCCATCATCAAGTAATCTGGGCGTGTGGCCGGTACCCGGGCGCGTGAAGGCTGTGTGGAGTGGACTGTGGAGACCTCCGAGCCCGAGCAGGGAAGCCATGTATGGTCGTCAGAAAATGGAGCTTGGCGTCGCTCCGTGCGGAATTACGGCACACCGCGTGTGTCCACCACGTGGTCCACCGTGAGCGCCCGGCGCCGCTCGCTCGCCTCCTCGACGTCGGCTCACGCGCTGTTCAAGGCTCGCTGATTGAAGGCAGCCGCCGGGTCCTTCGTGGATGATGACGCTGCGGACACGCTCGACGTCAGGAAGATGACAATGGCGGTGTGCGCACGGCCCCTCGTCGGCCGGAAGCTAGTTGTTGCTGGCCCATGGCAGGTAAGCGCTGTTGGATCGGGCTTCTGCGGCTCGGATATGAAGCGTCTTCCTCAGGAGCCTTTGACGGCGGCAGGTGTCCTCTGCGAACAAAAGCAGAGGTGGGCCGTTGCTCCCTTGGTCGACGGCGATTACAGACTCCGGTGGTGGCGCGACCCGAGGATTGCTCGAGGAAATGGGCTGGTCCATCAACGCCCGCACCCTGCTTGCGCGGCACCCGAGCGTTGGCTCCATGCGATGGCAGCCGAGGTCAAGCACTGCGACTGGACCCTTGACCGACTGAACGGGTCCGCAGCAAGACGGAGCTCCATCAAGAAATCGATGAGATATGGCGAGACGTGATGAAGTAGCATGACATCATTGTCAATGCTGTTAGCACTAATCGTGACTTGCACATGTTGTTAGATTAGTTCAGGCTGTAGCGTGTGTGTGCGTGTGTTGGGTCAGCCAAATTTGTGATGCGTGTGTGTCGCGTCGCGTCAGTGCAGGTGATCAGCTGCACGGTGCTGGGTTGGATTCAGTTTGCGGCGACAGAAGTGGAGGTCGTTGGGCATGGCTCGCGGACAGCTCGGAGGACGGCAGTTCGTGCGTTCGAGTATGCGGCTCACGTACAAGGCAAGGCCGGGTCGCGAGGAGTTCACGCGTACGTGCGCGTGAAAGCCGCGGAGTAGTTGCCTGACGTTGCGTGTCACTTGCGTCTATAAAACACCATGTAATCCATTGTTTCGGTTTGAGCCGAGTTGAAATACAGAGAAAGGCGTTCGTCGCCGGCGGGGCGTTCGGCGCCCCGTGGCGGGCGTTCGTCGCCCACCAAATCGTGAGTCTCATGTTCTTGTGATTGTCCGGCAATCCTCGGTTCCAACAAATGCTACCCAAGTAGTAAGATTTGGTGAGGCTCATGATCCTCTCAATCAGCCATTCAGATAAAAGCTGGTATATATTTTCATTTTTTAAAAAAGGTGGTAACCCCTGACTATCTACCAGAGAATGTACCAGAAAAGTAGAAGGAAAAAAAAAAACGAGATTGTCAAAGTAAAGGTTGCAGCATAAGAAATGCCAAGTAAAGAAATAATGTTCTATGATCTTATTGTAAGGGTATGTGAATTTCTTGGCAGCTTTTTTTTTTTATGATTACAAAGTACAATTCAAACACTCACAACACACGCACATTCACCACTGTGTGAACGTACATACACAAGCCCTGCCCTTATGAGCATCTTTGATGACTAAGCCAACAAATCCACAAGATTGACGAAGTTACCATTAGCGTCTCACTGTTGACGGGAACGTCGCCTATCATTGAAAGTACAACGCCATTAAGTCCTAGAAAATTTACTCCCATTGTGATAGGGGAAAGCCCGTAGGTTGGCCCGATCTTCACGGCAGTAGGTACGACAAGAGATAACTTACTGAAAATTGTTGTGGGATAACTAGATTTATACCTGGCCAAAGTTGGTTGCAACCAAGTGACGATGAGAAAGAGGCACCAAAATCTTAATGGACTTCGTCTCGATCTCCAAACAACCCGAACCACAAGTCGGGACTGATCCACACAATACGGTGCAACCTAACTGGAAACCGTAGAGCACAAATATGGGGGATCCAGAGAAACCTTCACGTATACCGATGAATCGGTCTCTCACAAGTCTATGAAGAACTCGCAAGAAATCTGAGGTAAGTCACTCAGCTCTTTGCTGCAACACCATGTGGTGGATTTCTTAATTCATAATAATCTGAGTTTGGCTCGATACAACATGTATTTATACTAGGAACAATCCTCCTAGCTGGGTGTGCACGTGATGTAACTTATTCATGATGAAAAGAAGTTGAACCATGTGAAAACTACATCTCCTGAGAAGCTTCACGTGACCTTCAGTCTTCCTGGCAGTCTTTAGTAAAATAACTATTACTCCTTAACGGGGAGTCAAAATGACAAACCGTTTGTTGGAAGTGAAAGTAGACTTGATTATCCTTCCGTCTATATGCATCATTCATAGCGATTCTGTGCTAGTTGGTGCGTGTGGCGCTTGGAATTTTGCACTGACGTCAGGAGGCAGTGTGATGGTTCAGCTTCAGCGTAACTCGTCTCCTCCTGTGTGTAACTTGTCTCCTTTGGTACAGCAGCAATTCCAATATCTGTAAACCTTAGCAATACAAATATAGAACATTTAGGTAGTATAAAATTCTTATTTATATTGTAATCAAATGTAGTAAGGAGAGAATTCACCTCTTGCTGCAATTTCTTTGCACAACTTTGTTTAATCGATTCTTGTATTCACATAGTTGGTGCTTGACTTGGTGCACATGGTCCATAGATTGTACATTGGATGGGATTTCCTCATCGCATTGAAAAGCACAACGCCATAAGTCCTAGAAAATTCGCTCCCACGATGAGTCGGACCTAAGACATGAGGTGCTACATGATGGGTGTACTAGAGCATGCTGCCTCCCACTCTTCGGTGCTAGCAACCACACTCATATATGCATTAACCCACTACCTGTGCGCATGTTGCTGCTATATGTGGTAGATAGTAGCATAGGGCCAGCTCATGTTACAATAGAATTAATGTCAGTTGTGAAAAATATTGTAACACATAAAAAAGTTATCTCATGTTTTTAAAAAACGTTTAGAGAAGTTAAGAACAAATTTTTGAGAAAATCTTGCAAAAATAGAAAGATGGTGTGTAAAAGGTTTTATTTAAAATGAAACCGTGTGCGCAAGCTGGCCATTCGGCTATGAAGTCGGCCAATGCGGCTGCCTTGATTGACGTTCTGGCTCTGAATTCAATGTCAAAAGGTGCTAACTCTGCTGACCATTTTCTATTCTTCCGATCGCTTCTCTCCTTCGTAGTGTATCTCAGAGCGGAAAAGAAGTTGCAATTATAATCTTTCTGTGGTTGAAGTAGTGTTTTAACTTCATTGAAGACATAACCACAACGTAAGCCATTTTTTCTATTCTAAGTATAACAACTTTGCTCCAGATAATGCTTCGGATACAAAGTATACTGGCCTTTGGAGCCTAT
Source organism: Eragrostis curvula (assembly GCA_007726485.1). Taxonomy (NCBI): domain Eukaryota; kingdom Viridiplantae; phylum Streptophyta; class Magnoliopsida; order Poales; family Poaceae; genus Eragrostis; species Eragrostis curvula. The sequence continues at coordinate 27,045,984 of CM017440.1, read as the reverse complement.
CTTCGTCTCTTTCGTGAACAAGTGCCGCGCTTACTGCGGTTGATGAAGCCGCAATGTATAGGAACATGTCCTCTTCACGTTTTGGGCTGGATAAAGTGGTCAATTCTGCCAGAGTTGCTTTGATTTTATCGAAGGCTTCTTGTTGTTTTGATCCCCACTGAAATTTGTCCTTCGCTCGCAGAGCTTTGAAGATAGGACTGCTTCATTCTGCCAATTTTGGTATGAATCTTCTCAGAGAGTAAAGCCTTCCTGCTAATCTCTAAACATCTTTCAGGCACTTTGGGGGAGCCAGACCCTGAATTGCTTCGATCTTCTTGTGGTTTGCTTCATTCCTCTTGGGGATACCATGAAACCTAGCAGTTTTCCGGCTTCAACTGCGAAAACGCATTTGGCGGGGTTGAGCTTGAGGTTATGCTTTCTTAGATTCTTGAAGGTTTCGTCAAGATCTCTGAGATGGTCAGCTCTTTCCATAGTTTTTATGACTATATCGTTGACATAGGCTTCGGTGTTTCTTCCTAGATGTTCTTCAAAAATCTTTTTGACCAATCTTGCGAAGGTTGCTCCAGCATTGCGAAGGCCGAAAGGCATTCTGATAAAACAGAATGTTCCGTCATGAGTGATGAAAGTTTTTTTCTCTTCATCCTCTTTTAACATGTGTATCTGATGATATCCGAAATAAGCATCTAAGTAGCTTAGCAGTTGGCAGCGTGCTACCGAATCTGTGATAGTATCGATGCGGTCCAAGGGAAAATTGTCCTTTGGGAAGGCCTTGTTTAGTCTTGTGAAATCAATGCACATTCTCCATTTGCCAGTCTTGTTCTTTACCAACACAACATTTGATAACCAGCTTGAGAATATTTTGGCCTTATGACTCCTGCTTTCAGCATTTTTGTTACTTTTACTGTCGCTGCTACTTTCTTTTCGTCAGACACTTTCGTTATCTTGTCTGTGAAGGGTCTTACTCTTAGGTTGATCACTTTCAATTCATGTTGAATTGTTTCTCTTTTAGTGCCTATGATGTCCCGAGGTGACCATGCAAAAACGTCAGCATTGTCTCTGAGGAAACTGATCAGTTGTTATTTTTCTTTTCCCAAAAAATTCTTACCGATGGTTACTGTTCTTTCTGCCTTTTTGGGCCATAGTTGAATTTCTTCTACTTCGCTGGAAGGCTGCAGCTTGGGCTGTTCTCCCTTCGCTTGAGGTTCTTTAGCGTCATTTTCTTTGCATTTATCTCCTGGAAACTTTTCTTGCTTCCGGTTGGGGTCGCAACAGATGCTTATAATGCCCTGGGGCGAAGGTATTTTCATCATTAGGAAATTGTGGTGAACAGCGGTGCTGAAGCTTGATAAGAGTCTTATGCCAAATACAACATTGTATTGGCTTTCTGAATCCACAATGAGGAACTCCTCTTCTTGGGCGACCCATTTGTCTTCGTCTTCGAAAGTTACCTTCATCTTGATGGTTCCACTCGAAACTATTTCTTCCTCGCCAAAAGCTTTCAAAGTTAGTTGGTTGGCACTTGTGTAGACCTCAATTCCCATCTTCCTAAGTGTCGATTTGTGGATGATGTTGACTGGGCTTCCGCTGTCGATGAGTATTCTATGTACCAGACATCCCTCGATGTTTGTTTTAATCACGAAGGCATCTGTATGTGGGTAGTCGATGACTTTGATGTCTTCTGCCGTGAAACGAAAGGTTGGGTGCCTCCATTCCTGCTCACTAGTTCTTGCCCTCACCACTTTTGCGGGGTAGTTGTCTTGTCTTCTTTTCATTATATTGATGGTAGTGGGTTCGGCCCACGGACGGCGACAAATGTTGGGGGAACAGATCCCTTATAGGTGATGCGAAGCCCCCAACGGATGTTGTTCGACCCTTCGGTGATGAGGCGAAGCCCACCGAGTGATCATTGCCTTGACGTCTACTGGTGCAAAGCCCTCTTGCCTATCCACGCTGCTGGACAAAGGTGAGAGACCAGGTTGTACCCTTTGGTATCTCGTATTACTGCCCGTTGAAGCCGTCAATCGTCCGTGCTGCCAGACGAAGAGTGTTTAGACGACAAAGAATTCATGATGGAGTAAATGATGTCACTGGCTCGTGGCCCGAAAAACCGATGATCTTACAGTGGGGTCTGGTCATATTTATAGACTTGACCCAAGTGTTACATTGAAGATCGTCCACAATACCCTTCGGTCATTCCCTCATGACCTTTCTACCCTTCGCTACCTAATATTGGTATCCTTTGATGCCTTCGGACCCTTCGCTTGTGTAGAATTGTTGTCAGACCCCCAATAGGGGCTTCTGATTGGGTTGCCCGAGACATTTTCGCTCACTGTACAAACCTAACTATGAAAAGTCTTCACCAAAAAGAAAAAGAAACTGTGAAAAATCTCACGATATTTCTAAGTAGTGTGAGGTTGTCATTTAGAAATACAATGCATACATAGTTAATAATAAATCAATCATATCTTACGGGTGTAGTGAGAATAATGATTTGTTGTATTGAAATGTTGATATTTTCATACAAACTTCAAGAGTGAGATATAATGAAAATATTGTCAATCTCGTGTGTGGGCAATACAAATGATGCTGCACTAGGGTACTAGTTAATAAGGTGTCTTCCTATTAAAGCTAACAATATTATCATATGTTCTATTTCATTGCATACTAGCTGTGGGGACATGGCTTTGAAACATCCTGCACAGTGCAAATCTTTCTTCTGGCCACCAAAAAAAAGTAAAAAACAACCTTAGATTCCTAATAACATTGCATTTTAGACTTAGTTTATTCAATTCAATAAAAAGTCTTACATATTAATTCAATGTGAAACAATGTAGCAGCTATGTACTTGGTAACCGTACCCTCTAGACTTCCTGGATCTCATCCAGAGCATTGATTCCAAAGAAATGCTTAGGCTAACAAAAATATTAACTCATGTTGATGCTTTGTAGTTGGAAGCTAAACCTCATAGATGTCATCCAATTTTTTGGTTTATTTTGAAAGTTTTAAGTTATATGTTTTGACTCAAGAATATAACAACCTTGCTAAGAATATAAAGGACATCATCGGAAGACTAATCCGTGTTGATCAGACTGGCAAAGGCAAGCGGGTATGCCATATGAAATCTTCATCAACATTCACACAATTGTGCGGGCAACTGAGGTTGTTTGGGCTACCTATATAGACCTCAAGAGGAGAAAAGAAGCCAACCCACGTTCCCTGAGATTTTTGCAAAAACCGATAGAGGGTATTATGAAAGAAGCTTCAGTTCTTTAAGACTGTTGGGAGCACAAATGACACAAACAACGCAAAATCAACAAGTTCTGTACCACGCAAAATGGGGCTTTTACTTTTAGCTCATCGAGAAGGGCACTACCTTAGACCTGATCTGTGAGTTATATTACTTCACAATAGAAAGCACTAGAGTTTGTATATACACCATACAGATTTGAACTAGAGTGGTGAAGAAAATGTTCAATGTTGTTGCTTCCTCACTAATAATAAGAACATTGTTTTCTGCACAGTCCAGATCTTATTGTCTGTCTTCTTTTGCATCATTTTAGTTTGGGTTTTTAGCCCCAGTGCCCCTACTCTGGCTCCCAATGGTCGATTTGCCCTCGTAATATTGCACTTTGTACAGGTGCCCCTGTTTTTTGAATTTGAGCCATGAAGTTGCCCCTGTTTTGTAACGGCCAGTTAACGGAGTGAAATCAGAGATGTTGAACAATAAAAGTACCATCATGCCCTTACTCGATAATTGCAAGAATGGACCTGTTCTGTACAGGAATCATTGGCGCCAAGCAGAGTTGACTTTGCCGCTATTTTTAAGGTCTGGCTGGCTGTAAAATGCAATATTTTACATACTTAAACTATCAGAATTTTTGTCTAGGAAAAAAAGAGAAAGTTTTGCATGTCTGAGCGCAACACTCAAGCTTTGCATGACCAGAAAATGAGAGGAAAATAGCTTCATGGCCTGCAATCTGAACACACATAATACGGTACTTAAACCATCAGAATTGTCTCACGAATACTACTACTTCAGCATCCTAGTTTGCATTGCCTTACGCAGACAAGTACTACTACTACAGCATCTCAGTTTGCTGTTACATCAAAGAGTACATGATCAGACAACATAGTTTGCATCTCAGTTTGCTATTACATGTCGCCTGACAAAATAATACTTCTTAAACGCCATGAAAAATCACACGTCCAGCAAAAGCAGCACTGAAAGCCATCATGCGCCAAACCAATATGCAAGCCCTCCTGTGGCTCTTCCTCGACCTCTTCCCCTCCCTCTGCCCCTCCCAGATGTTGGCATTCCTGCTAGTTCACTTGCCCTGCAATAAGTAAAGAAACATAAGTATATACCATAGTTATGAATTAAATAACAAACTGTAAACAGCACTCACTGAGTTGAATTAGTGGTAGAACTAGTAGGTGGTGCTGGACTTTGTTCGGTACTTGCATCATTGCTTGCTTCTTCTGGCTGGGTAGATGAGTGCTTTCTCTTTTTTTGTTGTTTAGCCGTCGGACCACCTTGACAATATTTTGCTGTGTGTCCCATTTCATTGCAATCTGTGCACTTCTTCCTCTTGCTAGTGATTCCGCCCTCTTCTGATCCCTTGATCCTCTGTTTCCTTGGCCGTCCAGGTTTCCTCCTCAGCTTGGGCTTCTTAATGGTGTATCCAATATCAACCTTTGTCCACTGGTGCTTGAACGACATCGGAGGGAAGTGACCAGCATATGCCTTTTTGAATCGCTCAACGGAGAAGTACTCGTGTATGTAATCATTCATATCAGCTTCTCTGATATAGCCAATAAAAGCTAGTGCATGGTCACAAGGCTTACCACACACTTGCCAGGCCCTACAAGTGCATGTCAACATCTGCAGGTTCACACCATGTCTGATTACTTGCCCTCCCTTGTTCACAAAAGAAACTTCAGCTTCAACATCATTATGCCTTGTGACCTCATATCCAGTCATGTTCTTGGACCTCTCATTAAGCTCTTTGACAATAGACGGGATGATTCTACCCTCCATCTGATCCCCAATCCGGCGTCTCAAATCAAACTTGGTTACAATCATTTCTCGGATCCTATCAAACATATCAACAATCTGCAACTCTTTGGTCTTCATTATCCATTTATTGAATGATTCTGACAGATTGTTATTGATGTAGTCTACTTTGCATTCTTCAGAGAACTTGCTCCGGCTCCATAGGAATTTATGGTTTGTATTGAGCCACTTAATTGATTCAGGACTTTTCTGCTGTATCTTGTCCATATGGTAGTTATACTTGTCAAGTGTATAACTTTTAGCAGCCGGCCACATGTTCTGCCCAAACAATGGTCCATGGTACTTCTTTTTGAAGTTCTTCCAAAGGTGCCTCATGCATTCTCTATGCTCAGCTCCAGGATATACTATGCCCACCGCCTCCTCAAGCCCCTTTCCTGCATCAGTACTTATCACTAATCCGTTGGGAGTGCCAATAGCTTTCTTCAAGTGTGCGATAAACCACACCCAGCTTTCTTTGGTCTCTGCCTCAATGACACCAAATGCAACCGGAAAAAGCCAGTTATGACCATCTATTGCTACTGCCGCTGCCAATTGCCCTCTTGCTTTTCCTGTCAAGTGAGTTGAATCCATGGCTATATATGGCCTGCAGCCTTGTAAGAATCCATCAATGCATGGCTTCATTGCAACAAAGAATCTCTTGAAGCAAATATCCCCTTTGAATTCTTCAGTCTCCATCTCAACAATGCTTCCAGGCATAGCTTTTAGAAGCTCGGCTCTAAAAGTGGGAACCATGTCATAACTTTCCTCCCACTTGCCATATATCTTCTCTAGTGCCTTGTCTCTGCCCTTGACTGCCTTGGTATACGAAACTTCAAATTTGTACTTCTTCTGTAACTCCACTTGTAGCTCTTTTGGACCCATTGTTGGCTTCTCTTTTAACCAATCATATACCCTTTCTGCAACCCAAGTACTTGTAGCCATTGTATGCCCACACCTATTTATTGAGCTGCAATTATGTCGAGGCCTGTTCTTCTTAATCTGCAAGAACATAGTACAAGATTAGTTATGTTGTAATAAAAATAAACGTTTTACGTACTGTAACAAAGGAGCATAACAACAATAATAAAATACTTGCCTTACAACCATAGAATTTCTTGCTGGTAGATGCAAAAAATGTCCACTTGCAACCCGTGTCTGCTTTCTTGCACTTGGCTCTGTATCTGCTGTTGTCTTTCTTGATAGTTTTGAAAGCATAATCAGTGATGATTGCATGATGTGTTAATGCAGCCTTCACTGAGTTCACATCTGGGTATATCACACCTTCATCAACACATGGTTCATCAATATCATAGCAAAAGACAGGTTCTGAATCATCGTCATTATCTATTGCTACTTCATCACCATCATAGTTAGAGTCACCATCTGAATTAGAGTCAGAAGATGCAGCAGCGTCAGAATCATAGCTGCTATCACTTGACACTTCAAGTGATTCAGCAGCAGAGTATGTGCCCTCATCGTCCATTCCCACAGGTTCCTCATCAGCACGAGATGATTTCTTGGCCTTCGTAGCTTTCTCGGTACTCTGAACAATCTGTTTTGCGTTGGCTGCCTCATCTGGGGATTTAGTAGGTTGAGTAGCTAAGCATGGAGGATCTGCACCTAAAGCGGGAGTGCATGGAGGATCTGGATTTGGATTATTCCTCACAGAAGGATGGCACCTCCTTTTGGTTGGAGAAATCTGTTCTATAGGTCCAGATATATCATTTATCTGTGCAGTGATGTGGACAACTCCTGACTCTTTGTGCATATCAAGCCATTCCAAGAGATGCTCATCAGTACGAATTTCGACATAGGCATCCGGCAACGAACGCCACAAGCTAACATACTGCTTTGAACCCCACAACACTTTTTCCCCAATGCAATCTACTAGCTTGACCAGTGAGTACGTAGACTTCTCCACATACAAAGAAAATGGCTTAATGCTGCAATACTTCTTCGGCTTTCCATCTGGACAGCTAAAGAATTTCCGGACTGTAACAACTATTTTGTATGTGCTATGGGATGGCCTAGGAACGCAAGGAAAACGATTCTAGTAAGCTAAGGGCATTATGTATGTATGTAAAAATTGCAAATTAAAAATTGTGCAAATTTACTCATAGTCATAGCCAAACTGTGTGAGCGTAGCAATTTAACCAAAGCTATTGCAAGGCCCACATGTAAGTGGAACAATCTTCTTCTTCCTTCCGTCGTACACACAGAGCAAAATGGAAATAGAGTTGGGCGCCATTGTTGCTATTTGGAGCTCTAGCCTCCCATGCCCTAAGCAGCAACAACTCTTGAAGAATAGCAAAATGGACTGAGGATTGAGAGATCCTACAGGATCTAGTGTCAAATTCGACAAATTGATGCTTATTTGAGAGATATCTGCACCTCCCTCAAACTGGTTAGCACTAAAAACCTTTGCCCATAGGCTACAGAGCAAGCACCGGAGATGGTAGAGGTGGGAGAAGGGAGCGACCAAAGATTTCCCTTGGTTTGGACTGGATGTTTTATTTCCTGTGTTTTGCACATCGACAGATTCCTTTCCTCTGGAACGGAAGCAGTCGTTCCTTCGTTCCAAACGCGTCTATACGGTCCTATACGGTTCCTTTCCTGAGGAATCGTTTCCTACAAAATTTCCTTTGAAAATCCCTTGTCCCAAATGAGGCCTAAATCAATGCGCCTCCAACCAAATCCACCACAAAACAAGCCAAAAAGTACAAATCGAATCTCCCCATACCTTGGATTTGTGCTCAGATCCATGGCGCCGCCCACACGAAGAAGCGGCAACATCACCCGGCTCCGTGTCCTCGCATGGCCGCCCCCGCCTCCTTCTCTGTTGCCCCCTTGCGCCTGCTCCTCTGCCCCCTTCTCTGCCTGCTCCCTTGCGCCACCGCCGTCACCAGAGTTCAGGCTAGGGTTCGAAGCAACGAAGAAAGACAGCCCCGACCTGTGAGGAAAGCGAACAGGTATGCAGCAGAGTAAAGGGCATTTCTGTCTTTTGCTGACCATGGTTGATTTATCCAACAATTTTTGTTTTTTTTAATACGCAAAGATGGATGGTCCCTGACAGACCGGCAAAACGAGGGCAGACGGAACCTTTAATTTCAAATTTCAGGGGCAATGGTGCAAACAGTCCCAAAGCAGGGGCATACAGCCATTTAGGTCCCAAAGCAGGGGCAATGGTACAATTGTCCCTTTTAGTTTTATTTGCTTTGTTTACCTACCTCACAACAATATAGTCAGCTAACATGAAAAGGCACCATAAAGCATTAATCAAGTACGTAGTCAGAACCATGGAAATGTAATATGGCACAAAACAAATGGATGCATGCCAAGGATTAGAATTCTATTGGTTTTCTTATGGCCTCTTCTTATTGTTGTTACGTCATGGATTTGGTCTGATTGGGGGAAAAAAATGAATTGGGTCCGGGTAAGCATGTGATTATACAGCGCCGTGCGGACGTAGTTAGCGCGTGCTAGTCATGTCCGATCTCATTGCCTCGACTGCCCAGCCTAGTCGCGTGTCGTCGCCGCCCCGTCCCCGTCCGCCGGCGTACATGCCCCTTGCGAAACTGCGCCACGCCACAATGCCTGGGCGCTGGGCGACTGCCTAGATAAAACAACGTTGCCGGCATGGAGGAAGGCAGCGAGGGCCGCCTCCTCATGGCGAACAGCGAGGTCGGACCTGAAGGCGCAGAGTGCCTGCTCGCTGACACGATGGAGACAGCAGGCGTGAGGCGTGGATGCCTGCGTCGATCGTGGCCAGTGGTCGCCAGCTCCGGTCGGGCGGCTACTACTGGATCACAGGAAGGTGAGCCCGTGGCCGCGCGTTGGGGAAGTGGTCTGCTCTGCTCGGCGTGCTGGAACAGCCACTGCTCGCGAAACTGAATAATAAAAAGCCAGCATCTTTCGAAAGTTAAACTTCTTAACACGGGGAGACGTTGCCAGGTTTGTTCAGGTCGGTACAACTGTACAAGAACATATGGAGACGCGTGCGGCGTCATCTGCTCGCGAGTAGCCAGCTCTGGGAGTGTTGGACGATCTGCAGGTGTTTGTTGGTCTATCAGGACTTGAAGCTGCGTTCACTAGGAACTGCACATAGATGTGGCGGCACGCCGTTGATGAACAACAGGATCAGCACGTCCATGAAGTCATAGAACAGATTTCGGGTGAACCCGTCGGTGCAGAGCACCAACATGGGGCCGAGCAGTTGACCGATGTCGCGGTATTGTGGCTTCCGGACAGCTACGGCCGGCGCGACCACGCCGCACCTTAACGTGAGACAGGCAAGCCGGAGCCGTTCCGTAGAGGACGCGAGTACCTTTGGCGTTGGACTAAAAAGCAAAAATAAATGGAAGCTGCTTTCAAATAGATTGTAAACGGGCTGCTTATTCAATAACCAGGTGTCGTGCCAAACAAGATTCAACTTAGGACCGCGTTACTGCGCGTAGGGACGCGCGTTAGGGAATCGCGCGTCCCTCCCCGCGCGCGCCACGTGTCCGACCGGCGGTCGGAGGTCGTCGTCGACCGCCGCCCGCCGCCCAGCCGCGCCACCACCCACGAGCCTCCGTCGCCGTCCCCGGCGATGTCGCCGCCCGCCGCACCGCCCGAACCTCCGCCCCCCGCCACCACCGGCGGCCGGCGGCGCCGCGCCGCCTCGCCGCACCGCCCGCACCCACCACCGCCGCCCAGCACACCGCCGCCCGCCGCTAACTGGTCGCGACGTGACTCCCCCGCCGCCTACCCCGCCCACCGCCCGCGGCTCCGGCGGCGCCACCGCCGCCTCGCCGCACCGCCGCCGGGTCGCGGCCGCCCCCCCCCCCCCCCCCTCCCCGGACCCCGCCTCCTCTATGTCCGGCGATGAATGGAGCTCCCCCGACCTCCGACAACCCGAACCCTAACCCCGCCGCCCTCCCCCACCGCCGGCGACGCGGCGGCGCCCTCGTCGCCGCGCCGCGCCGCCCGCCCCCGGCCGGCTGCTCGCCTCCTTTCGCACCGGCTTCGCTGTTGGGCCGGGCCGCGTTAGGACGCGCGTTAGCGCCGTAGCGCATCCTAACGCACGATAGAGTTTCCGTTCAACTTATGGTGCACAAAACGGTGCCGCAAGGCTTCTTAAAAAATGAGCCCAGAGGTCCGATGGCGTCCCTCTTAATTTTCATTAAGAATAAGAGGGTCTACCAAACCTGCTAAGCCGGGCCTCACCGGCACATGTGCAGGCAGCAGCCTAGCTAGAAGTCACAACCCCTACCGCTGGGAGGAGTGCCAGAAAATCGACCAGCCGCGTCCACCTTGGTGCGTTTTGCAGGCTCGAACCTAGGCTGGCTGCCAAAGAAACAACAGATCAAGTGATCAACCTAGCTGAGCACGCACCGGAACGCTTCCCCATCAATAATGCTTCGATAGGTGTAGGATGAATTGAATGCGATGAAACCTTAGGTGATGATGGCTTACGTGTAAAATATCGCGGTGCTAGCCATATACTTTTATCACAGTGCTACCATTATGGAGCCATCAAACACAAATTTTCTCTCGCAGTTACAACAGACTGAGAGACGAGTAGTCCCATTATGCTGAGTATTTTATGTGTTACAGTAAGAACGAATATCACTAAGAATATAGAGCACAATAAAATAATAATATCTTAATTGTGTTGTGAGAATAATTTAGAGTAATAAAGTGTTGATATTTCTTTAGGCACTTCATCAGTGAGATATATATCAAAAAGTGGACAGGATATGTTTTGTCGGCAATATAATCATGCGACACTAGGTCTAAATAAGGGCATCTACCACCTAGGTAAAGCAAACAATGATCATGACGCCCCATGGGCATAGTATGGTTTCAAAAATTCCCACTGGCCACTAAATATCAAACCCACAATTCCTTAAAATCATTTCATATTGCCATGAGAGCAAGTGTTTTCGAATTCAAGAAAATCATGTAAATTACCTTAAACACATGCTTAAAAAATCTTATATTATAGATTGTTTTATGAGCATTAAAAACTAATAAATTTGTTGCAATTATTAGACACTGGATCCGGAGTCTATATGTTCCTGTGAAAGAAGCATGCAAATTAAGCCACCGGAACATGGCCTCCAAATTCCTATATATTATTGCAAAATAGGTTATGACAGATTTTCATTTAGATTGTATTCTTTCTTTTATTTCAGTTGGGACTCTAATTCCTTAACTTATGTAAGTATTGGCTAAATTGGCATCACAGAACTAAAAATGAAATATGTCTGATAAAATTTTGTTATAGTTAACTGTGAGCTGCTTCATATGGTGGTTCATGGTGTTGTCTCCTGTGAAATTAGGTTCTGTCAACGTGTATATGACAAACTCCTGCAATAAAAATGGAACAATAAGATGCTTTACAGGACCATAACTAGAAATTAATGATATTGTCTTCTTAATTAGGCTACTTCCAAAGAGTTTTATTTTCGTTAAATATAATGCCAAGTTAATGATTTGAATGTTGCTACGCCATTGGTTTATAAATGAACATATAAAATCATATGCTACAGTATAGATTAACAATGCTAAAAAAAATGGATATAGTAAATAATGCCCTCAAGAAATATTGTGTGCTACACCTCGCCCCTCTTCTTCTTCCTCTCCCTTGGCCCTCAAACACCATGGCACCTTCGCCCGCCTCCCCGGGCCATCCTGCTCAGACCCCGCAGGCAGGCTTACACGCAATGGGAATCCGCTTTCAAAGGGTATTATGGAGGATGTGGGTGATCTGAGGGGAACCAAAGAAACAAAAGAAGTTGTTTCGGTGGTTAAAGAAACTGGGTGGCAGACCCTTTGAGCTGGCTAGAGATTTTCGACCAACCAATCAGAGGTATGTCTTTCACCTCTGGACACTAGTATACAACTCTAGTAGATGCCAAGCTAATTATTTACTACATATGCGTTTCACTCTTAACCAAAATGATTGTTTTCCAGCGCCACCTATGTGAAGACGGTCTTCCACGCATGCCATTATGCCAACCTATTCGACGTCATTTCCACCCATATGGGTTAATGGCCATGAGGCACCACGATAGAAGACATTATATCTTTTTGGGGAGCATTTACAATTTCTGGCCTTGTGGATACGTCCGCACATTACTGTTCAGCGCGGACCAGTGAACTGTAACATACTGTCTTCTGAAGTGTTCTGTAGCTCCTGATAAATTGAGTGGTGTTGGGTGCACATTATGTTGCTCTCTAACTCATGAGATTCGTACAAACTAGGTGTTGTGTGTGCACATTGTGTTACTCTCTTGCACATGTTCTTCTGGAGCGTTTGTTGATAATTAAATTTCTCTCACATGTCATGCATTGAGAGGGTTTATGGTTTAGTATCATATGTTGTTTTTCCCTGGTGGAGATGTACCAATTTAGAACTTTAACAACCCTGCCAATCAAATGCTAATGATTTGAAGAGTTGTGTTTTCATATAATACAAACTGAAAAGTTGTAAGCAACATGAGTTTTGAAAATCTCGGTCTTTGATAACTTACGAACCGCAAAGCCTACTGGAACATACAAAAAGATTTACTATGTGCAGAATTAACATAACTCTGCTATAACTTGGACACAAGTAGAGAGCTAGATCTAGCCTCAAATTTGACATGAACAATTGGCTCTGTACCTTGTAACTCTTTGTTCCTTCTTTTTCTCACACATGTACGCTTAATCATTTATTTCAATAAAAGTACAATAGTTGAATCCCTACTGATTTTTGTCAAACTAATATGTGGTCTGCTTTGTCAGGTCATTGATGTGCATATTTTGCTTTGGAATTGTGAGCCTGTCCACCAAATAAGACAGAATCTGCACTATGGGATACGATATGTGGTCTTCTTTCAACTCAAGTGTGCATTTTCTGAAATATCTGTATTAAACCTTTTTTTGTAAAAAAAATCTTTATCATAGAGTGTGCTTTTTATTCCTGGAACAAATGTGGTTACCAGCAACACCAACAGCTCAGATAATGCAATGTCCAGTCATTTAGGCATCCATTTCTAACTTTGTTATAAATGTTGCGTAGTTCATTTTTCCTCTCACTCCTGTTATCATTTGGTACAATTATTCGCTAGAGGCATGAAATGCAAATTGTTGGTTCTATCTTAAACCGGTAGTTTTTTCACCTTTTGGCATGGTTCCCAAAAGTGGTGGCTTATTTGTTAGCTCCTGATCCAAATTGTTTTTTGTCGCATTGGTTGGCAAGTTGATAATTTCATATATTCTTAGTTATATTTCTGCCCCTGCAGAAATGTGTTACATTGCTGAAAGTTCTGCAACAAATAGTTTGAAATACATTCACCGTTGTGCAATAGGTACGAATTGCACAAGGTAAGGGAATTCGTTCACATTTGTACCACCATATATATAGCAATTATGTTTTCTTCCCTTCTTCTTCAAAACACTATTCAGGCTAAAGCACGCGCAATGCTTATGCTTAAGCTTTGCTATACAGTTTATCCCTATGGTTTTCCCCCTTAATAAATGTAGCAAAATCTAACGTAGCTGAAAAAAAAGGTGTTGAGCTTATTTGGAGATGACAATAGGAAATAATATACTGTCTAAATCTTCCGAGTAATACCCATTTGATAAATTGGCACTTGGGTGTTTAAAGCGACCCTTGTCTCAGGTGAACCCACGGCCGCGCGTTGAGGAAGTGGTCTGCTCCGCGTTCTGGAACGGCCACCGCTCATCAAACTGAATAATCAACTGCCAAGATCCTTCGAAGGTTAAACTTTGTAACGTGGAGAGACATTGCCATGTTTGTTCAGGTAGGTACAATTAGAACATGGGGAAGCGTGCGCGTCATCCGCTGTCGAGCTACTACAATCTTTACCTGTGGCGTGGAGGGCAGCGGTGGAGTGCAATTGGCGACGGGAGAGGTACGTGAAGTTGAACTAGTACTACCTCGACACGTAACGAATAACGATACCGGAATCGGAATGCGGCACAGCGTGGGCGCCTAGGGTATGAGGCACCCCCATGTCGTCTCTCCGGAGATGACGCGAGGGTCGTGACAGTATCTCCGGAGACGATGCCTTTGCAGGTGCACAAAATATACGAGCTCAAAACTAAAACAGGCCAAAAAGGAGGATAAAATTTTGTGAAGCTGGGCTAGAAAGCGCAAATGCGCAGGTTTTCACACTTGTTCCTCAAAAAAGTGTACTCGTCATGGATGGAGCTACTCCACGAACCAAACACATTGCAAGTGTAATCATTATGTCGAAATGTGTAAGGGCGTGTATGGTATGGTACCCGGTTGGTGAACGCCCCTACCGTAGTTGTTCGTTGAAGCAGTGTCGTTCTCTCTCCTATCCAAATCAACTATGCATCCAAAGATTCAACAATCCATGAGGCTGTCACTCGTTGGCAGGCTCGCACTATCCGCGCCTGCCATCAACGCACGTCCTCAAACCACGCAATGCACGTCGGGACGCGAGCAGGCGCCGCGCTTCTCAGGGTCAGCCATGGGCGAGCGCACAATGAGATGGTGGAACAGCGCCTGGCGGACAGAGCGCGCGCGGGGGCTCGTCTTATCTGATCCTACTTGCACGTCGCCTCATGTCCACGACTGCCCAGCCGTGTGTCGCCCTCGTGCGCTGAGCTGCTTTTCCGGCTCGTGGCTTCAGCGTGAGCTATCTACAGAAGTAAAGATGTCAATTTGGGCGTGCAACACTCCGCGGAGTCACAACATGGAGCAGCCTCGGGGCGTCTTGGACGATCTGCAGGTGTTTGTTGGTCCATCAGGACTTGAAGCTGTGTTCACTAGTTCGGAACTGCACCTCGGTGTGTGCCGCCGCCCGTTGATGAACACCAGGATGAGAACGTCCGTGAAGTCATAGAACAGGCTTCCAGTTAACCCTTCGGTGGAGGGCACGAACATGATGCCGAGCTGTTGACCGACGTCGCGGCACTGTGGCGTCCGAACAACAACGGCCGGTGCGACAAGCCGCAGCCGTTGCGTAGAGGACACGAGTACGTTTGGCGTTGGACCCGTTCCGAGACTCTACTTCTTCCATCTATATATGAACCGCCGACACGCTTCCCTTCCCTTCTACCCCGGACGAGCCCAGATATCTCGCCGGTAACTGAAAGGAAATCTCAGGCGCGGCGCGGTTGATCTGACATGGTCGGAAGGGACGATCTGACGAGGGAGGAGTGTTGCGTCGCTGGGTTTACGGCAGCGGAGGAGAAGCCCAAGGAGGATGAGGAGTCGCCGCCGGTAGCCAAAAGGAAAGCCGAGGCGGAGTTGAACGCTGCTGGCGACGACGCCGGCAAGGACGACGCGGGTGCGGCAGAGATCAAGTTCGTCGAGATGCCGAGGGGTCTCCTCGCCTGGATCCTGTCGCAGGAGAGGGAGACAGCCCCTCTCAAGTTTTCGTGCCTGTGTCCGGAGGAGAACGAGGAGAACCGGAAGCTTATCGCGGAGATGAACGCATCGATGCAGGAGACGCAACCCCTCATGGACAATTTCTTCGAGTTCCAGGCCTGGGTCCGTGACAAGTACAGGAAGAACGGACGCGTCATGGTCCCCGAGGACTTCCTCCGCGGAAGCCAGCCGATCGTCTCTTCGATCAGCAGACATTTCAAAGGATGACGATCTTCCATAATCATGATCCTCGTAGAATTCTCTTTGATTTTTTTTATCAAGAATCCCTACGTTCTCAAGTATACATAGTTTAGGATAAAAGATTTAGTCTATGAATGGCTGAACATGGATATATATGCCAATTAAAATTTCCATTATTCCATGGTCGTCAAGGAGTGGCTAAACATTCAAAACCTCGTTGTAAAACTTTAAGGTGAATAACATCTTATTCACACAAAAAAAAAGGTGAATAACATCTCAAATATTTTATATCGTGTGCTGAGACAATATGTTATACTACTATGCACGCATCTCTTGTGCGCATGCATTTGTGGTCGAGCCAGATATTGTGCGTAACCTATTGTGTAGCCTGCTCGATATTGACCTCACGTTTACGCAAGCAATGATGCGGCGAGCATCCTTGCGTTGGCATGGAGACGTCGGCACTTCGGCAACTTGATCAACATAAGTCGTCCTTCATGGAACCCCCGCGTTCCATGTTGTCTTTGCCTGCGTTGATAACTGAGACTGGCCAAGGAGATGGAAGAAAACTTTTCATGATCAAATGGGACAAAAAGCTAGGCTAGCAACCCTCTTCCAACTACCGCTACTACAAAAAAAAGAAAAGGAATTTGGTGTTTTTAACCTTGGTTTCGAAGCCAATTGCGATTTTGCCTCTCGTTTTTTAACTTTGCAATTTTACCCTTGTTTTTTCCCACTAAAGGAAAAACTTACCCCTATTTACCCCAGGTTTTAAAGAGAAACGGGAGTAAAATCGCAAAATAGGGGTAAGTTTTTGCTTCAGTTTGAAAAACCAGGGGTAAAATCACAAAGTTAAAAAATAAGGGGTAAAATTGCAATTGAGATGCAAACCAGGGGTAAAAACACCAATGTCCCAGTATGTTCAGGTGTCCCATTGTCGAATAGGTTTCTACAGGAGGTTGCTCAAGACAACCGCTTGTAAAATATTTTCTAAGGTTTTACACAAAATAATCACAAAATGTGCCAAACATAGTTTTAGATTTCATAGCAGATTCTCAAAATTAACTAGAAAGCAAAAATAAACGAAAACTACTTTTCAATAGATTTTAAATGGGCTGCTTATTGAATAATCAGGTGCCGTGCCAAGCAGGCTTCCAGTTATGGTCCACGAAATGTTGAAGCGGCGGACGAGAATTGCATTCTTTAGTATTTTTGAGTCTAATGGCTGAGTGTGTTTAGTGTTTATTAGTTGGTTTGCCAGGTGTGTAGACAATAGCTACCAACTTTTCCTGACCGGCTAGGAATCCCCGAGCACACTGTGGGTAGTAGAAAAAAGATTAGGTTACCGTGGGCCACTTGACGGACTCTCTCAGCAAATCTTGCAAGTCTTGTAGTGTAATAAAGTGTTGATATTTGTTTGGTACTTCAAGAATCAAGAGTGAGATACATATAAAAAAGCAGCCAAAATGGTGTGTGGGCAACATGGGGCAGTACTAGGTATAAATAAGGGCACCTATCACCTATGTAAAGCTAACAATTATTTCCACTGGCCAAAAAATATCAAACCCATAACTCCTAAAATTAAATGACTGTGGACTTCTGAGTAAGTTTTTTCCAATGCAAGAAAAGCGTGCAAAGTAGCACATGAACATGCTTAAAAATTCCCATGTTTTTTGTGGGCACCAAAAAAAAAAAATTTGTAGTAATCACTAGACATTGCACTCTTGTTCCAATGCATGAAAAGTATGCAAATTAACTCATGGAACCATGGCTTCCGAATTCTTATATTTCATATATGTTTTCTAGCTACTAAAAACTGCTACCATGTTGCAAAATAGGTTTTTGAAGGATTAACTTATATTTAGATTGTGTTCTACTTTGTGTCTTAGTTAACATTCTAACATTTAATTATCTTAGTATTAGCTAAATTGGTTCCACATAAGCTAAATGGACCTATGACACAGACTTTATCTTCATCTTGTACTCAAGACTCAACACACCAATCTCATTAAAACCATCCACCAACTTCTTCAGTTGTTGATCAATAGAAGCATCACTAGTGGTACCAACTTCTCAGACTTGTGGGGCTGCCCGTCACGAAAACAAGATGCACCGACAGAGAAAGATTTATTTCTCTGTGCGTTTCACAAAACACACAGGGGTATTCGGGTTTCCAGTAGTGGTTGTGAAATATTCATATCAGGAGCCAACGGGCAGAGAGAATGTTGATAAATTGCAGAACAACCTTGTGGGTCAATACAATATATGGAATTAGGGACAAGTGCTTTGATATCCTGCGGCGCATGCACATTAAAAGCGCACTTGAGGCTGCTTTCAAGAGAGAGATTAGCCGTATCCATTCCTGGAGAGTATCTAGATTGCAAGTACATCTGGTATATTGTTTGGTCTGCTCGTATTCATTATAATTTGTGGACTATTGTGAATACTACTTCCTTCTGTTTAGAAATAATTGTCACCCGAAAAATCAGAGTAGCAAATTTGACTCTATGTTTTTTTTTCAAAAAGTTATTTAGATATATTTGAAATTAGATAATGTTAATGTAGTGTGCCTCAAAAGCTATAAAAGAATATGAAAGTTTCAAGTAATTAGAAATATTTTAGAGGAAAAGACATGCAATCAAAGTTACTACCGGTAATTCAGGTGACAAGTATTTTCAAAACAGCGGTAAGTAGTATTATGAAATGCGTGTTCTGTTTTGGGTCACGTGCATGTTCTGTTTTCGCTCTCGGAATGCACGGCTATCCTGTTGATGCATCTGCATATACGTACGTGATGGCAAGGGACGCGAGCGAGCCTACTCTGCCTGCGTCCCTTTATTAAATAGTACTCCTTCTGTCCTAGAATACTTGGCATTCTGGCTTTGAATCAGATTTATTGAACATTCTCTGAACCTGGACAACATGTCTGTCCAGGTTCATTGAACATTCTATAAATCTGGACACCAGAAAACACTCCCAGAATGCCAAGTAAACTGGGACGGAGGAAGTACTTTTTAGACACAGCACCACCACAGTGGCGTACGTATTTGGCTTCTGCGGGCCAGGAGCCGCCGCCGCGCGCGTCGACGCCGTCGCATTGTCAATCCTTCCCTTGAGCACCACAGTGTGTGACGCCTGCACTTTTTCTGGCAGCCGCGCGCGGACGGAGGGACAGCTGCTCAATTCCGTCTTCTATCTCCGCCGCGCGATGTCTGCCGTCGCCGATGCTCGAGGATCGCCGCCGTGCTCGCTGGCCCGGCTGTCTCTCGCGACGTCGACGTAGCTCCGCGTGGCGCGCCGTAGACATACTGTCGCTGCATGCCGAGTCGCATGGCACGGAGTCCCATGCCCGCGTCAACCGCGCCAGCCAGCAGCATCCCCGAGTCTGCGCTGCCCCGCCGCGCGTGAACCTGCCAACTTGACCAACATGCCTCGTTCGGTAGCACATGCCTAGGGTGCGTTCGGCGTTTTAGAGTCTAAAATTTAGAGGGGTCTAAACAAAAAGAATTTTGTCTTAAATAAAGTTTAATTACAAAACTAACTGCAAAACCCTCCTCTAAATCGCGAGACGAATTTAATGAGAGTAGTTAAGGCATGATTAGGCGATATTCACTGTAGCAAAACATAGATTAATTAGGCTCATTAGATTCGTCTCGTAAAGATGTACTTATCTGTAAAAAGGTTTTGTCATTAGACTTTATTTAATACTATTAAATAATAAGATTCTCTTTAGAGCTAAACTTTATAGGGGTCTAAAGTGTGACACCAAACGCGCCCCTAATCCTGAACGAACGGATCCTGGGGATGGAAAGTGAATCCTGTCCCGTCACTTGATCCGTGTGCAGCTTTTGTTGCTTTTCATTTTTCGTTCCACGTCACCACCAAGCTGTTAGGCAGGGCAAGTTTTTTCCCACAACAGGAACCATTGATATGCACTTGCAGTACTTGTTTTTGCGAAAAGGGAATTTTATAAATATTAAAGTATATTACATCCCCTGATTACACAAGCAACTCAAACAACAGCAACTCTATTGATGGGAGACAAAAAACCTTGAAAGAACCGCAAATTCCACCATCTAGGATCATTATCCCAAATAGATATGCCACGGACGAGAACTCCGATCTGAACGAACACGGCCATCTCACCATCCATCACCGTCATCCACATATCCGACGGGGGAAACGTGAAACTCAATTCTTTCGCAAAAGAGGGATAGACTAACCTTCTACACGTGAATACGATGAAATTGTCGCCGTCGAGCCCGTCGCTGGCCCCGTCGTCGCCTCCTTCACCGGCTTCATCATGTGAAAACACAAATCCGACCAACATCCAGAAGGATGTCACCAGAAACCAAACTCTCACTAGCCCACAGCCATGACCATGAAATACCATGACAAGACAAAGGAAGGGCCGGAGTACCTTATTCTCCATCGATGATGACGCCTTCGACTCGTCACCACCGCTGAGACACCTCATCCTCCATTGCTCCATGCCAACGAAATTAGCGACGCCACACCGCCGTCGCTTCCCTCTTCGACCGGACCACTAGATGAACCTTAACCCTAACAACCACCACGACAGCCGCCAATTGCGACCACCGCGGAAAGACCTAACAATCTAAACCTAACCAAACAGAATGGACACCTAGATGCCGGGCCTCCCTCCTCCACCGACGACGAGGCCACCGGAGACGAGGAGGCCGACCAATTTTCCTCCGGCGAGGAAGCCGCTGAGCCGCCTTCTTTTTTCTTTCTTGCGTGAGGGGCTCAGGGACCCGGCTGACATGGGACACGTTTGCGAGTTGCACTTGCAATACTTGATTCCATCAATATTCAACATGGTAACTATGGGTGCATACGACAGCAATAAAACAAGACAATTTGACGCAGTGGCGGAGCTAGGATAGAAACTCAGGGTGGGCCGACAAAAAAAAAAATTCACCGCACAACAAACTTAAAGGACTAATATACAATAGAAGTTCGATAATTTAGATAAAATGTCTTACAAACATAGTAAATCAACAATATGGTTTGTTACAAGCTCACGATTAAAATGGTGATAACAAGATATTACTATTTTTTCTTCTTTTTATCAGGTCTTCGCCTTCTAATGGCCTCTCAATAATCTCACATTCCTAGCTTCACATTAAAAAAACATTTTTCTTCTTCATTTTTTCGACATGGGCATTGCCCCTTTCCATTATAGCAACGGAAACCACATAACATTGTTTACATACCGAGAGTTTTTCAGAGTATGGGACAGGAAAGATAAGCAAAAGCTAAGACCCGGGTAAAAATTCCTTAGACTCGAGACTAGGATTAAGACTAGCAGGACCTAATCTAGATTTAGAGATAGGCACACGAGCAAATAAGTCTTGCAGCATTCCTTGGCAGAAGAGACTTGAAGGAGCATCACTCGTCATGATCTTCTTAAAATGGCTAAATGTAACTAATCTGCTACCTAAATTGGCAAATCCTAATGTACATGATGCAATTTGTTGACTGAAATTGGATTGATTTGAAAGCAATTGAAGAGGGCAAAGAAAGGGAGCGGAACCTTGTCTCGCAGGTGAATGAGCAGAGCAGCAGAGGAGAGGACCGTCACTGAGCGCCGGGCCATTGTCGCCGGCCTAGGCGCCGCGCCGTCGTCGCCACCAGCCTCGGGTCCGGCCCGGGGTCGCCGCAGCAGGCCACCGCAGCCGCGGGACGCGCAGCGGGAGGAGAGCAGGGGAGGAGAAGGCGGGCCGCGGAGGGGAGGAGTCGAGGTCGAGGAGAGCCGGAGTCCGGCGAGGTCGCGCCGTCGCCGCGGGTCGCCGACTTGCCGTCGCCAACCCTAGCTCGCTCGCCGCTCGGTCATGCGCAGCGCGTGCGCGTCCACCCGCCAGTACTGCTGCCCGCTCAGCCTTCCTCCTCTGTTCGGTTTCCTCAGAATGTTTTTTTTTGCAGCAGGCCGTGGGCTCGGTGGGAATGGGGTGGGGGTGGGCCGCGACCCAAATCTCAGGGTGGGCCGCGGCCCACCCTGTCCACCCTATAGCTCCGCCACTGATTTGACGGGCTGTTACAAACATATTCAATCTCCCAAAAATGCAAAGAAAAAACAAACAAAAGACACATTGGCGATCTGCAACTGGCAGTAATTAAGATGAGATCCCATATGCAATCTTCCAAATATGTTGGCATACCATACACACGAAAAACAATGAAAACTTGAGTCAGAATTCACATGATGCCCAGAGAAGCCTACCCACTACAGCTGACTGTATCAACTTTGGTAGCCAAATTCTATTTCCTTGGCATTGTTTCTTTATCAACTTGAACAGAACTAATTCTCATATGCTCCACACTATTTAACTAAATACAAGAAACTTTTGTGTGCTACGATCCCATGTTAAGCGTGTTCTAAGACTGAACTAGAATGCAAAAATAAGTGGATGATGTTTTTAAACATTTTTAGATAGCCTACTTCTTCACCAAGTAGAAGAAGCCATGCAAAATAGGGCTAAGGCTTAGGTTCGCAACACTTGCGAGGACGTATAGGGCGCATCATGGTGCCGGAAGGCTTCCCCAGCCACAAAGCCTTCGATATGCAGGCAGGACGAATGCAATGAAATCACTTAGGTAAATTATCATGTTGCTAGTCATATACATTTTTCACGCTGGTACCATATTATGGAGCTGTCAACACAATTTTTCTCTCACGTCTACACAGAGTGACTGTGAAACACAAGTACTCCCATATGAGTATTTGTGTTACTGAATGTCACTAAGAATACATAGCAATATATCTAAGTTTTTAATGAGAATAATTTAGAGTAAACACTACAATACTTGCAAGATTTGCCTAGAGTTTAGTTGAAGTGGCGGACCAGAATTCCATTTCCTAAGTATTTTTGAGTCTAAAGGCCGAGTGTGTTTAGTGTTTATTAGTTGGTTTCCGAAGTGTGTAGACAAATTAGCTACCAACTTTTCCTGACCGGCCATTCATTCCCAAGCACACTGTGCGTACTGGAAAAAAAAAACTAAGTTACCGTGGGCCACTTGACTGACACACTCAGCAAATCTTGCAAGTGTTGTAGTGTAATAAAGTGTTGATGTGTGTTTTGGAACTTCATGAATCAAGAGTGAGATACATATGAAAAAACAGACAAAATGGGGTGTCGGCGACATGGGGCACTAGGGATAAATAAGGACACCTATCACCTATATAAAAGCTAACAATAATTATCACGCCCCAGGGGCGTATTGTACGGCTTCAACATTTCCAGTGGCTACAAAATATCAAACTCATAACTACAAAAATTAAATGACTAGACTTCTGAGTAAGCTTTTTCCAACGCAAGAAAAGAGTGCAAATTAGCATATGAGCATGCTTAAAAAATATCTTGTTTTTTGTGGGCACAATTTTTTTTTGTAGTAATCACTAGGCATTGCACTGTTGTTCCAATGCCAAATTAACCCCATGTAACCATGGCTTCCTAATTCTGATATGGATATATGTTTTCTACCTACTAAAAGCTGCTACCATGTTGCAAAATAGGTTTAGGAAGGATTAGCTTATATTTAGACTGTGTTCTAGTTAGTTTCTTAGTCATCATTCTCAACATATACTTATCTTAGTATTAGTGTGGAAAAAACTTCAAGAAAGAGGAGGCCTGAGACATAGACTTGTTCCATGTTTATTAAATACGCTCAATTATGTTTAGTATTGCCGCTTGGCATCGTTATAATGGCTTTTGGCACAAACTTGATATGCCTCTTATACTCAACACTCAACACATTGATGACCATGCGCTCCACCACACCAATCTCATTAAAACCATCCACCAACTTCTTCAGCTCTTAATCAATAAAAGCATCATCGAAGCATCATCCTCTGACCCCTTTTATTTGCTGCTTCTCATCACAAGGAATTGCTGAAGCCAAATATAGGAGAGTACTACAGAATATGACTCCAAAGAAGAATTGATTCTCCCACACCCAAGTTCCTCCATTTGACTTCAAAAAAATTAGGAAATCCTGGATGTGTCAGCCTCATCATTGACATTTCACTATTGGGATCAGCATAATCTGTATTTTAGTGATTCGAGATCATTGCAGGATGAAGATCTTTTGGATCTATTATTACATATCATTTTAGTATTTTCAATAATAGTAATGGAGGTAGGCATTAGATAGTTTAACGGCGAATAACTGTGGGAATTCCTGTTTCTACAACGGTGAAAAGTTATGTTTCTTTTTGGTGGACTGTTAAGAGAAAACTTATAAACATGTTCCATTGAGGCCTACATTTTGTCTGATCTTATTATCCAAAACAAATAATAGTTTATGGTTGTGTTCGGCTGCCCGTTTCCTACAGCTGCAGCTGCAACTGCGGGAGCTGCACAAGAGAGGAGTTGGTTTGCCAGTGAAAACTTATGAACATGTTCCATTGAGGCATACATTTTGTCTTGTCTTACAATACAAAACAATGAATAGTTATGTTTCTTTTTGGTGGACTGTCAAGAGAAAACTTATGATCATGTTACTACACATACATGATGTTTATTATTCGTCACAATATGTAGTGATGCTTTTATTTATGACGATTTCATTGTTTGATTTAGTGACAAATATTGGTTTTTGTCATAAAACAAGCTTCATTGTTTTAGTCTAAATAGTGCCTTTGTGAAGAAACGCTCCATTGTCACGAAAAATTCATCATAGAAGGCCACATTTGTTGTAGTCTATCATAGACTGACATTAATATTTGGTTCAGCAATGCCAACAACGAAGAAACAATAAGAAAATAAAATGGTAAGGATGAAAGAAGCATATGCATCAGCTGTGAACATTTGGATCCCAACTACGTCCCGCACACCTGAGCTCACTGACAGAGCCAGCGGGTGGCAGGGGTGGGCTGCGACCCATCCTAAGATTCCAGTGAAGTGGTAATTATAGTACTGTTGTAGAGGTTCTACCGTTATTAGCTATGATTTTTTTTCTGTATTTCCTTCGTGTTGGATGACCCTAATGGGCTCACCTAACTCCGCCCTTGCCCGCCTGAGGCCTAAACCTAAGCGTGAGGATGAGAAACTCTGGTACAGGCGTACAATTCGAATAAATAGGCGCATCAGGACGTCATAATAGGCATGATAGATGTTGAAAACTTGTTACCATGACACTAGCAATGCTGTTAGTGCGGGCCATCTCGCTAATTCATATAAATTGATTGTTTGTATGTTTGCATATTATATTGCTCATTTGCTAGTGATTTTCTTGAGCATTGGTTGGACATGTACGCCTATTTCAGAGCATCTTGTAAAGAGTTCTTGTAAAATTGGCAGTGCCGTGAGCCTGTGACCACCGCCGAGGCTGCGTGAAGGGGGACATATCCATTGGGGCCATGGTCACCACTCACAGGGAGTACTGTACATGCCTTGTGGCGCTGACACTTGACGGGACACCCCGCCGTGCTTCTTGCGTCACGCGCTGCTTCAGCCGACTCATCCTGATGCGCCCTAGAAGGACTCGATGCCTGCCAACATAAACGCACACGTTGCTAACTTGCGTGCATAAAGATGAAGTGCGGGTGGGATGATCTGCCGTGAGCTCCGGCCGGTCGGGCGGCTACAAGAACACAGGAAGGTGAACCCCGTGGACTAGCACTGCACGGAGGCGGACCTCACCTGCGAGGAGCAGCAGATCTGGCCTGCTCGGCGTGGTTAGCGAGGCTGCCGGTCTGGACTTTAGACGCGGCCAACTCTGGTAGAATGCAACGGCCATCGCTCGTCGAGACGTGTGCATATATAATCCGCCATAGAGCTACAGCCTTTCCGGGCGACGTGGATGGCAGAATTGCCCGTTCGATCGATACTGCGAATTCGGAGCAGGTGCGATATGGATGTGGCGGAGGACATCCTGCTCGCCCGGGCGGATGCACCATGTCGAAGGTTCAGGGGATGGCCATGTCAGGAGGGGCGCGCGGTGGGCAGCACGCGTGACTCCCTACTGTGCAGGCAGCAAGCACCAGGAGTAGAGGTAGCCGCACGCGCATTCACATGCACCTGACGCGGCACAACGACAGTTTTACGAACCGCGGGGAGCGGGTGGCGAGGCAAAATGCACGGAACCATGTGGATGGCGAGACGGACCGATACGTACTTGGACGTGACATTGCGAGCATGGGCGACCACTGTCTTCATGCATGCATGTGCATGCACGTTGAGCTGCCCGTTGCCCTTTTTTTTGTGGCACCGGAGCTCTTTTTTAAAAAAGAAAATTTGTCCATTTTGAAAAAAGAAAAATACTCAGGTCAAAGTTCGGGTGGTACCATTCCAATTGCATTTTTTTAGACTTGTCCTTGTAGAGAAAGTCTCTGGGACCTAACAACCCCAGTGCTTTTCATTGGAAGGAAGAAGCAGATAGGGGTGGGTAAAAGTTCAAAAAAAAAAAAATCTGAACGATGCTGCATCTCAAATGAAAAGCAAATTGTAAGTACAGAAAACCAATTTTTATGTTTGCAGTGGGTTTTTTTTTTCAAAATCATATGGTACATATCTTATTGACCTTATGTTTATTCCTTTGTTGAATTAGTACGTAGAGAGTGCAATTTCTAGTAGCTGTAGAATGTAGCTGATAAGCTGGATTTGCTTTGAGATATGTGCTGCTGCAGAAAACGATCTCGTCTGTAGTGAACAACAAAAGTCTAGGAAAAATATTTTAGGAACAAAATTTTGACAAACAAAATTTATAATTTGAAAAAAAATGTTTTGACATGATTTCACAAAAAATTGTCTCCATTCGATAAAACACCACGATTGCATTTATAAACATGAAAATTTTGACTCGTGATGTGATCAAGGATGGAATTTTTTTGGTACCGCTCCTTTTGAGCTAATTTCAGACCCCAAAGAAAAAAGACGAAATTTCAGGAGCAGGTAGCAAGAGTGAAATAAATTGTTCTGAACTAGTGCATGAAAGGCTGACAGATCTTGCATTCTTAATCTGCTGAGATATAGATCTAGTCTCAAAATACATGCAAAAATGGAATTAATGTACACTTAAGCACACCACATGCATTGATTCCCTCTGTCGGTTTTCGCATCATCACAATTCACGTGTTGGTTTATCCTCTAGTAAACTTGTGATGACGGGTCCGTTTTATATGATATTTGGAACGAGTTGCACATTAGATTCCACTCTAGCACATGATGTCCACCGTGCCGATCTGATCCCCAGCGCTGCGCTAGCTAGACACTGTCGGACTGTCTGTCATCACCCAAACGAAGTCCCCCAACCGGTGCAAGCGCCAACTGACGAGCTCGCCTAGCTACTTATTCACGCTTCCACCTCTCGATTCCACCCACCACCCCTACAAGGAAGGCTACAATACATCGGAACAGCTCTCTCTCTCTCTTTCTCTCTCTCTCTCTCTCTCTCTCTCTCTCTCTCTCTCTCTCTCTCTCTCTCTCTCTCTCTCTCTCTCTCTCTCTCTCTCTCTCTCTCTGTGTGTCTGATGGCCAGACTAGCCGGGGTGTTGTGCGTCGTGCTCGCCTGCGCCGCAGTCGCGGCTGCGGGCGAGGAGTCCGCCGAAGCGGAGGCCGTGTCCAGCTACATCGTTCACGTGGCGCACGAGCACGCGCCGCGGTCGTCGCGGCCGCGCTTGCTCGCCCGCGCGTACAGCTCCTTCCTCCGCGGCGCCCTCCCCGAGAGCATGGCCCGGCCGGAGCCGACGGTGTTCTACTCGTACGCGCGCGCCGCGACGGGGTTCGCGGCGCGGCTGACGGCGCAGCAGGCCGCGCACCTCGCGTCCCAGCCGTCCGTGCTGGCGGTGGTGCCCGACCTGACGTACGAGCCGCACACCACCCTGACGCCGTCGTTCCTGGGGCTCTCGGATTCCTTCGGTCTCCTCAAGGAGTCGAAAGGGGCAACGGACGTCGTGATCGGCGTCATCGACGGCGGCGTGTACCCCAAGGACCGCCCGTCCTTCGCCGCTGACAAGTCGCTGCCAAAGCCGCCCAGCAAGTTCCGCGGCCGCTGCGTCTCCACGCCGTCCTTCAACGCCACCGCGTACTGCAACAACAAGCTCGTCGGCGCCAAGTTCTTCTTCACGGGGTACGAGGCCAAGTACGGCAAGATTGACGAGGCGGAGGAGTCCAAGTCGCCTCTGGACACCATGGGCCACGGCACGCACACCGCCTCCATCGCCGCCGGGTCCCCCGCGGCAAACGCCAACTTGTTCAACTACGGCAAAGGCAAAGCCGTGGGCACGGCGCCCGGCGCGCGCATAGCCGCGTACAAGGTGCTGTGGAAGAGGGGAGGTGTCGCCTCTGACATCCTCATGGCTTTCGACGAGGCCATCGCCGACGGGGTGGACGTCATCTCCGTCTCCATCGGCCCCGCCGGCAAGATCCCAAGTTTCCACGAGGACGGCAAGGCCATCGGGGCCTTGAGCGCCGTCCGCAAGGGCATCGTCGTCTCCGCCTCCGCAGGGAACAGCGGGCCCGACGAGTCCACCGTCTCCAACGCCGCGCCATGGATCCTCACGGTCGGCGCTTCATCCATCAACCGCCGGTTCGCGGCGAGTGTCGTCCTGGGCAACGGCGAGGCCTTCATCGGCACGTCGGTGTACGCCGGCAAGCCGCTCGGCGAGGAAGCCAAGATCCCGCTGGTGTACGGCGGTGATGTGGGCTCGGACGTCTGTGAAGCCGGGAAGCTGAACGCCACCATGGTTGTCGGGAGGATTGTTGTGTGCGAACCTTACTATACTGGCCTGGCAGCGAAAGGAGAGGCCGTGAGACTCGCCGGTGGCGCCGGAGCAATCGTGTGGAGCTTCCCAGAGTACGGTGAGTTCACCGAGACAGTTTCTCACGTCCTCCCGGCGACAGAAGTCACGTTTGCCGATGGTCAGAAGATCATCAAGTACATACAGACGAACGCGCACCCCGTGGCAACGATCAAGTTCCACGGCACCGTCGTGGGTTCCGAGCCTTCTTCCCCAAGAGTCGGGTCCTTCTCAAGCCGCGGCCCCAACCTCCACGCGCCGGAGATCCTCAAGCCGGATGTCATCGCTCCCGGCGTCGACATCCTGGCGGCGTGGACCGGCGAGAACTCGCCCACGGGGCTCAAAAGCGACACCAGGAGGGTGCAGTACAACGTGATCTACGGCACGTCGATGGCGTGCCCGCACGTGAGCGGCATCGCCGCGATGCTCCGGCAGGCGCGGCCCGGGTGGAGCCCCGCCGCGATCAAGTCCGCGTTGATGACCACAGCGTCCGATTCCGACAGGAACGGCCTTGAGATAATCAAGGACATGGCGACGGGCGAGACGACGAACCCGTTCGCGTACGGGGCAGGCCATGTGTCTCCCAACAGCGCCCTTGACCCAGGCCTGGTGTACGACGCCGGGTTCGACGAGTACATCAACTTCCTCTGCGCGCTCGGCTACGACCCCAACATGATCGCCCTCTTCACGAGGGACGGGTCGGTGACCGACTGCTCCGAGCGCATGGACTCCTCCTCCTCCTACGTGGGCGACCACAACTACCCTGCCTTCTCGGTGGTGTTCGTGTCTAACGAAGACGATGAGGTGTACACGCAGCGCCGCGTCGTGCGCAACGTGGGGAGCAACGCTACGGCCACGTACACGCCAAGGGTCACCAGCCCGCCCGGCGTGCGTGTCACCGTGCACCCGTCCAAGCTGCAGTTCGATGCGACGCACAGGACGCACGAGTACGAGGTAACCTTCGAACCTGCAGCGCGAAGCACCGTGACCAAGAAACACACGTTTGGGTCTCTTGTGTGGAGCGACGGGTTGCACAGGGTGGCGAGCCCGATCGCCGTCACCTGGCCGGCGGACAGCACAGCAGCCGAGATGTGATGCGGTCAGAGCTGCCTACTTCACAACCCCTACTTGAGTGCGTCAGACGTTGTTGTAAGTCACAGATGACGAATAAGCTGCATCATTGCAGCAATCTTCCAATCTTAAACCGGTCGCTTCGCTGTTTAACTTTGCCAAATTCAGAGCACAGAGTGTTTTCTCTCGCTTGCTTCTCCAACCGAAACTTTGGCCGGCCGCGGACTCCACGATGGTGTTGATACGGTACATACTCGGATATTCCTCACTTTTTTTAGACTGAACTAGTAAGATGGCCCGCGCTAATAGCGCGGCTAGATCAGTAATTTGTCTTTTATGCTTGCAAGTTGATTGACTCAATTATTTGTGGAGTTGTTTGGGATGGTAACACCTTTAAAAACATAGCATTTTTGTGTGTCGATTCAACATGTGTTTTTCCTACCCACGACAAAGCTACATCCTTATCTTTTATGGCCACCTCAGCCATGCCATTTATGTTTGGTAGTTCAAGGAAATACTGGCCCGCCGCGCCAATTCTTGTTCTAGGTGCCGATCGACTTAACAGCTTGCCTGCCGCCTCTCAGTTTGTACCTATGATTTGTTTCACCTTGGGTCGACCGGATCTTTAAGATCATTTGTTCTGGTCTCTTTCTGAACTGTTCTGTAACTTGTTTTTCAGACATTAGTTCACACCGTTCTTACTTGAGGTTACAACATATTATTATTAGCGAGTCATCAGTTGCAGGGCAGTGTAAACCTCATTGATCGCTTAAACATATATTCGATATACAGCTAACAACATCCGGTCTTGCAACTCTGTACAAATTCCTTTTTTCCCGAGCTTTTTGTGATGGCATTTTGTGATCTTCAGTCTTCACCAACCACTGATCCATGTTTTCCCGAGCTCCCACCAAAAAAAACAAAGAGGGGAAACAACTACCACCATCACCATCAAGATCTGATGGTTTAATAATTCAGAGCTGCTTCTGCTCTCCTCTGAGTTTTTTCATAATTCACAGCCTCTCCGCAACTTCTTTCATGTGTGGTCTGTCATTACGGGTAGGAGCAACACATTGGAATGCCACCTCAAAGATTTTGTTCAGTATATCCTCGTTTACTTCTTCAGTTAACATTGTATCCAGTATGTCCTTAACTTTGCCTCTGTTATATTTACCAAATGCCTGTGAATACCAAACTAAAACGCAACAATGAAAGGGCAGGCATGAGCTAGATGTGAATGCCAGAATGACTGAAACGATGCACAAAAACACATCACAGAAAAAGCAGAGTACTATGTTCAGACTTTTTTTTGATTGACTTTTTTTGACCAATTTCTGACTTGTAAAAGCAAACCAATTTGTCGATAGTACTAAAAACTAATCTGACTAAGATGATATTATTATAATTAAAACAATTGGTCTGGTACTAAAATTGGTCTGGTCCTTTTTTTATCATCTTTTTGCATTATTTCTGAACTTTTCTGTACATTGTTTTTCAGACATTAGTAAGCAGTCATAAGCAGTCATTATGGGAAAGCGTAAATCCACGAATGATTCCATGCCACTCGGTGACATTACTAATGTCGCCACCAATGGTTTGCTGCCTATTTCTGGTTAGCTTTTTGTCGACCTATTTCAGAATGTGTCATCATTGATTTTCTTTTTAATTTCCGTTTCAGTTCAAAATGACGACCATGTTGATGACAACCTTGCTGCCAAGCGACAAAAAGAAGCTGAGAAAAAACGTGCAAGTCGTGCAGTCTCATATTGGTGACAAGGAGGCCGCGTTCCTGGCTGGGCCTCGCCGCTGGCGCATCCCGCGAGTCAGTCTCTCGCGCTGTCGCGCACCCGGGCTGGCTTCGTGTTGACGTGGTTGGAAGCTATTCGCCTCCAGGATTCAAGGCCCGCCAACGTCAACGCATGCGTTGCCAACTTGCGTGCGTGAAGTGCCGGTGGGATGATCTGCCATGAGCTCTGGCCGGGCGGCTACAAAAGATTTCTATCGGTCCGCGAGTACGAAAAGCAGGTGGCATGTGGAGGAGGACATTCTGCTCCCGCGGGCGCACACTGCAAGATTTCTAACAATCCTTTACAATTTACAAATAGGTGACAGTTTTTAATGTATTTATCGAATGGATTTGAAAACTGTAGGGAATGAGTTTGTAGATATTTGCTAAGATTGTTGGGAAATATGAAAGTTTCTACTACAAAATTGTCAGCCACTCAAGATAAATACACTAAACTGTATGAACTATCAGCCACTTTGACTCACACTGTCAGGAATTAGCACAAATCCTGTAGTGGCACGGCTATCCTCCATGTTGACGTTGATGCAATGCACCATGCATCTTGAAGGTTCACCATGTGTGGATGGCTAGAAGGACTGATGCGTACTTGACGTGACAGTGTGACCATGTCCCTTGAGCAGCACAGCGCGTGCGCGTCCAAACTCAACCTCGGCCTGCGCTACACGCCGCCGCAGAAGAATCACTCATTCGCGTTGGTGTTTACCATGGCGTCTTGCTGATCAGCGTTCATCCTTTTGATCCCATGTCACGAAACATTTGATTCGTTCAAGCGAACAACCGATGCCGCTGCGTAGCGCACGTGCCGGCCCGGCTGGATGTCGTAGCTCCGGGTGGCCACCGGCGCCACCTGCATACGGCACGCCGCCGTCGCCTGAACCTTCAACGTGGTGCGTTCCAGGCCCGTGTCGACCGCTAGCTGGTTCTGGTTCGGGTCCTAGTGACGGGAACGGCGAGATGGACCGATGTGACGGGACGGGCCGCGACCAGGGACCAGCGCAGAGGCTCAGTGGAGTATGCACACACGCACGCAATGAGATGAGCAAATTATGATGGAGAACCGGTGATGCACGAGACACTCCTTATGAATTTGGGGGCCAACCCGGCGATGGTCGCTGCCCTGCTCCTCGCGCTACGATCCCAAGTTAAGCATATTCTAAGCCAAGTACTCGCATATGAGTATTTTGTGTTACTGAATGTCACTAAGAATACATAGTACAATAAAGTAAAAATATCTAAGTGTCCAATGAGAATAATTTACAGTAACACTACAAGACTTGCAAGATTTGCCTAGAGTTTAGCTGAAGTGGCCGATGAGAATTCCATTCTTTAATTAGTACTTTTTAGTCTAATGGCCGAGTGTGTTTCGTGTTTATTAGTTGGTTTGCCAAGTGTGTAGACAAATTTGGTACCAAAACTTTTCCTGACCGGCCAGTAATCCCCGAGCACACCATGTGGAAAAAAAAGAGACTAGGTTACCGTGGGCCACTTGACTGACACTCAGCAAATCTTGCAAGTCTTGTAGTGTAATAAAGTGTTGATATTTGTTTTGGAGCTTCAAGAATCAAGAGTGAGATACATATCAAAAGGCAGACAAAATGGTGTGTGGGCAACATGGGGCACTAGGTATAAATAAGGGCACCTATCAGCTATGTAAAGCTAACAATGATTATCACTCCTCAGGGGCATATGGTACGGCTTCAAAATTTCCACTGGCCACAAAATATCAAACCCATAACTCCTAAAAATTAAATGACCGGACTTCTGAGTA
This sequence comes from Eragrostis curvula, assembly GCA_007726485.1. Lineage (NCBI taxonomy): Eukaryota > Viridiplantae > Streptophyta > Magnoliopsida > Poales > Poaceae > Eragrostis > Eragrostis curvula. Next base: position 27,012,931 of record CM017440.1, on the reverse strand, counting down.
ATTTTTTTCCAATGCAAGAAAAACATGCAAATTAGCATGTGGGTATGTTATCCATGTTTTCTTGTGGGCACAAAAGAACAAATAAATTTGTAGTAATCACTAGACATTGCATTGTTGTTTCAATGCATGAAAAGTACGCAAAATAATTCATGGAACCATGGCTTCCAAATTCTGAAATTGATACATGTTTTCTAGCTACTAAAAACTGGTACCATGTTGCAAAATAGGTTTTAGAAAGATTAACTTATATTTAGATTATGTTCTAGTTTGTGTCTTAGTCGGCATTCTAACATAGCTAAATTCATGCGACATGTTATTATGAGCAAACTATTCAAAGTTGTTCACTGGTAGCACAAACTATTCTAATATAGCTAATAATGGACTATCCACTCATATTCGGCATACTAAGAACCATTTTAGCAACACCGTAAGTAAAATTCATATGCATCATCTTCACTAGTGAGAACAAAATGTTACTGATTTTAGGGGCAACCGATTTAGCAACTGCAACTATATCTGGCCATAAATTTGCATACATCAAATCTGATAAAAAATCTCCCACGCCTCTAGATGAATACGGAGCTAGATGGAACGAACTAACCAAGAACCAAACTGGACCGACGCAATAGATTGCATATGAGGAGAAGATTGTTCGAGATGGTTGCCTTACCACCGAGTTTGGGTCTGGTATCAGCTCGTCTTCAGCTTAAACTGAGACCTTGTCCTTTCCCTCCTCCTTCCTGTCACAGTCGAGCAACCAACACCCTCCCCAGCGACGGTCATCGCCGCCTCTGCCCGCCGCCATCGTCATTGTGCCTTCAATACACGCTTGCTTGCTAGGGCTTTTGAGGTGAGACGACTGGTATGGTAGTAGGGGAGCTCCTATGCATAGGATGTCCTATAATTAACAATCAATAGAACGGCCCAATAGCCCATCAAATTTGAATGGCCTAGCCCATCAACATTTGAAATAGAAGAGTCAACATTTCTGTAAATCAATTTCAACATTTTTAGACCTGAAATTAACATTTAAAAAAAAACGTTGATCTAGCACAAAAAAAATATTAACATAGTACATTCAAAATGTTGACGAAAAATTTGAATTTTAAAAATTCAAAAAATATTCATATTGGATCTCATTTTGTAGAATTAATTGTAACAAACACGTAGGTTCAAACGGATTTGAAAACGGACTTACGGTTTGGGAGAAAAATGCGTTTAAAATTTGAAAACCGGTTCTTTTTTCTCTCCTCCCACCGCCCCAATAGAAATCCGCCACGTGTTAGCATCTGATTCTCTTTCTTTCCACCTGCCTAAATCTGATGTGTTGATCTAGTTTCGTACGAATCTCAAATATTATTCTATTAAAGTTTAATTGTAGGCCGCCTTCCGTATAGGATTAGCCTGACAGTAGAGGGGTCACGTTCTGGCCTAGCCATTTTATATTTGCCTTCGGGCCGGCCCAACAACACGACAGCCCGAGAAGTGGGCCTTCTGAAACTTATAAACCTTGCGCCATCGCACGCGTCACGTCGCGCCCGCCCTGCCCTGTTTCCCCGCACGTCTGCGCCCGCGTCTGCTCAGGAGCGCGAGAGAGAACCCCGGCCCGTCCGTACCCGCGCCGTGCAGTATGCCCACCCGCACCGCTCACCGCGAGCACGTCATCCTCTCCGGCCGCACCCCTCGCACTCTCCGGTGTTCAGCGGACACCACCAGCTCGGGGCAGCGGGCGGCGGTGCCGGCGAGAAGCATGCGCCGCCGCCGCCGCGGCGGTCTCCGCGCGCGCGCGGTGAGACGGGTCCCCAGATCGACATCACCGCATTCCTCTACCTGATCCGCGTGGAGCTGCTTCGGTGGCTCGACGGGACCGTGCGCCTTCACCGGCGCGCGAGGTTGCCCCGTCCGCGGCGGCCCAGCATCTCCAACCCAAATGGGCGTATGTCCCCGGCGGTCCGACCTTGCGCACGGCCACCTCCACCGTCGCAAAAGACAGAGGCGCGCCCACGGCGTGCGAGAGCGCGACGGAGCTGAGGCCGCGTCAGGGTTTGGGGCCGGGCACCGACGCCGTCAGTACGGCGCGCGCGCACGCTGGAACACGGCGTGCTCGCGAGCATCGTGCTGTCACGTGTCGGGCTCCGCCGATGCCACATTAACTCATTCATATGTTTAAATGACCCTGGTCAAGCACTGTCCGAAACAAACGGAGCATGCTTCTGTACGGATGGCGCAGTATGATCCCATGATTTAGCCAGTCATCTTTGCTGATATTCAGTTTGGGTACATCTTCCTGACAACCTCTGCTGGCATCATGGATCATGAAGAAGCCACGAGGAAGAACGTCGGTGGTGGCAAAGTTCTCGACTTCTTTTAAAGAAACTGGAGTTTTTAAAACGTAATTTGGATTGCTGTAGTAGGCTGTTTTTATTGAGATGTGATGGATCCTGAGCCTTTTTTGGTGATTCTGAATTCTGCTTTTGTGATGTTGAATGCCCACCAGGCAGATGTCTCCAGAGTTAACTGGCTGGTATGTATCTTGGGCCGTAATTATGCATGAAGTGTTAGGGACTCCTGATTAGTCTTAATGAGGATACAGGTAGCCAGTACGATGAACTAATTTCGGTGATAACTGGTTGCTTAGTGAAATTATTCTGCTAAAAAGGAGCTATTACTCGATGTTAGAGCAAAACGCGAAACTGCACAACTAAATAAATCTCCCTGTAGTGAATAATGGCATGATGGCATCTAGTTATGTTGTACAATCAACGCATTTCAGAAAAATTGCAGCGTGCGGGTGCTCATGTTCCGCGTACATCAAATTGTTCAGGCGTTGTTAAATTACTGTGACCATTCAGACGATTATTAACATTCATGTTGGAGCTTCAGGTGCCTGCAGTCCTCGGGATAAGCAAAACTCTTCCAACAATGACATCTACCTCAACAGAGCAGCAGCTCCGAACCGAAAGACTACAGAGTGGATTCATCAGGATACAAATCATTTCACCTTGAGAAAGTTTCTAGACCATTTCCAAGCGTTCAGCTCCCATCATACGTCAAATTTGGGAGTTGATGGGCCTGTCGGGGTGAAGATTCGGTTTGGGCCTGGGCCAAGTCGTGCCGCTTCGGGACCGTGCCGCCGCCTCAGTTGGAACTGTGGACCCTCTTCTAAAAAAAAAAAAAAGTTGGAACTGGACCCGCCCCAACTTCCGACTCGAAAACCTGCTCTCAGTATCCCCGATCAATCAATAAATCAATCCAAAAGCGAGCCACACGCCGTGATCGATCTCGCTTGCCGTGCGTGGAGCTTCGAGGATGTTCGGCGGTCCGATGAACACGGGCTCCACCTTCGAGCTCAATCACACACCGGCGAAAGAGGAAGAAGAGGAGATCGGTACGAATCACCTAGCGTCGCAGAAAGAGGCGGAGGAGCACGCTGACCAGAAGGAGGAGGAAGAGGAAGAACACATAAACTGGGTCGAGATGCCGGTGGAGCACGTGCGCTGGGTCCTGGGGAAGAAGAGGGAGAGCGACCCCGTCCCGACCCTCGAGGAATTCGGTCTTTTCACGCAAGAGGATTTCGACAAGAAGGATGCGGACATGCTCATCCGCAGGTCCATCGCCTCGTTGCAGGCTTCGCAGGACGACTTCTTCGAGTACCAGACTTGGGTGCGCGAGGTTTTCACCAACAATGGCAGTGTCATGGTTCCGGAAGACGTCCTTGGCCCCAAGGATGAAGCGTCTTCACTTTTCACAGAATCGAGTCGGTACGCGCTGATGAACAGACGCAACAGTACATCACATAAAAAACATAAATTTACATCTTTAAGTTATTAAAAGTCTTAAATAATTTAAAACACGTGAGTAGTACAGCGGAAGTCTCAACTATACCAATTCTACAACAATCGACGATACATGGCCGCACATCGAAGCCCGCGACGTGGACCTGGAGGAACTCCACCAAGCAGCAGTGTAAACAATACTACCTGCACAAAAACATAAAGAGCCAAACCCTGAGTACTGGTTACTCAGCAAGACTTACCCGTCAACGTGACTAACTACAGCCGATTCCTAGCATGCAAAGGCTACAAAGGGATAGGCTGACTCAATTGCATAACCCGCACTAATTACTTGGTCCTTACTTTTAAGTTTTATTTCAGATTAAGTACTTAACCAGTAAAACAGTGTACTTATCTCTAAAACAGGTATAAAGTAACAATACATCAGATAATCAGTATAGCAGTAAATAGATATAAATATAACAGTAATCAACTAGCATAATCATATCATCAACCATATCACACTACGAGGTGACTCGGTGAGTAAGGTTGCTCTTGACCGAGAGCGGCGGCATCGATGTACATCCTGCAGGAGAAAACCTGACCACACGCCGCACACGCGTAAAGTCGCATGCGGCAACTATTCGCAAGGATCCCCCTGAAGCTAGGCTGGGTCCAACCCCTCTCGAGAAAGGCCTTCCCGCACGGTCCCCGTCCCAGACGTACGCCCCGATTGGGAAGCATCCTTTCTCTCCCGAATACCATGATAGAAAGGGCAGGCTTCCGCCGCACACCAGGGCAACCCAAACTACTAAGTTTACTAGGCCCATAAAAACACTAGCATGTGATCAGTACGTTCGAACTTGCTCAACAGGGCCAACAACGGACGGTCCTTAATCGACACAGACGGGGCGACACCACCGTGAAGGCTCAGCCTTCTCCAACCATCCTATACAAGCAATTCCCCGTCCGGTCTCAACAAATCCTAAATCCAGCTAGTACAATCCAGGGTTATTCCTATCATGCGAGTGGAACCTACCACTCGACTTCTACCGTCCGCTATCCACTAAGCCTAGCAAGTTCTAACGTAACCTAGACCACATCTACAAAAATAGGACACAAGATAGGATATAGAAGGGAAATCCTAATGCAGTTCTAAGGTTTCACATCAACTCTTAATAAACCTAATGCACAATCAATTACTAGCCCCAACCAAGTGAGAAAATAAAATCCTAAATAGGGAGGCATGCACCGAGGCTTGCCTCGCTCAGGAGTGCAGATAACTAGGTCAGCGGGGTCAGTGTCCTGCTGCGGCTGCTCCTCCTGTATCTCCTGGACCTGCTCCTCCGGCAGCTGGAAGTCGAGCGGCTCCGGAGTTGTCTCTGTCACTACACGTTATGACAAGGATAACAATGCAAGTCAGATGCAATAATATGATGCAAATTATAAATTTAATTACTTGATAGGACAGTCATTTGTACTGTGAGTACAAAAAATTAACTTGTTAATTACTTTCGTCTGAAGTATTCCTCTCATTGATTTTCAATTAAGTTAACCCTTTAATCAGTTTGAGTTGATTAAATAGATAATGTGATTTCAAAAATTAATTTCTGTCCAGTGGCATTTTTTTGGTGAAAGTAACCACTGGAAGTGATTTATGGTGAAGTTTGATGATTTATGGATGAAGGAATTATTTATAATAATTTATACAATGCAGAGAATGATTTAAATCATAATAAATTAATTAGACATCAAATGACAGTGGAAAAATGCTCTGTATGTGTGCTGTCAGATGCTTTACAAACATGCAAGAGTTCAGGATTTATTGAGCAACAGAGAATTCAATAGGAATTAAACAAATCTTTCATCAATCTGAGCATAAGGAAGCTAAAAAAATTGGTTTCATAATTTTTGGACTTGTATTCGATTTATTGTGCATTTTACAAGTTCCTGGTAATTTCCGATGATTTACAGATATTCGGGAAATGAATTAAAAGTGGGCGGACCAATCGGAACGGGGCAGCACAATCGGATACAAAGTCCCGGCCACACCAGATCTGACCCGGCCACACTGGATCCAGCCATTGGGCGCGCAGCCACACACATGGTCACACGGGGGTGGAGCACGAGATCCGGCGTCGACGCACAGGATCCCCGGGCTGCGGCCTGCGGTGTGCTGGCCAGAGGCGTCGCCAGAGCGCGACGGCGACCTCGCCGGAAGGGAGTTTCCGACGGCCTCTAGCGAAAATACCAGCACAGGGAGGGAGCACGCGAGGCGTAGAGCTCACCTCGTCGAACGGAGGCTCGTGGGGATGGCCGGAACAGGCTCGGTGACGAGAAACGGCGGGTCGAGGGGGTTCAGCGTCGTCGCAGGGACGGAGCAGAGCTCGGCGGCGTCTTGTAGCAGGGAGGAGAGCTCCAAGGAACTGCAGGGATGCTTGACGCGGGTGGTGTCGTTGTCGAGGAGGTCCGGAAGCTGGAGTTCGTCGTAGTGGTTGACGGTGAGGTCAACCGGCGGTGGGAACGAGCTCCGAATTCGGCGACTCCGCTGCGGAAGAAGGTAAAGGGTGAGTTCCGAGGTGTCCTTGACCGAGCGGGGTAAGCCAAGACGCAAGGAATCGAGCTCGGACTCACCGGGGAAGACGCAATCGATGACGAGGTTAGGGAAGCTCGCCCTCCGGTCATCGCCGCAATGCGGCTCGATTCGCGAGCCTCGCGCGGAAAGGAACAGTGAGAGTGGCAGGTAAAGCTGGAGAGCTCCTTTGCGCAGCTCCTGGTTGCAGGGCTCGGCAGCTCGATGAGGAAGCTCGACGAGCTCGAGCTCGTTGCAACAATGGTGCGCAGCGGCGGCTGGAGCTAGGGTTTGGAGGAGAATGGTGGGCGAGAGAGAGACCGGGAGAGAGGGCGGCGTCGTTTTGAGGGCTCGGCGTCCGCGAACGAGTGGAGGAGAAGGGCGCGGCGTGTCTCCGGTCGCCGGCGGCGACCGGCGGCAGCGTTCTGCGGTGCTCAGCGAGAGGGAGGACGATGATAGGTGGGCTCCACGGTATCTTTCAATTTTTCGGATTTATTCAAAAGCTGATTTTTCCCCAAACTTTGGCACATAAAATGGCCTAGCAAACAAGCTCTAAAATTCGCAAATTTGGTACCGTTGGAAAGCTCCTGAAAAGTTCTATCCACTGGACAAAATGCACATCTGGAATCAAAATGGATTTCAAATGGCAACATTTCAAATTTGATCACCTTTTCAGCTTTGGGGATTTTATTGAGCTGTCAAATGAATTTCTAAAATCACCAGAACTTCTCCAAAATTATTTCTCTTTGTCCTGCATACACTGGTATTTTCGTTTGCTCACGTTTTTATTGAAAATTTTGAATTCCTTCACAAGCCATGGTTTGAGAATTATTTCCATAAATGATTTCGAATTTCAATTTGAATGGCTTTTAGTTCTTGTTCAATTTGAGTTGATCGCACAAGCTGCTTTTCAGTGACACAGGGTGTCACAAAGGACGAGCTGCAGAAATCGATAGATGAAATTTGGTATAAAGAGGATGGTGACGCTGATGCCAGTGCCGGCGATGATGTTTCCATCTCTGACGAAGAATCACTGACACCCAAGTGAGATAACGAACCCACGGCTCCTTGGCAATTTCCGATCTGATGCCATGTCCTAATATGTCATCATCTATGTGTGGAACCTATGTGCAATCTGTTACAGATTGGTCCTCTGATTGGTTGAATTCAAAACTTGTCTTCCATATTTTAACTGTTTTTTTAATGTTCTGTGCCATGCTTTACACTTTGCTCAGTGTTGTTACAGTGACAGTTGATATTATTCCAGTGATATTTATTTGGCTTACTTCACTTGAATGTTTTCTGAAACCTGGTTCTTTGCTGAACATGACACGCTACCTTTTTTGCTAATGAGATAAGCTGTTGTCTCTTTTGTTAATTTCCATGTCACATTAATTTCATCGCTAAAAGTTTCAAAGTTCTGTATGATTACTTTTTCTTTTTTCTCTTTTTTTTATGTATTCAGTTTATCATTTTTGTTAGAATATAATATTGGTAGCTTAGATATTGCATATCTAGACTGCCATATGTATTTAGGGAGGTGTCTTGTCTCAAGTCTTGTACTCTCATATACTAGTACAAATGCACGTGCGCCACGCACGTGTTCAAAAAAAATGCACCACTTGGCAAGACCTTTGTTGCATAAATTGGAATTCCAATGCATCTTTAATGGAAGATAAAGAGGAAGGACATAGTAGAATTGTGATACTACACATTGATTTCTCACTCACATAATAAATTTACTATATGTAAAAATGCAATGTAGCTTTATCAAATTAAAGGAATCATGAAAATTTAATGTAGCAAATTTTTTTATTGAAATAGACGCGTGGTCGATGTGCTATTTTTTTATTGAAATAGATGAATGCACATGCGTTGTAACGAAAGAAAAGAATCACCAGATAATATAGCCTATTCGATTAAGTTAACACATGGAAAATTCGAGAATCGACTACCTTTGTATTTCAATCAAGAAAGAGGATATTATTTGTTAGTAATAGCATGGCCATCAAAGTGTACAGCTATTAAAAATATTTACATTCATATGCTCCATGTTATTTGGTTCCATACTTCCTTCTTGCAGTAATTCTTCGAAAATAAAAACTATATAAGGATAATCTGCACTGAAAAATCATTTGCAAATGTGTGATGAATTAATTAAATCATATGTTAATTAATTAGCATTTAACAAAGATGAAATTAGTGTATTCACACAGTATAAATAAATATCTAAAACATGATAGACCTTTCCGCCTGCAAGGTAGTTGCTCCTCCTTGCCCCCCTTCACTGTTTCCAACTGAGATCACATCTACCTAAAAGGTAAAAGGATGCATCGCTCAAGTGAGATAAACAGACTCTCCGAAATAATATGTGCAGATGGCAGCATTCCTTTAATTTCTTTAGCAGTCAGTAATAAATTATGTGAGCGTGCTCATGGAAAAGCTTCAAGTGAACCACTGTGAAGCTAAAAAACAGTCCAAGCTTCCATAGCGGAGTGCGTCCAGCGATGAGCTTCTGCAGCACAACCCCAATCTCAGCTGCATCAACCTTGTATTTCGAGATGTAGAAAGTAAAAATGCCAAGAGTTAATATCAATAAAGTGATAATAATTGCAGGAAAGAGTGTAACATTGCTGGCAATATCTTCCTGTTTTATAAAATAAATGGAAATCAGTACACCACTATTTTCTTCTGATATATCCATTTCAGATCCTCACCATCAAGTTATTCAAATGGGCAATGACCATCAGAGCTAAAAATAATAAATAATCTTTTCAGTAAGTAGCAGTGCCGTAAGAGTTGTGAGGCAGGAACACAATCTTGAGGGCACTCCTTATTAAGAATAACAAACAAGATATATGACATGGCAAAATCAGAAATACCTAACTTCAGAGAATTTATACTTGCCAACTCGTGAACAACACAGGTATTTTTCCTAGAACACGGTATTTCCGATAACAAGCTTGTGAAATTGATTAAGGAAATAACAAGGTGAAATACTAACTTTTGGTTTAGATACCAATGCACAGGCGCCATGTACAGGTATTTGTCACACCTGGCAAGACCTTTACGATATGAATTGAAATTCTAATTTTATACATGGAGTTAAGTTGAAATTCCAATTTTGTACATGCGTGTGATGGAAGGTGCACATGCATAAACAATGGCCACACATCATTTTTTGTTCACCAAACACATCAGACTCGAGGGGGATAGCGACAATGAGAAGTTAGATTGAGAAGACTCCATATTTTCTCAAGCACTGTCAATGATCAACCGCACAAATCAAAACAGACATCTCAGCATACCAAATACAGCTGCTGTATTTGCAATTTATCCAAGAAGATCTTACTCGTAAAACCTTTGAGAAAATATAATGTCAATCCTGTTTTACACATAACAAGGTTCATCAAAAGAAAAGCAATATAGCATAACCAAAAATAAATGTAACCGGGTATAAAAGAAATACTACTAATTGCAATAATGTGATTTCATCCAATTTATCTATTATTGAATACAGCTGCATTCAACTAACTGAGTATTGCCACTATAAAACAAACAGTTAGTTTAGCAATCCAAAAGACACATGATTTTTGAGGGAATACCTAACTGAAATGCAACAACAACAAAAAAATCAGATGGTCTGTGTTCACCTGATTCCTTCTCGTGTGTAGCAAGTCCAGAACGCTAATGTCAAGCCTCACTCCAAACCCTGTAAAATGGCATCCTATTAATCAGCGCTAATACAATTCCATGGTACTTATCTATGTGACAGTAGAAAACACTTTTTAAAATACAGAAAGACAGTTGGAATTTCAGGTAATTAACCAATCAGAACAACATAAGAAGATGAAACACCAGATTGGAATATGTAGAACAATGCACTGCCCAAGCACCAATGCTATTCTCCTTCAATGGCATGATAGATGATTTGTGTTACACCTACAAAACGTAGATCAGTAGAATCAACGGGTCCAACTGCTCCTAACTTGGGGGGCTCTCTCTTCTACTTCTTCCTTGTCTGTCCTCCATCTCCTGATCTCCAGAATATGCATGCAAACATTATTTAATAACTTGCTCATCAGAGGGAGAACATGAAGGTTGGAAAGAGTTTATATTAAGCTAAACTGAGCTTGCAAAAGAAAATAAAACATCATACTGATGTTGATTCCCTCAGCAAACCTGTCATGTGAGATACTGGAAAAGAAATATGTCACTTGCAATTCCGTACTTGGAATTTTGTACTGTGGCTCCAGGGCAAATAACCCGTGCTTGCTATTTGACTCACATATGGCCTCTGCCTCTATGCCAGTCAATGCAGCCAACCTTTTTTACCATAATCAGAAGAATCAGAACACCGATGTCAAAAAGAGGAAACGAAAAAAAAGAGGAAACGAAAAAAAAGAGGAAACTAAAAAGTAAATTTAGCAAATTGAAACTGAACAGTACTTACACCATATCACAGAGGAAGAACGATGACATATTGCAATGCCATAACATCAATTGCAGCAGATAATGATTTGTTGGTCAAAAGAGTATATCCTGGTAAGGATTAAATAATTCTTCAGTAAACAAAAATGCACATAAAAAAGCTGAAGTCGATATATACAAAGGCTACCTCCAGTAATACCATCATTGTACTTCTATCATGCCCTGGCAAGTTAATAATTTGAAATTTATTAGGGCCAAATCTTAAAAACCCTGACAGGTTGCAGATGTGAGCAATGTAGGCTACCATGACAGGTTACCGTGTCTAAGGCTACAATTTCAGGTTGGATGCGATGATGACAACGACGGAGTTGATGACATTTGGGAAGATAAAAAAATGCAGAAGATACCTATGGGGCCAAATGATGGACCTGCTGCTCGATTGGTGCCTGTCTTTCCGATCGTTGCATATGATCTGATAGGCAAGGAGTTGACGAATATCCATCGCTGCGCCGGCTACAGAAAGTTGCCCCACCAACTCCGAGAAGACGCCGGCGATGGGATCAGAAACCTCTAGATTATTGAATCCGCACCTGGGAGGCGGGGACTGGATAGAAATTCAATTCTAAAGGCTTCTTGAGATGGATAGCGTTCAGTTTGGAGAAGTGAGGAGCTACCTTTTTCCTCCATAGGTTGTAAGACGGTGGATCTGGGTGCGGCAACGGGCCGGCTGTTTGGTCGACGGTACGGGCGGCGCGGATCGAGAGGGTGTGAGAGGAACTCGGCGCAGCAGGCCGGCGATGACCTCGACACCGGCGACACTACACCACAGAGGGCGAGGGCCTGTAGCGACGGGCGAAAAAGGCCTATAGCGGCGGACACCTTCAACCTCCGCTATCAATCTGTCGCTAAAAATCATGACACAGTAGCCGCGGGTGACCAAAACCGCCGCTAAAAAGCTATTTTTAACGGCAGGCACTGCCGTCGCCCGTCGCTAAAGAGAATTTACAAAAAAAAAAAAGGACCACCGTGGGTCCCAACCGGCCCTCCAGGCCGTCGCCGGGCTGCAGATCCGCCGCCGCGCCGCCAGGGAGGGGGAGGAAGGGGCCGCGCCGCGGGAAGGGGAGGAGGGGGCCGAGACGCCGCAGCCGCGCCGTCGGTGAGGTCGTCGCCGTCGTCGAGGTGGCGCAGATCCAGATCGAATCGACCCGCGCCGTCGTCGTCGTGGTGGGGCTCCGCGCCGCAGACGCCGTCGTCGTCGTGGGGGGGCTCCGCGCCGCAGACGCCGTCGTCGAGATGCCGGAGCTCCAGATCCAATCGCCCCGCGCCGTCGTCGTCGAGGCGGGGACCAGCACCGCAGACGCCCGCAGCAACGCCTCGGTGCCTTGTGCAGCCACGGCTTCGGCCGCCGCCACGCCTAGATCCACCGGTCGCCGCGTCGTGGATCCTCGGTGGCAGCGCTAATCCTGCCCGGGCTGAGGCGCCGCTCCCTCCTCCTCCTTCCGCTGCTCTCCTCGCGCCACACGACCTCCGCGCGCGCGGACGCGGCGGCGGCGCTGGCGAACCTGTCGCTGGAGCCGGAGCCGGAGCCTCAGCGCGGCGCGGGCACCGGCGCCACCCTTCCGGGCCCGCCACCGCCTGCCTCCCCGTCGGGGCCCTTCCCTCGGGACGCCCTCATCGTGTCGAGGAGCCTCCGCAACTCCGGCAGCTGCAGCGTGATCTCGTCGTCCCGGCGACCGGACGCGGCGGCGGCCTCCGCTGCCGCATCGGAGGAGGAGGATGGTGGCGAGCCGTCGGCGGCATAGGACCAGGTGTCGCGGCGGTAGCGCCAGGCGGAGGTGGCCTCAGTGAACGGCGACGGAGGCGGAGGCAGTTGAGCTGGTGGCTGAAAGGGAGGCGGGGAGGGGAGGAAGAGGAGAGTGGAGGCGACGGGGGGAATGGATAGGATAGAGGTTAGGGTTACGGTTTTATATAGGACGTGCAGTTTGTGGGCTGGGCCGGGGCAGAGGCACTAAATGGGCCGGGGCCGAATTAGTTTATATTTTGAACAAAAAGTAAATCATCTTTTTGTTAAGTAATTTGCAAACTGATCTAAAAAAAGAGTAATTTGCAAACAAATTATTCAAACAACTGCAAAAAATTATTTTCAGGCTTATATGTTCCATAATAACCCATTACCGAGAGAGATGAAAAATTAAATGGAAAATTCAATTGTTTGTAATGGACAATCAATTGTTCTAACTCCATACTACCATAAATATAATTATAATAATATTAAACTTTGTCAAAAAATTCTACAAATTAGCATGCCACCATTTTTTGAGTATTTGAGCTTGTCATAAAAAATTGAAATGATTTCACTAAAGCGAGAATGAATATTGTTCACAAATGGACACGTCTCTCTTATAGTTTCATACAACTTAAGTGAAACATTGAAGTTTGCATTACTTAGAATATTTTTTGAACTCGTATGAGCCATAAATTTGGACACAAGCTTCATTTTACCTTAATATAAGAAAATATGATGTAACATTAACATTTTCTATGAAAAACTTGTATGAAAATAATTACCTTAATAATATAAATTTAACAATACAAGTCATATAAAATAAAATATAAATAGATACCAGTAAACATGCCAACATACATTATTACATGAAAGAGCATGATTTTAGAAAAACATAGAAAAAGGAATCATCGAATTTGGAGTTTGTATGTGGGAGAAATACTACTTACAAATTTTAACTCCGGATTAAAAAGAGAATTATGAACTATTCTTGTGTTCTACGGCCTCTTATTTGTAGCGACGGTTGATGACGTCAACCGCGGCTAAAAATCGATTTGTAGCGACGGTTGATGCCGTCAACCGCGGCTACAAATGCTCCCATTTGTAGCGACGGTTGATGCCGTCAACCGCCGCTACAAATGATTTTTAGCGGCGGTTCATTTGTACAGTGCGCCCCTGTCTACTGTAGCGACCGTTGGCTTTCAAAACCGTCGCTACGGGATTTTGGGCACTGTCGCTATAGGCTCGTTTTGTTGTAGTGCGATCTCAATCGCAACTTCCTATTACAGAGTTCAAATACGCTAATCAACTACGGCATGACGATCAACTGAGTTTTGGAATGATGGCATGGCGAGGCGATAAGAAACGCTGCAAGTCACGTGACAGCTTTTGGAAACACCAAATAAACATGGCAAGGTTGATTTTTGTTTCCAAAAAACACTTGCTATGGAGAAAATATCTCCCATCCTCACAACCTGGTAAGTCATGCCATTTTGGAAAGAAAGGAAAACCAAGCAATTATAGGGGTACGGGTGGGTGCACAAATTTGGTGAGAAAAACCTTTTTTTGGAGCGTCACCGTCATGCAACATCCTATAGAAATCAACTTAACCCATCAGGGGGCGTGACGCTCGGAGATGCCCAGAACGATTCGGTGCGTTGGATTTTAGGCTCACGATATGGCAGGACGGTTCAGATGGCAGGGTAGATAGGATGGCAGGGTGGAATTGATTTTCCTCGCAACTAGTTCTTTAAGGGGTTAGATACCTGCTAAGAGTAAGGTTTTCAAAACCGAACAAACTGGTCCGATTTACCGCTAAAACCAACATTGTGTACGGTAGCAAAATGACCGGTTTCCCAGTAGCAGCTGTCCCGGGTTTTTTCGGGATTGCAAACCCTGGCTGAGAGGCTTAATACAATTCAATCTATGCATTGTACGCAATTTATCCCCTTTACAATTTTCTTATTTGCAAAATCCACATGTGGATCCGTTGATGCTTCTTGTCCTTATATGTGATTGTATATAAACAACCGTTAATTCACTATTCAATTTGAAAAGATTTTGCTCATGTTCGACATCATATGTTCTTGGTTTACAAGAATTGCATTTGGTTTAATTGAATTGTTGCCAGCTGTAGGGCTGACAACGGTGTGGGTTAACATGTGTAGTTGTTCGCGTGCTGACTTTCATCTATGGGCAGCTGGCATATACTTAATTAAGGCCCATACAATTTGCACGGCTCCTTCCCATATACACCTTGAAATGCAACAGCTGGGACGGTCCCGAGATTCCACCTGTGTTCCGGCATTCACGTTCTCTACTTGCTGTAAAACTAAAAGCCATTGTGCCATTGCCATTCTTGCCTGCTCGATTTCTGTGCTTTTTTTTTTGAGCGTTTAATGGCAGGTGTTCTGCCCATTTCATTAAGAAGAGTTCAAGAAAATATGTACAGGGTTTGTTTTACAATTGAGGGACTACTCTTGATCGGGGCTTAACGCCAGCCTCCATTGGAGGATGTCTTGCTTGACGAAGTTGGCGAGCTGCAGGGCTGGCATGGCCTTGTTGTCGTAGTAGCGCCTACACCTTTCCTTCCATATGTTCCAGGCAGTGTAGATGATTGCTTGTGCTCGCTGTGCGTAGTTTGGTGTGCCCGGCAGTCCCACCATTGACGTCCACCATTGCTGGAGGCGCCGGTAGCGCTCTGCTGGTAGGGGGAGCAGGGTGAGGCCCGTCGACGGCGCCAACACCGCCCAGACCTCAGCGGAGTAGGTACACGTTGCCAGCATGTGGGTGGTAGTTTCTGGTGTAGTTCGGCACAGCTGACAGATTGCATTAGCCTGTCCGCCCCGTTTGATTATTCTGTCAGCTGTCCAAAGCTTGTGCTGCAGAGCCAACCAGCTGAAAAATTTGCATTTGTTCTCGGTCTTGCTCTTCCAAAGCCGCCCCCAATCATGATCAGCATAGGAGCCAGCGAATTGTATGGCATACGCCGACTTAGATGTGTACTGACCATTTGCTGTGAAGCGCCACGAGATAGAATCTTCGGAGTCGTTGAGGTTGACGTCGCGCAGCAAGCGCCAGAGCTGCACAAACTGTGTGATTTCCTCCTCTGTGGTGATCCGCAACATCCCCCTCATCCAGCTGTTCGCCGTGAGCCCCTGAGCAACTGTTCCATTCTTCCGCCATGCCAATCTGAACAGTCGCGGTGCTATCTCCTTTGGCACGTTGCCGTCGAGCCAACGGTCATGCCAAAAGCTTGTTCGGGAGCCATTGCCAATCTGGATGGAGGTGCAGGCGCGGAACAGGTCGGCTTCCAAGGACGTGATCTGTAGTGGCATGTCGGACCACGGCCTAGTAGAGTCTGTCCACTTGAGCCACTGCCAGCGCAGTCTCAATGCCCGGTTGAAATCAGCAAGGTTCAGAACACCTAGTCCACCCAGGTGCTTCGGCCGCTGCACCCTTTTCCAGTTTACTGCACAGTTTCCGCCCCGGGCCTCTTCTGATCCCTTCCATAAGAAATTCCTTCTGATGCGGTCAATCCGTTTGAGTGCCCACTTGGAAAGGGGGAAGGCAGACATGTGGTAGGTCGGGATCGAAGAGAGAACTGAATTCACCAGTGCCAGCCGCCCTGCCTTGTTGAGAAGCCGTCCCTTCCACCCCGGGAGACGGGCTGCTAGCTTGTCAATGATCACTTGCTCATCTGCACGTCTCAAACGGCCGAGCCGCAAGGGCAAACCAAGGTATTTGCACGGTAGCTCTCCCCTTTTCACCTCAAACTGACCCAGGACATGGTCTAAGTCAACTTCATCGCAACGGACCGGGAAGACCTCAGATTTCTGAACATTGGTGTGTAGTCCCGTCGCTTCCCCAAAGTGTGCTAGGATCTGCTTAAGGTTGTTGATGTCCTCTGACTGTGGGCGGATGAACAGACATGCGTCATCTGCGTAGAGGCTCGTCCGCAGCTTGATGGGTGATTGGCCAATGGGGCTGAGCAGACCTTGAGTCGTCGCTTGATCCAGGAGGCGTTGGAGAGGGTCCATGGCAAGAATGAAGAGCATCGGCGATAACGGGTCCCCCTGCCTCAACCCTCGTCGGTGCTTGATCGGCCTTCCTGCCTCCCCATTTAGGAGGATGCGTGATGTTGTGGTGCCCCAAGTGATTGCAACAAGATCTCGCCACCTTTGCCCAAAACCGATCCTCTCCATGACTTCCAGCAAGTATTCCCATCTGACACTGTCGAAAGCCTTGGCGATGTCAAGTTTCAATAGGAGCATAGGAGTTTTTGTGCGGTGGAAGTGGTGAACGGCACCTTGGACATACTGAAAGTTGTCTTGAATGCTGCGGCCCTTAATGAAAGCACTCTGGCTACGCGAGACCAGGTTGTCAAGACATGGAGCGAGCCGATTGGCCAGAATCTTCCCCAAGATTTTTGCCACGCTGTGCATAAGACTAATCGGGCGGTAATCAGACATAGAAGCTGGTTCCTCACGTTTCGGCACAAGTGTGATGTTGGCCGAGTTCAGTAGGTTCCAGCAGCCCCCACGCAGCTCATAAATTTCCTGAATGGCCAATGTCACATCTGTTTTGATAGTGGCCCAACAATGCCTAAAGAAGGAACCAATGTAACCATCAGGTCCCGGGGCCTTTTCTCCTGGCGCCTCCATGATAGCCTTTTTTATCTCATCTTCCATGATTGGTAGATCAAGATGGCCGAGGTCATGCTGCTCGATACCTAGCATATCCCAGTTCAGAGTCAAGGATCGGTCTCTGCGTGTCCCCAGCAGTTCCGTGTAGTGGTGAAGTAGGGCTGCAGCCTTGGCAGTCTGCGTTGTGTGTGTTGTTCCTTGGTAAGTGAGAACCGGGATGTGGTTCTTCCGCCTCCTGCCATTGGCGCGAAGCTGGAATAGCTTCGTGTTTGCATCGCCTGCCTTGATCCATGTGAGACGGGATCGTTGCTTGACCTTGATTCTCCATATGGCCGCCAGGCCAAGTATTTTATTTTTCGCCTCCCGGCGTAGATTCATTTCCTCGTCAGTCAGCGGCCTTGTTTCTTGGAGCCTATCCAGGTGCAGGACCACTTTCTGTGCAATGGCGGAATCTTGTTTGAGTGCTGTCTGCCGTTGCTTATTCCATCGCTTGAGGACTTTGGCTAAACGCGCTAGCTTGATGTGTAGCACCCTTGCCTTGTTGGTGGAGTGAACAGGCATGTCCCATGAGTTCTTGACGATGTCATTGAAGTCCGGTAACCTGAGCCAAAAAGTCTCGAATCTGAATCCCTTGTACTGACGGTGAAAGGGTGAACAGGTGAGGAGCATTGGACAGTGATCAGAAACAGAGGTGCCAATTGCTTGAAGATAGCAGCTGGGGTGTTCAAGCTCCCATTCCCTTGTGCAAAAGACATGATCAATTTTGGTGAGCGTCGGGTCTTGTGTTTCACTAGACCATGTGAAGCGACGACCATGCAAATTCAGTTCCTTAATTTCTAGCTCATCAAGCACCCAACGGAAACTATTCATGAGCCTTCTGTTAATTCGGTCATTGTTCTTGTCACAGGCTCTATAAATTAGATTGAAATCACCAGTGAGAACCCATTTGGCCTGTACCATTTGCCGGACCTCCTTGAGCTCATCCAAGAACAGCAGCTTGTCAGCGTCGGATTGCGGACCGTAGACCCCTGTAAGGCACCAAGTGCCCCCGTCTGCCGTCCGCCTGATTGTGGCTGTCACCGAGTACTGTTTGACCGACACATCTCGGAGTTCATAATGTGCTTGAGAGCACGCAATGATGACTCCCCCACGGACCCCATCTGCCAAAACTGATGCATAATTCCCCAGAAATTGCGGACCCAAAATGTCACAAATGGCCGCATCATCAACAACCGAGAGCTTAGTCTCTTGCAAGCAGACAACAGTGCAATGGTGGTCAGCTACCATATCCTTGACAACCTGCCTCCTTGCTGGGCTATTCAAACCACGCACATTCCAGTTGAGCAGGATACAATTGTTGTCACAATCCATTAAACAAACTGAGCACCAACAGTAGATTGACTGAACAAGGACTGACTGAACATGAACTGACTGAAACCGAACAAAAGAACACAGGCACACGAAACTGAACATTGCTGTGACGAAAACAAGAGAGGCAAACTATCCTCTTCCTAAGAACTGCAGGGTACGGTAATTGGTTGTGATCCATTGGGAACATTCAGATCACCCGGGTGCATATGCGGAGCTGCTATCAGACGGCCTCCTTGGCCGCCGTCGAGGCGAGGAGATCCGCAAAGGCATCAGGAGCATCATCCTTGTGAATGCCCTGGTACTCCTCCAGGCATTGGCGGAGCTTGATCCCAGCCGCCCTCTTCTTGCCCTCCGCCTCGCCCCAGAGCTTGATCCTGAGGTCGCGCGCGCGCTTGCCCGGGTCGCTCGAAGTGGGTGCTGGCTGGTTGGCGATGCGCTTGCTCTTCCGCTGCGCCGCCTCCTCGATGGTGTCCGCCCAGACCGGCAGGTGCTGCTGTGGGGGAGGCAGGGCTGGAGCCGGTGGTGGAGCCGCCATGGAGTCGAGGAAGGCCTGAATGGGCGCTGGTGGTGCACGGTCGTCGTCGTCGAGGTCGCGTGGTGGGGAGTTGAGGAGGTTGGCCGGCAGCGCACGCACCTCTGCATCGGAGTCGAGACTGGACCTGGAGCCGTCGCTCGGGGGTGGGTTGCCGGTGGAGTTGCTGGATGGGCCGGGGACGAACCCGAGGTGCATGAGGGAGCCGGCCCACTCGTCCAGCAGGCTGAGCAGCGGCGGGGTGGTGTCGAATGGGCCGTCTGGTGTTGGGGAAGAGACGGCCCATGTGGCACTTGGGTCGTAGTAGAGCGCGCTGGGCCGCCCGTATCCGCCATGGCAGTCGACTGCAGCCTCGAGCGTCATAGGATCAGCAGGGAGCGATTCGCGCAGCGGCTGCATGTTGAAAATGGCCTCCTGCTGCGGGCTGGTCAGCGTCAGTTCCTGCAGCACACCGGAAGCAGCCGAAATGTGTCGGGCACGCGGTGTAGACTCGCAGGCAGGCGTGTTGACCCCTTCCATCGTGGGAGGCTTGGGGCCGAAGGCAGCTGCTTGGCGGGTCCCACTGGGGCCAGCGCCGGACGCGCCCTGGGTCCCACTTGCTGAGCCGCCGTGCTGGAGGTAGGACTCGTCGCCGCGCGGAGCATGGTGAGCGGAGCGGCCGCCACGGTCGTCGCTGGACGGGGACCGATCACGCTTGGAGTAGTCGTCCCGATGCCGGCGCGCCGGCAGCTCGCGGTACTTGAGTCGTTGCCGGTTGTCGTCGCGGAAGGACGGCGACCAGTGGTGGGTGATCAGCTTGGGCCACTCCGCTGATGGCGAGGAAGGCGGGCGGTAGTCGAGGTGGATGATGACCTCATAGCCGAGTGTCGACGCCGGCTCCTCCCGTGGCGTTCGCCCCCCAAGCGCGCGCCAGTCGGGGAAGGTCCACATGGAGAAGGCGCGCTCCGGCAGCTCCTCCAGCCACAGGATGCCTTCCTTGGCGAAGCCGTTCGGCTTGGATGTCCACACGGAGACGCAGCAGCAGCCGGACTCCTTCTCCTCCTCGTCGTCGATGTCGATGCCTTCAATCAGGGTCATGGGATGGAAGAGCTTCTCAACGGCCTCCGCCTGCCGTGCATGCGCCGGAACCCCCTCGATGCAGAGCCTGACGCGATACTGAAGCTTGGCGAGCTCGGCATTGGTCATGCGAGTCCACGGCATGACGCGGAGGCGCACACCACCGATGGAGATGCCCGGGCGCAGTCGGAGCGCGCGGTCCCGGCAGACCGGGTCCGCGAAGTGGACGAGGTAGCCGCCAGGCGGGTGGCGCGAGACGTCGATGATGTGGCTGGGGATTTGGAGGCGCACGGCGAACTCCGCCTGGACAGCAGCACGGTCGAGGTCGCCGGAGCGGTCGGCGTCAACCACAATGGCCAGAACAGCCCGGTGGTGGTAGTCCCGCTCCGCCACCAGCATGTCCTCGGTGAAGGAGGCGATGGCCTCGACGAAGTCCGGTCGTCGCTGGGGGTGGCCGGGCTTGCTGAGCGCAAGAGCAATGCTACGGGCCGGCGGCATGGCAGCGGTGGTGGTTGCAGCGGGCGGGGCGACGGCGGCGGGAGGAGTACTTGGCTGCGGAGGAGGTGGCGATGACTTGGCGAGCGGTGGAGATTGGGTAGAAGTGGATTTGCAGTACCGCGCGCGGTGGCCGGAGTGAAAGCAAAGAATGCACTTGGGTGGGTCGCGGCAATGAGCAACCCGGTGGTCGGACGCCAAGCATTTGTAGCAGCGGCCACGGGCGCGTTGCTTGAAGAGCTCGGCAAGGTTGCCCGGCTTGCCCAGCCTTTGATGCTCTGGTAGGCGCAGGCCGCTCAGCCTCTGGTGCACAGGCACGCGCCGCTCGCCGAGACGTTGATGCACCGGCGCGCGTGCAGCTGCCGGTGCAGGCCATGAAAGCCTGTCGTGCACTGGCCGCCGCAGGGGAGCAGGCTGGTTTGCTTCTTTCCGTCTCCAGCGCTTGGGCCGGACCAGCTGCCATCCAGGATCTTCCGGCCGCGCATCTCCCCGCTGCGGCGCGTGCTCCGAAGCTTTCACCAAAATGGAAGGCGCAGGCTTTCTGCCCCTTCGGTTGGTGGATTGAAGAGGTGCCGGACTTGGGACAACCACCACCGACTTGAGCTTTGGACGCTGCGCCGGCTGGGAGAGCTCGCAGCGGCCTGTGTCTGCTGGCGCCTCTTCCCGGAGCAATAAAGCTTTGCCTTTCATGGAGGTGACCGTTGAAGTCGCGAGGAGGGCATCTTTGTAGGATAGTGGTTGGCTGGTAGCTGGATCCGGCGAGGTGCTGTCCCCCCTGACGCAACCAAGGTGACCAGAAGGCCAGCCTGGGCTAGGGGAGAAGGAGTAGTCGAGCTGCTCTGAGGTTGGCGAGGTGGATCTGTGGCTGGTAGGCGAGGAGGGTGGTGTGCGGAGATCGATGAGGTCAGTGAGGTCGAGGCTCGCCGGTGCCGTGGGGGTCGCCGGTGAGGTTTGACGTGGCTGGTGGTGTGGGCTTGAGGCGGCCGCCGCGGAGGGGAGCGTTGCAAGCGCTCCCCAGCCAGGGCCAGTTTCGAGACTCATCTCGCTTCCGTAGTCTTCAGTCCCTTGCCGCTGCAGCGCGGAATGATCTATTTCTGTGCTTTCTGCCGTGCCGTGTTGTTAGAGCATCTCCAAGCCCCTCATCCGTCCTCTCTTCTTGTTGTATTTAATGATACAGAGTAAAAATCGTTTCCAATGAAGCTCTCATCCATCTCCTAAGGATGAGAGGGCTCTCATGTTGCCTCTTTCGTCCCTCAATTGTAAGAGCCCCCCCCCCCCCCCCCCCCCCCCCCCCCAACCCCACCCCACCCCACCCCACAACACTTGCAACGAAGAGGCTCCCAAATGGATGGCATGTGGGACCATTAAGAATTGGGGACCAGATTTAGATAATTGTTGCAGATGATAGTGAAGTAAGGGTTCGAATATGGATTAGGAGGGTAAAAATGAGAGCTTCAATGAAAATACTCTTACAGAATTCCTGCCTTCTCGTGTTGTGTTTTTTTCTTGTCTTGCTTGTTCTCCTATCCATGGGAAGCAAAGCATTCTGTTTGGAGCCCTTTGGTCACGCATGTTTTTTTTTCCTGTTGCCTTACGATTGGCCGTCAATGCCATCATAAGAGGCCGTTAGTCTTCAATCGCTCACGTGTTTCTCGAGTATTTCAGGTGATTTTGATGATCAATTTTTCTGTGCTGCGGTCTAGGTTCATCTGCGACAGGTAGAATCTACAAGAAATTGAGTTAAGCACATGGATCCATGAAAGCCGTCGGCAACTTAGGTTGTGGAGATTCACACAGTGACCCACAAGATGGTCGGGCGACTCAACGGTTTCTTCAATTTCTTCTGCTGCAACAGGAAGAGATTTGTCCAGTTTTCTTTTGCACTGGCGAAAAACGGTCGGTACGGTTGGTGACCAGCAGTTCCATTTTTACTGGAATCGTCCCCGCTACAGACTCCAAGGCACTGGCGGAGCGCCCCATACGGCAGGGTGGGGCAGCTGCCCCACCTAGCCGGAGGTGATTTTTTTTACTGGAGCGCTCCCGTCAGGCCCGTCGATGAAGGAGGTAGTTTCGAGTTTCAGTGAGGGGAGTGATGGAGGAGCGAATAGGCACTCCATATTGCTTGTTTGTTGGCGTCGCGACCATTCATTGGTGCTCTAAGTGTGAGCTCGCCTCGCCTCGTCAATGACAGATAGAGAGAAAAGAACTATGTCTAACCGGAGGATGAAGACGACTACGTTTGCCTGGCCAAGTTGGTCCAAACATCAAAGTAGTGGGCTGACTGGGCCTGAATTTACAAACTAACTTTAACACATTTTGCATTTGGATCCAAAAAAAAGAGGAGTCTCCCAGGAATTTGGGGTCCTCAATTTCCTGGACATCGCCTTGCTCCCCGTTCCGACGTCCAGTGCTGTTCTGTTCTTCGAAGGACCGGTGAAGAAGCGAGTATTCGAAGGACCGGTAAAGAAGCTAGCTGCTGGGTGCTTGCCCTCACGGCCTCACCAGTTGCTCTTTGCACACGAGCTGTAGCTCTCCTGCTTGCTGTCTCATTCGTTTGTCCCACCTAAATTTTTGTGTGTGCTCCGCCACTGCTCCAAGGTTCTAGTTTCCTGATGATTTTAACGTGCGGACACCAACACTAAACAACTGCGAATTAAGTGCAGCAAGTGTGTGTGTGTGTGTGTGTGTGTGTGTGTGTGTGTGTGTGTGTGTGTGTGTGTGTGTGTGTGTGTGTGTGTGTGTGTGTGTGACTTACTAGCACCTCAGAGTTTCAGACGTCATATATATCAGTGCTCAATCTCCCTCTCGCAAAGCAGAACTAGATAGACAAGTTGAGATGGAGGCGAAGAAGCCGTACGTTATCGCAATCGTCATACAGATGATATACACTGGCATGTTTGTTGTCAGCAAAGCGGCCTTCGACCATGGGATGAACACCTTCGTCTTCATCTTCTACCGACAGGCAGCTTCGTCTCTCCTACTGCTGCCAATTGCAGTTTTGCTTGAAAGGTAACACTCTGATAACTAATTTGTGCTCCATTCAGTCACAAATACATTTCAATTTGGACATGCATGCATTAAGTTTTACTTGAATGTCCTTTTTGCTAATATTTTCTCAAATTTGTAACTTCATTTATTATTATGTGTTATTATTGTATTTTTGGCTGAAATCTTTAGTGGTTCTCATTTAATCTGCACAGGAAAAATTCACCACCCGTGTCATTCCAGTTGCTATTGAAGCTCTTCCTATGTGCCATAATCGGGTATTTCTTTTTTTTTTCTTAGTATTCTCATATTCAGATTAAATTTCCAGTTAGTTAATACGCAGGAAATGATTAACCCCTGTAGACATGTTTTTCTTCTTCTTTAGCCCGTATGTGTATACAGGTAGTGCAAATTTACTGTATCTGTAACTACTGTTTCTATTCCATCAAACTGCTACCAAACTGATAATTTGAAATGATAATTTGCAGGAGTACATTTACCTTAAACGCTATCAACGCAAGTATGAAATTCACATCAGCAACCGTGGCATCTGCATCATACAATGGCGTGCCTGTAGTCACCTTCTGCATAGCGCTTCTACTTAGGTACATAACTTGCTGTACCAAAATACTGCAAACTGATCGACTTAACCCATATAGGTAGAGACTTAATTATCCAGTGTTTGTGTACAACCTGCTACTTATGGATTGTTAATACATGGCATCCGGGAAGGAGGTTGTGAAGCTGAGGAGCCCCTCCGGCATAGCAAAGCTTACAGGGGTAGTGCTCTGTCTCGTGGGCGTCTTTGTCATCGCCTTCTATACTGGGCCTGCGCTGAGCCCTGTCAACCATCATCGCGCCTTTGTCATCCATTCTTCAAATACTCCAGGGCGCATGGCATGGATCAAAGGGACATTCCTCATGGTCCTCGCCATGTTGTCATTCTCCTTGTGGATCGTCATACAGGTAAAACGTTCTACTTGTCAATCGATGCGTCAGAGATATTGGATGCTAAATAACTTATGAGGAAACTGATTCTTCTGTAACTCCATGTACTTATACAGGCCGGGCTGCTTAAGGAATATCCGAACAAGATGCTTGTGACGTTGTCACAGTGTGTTTTCAGCACTGTGCAATCATTTGCTGTCGCGATTGTCGTCGAGAGGGACTTCTCCGAGTGGAAGGCTTGACTTCAGCTTGCTCGCCATCCTATACAATGTAATACATATGGTTTGGCACACTTCAAATAGAACCGTACAGCTACCTGTTTAAATGAACTGCTTTCTACGTGCATGGACGGATCAAATTGATTGGTCTAACAGGGGTTTGTGGTGAACGGAGTGTCCTACTACCTTCAAGCATGGTGCGTGGAGAAGAAGGGCCCTGTCTTCCTCACTATCTGGAACCCTCTCTGCCTTATCTTCACCATATTTTGCTCCACCTTCTTCCTTGGAGAGAGAGTTCATATGGGCAGGTAACCACATCGCACTACTTTCAGTAGCAGCAAGGGCAAACAAGTTGCGCACACCATCATTAACGATAGATCCATGACATGGTCAATGTTCCTTCCTGCTTTCTGACGGCAGCATCGTGAGTGGAATTTTTCTTGTCGGAGGCCTCTATAGTGTGTTGTGGGGTAAAGACAAGGAGAACAAGGTAGCGCGGTGTAATGAGGTGAGCAGGATCCAGGATGAGCAGAATGACATGGATACAGAAGAGAAAAAGGGGGGCACGGAAGGGGAGGAGAAAGGAACTGCAGACATGGCGGTTTAACAAGTGTGATGGCCCATATTTGTACATTAGTCTTCAATATATGCGCTCACAAACTAGACACAAACATTTCTATCTGAGACTGTAATATTGAAAAAATGTGATCTAGCAGTTTGATCGAGGGTATACTTTGCCAATATATCTTCAATGCATCTGATTACAAACGAGCTGTAATGTACAACTATTCTTTTGCAAATTACCTGAAAATTTCCATCTTCAACTTCTTTTCCAAATTACCTGAATATCAACATCTCCAACTTCTTTTTCCAAATTACCTGAATTGGGGATCTCACTTCCCTTCTTATTGGTTTTAGAATCATTGTCATTTCTTATTCCGCAAGAACAATATGTCAGTGTACCAATATAGATGAGCACACTATATCATGCATGCTAAGCAAATCGTCAGGACTGGAAACTGAACATTATGTTGGAATGGCATAATGTTGTTTGATGCTGATGTTCAGCATGAGTAAAGGGCATGGATTGAAAGAGCTCTAGCGGGTTTTGTTCGCTACAGGAGAAGCTCAGGTTCTTCAAACCATAGGAGTTTCACAGTGACCACGCACAGCTGAGTAGGCTGGGGATTTTGATACAGAATCCTCCAAGTCAACCTACTAATCAATACTAGCATTCAGTTTATATATTGCAGCAAGGCAGCAATCCCAAACAACACATCCTGAATTGGAACTTGTTCTTCCCCCCAATCTGAACCTATTGATATTCATCCTATTTGGCCTCCATTGCATCTGATTTCTTCTTTTTGCTACTACTGCTTTTCCCTTCGGCCTAATGGCATTTTTGCCATTATAAGTACAGTCAGTTTTAAAGAGAAACTGGCAACTCCACAAGAGATAGGAAATTGGCTGTAACATGTACATCGAACAGTTGAATTTTCCAGGATCTCTAGAATATAAGTATTAGATGACTGTCAGATAGACAGTCCCTAATTTTATTTCGTCTCTGTTGCCCTCGTGGCAAGTGGTCCGTCCCATGTGATCCTTTCTTTTCCATTATAGGGTGGCATGTAGGGATCGATATTTTATGGAAACTGTGATATATAGGTAATTGTAGACTGATATATATAATGAAGGTTGTCCAGGAAGGAAAGCTGTGTTTGAGTGTTGGCCATTTGAAAATAGATGTATCTCAAATTTAACCTTAACTAGCGGGTTGACTCATGCATTTGCGCAGCTAGTGTCACTATCAAACTATGGCTAATGTTGTATAATCCAGGACTCCTTATTATTTTTCTATTACTAATAATTGTGTCTGATTATTTTTTAGACAATAAAGATGGATAATTTTAAAAACACGTACAATGTATTTTGGGCTAATTATTTTATAATGGCAATGGTTGGTACTTTTAAAAATATGTAAAGAGTATTTTTGCCTAACTTTCCATATTGACAGTGTTTAGTAATTCTCTCAATAATGGTGGTAATTTATAGCCCTTGAAAGTAAACGCATGGTGGCTCGTTGACTTGACCAAATATTATGGTAATGATTCGCTTTCAATAATCTAAAAGATGTAGCCTTAATATGTTTGAATTATTTTTTTGTTATTCTAATGGACACTCGATACCACATCAAACTTCGCCTTATACTTGCTTTACTTGTACATCTGCACAAGGTAGAATCTCAACAAATTTGAGTAAAAGCACATATATCCATGAAAAGACTACATTGTCGTCGTCGTCGTAGGTTCTGGAAAACCTCACAGTGACCCACAAGATGGTCGGACGAGTCAACCAGCTCTTCAATTTACTTGTCTGCAACGAGTAAAGATGACAAATTTACTTTTGCGCGCTGGGGAATAGTTCAGAAGCCACTACGGTCGGTGACTAGCAGCTCCATTTGCTTAGCGTACGTCTTCCCAGCTATAGACTCCAAGGTCATCAGTGAGAACCAGCCCGGGGACTTTAATTTCGTGAACACCGGTTGTGAATTAGCTGACGATTCATATGTGTTCGCCAACACTAAACAACTACTGCTCCCAACGCGGCGACGGATCAACATACGTTTAGAATGACCATGACGATGACTTAGACTCTACATTATCTGCACATACAGTCATCAGTCATGGAGGACACACGCTGAAACTCTAGCTAGTAGGTCTCTCTCTCTCTCTCTCTCTCTCTCTCTCTCTCTCTCACACACACACACACACACACACACACACACACACACACACACACATCATTGCGCGACGTCCATATTTGATCTCAAAACAGAACTAGGTAGAGAAGTTGAGACGCTGAGATGGAAGCGAAAAAGCCTTACGTGATCGCAATCGTCATACAGATGATATACGCAGGCTTGCTTGTTGTCAGCAAGGCGGCCTTCAACCATGGGATGAACACATTCGTCTTCACCTTCTACCGCTAGGCAGCTTCATCTCTCCTACTGCTCCCTATTGCAATTTTGCTTGAAAGGTAAAACTCTGATTACTAATTCATGGCCCATTGACTCACAAATGCATTAGGTTTATTTGAATGTCCTTTATTGTATTTGGATTGGTATCCGAACGATTTGGCTAATATTTTCATGAATTGCAGTTTTATTTAGTTTTACAAGCATATTACCGTATAGACAAGCGGCGACTTTAGTAATTATTGTACTTTAGGCAAAAAATTAAGTAGTTCTCATAAAAACTGCACAGGAAAAACGCACCGCCTGTGTCATTTCAGTTGCTATGGAAGCTCTTCGTATATGCCATAATCGGGTATGTCTTTTCTTTCAGAATTTTAATATTCAGATTAAATTGACAGCTAACACTATTATGAAGAAAAATGATCAACCACTGCATACATGTTTTTCTTTCTTTCTTTAGCCTGTATGTGTGTTTATAGGTTGTGCAACTACTGTACCAAACTGAACAATATATATGGTGGCATGTGTATCTATAATTTGAAATGTTAATATATAGGAATACATTTACCTTAAACGTTGTCAGTGCAAGTATGAAGTTCACATCAGCAACCGTGGCATCTGCAGCATACAATGGCGTTCCTGTAGCCACCTTCTGCATAGCGCTGCTATTTAGGTATATTACTTGTTGTCAAGGTATATGTACTTGTCAAGGTATATGTACAACTTTCTAGTTTTGACATTTGTTCATTGGATTGTTACAATGCATGGTATGCAGGAAGGAGGTTGTGAAGCCGAGGAGCCCCTACGGCATAGCAAAGCTCACTGGGGTAGCGTTCTGTCTCGCGGGAGTCTTCGTTATCGCCTTCTATACCGGGCCTGCGTTGAGCCCTGTCAACCATCATCACGCCTTTGCCATTCATGCTGCGCATGGCATGGATCAGAGGGACATTCCTCATGGCCCTTGCCGCATTGGCATTGTCCCTGTGGATCGTCATACAGGTATAATTTTTTAGCTGTCAATGGATGCTTCAACTATCTGCTTAACAACGGTTGAGTAACCTGATTATTTTTTAACTTCGTATATAGTTCACGAAGTTACCTGTATCCATGTGCATACGCAGGCCGGGTTGCTTGAGGAATATCCGAATAAGATGCTTGTGACGCTGTCACAGTGTGTTTTTAGCACGGTGCAGTCCTTCGTTGTTGCAATGGTGGTAGAGAGGGACTTCTCCGAGTGGAAGCTAAGGCCTGATATCAGCTTGCTTGCCATCCTATACAGTGTAATATTCCCTCAATCCAAGAATATATATAAAGCATTTACATGTTTGAGCGAAGTCAAACCTTTCAAGTTTAACCAACAATATCAATAAAATAAATTATGTCAAATAGAAAGAGGTATTTATCATAATATAGTTTCACGATAAATCTAGTAACATCATTTTTATTGTTTTCAATCTTTATGATGCTGCTGACTGTCATAATTAAAAATGTTTGTTTTTTATCAAATTTAGAAATGTTTATATTCTTGGACGACACAAGTAGTGTATAAGGATTGACTTACTCAGTTTCTTCAACAAGTTTTATTTAGTTGAATTGATTGGAACAAATTTTAATCATGACAACTAATGAACTAATTTCGAGGTGAATGGATGGATCAAATTAATTGATCTAACAGGGCTTTGTGGTGAACGGAGTGTCCTACTACCTTCAAGCATGGTGTGTAGAGCTAAAGGGCCCCGTCTTTCTCACCATCTGGAACCCTCTATGCCTTGTCTTCACGATATTTTGCTCCACTTTCTTCCTTGGAGAGATTGTTCATATGGGCAGGTAGCCGCATCGTATTTAATTTCAGTGGCAGCAGCATGGGGCAATTAAGTTGTGCACCATCTGTAACGATATACGTTGTGCACCGTCAATGTGTGTAATTTGATTATGCTTTTTAATGGCAGCATTGTTGGTGGATTATTGCTTGTTGGAGGCCTTTATAGTGTGTTATGGGGTAAAAACAAGGAAAAAAAGGTGGCGCTATGCAATGAGGCGGGCAGGACCGAGGATGAGCAGAATCATATTCATGCAGAAGAGGGGAAGGGGGACATGGAAGCTGCAGTGGAGGAGGAATTAAGCAAGTGTAGCAAAGGCAGTTGAACAAGTGTGATTCCGCACTTTGATATGGAGGCTATACCTTCTTTCGATGCATATGCTCGTTGGCTCTTTGCTCACAAACGAGACTGTAACGTAACTGCAACATTCTTTTGGAAAGAGCTTGTGTATCGTGCTCCCAAGGAGAAAACGGCAGATCTCTTTAAGCACTAACCTCTTTGCAAAAAAAAAAAAAAAAAAAAAAAAAAAAAAAAAAAAGGAGCGAAGAAAAATAATCGAGAATACATTATACCTGTTGCAAGACCCCTCCCCGTCAGCTTAGACGGGTGCTTAGCCCGTGGAGAACTCGCTTTAAGATTCGTGCATCTAAACAATTCAACGGTCAGCCTGTTTCTTCTTCCTTCCACGCGCTCGCTCGCCCCTGCCGCCTCGCACTCCTCCCTTCCTTCGGGTGCACCGCCACCGCCTGGCCCCGTCGCGCGATTCGCCACCTCTACCGCCATGGCCCCGTGCGCCTCCACCGCCCGACGTCATGCTGCTCGATCGGCCCCGCCACCTCCGCACAGCCTCGCCTAGCCCCGTAACCTCCGCCAGCCCCACCAGGCCCGGCGCCTCCACTGCCCCGTCGCCGTGAAACTCCGATGTGCCGCCTCCCCGCGCTCCCCCGACCTCCATAGTTCCAGACAGAGAGAGTAAGCGAATTGTTCAGGCGCTGGGTTTTTTGTTCCAGTTCTTGGGCCGCTGGTGGGCTGGGTGCCTAAGCTGCATAGGAGGCCCCTATTATCAAGGAAGAAGTCTATTTTGCCTCCCTCAACTTTCATCAGAGTTCGATTTTCATCATTCAATTACAAAACCGAGTAGGACGACTCCCTCAACTTTCAATACCGTTTGTGTTTCCTCCCTTAGGCGGTTTGGACAGCGGTATTGGCTTTTTATTTTTTTCCTTTTATTTCTCTTATGTTATTGCTTTGAAACCCATAACTCTGTAGCTCAAAAAATCAAGCCAATTTTTGTACTGACAGAAAATTACATGGTCAACAAGTTTTATGTTTGTACAAAGTTCATATTCTTTTCAGATGTTTATCTAAAAATCACCAAATGCGACTCAGTTTCATAATTCATTTGAATTTTTAGGGGGAACAAAGATCCTCCTAAAATCTTGATAAATTCCCTAAAATTCTATTTTGGTCTCTATAATTGAAAAATATTTTTTTCCGTACACACATATGTGTGGGTTCTGGAAGTTATCAATCAAGGTCATTTTTACCTAAACTAAAAATGAGCTTGATTAATAACTTCCAAAATATGCACATAAGTGTGTACCAAAAATTACATTTGATCTGCAGAGGATAAAATAGAATTTTAGGGAATTTATCAACATTTTAAGAGATATTTTGTTCCCCCTAAAAATTCAAATCAATTTAAAAACTGAATCGCATTGGGAGATTTTTAGATACAAATCTCAAAATAATTTGAACTTTGTACATCACAAAAGTTGTTCATGACGTAATGTTCTATTAGGACAAAATTTGGCTTGATTTTTTGAGCTAGAGAAATATGGGTTTGAAAGCAATAATAGAAGAGGAATAAAAGGAAAAAAATAATAGAGCCAATACCGCTGTCCAAACCGCCCAAGGGAGGAAAAACAAACGGTATGGAAAGTTGAGGGAGTCGTCCTACCCGGTTTTGTAACTGAGGGATGAAAATCAAACTCTGATGAAAGTTGAGGGAGGCAAAATAGACTTCTTCCTATTATCAACAGGCCGAGAACAAGCATCTTATTGCGTCCGGCCCAAAGTGGCTGAAGCCCAAGTAGGCGATCAAACTACGGCCCAAAAGCTTATTATCTCCACAAATTCTCTTTTGTGATCATCGTTCTGTGTGGACTCGTTATCTTTGCTGAACTCTGTTTCGTGTAATGGTTATATTGGTTTGGTTGTAGTAGAGAGGGTAAGGTAGCGTGGGTTTCGAACTCAGTTAAACTGCTGTGATGCTTTTCACGTAAAAAAAAATGTAAAACTGGTGGTATCCCAAACAGGGTCAAATGTCCTTTGGCCCAAAGCCCCCAAACAGCACATTCTGCTGCATAGATGCGTGGACAGGCTAAGCTAACCACACTAGCATATGCCAGATCGATATGCAGCGACATATTGCACGCTGGACCTGATCAAAGATTCGAACTGCCAAATTTTCAGTGACGAGCACAATATATAAAAGGTAAAACCGATCGACAGCACAATTGTTTCCAGTTTCACTTTGTATGATCTTCGTATTATTGTACGTAGTAATGAGTAGTTAATGATTGCCATTCGAGATAAATTAACCAGACTGAGCCTATTAGGATTCAAAGGTAATTTTTTGTTTGTGCATGAGTGCATTCATTTAATTTCATGACATATATGATGCGACAGTGGCGAAGCTAGGGATTTTTCTTGATTTTCCTCTTCTTCTTCTTTTTTTTTCTGCCATCTGAATACATGACTTTACCTAATGATTGTGCATGCATGGCGAAAACGGGAGGAATGTAAGTGAATTTTCACTTTTGGTTTTGATGCTTCCGCAGGCACTGCCACAAATGTAGCTTGGCCCCTTGATGCGCCATCAAGTATCGTCTTTCTTTCTTTTCAAAATTCTTAGTTTTTTTACTTTAAAATCATGAGGTTGTCTTTGAAGTCTTTATAATAGAAAGAAAACTTCTAGACCTATTATTCTATAGCCAGCAATAGAATATCTTATTCTGTGGCTACTTCCGTATCATAATTTACGACATTTGCGTATAGTGATTTACGATATTTTGCTATGTGATTTACTACCCTTTTACCATGGTCCTTCTTTCAAAACGTGTGTGAACGCTGATGTCATAAATTTATTTAAATTTATCAAAAAAATCCGTTATAAAATTATCATAAAACTGTTTTATTGTAATTTACGACATTTGACTACAGTGATTTACGATAATTTTATGATGTGTTTTACGAGACTTTTATCGTGATTTTGCATTCGACACATGTCCTAGAATGTGATGTCGTAAATTTAATTCAATTGTTTTAAATTTGTGAAAAATTTGTCGTAAAACAGGAGTGACTATAGAATAGCTTCTATAATATTATTAGTATTATACGGTAATATATTTTAGAATGCTCTCATACCGAAAAAATTATGGAAAATCATATAATGTATGATGTTTTCAAAGATGTTTCTAGAGAAAAGAAAATATTACTGGCACTAATAAAAAAACTCGAGCTGCGAGGGGAAAGCCGCCCCCGCGGCATTATGTTAAGAAGAAGTCCTCACGTAGGCCGAGAAAACCCCCGAACCCTCCTTTTGTCCGTACATAGGGACTCAGCTGACTTGTGAGTTGTGGTGCGAATCTATACAATATGCTTTGATCCAAAGAGGAGCGAGGGGATTTTTTTGACCTAGCCCGGAAATTGGTCCCCAGTGGGGATCGAACCCGGGACATGGGAGGTGCCGCTCGGGTGCCTTGACCACTGGGCCAAGGACCCTTTGGCTACTGGCGCTAATAGACAACAATAGACAACAATGATTACTACAATGGCTTTTGGGATATCGATGTAAGTGTTATAGATTCTCACAAGATAAGATCACTTATTTCATTGTTCGAATATTCTCGCAAAAAAAAAAGGAATATTTGAGCAACATCCCTGATTTCACTGTTATGGATATAAAGAACATATTTAGGAACAATCCATGGAAGGAGATCAGTCTTCGCTTTCTACCTTGTCTGATGATAGAGAAACGCGGACACAGCAGGTCACATGCAATATTTTCTAATATCGCCTCTCGCGCACCGCTTTCTTGGCCATGTGCGCGCCTAGCTTATTGCCCCAAGATATTTTTCACAAGTCCTAGGTCCATGTGTGATTTCTTGAAAATTATTTACATGCGTCCAGCATTTGCTTGTGTGCACACAATACCTTTGTCTGCGCATCACGCCGCGCTGTCCTGCCCAGCTGTTTCGCCGTGCCCACGTCCGTGGCTACTTCAGGAGCGCGCAAGGAGCCAATACGTCCCCGCGCTACGCGCACGCCAATGGTGTCCGCATATGTTTCAGTCCTAAATTGACACGACATTCGCACTTTCAGTCTTTGCTTGCCTATAACATGCCGTGTCATGGGCATGAGCTGCAGCAGCTCACGGTGTGAAAGGGAAGGACTCGATTCTCATTCCTCCTGCAAATTAAAATAGCAAGTCCCTTTCCCTGAACCTCTGTTCTACAATAGGAGCATCCGTTTTATTATTCATCGGATCGATAGAAGAAAAAAAAGGTTGTGCCACCGACCGCGGGCATCCGCGTGGGGGCGACAATTAACGATTCCATGCGAGGCACGAGAAGATAATTAAATAACTTGATTGATTCGTGATTAACAATTCCAATAATCATCTCCCCGTCCAGCCAAGGAAGTTGAGGAGGAGGAGGAGGAGGAGGCGCCATGGAGGACGAGGCTCCGCTCCTGCCGACGACGGAATCGGCCGTGGTGGGCGGCGTGTCCGACTACCGCGGGCGGCCCGTGTGCCGTGGCAGCTCGGGGGGATGGCGATCGGCGCTGTTCGTGGTGGCGGTGGAGATCGCCGGGAGCTTCGCCAACTTCGGCGTCGCCGCCAACCTAATCACTTACCTCACGGGCCCGCTGGGCTACTCCAACGCCGCCGCCGCCGCCGCCGTGAACGCCTGGTCGGGGACGGCCAGCCTGATGCCGCTGCTCGGGGCCTTCCTCGCCGACGCCTGCCTCGGCCGATACCGATCCATCATCCTCGCCGGAGCCCTCTACGTACTGGTACGTTCTTTAATTGTTATTCCACTCCTCCTCTGCCCCTGCTTCTTCGTTGCCTTGGGATTGGGAATGCAAAGCTTGACGACGACGAGCACGTGCAAAACGAGCTGTCCGTCCGTCGTCGTCGGCTTCTCCATTCCCTCACGCCAAGCTAGCAGATAGCTGCTGCGGACAAGTCAAACCAAACGGGATGGGCCCCACTGTCCATTCAGCAATGCAATCCGAGAATTAGACAAGGTCAACGACTATGGGAACAAGCTCATCCACTTGTTGACTTTAATTTGCTCTCTGAGTGTTACCAGAGTACGCAGTACTTCTTCCGTTTTCAAATTGCTGTTGCTATTGACTTTTTGAATTACGTTTTATTTTAAAAATCTTAAAAAATATCATATATTTTGCTATGATTTATTTTATCACTAAACAAGTTGAAATATAACTTATAATTTTGCATATTTGAGTTAATATTTTGAAAAAAAAAACGTATAGTCAAACGAAACTTAAAAAGTAAACAAGGACAACAATTTTAAAACAAAGGAAGTAGTATTTACTAGTGTAAGTAAGAAACTATGTATGCTTATCTCACGAGACGAGACGATATGATGATGCCATCCTACAGGGTTACGGCCTGTTGACGCTGTCGGCCACGCTGCCTAGGAGCAGCTTGGGCTTGTTCTACGTGTCCCTGTACCTCATCGCCCTGGCCCAAGGCGCCGACAAGCCATGCGGGCTAGCCTTCGCCGCCGACCAGTTCGACGCGGAGCACCCCAAGGAACGCGCCTCCCGGGGGTCTCTCTTCAACTGGTGGTACTTCTGCATGGCCACGGGCATCTCTGTTGCCGTGTCTGTGGTGGGCTACATCCAGGAAAATGTCGGATGGGGTGTCGGTTTCGGCGTGCCCTGCGCCGTCGTGTCTTGCGCCTTCGTCGTCTTCCTCCTCGGCACGCCAACCTACCGTCTTCCTGCTCCTCCTGCTGCTGGAGGTGCACATGGCCGTGGTCATCATTCGCAGTCCTCCCCTTTCGTCCGCCTCACCCGCGGCATCTTTCCTCTACCAAAGGGGGAGGATGGCGACGCAGAAGCAAAAGAAGAGGCAAGAGCAGAAGCAAAGTGCGTGCTCCGGCTGCTGCCCATCTGGGCTAGCAGCTTGGCGTGCGGCGTGGTGTATGCGCAGATCATGACATTGTTCAACAAGCAGGGTCGCACCCTGGACCGCCGCCTCATTAACATGGAGCTCCCGCCGGCCGCGCTACAGGCTCTGGGCCCCCTCAGCATCCTGCTCTTCGTGCCCCTCTACGACCGTGCCCTGGTACCGGCACTCCGCCGCGCCACGGGCAACCCGTCGGGGCTGAGCATGCTGCAGCGCGTGGGCACCGGCATGGCCACGTCCCTTGCGGCGGTGTCGGTGGCGGCGCTGGTGGAGGGGCGGAGACTGGCGACGGCGCGGGAGCACGGGCTGGTGGACGACCCCGGCGCCACGGTGCCGATGAGCTGGGCCTGGTTGGTGCCGCAGTACGCCATGCTAGGGCTGGCCGACGTGCTCGCCGTTGTGGGCCTGCAGGAACTCTTCTACGACCAGATGCCCCACGGCCTGCGCAGCTTGGGCCTAGCGCTATACCTCAGCATCATGGGCATCGGTGGATTCATCAGCAGCCTCCTCATCTCCCTCATCGACACCCTCACCGCCTCCACCGGGGACAGCTGGTTCACCGACAACCTCAACCGCGCCCACCTCGACTACTTCTACTGGCTGTTGGCCGGGCTCAGCGCAGCGGAGCTGGTGCTCTTCTTCGCCTTCTCGCGATCCTACGTCTACAACAGCAAGAATTACCTCTCAAAAACACTAGTATCTATGTAAACAAAAATATGCTGTGTTCAGATTTTATTGAAGGATCAGGAATTCAGTGCACGATTGTTTGTACTACTAGCAGATCCAACTTATTTCTATGTTATGTATCAGCATAAGGTTTGTCGGCATTTGGTTAAGAACCAACACTGAAACGATCGGACATATTTTTGTACCAACTCCACGTACTTATTGGCGCTAGAAACAACTAACCTTGTTGAAAAAAAAATATTACTACCTTAGACCCTCCTTGTCAGATTTTTTTTTCCGGTTACATAGTATAACTCAGACACTCACAAAGCGATTTTTTTTTCCGGTTACCCCTCTAAACATACGTACGTAAACCCTACCTCTATGCAGTGACGGACCTAGGTTCTGAAAGTTGGGTATTCCAAAATACAAAAAGACAACAATAAAGCAGAGGTTGACTTCTTCTTCATTCTCTACTGCTATCACATAACTAATCGTGATTTTCCATTTCTCCTGAGTAGCGTTTGATGCCAATCACATCCGCCCTTCTGTCCTAGTTATGACGCTGCGCCATCACGCGGCAAGCAGCCGCTCTATAGCAATGCATATCGCACCTTAGCGCTTGACAGATTTGGGGATCAAGCGATGAGGTGGATATCGGATGAGTGAGGTTGTGGATGAAACAAGAGAACAAGGTGGAGGCAGGCACCATACTGGCCGCCGGGGAGTCTGGAGGTTGTGTACTCACAAATTTGGGCTTGCATTTGACGACGAGCACTTGCTGGGATGGCTCAATAAAATGTATATTCATGTGACCACATGCCATCACGCTGGGTCTGTCCCTGCCTTTATGAGCATCTTCGAAGACTAACCGGCAAATCCTCGAAATTGACGAAGTAACTACTGACGCCTTGTTGTCAACGAAAACGCCACTGAAAGCACAATGTCGCTAGGACTTGAGATGCTACTAAATCTCTTGTAACCACTCGACTATAGGCCCTTTCGCTCCTCCTCATCAGATGACTTGAACGAGCCATCTCTCCTACTCCTATGCACGCGATTAGGGCTTTCTCAATGCTCACAGTGCTAGTACTGGGCTTTACCATGTTGTACAGGGCGTGTCAATAGTCCAGACCTCCAACACCCACCATGGATGGAGCAGAGGGACTCGGAAAACAGAAGGCGCCAACTCGACGAGTTTGAATCACAGAAACATGCACGGCAGGCTGAAACAAGCGGGACCGTCTATGCATAGCTCGTGCATAGCGGCGCGCGGCCCACGACCTGCTAATGGGGAGCGTCAGCAGTGTGCATGCAAACCGAACCCGGGAGAGAGAATGTTTGTGAGGGTTCGATTTGAACACTGCAGCAACCGCACCGGGGGAAAAGGATTCTTCAATTCGACGCTCAAACTCGGTTCGAACGGAAGAAATAAAAAAGTCAATTGGTACTACTCCACCCTGAGATGTGGCACCCGCTAGTTGAAAAGGCGAGGATGCGCAGAACCAAAGTTGTTTGGTTTTCCCTTTTCTATTCAGCTGTGGGACAATCAAACCGAATGCATGGCGGATCCAGACAAAAAATGTAGAGGGGACTGAAGGCGTCGCCTAAACCCCCCCCCCCCCCCCCCCCCCCCCACACACACACACACCCCTACTCGGTGACATATTTCAATGGAAAACCAAGTTTTCTACCGAAGCCTGTTCAAGGCATATTTCTCATCTCCTCTGTAACTACAATCTAGGTTCTAACACGGCAAGATTCAGTCATTGGGTGTTGTATCCGGCCCCCTTCATCCAATTGTTGGCTCTGCCAATGCTACTTAACACCACCTGATGTTTTTTTTTTTCTTGTCTTTGAAATTTCTGCGCAAAAAAGTTGGAGTTTTTAATTACTTGACTTTCTTTATATCTTTAGTGTATATTAGTATTGCTTGAACTTGAAATTACGAGAGCAATGTTCAATCACATGCTAAAATAGGTAAGCTGGAATTTAGAACTTGCACGTCGTGGCTGTGTACAACGCGCACCAGGCTGGCTGGCAGGCGCACCGGGCAAGGCAAGGTTTGCAGATCAATTGGCTATTTGGCTGTTGTTTGTGGGCTAATACGCTATGGGCTCAGTTGACACCTAGGAACGGGGGCCTGTTGTGCAAGTTTTAGCCAAACACGTGTTGCCAGGCAAGTCTTCTTCAACCTCCAGCCTCCAGTGCTAAAAATAAAATAAAAAACATCAGGTCTCCCTTCTCTCTTCTATGGCTAAAAAATTGTAGGAGGGGCTCAAGGGGGTCCTCCATGGTGCGGCGGCGAGTAGGGGGCCGGGGGGGGGGGGGGGGGGGGGGTGGGGTGGGGGGGGATTGTCGGATTGAGCCTCTCCTGCTGCCCCGCTGGATCCGCCACAGGATTGCAACAACCGAACTATCGATAGCATGTGAACCGTGATGCTCGCACCGCGTGCTGCCACGTCGTTGATTCAATCCGGTCACTTTTGTTGATATTTGTTTAACTTGAGCCTAAACCCTAAACTAAACTATACAGGCCTGATTGATTCTGTTTCTTTACCTTAAGTTTCGGCCAGTTTTAAGTATAGTTTGTGAATTGGATTTACGTTTCAGGTTGTTTCGTCTTCTACCCATTACCGATAGGATGAGGTGCTTCCCATCTTAAAATGCACTACCCTGAAGCTCGAGGTAATGCGTTAATATAGAGATTCCGAAAAGAGTGAATTGCATTTATAGTACTATAACTTGTGAGGTGGGTGCAATTTAGTCACACAACTTAGAAAATGCTCAATTGAGTCACACAATTTGTTATTACGGTGCAAATAAAGTCATAAAGCACAACAACAACATATTTTGATGATATGAGAGTAAAGAACAACCATCATATAGTAGACAAAATGATGCCACTCGACATATATAACATGACTTATGAGCTAATGGTAATGATAATGAAGAACTTGACTTTGTTAGAGTAGTAGCATTGATAAAATGAATTCAACAGAAGTTGCAAGTATAGGAGGAAAACAACGTGGCTTTTACATATACCTCATGGAATATGTGACGTGCAATAGTATCTTTGAATACAGATTGAAATTTGACTTTGTTTTTGCTCCATACGAACTTATCTTATAATTCATCTTTAGTTTATGACTTAATTTACACCTCCATAACAACTTGTGTTATCTAAATAAATAATTTTTAAACTATGTGACTAAATCACATCCACCTCACAAGTTGTTGAACCACCGGTACAATTTACTCTTCCCAAAAAACAAGCAGCTAGCACAGCGAGGAAAAGCATTGCCGGCCCAAGTGGCATAAGCCCAATTATGCGTACAATTGACGTGAATACGGCCCAACGATTTATTATATGATTCGTACTGGAAGCTTGAAGCCTAAGGTTCGGAGTGTACATTTTGCTGCATATGATCGATTGGTGATGGGCTTGATTCAATTTGGGAGCATATAATAAGTCTTCGGCCCAGATCGACACGCATCGAAACTGAGGGGCGGACTCGAATGGCCCAAATGTCTCTGTTTTGCGTAGCTCCGTTG
The DNA here is from genome assembly GCA_007726485.1 of Eragrostis curvula. Lineage (NCBI taxonomy): Eukaryota > Viridiplantae > Streptophyta > Magnoliopsida > Poales > Poaceae > Eragrostis > Eragrostis curvula. The sequence goes on along the minus strand of CM017440.1, from coordinate 26,972,883 downwards.
TGTACTATTCAATTGCCTTTCCCTCAAAAAGAAAAAAAAAACTATTCGAACGGCCTCAACATCCTTGGTCCTTGTTCGGAAATTGGAACTGCGTTGACACGAACAACTCGAATTATGCATCGCGAAACACAGAGGAAACTACAGAGAAATCCAATGAGACATTGGGTCAGACTTTGTATGGTCGTTCAGGAACAGAACAAGCTGCATCTTTGGGTGACCCGTCACGAGGGGCAGAGCTCGCCGCCGCCGCGGCGCAGCCGCATCATGCATGCATGCAGACTTTTAGCCGCCACAAACACGGCCACCCGTTGTGCGACGTCTTACCTGCCGTTTTCTCATTCAAACTATGGAAGACCAAACACGAAATGTAGGTCTGGCGACACGTGTGCATGACGACGCACATGGCTCAAACTCTGTCTCTCTCTCTTTTTTACGGGGAAAACTGTGTTTCTTGTCTTCCTTGTATTTTGAAGGGGCGGGAACTAACCAAGCTTGGTCACTAACACGTACCTATATGCTTATTCAGATAATTTGTTGCAGGAAGGTGACTTCTTTGAAAGATGAAGATACAACTGCAACAATAGTGTTGATGACACCATAGGATTTTGGAGGTGCTGAGCTAGACGATAGAGTTATACGTTGTTTTTTTAGGTGTTTTAGGCTGATTTATGTCGGCTCACCTGAGATGTTTGTATACAAAGGCAAAATGTACCATCGTTGTGCAGAAGCCGGAACATTATTTCATCTCGAAATAAAAAGCTTCCTTTATCTTAAAAAAATATGCTTATTCAGATAATTTGTTTAGCAGCCGTGTTTAGCCATGCCGTACCCCCACAACAGAGACCAGCCACCTCATATTTAGATTCAAGAAATTGGTAGAAATTGTGTCCAGAAGAAAACAATTGTCGCTTAAGTAATTTAGCAGCCGTGTCTATCCGGTACTGGTAAATAGTCCATACCCGTGAAACATATCTCAGACGATAAGAAAATAATTTTCAGGACTGATATCAAAGCACTGCCTTGCTTTGTCCATGAACGCCATCGTTAACTCCTAGCTAGCTTGTCTCTAAGTCTGTATCCATCTATTTTGTCCTCAGACGAGGATTATACTCCCTCCGACTTTGAATATGCTTTATATTTTGCAAAACCAGGACAGTATGCACAAATTTACTAGCAATCCAAGTTTATGACTGTCCCAATTTGATTGGTCATACTAACCTTAAGAGCGAAAGAAGAAGAAGAAGAAGAAGAAGAAGAAGAAGAAGAAGAAGAAGAAGAAGAAGAAGAAGCAGCAGCAAGGGAATAGTCCACGAAACTTCCGTGTACAATTCAATTCGTTTAGTTGATCTCAAGAACAAAAAAGATGAGGAAAATGCATTTTACATCCTGAGCCAAATCTAGTTTTGATTTACCCCCCTAGAATTATTCAAGTTAGTGCAATCTGACTCCTCATTCAATTTGGCTTTTTATTTCTCTATTTAAAATTTGATTTCAATCATTAATTTTGCATGATAGATGGCATAGTACCTTGTGTTTAAAAAAATAATTTATTTTTACATAATGTTTTAGTTTAGTAGCTTCTAATAGTAGATTAACTATGGAGATACAAATACTCATGGAAATTATTCATGAAAAATTCTCAATTTTTTATTGAACGGGGATAATGTCTTACTTCATCCTACATACAAAATTTGAAGTTGAATCTGAACTTTTACGATGGAGAAAAAAAATAAGAAAATTAAGTAATGGATAAATTGCACGATTTGAATATATTGGGGGAAGTAAGTCGATTGAATGCCCAACTTTGTATCCCAGTACATGACTCGCTACATGTAAATAAAATGGGTGTCAAAGTTTCGATCCGCCTCAGTAGTTATTTTTGCAGTATTTCAGCCTAATCGAGCTTCTTGTTTTCGAGGCCGTGATACTGTGATAGAAGCTGGATGGGTCAACATCTTGTCGTCGTGTCTGTAAAGCGCAAGCTCCTGCCGACAGACCCTGTATGGTTAGACCTTTTGTAAACAATTACTCAGCCGATCGAACAGCACTAATTTCAAGTCAGCGCTCTTATTTTGTGCATAACCTCGTAGGATGACTCGCAGATCTAAGAACATGGAACAGTTAACAATTGCAAGGAGGCATCGGCAGCATTGGTTTGGTGGCTGAGCACGACAACCCACGAGATGGCCGTACTAGATTAACAGTTTTGTTATCTTCATAGAGGAGATATCAGGTGCACATGAAGATATCTGTGCACATATGCACAAACTTAATCCTGGCCGACGGATCCCGTTTCATTGGCCCAGATCACAGCTGGCCTCCCCCACTTCCCACTTCGCGATCTGTTCTTTTTTTGCTTACACCCCCGCACGGCTCCAGACACATTTGCGAAACACCCCCTGGCGTCGTTCTCCTTGTGCTGCTCTGTATCGTATCCGGCAGGAAGAGCCGCCATCGAAGGTAGAGCTACGGCGACGCCGATGTTGCCGCCGTTTCCGACGACGTAGGACGCTCGGCTACAGCATCACGAGACCTCGCGATTCGACGGCATAAGGAGACCGTTGGCTTCTGCCAATTCAACGCTGCCGCAAACCTGTGACCGCACCGATCATCAGGTATGTCGTGCATCAGATCGCGTCGATGGTCGGAGCGGAGATCAGATCGATGAATGGACTACGACCTCCAAGCGACTTCTAGACCACCAGAGTACGGAGCAGCGTATACACGCTGTGCAGCGTATACGGATGTGCGGCAAGAAAACATCTTGCTGTTGGGTCTATCGCAAGCAACAAAGCAATTAGTAATGTGTGAGATTACAGTTTCCTCTGACATTGTCTATCGCAAGCAAGCACAGCAATGAATTACAATTTATTTTTGCTTTGTTTTTGACCGATCTGGACTTGTGTTGATTTCAGTAGCACTATTTCAGAATCAGTAGTTGTGCCGGTTTAAATTAGTGGTGTTCCATCTGTACTATCAAGAGGGGAACGTAGCCGCCGTAGTAGTCGCCGTAGCCCTAGCTTCCTGGCGGCTCTTCGATGGCGGCTCTTCCTATCGGATACAATACAGAGGAGCACGATGCCAGGGAGTGTTTCGCAAATGTGCCTGGAGCCGTGCGGGGGTGTAAGGAAAAAATGAACAGAAGTGGGAGGTGGAGGAGGCTAGCTGCGATCTGGGCCACCGAAACAGGATTCGTCGGCCAGGATTGAGTTTGTGCACATGTGCACAGATATCCTCATGTGCACCTGATATCTCCTCATCTTCATAAGCACAGTTATCCATGAAATGACCAAATGAGAAGGAATCCCGTAGTCATATGTTAATCTCGAGTTTAAAACTTAAGATTGATGGTGTAATTACGAAGCTGCAACTATCGTTCGGCAGCACTTAGCTTCGCGTCATTGGTTTTTCACACGATGATCAATTTGTTGTGTATGTGTTTTTCATGTCTCCGTCCACCTATGTTGTTTGAACTTGTGGAAGCACCGGTATGATGTGGTATTTCAATAGCTGCAACCTCTTTGTTTGCCTCAATACGCAGAAGAGTTGTGTATTATTAATTGTATTATAGAGAGAAAAAACAGCCCCACACAAATATGCCCTCCCATTCCAGACCGGGCTATATATGGGAGGGTGTTGAAAAACAAAATAGTCTAAAACTATAAAACAAAGTAAGGGTAGAACTTGACCAAATGTACATCGGCAAAAAACTACACTGCCTCTACCTCGTGACCTAGAGCTCCTAAATAACATGCCCCTGCGAGGCAACGTAAGTGTTGTTCATAATTGAAGGTGCAAAGTAAGGCATACATGTTTCGGTTGATTCCGTAAACTTGTCCTTCCCAAGCAACCATGCGCCCAAGAAAACCACTTTATTAGAACCTTTCCTCTTGTATTTTGGGACACACTTGCTAGCTCTTCTCCGCCATTCATCGAATGTCTGATCATTGCCGCTTCGCACACATGTTTCAAAACCCAAAGGCGTCAGCATCCTGAATCAGAATTCCTGTACAAAAAGGCAAGAGGTAAGAATATGTTATATGGTTTCATTTACCTGATCGAGCACACAGTAGGCATTTGTCAGGATGGGGTAGATTCCGTTTTGCCAAATGATCCGCTGTCCAGCATCTATTCCGAACCGCTAACCATAGAAAAGTCTTGCATTTGACTTGGACGAGAAAGATCCCGAGCGTTCAAATATCCAGATATGAGAATCATCATCTTCTATTAGCATGAAACCTTAGATGATGTCCCATAACTGAAGTATTCAAACAGTCCGATCATCGAGAGTCCTCCTTGCACATCCTCAGGCCAACGATGATCTTGAAATGCCTCTGCAACAATTTGTTTCAAAAAATTTAGAGGTACAACGGAGAGAGTACATCCATGAACAAAATGAATAATGTGGGAGAAAGGGGATCTCCTTTTGCCTCAGCCCGCGTTGGTGTCTAATTTCAAGGTTGACCATTTACAAGAATCCGAGTAGATGGATTAGAGATGAGGTTGCGCCAAGCTGCTTCGAAACCCAAATGAATAAGAAATTCAATGAGGAACGACCAAGAAACAATAAGAAAAGTAACTAACAGGTAAATTGCAAGATTAAATATGTATTGAGGGAGTAAGTCGATTGAATGCCCAAATCGAACTGGAGTATCTTGTTGTACATGACTTGCTACTTGTAAATTGTAATCAAAATGGGTCTCAAAGTTGAGACGCCTGATTTGTATTTTTCAGTATTTTTAGCCTAATCAAGCATCTAGTGGTTTTCGAGGCTATGATATTGTGATAGAAGCTGGATGGGTCATCATCTTGTCGTCACGTACGACGTCGTGTCTTTGAAGTGCAAGATGATCATCACTGGCTTTTCAATCAAGCACGATGATCAATTGATTGTGTATGCTTTTTTCATGTGTTCATCCACCTATGTTGTTGGAACTTTTGGAAACACCCATATGATGATGTAATCTTTCGAGAACTGCAACCCTCACAAGAACACTTGCGTCTTGCCTTTTAGAAACCACTAGCGAAGCTAGATATATCTTCCCTGGTGTCAGTGCACCATGATAAATTGAAATTCACCTCTAACAAGCTTAATTTTGACCATTTGTGCACCCTTTTTAGACCCTAACATGTACGTTTGGCACCACCGTTGGGCTGATTTAAGGTTCGCCCCTGGTTTAAACGATGTTGTCCTATGGCGGATCGCATGTGCACGTCTCTTACGAGTCACATATTTCCTTTCTCCCTCAATGGCTTGACAAGTCGTGCTGATGTAATCCCAAAACTTCATGGATAGGCCTAGAGTCCGACCCTGCATCAAAGAAATCCAGGTGTGTACAACCCCCCCCCCCCCCCCCCCCCGACCGTCTAAAAAGGAAAGAAAAGACTGGCAGCATTGTAATTGGCATACAGTAGTTCAATAATTGATTCGTCAATATAATCAAGATCATTAATATAATCATTACAATAGTCAATAGGTGTGAAGATCGTTCAATAATTCCTCACAAAAAAGAAAGATTAACTCGTAGAAACAATCAAGATATCAAAGCACTGCATATATGTATCCTTGTGCTTCACGATTAACTCGTAGCGACCCGTCCCTGTTTGCTCACGTATGACTTATCCAATAGGTGTGAAGAGAACAAAACACCGAACTAGCTAGGTATTAAACACATGTTTTTGCTGCAACAAATTATTTTGGCAAAACCAGTTTGCGTCAAGGAAGACGTGACTCTGCGGTCAACAATAATGGTACTGCGTGCGTGGTGACACATGCATTGAGTATTTTTGTTATGAACACTGTGGTCAAACTAAGGCCGTGCGTGCCGGAGGCCATGCGGACGCCGCCACAGCGCAGGACTCTGTAAAGACAGCGAACAGAGTGACGCGTGCGCATCACATGGAAAACACAGGAAAACAATTAACTCCGTTGGACTATTCGAATGGCCTCAACATCCTTGGTTTCCTTGTTGGGAAAATTGGAACTGCCTTGACACGAACAACTCGAATTATGCATCGCGAAACACAGAGGAAAGTACAGAGAAATCAAACGAGACATTGGGTCAGACTTTGTATGGTCGTTCAGGACCAGAACAAGCTGCATCTTTGGGTGACCCGTCACGAGGGGCAGAGGCGCACCCATGGTCATCATGCATGCATGCAGACTACCAGCACGGTGGGCAGCAATCTCATACTTTAGCAGAAGAAAACAATTACTAGTAAGGAATCTAAAATAAATTATCACTTGATTACTTTAGCAGCCTGTCTCAAATTTTGTGTGATGATAGATGTCATAGCGTGACCACATTTTGTTAAAGAAGTTTAAATGTATTTTTAGATTATTTTAATGGTTTATAGCATCTAATAGTAGCTTCTTCTTCTTCTTTTTTTGCAAGGAGCATCTAATAGTAAATTGCATGATTTGAGGTACATTGCACAATTTAACTGTAGCCGTATTTTGTTTAGGGGGGTCAAACCAATAAAATGGATTATTTGTAGGAGTAAAATAGAGGGGCGCTGGGCGGCGGCCTTGGCTCCCGGACATAATAATCGTGGTTCCTGCTGATGATGCGTAGGCACCTGGCGACTGATCGGGCCTCCTCGGCGTCGTCGGCTCTCACCCAAACCATCCGGGTCCAAAGGTGGATAGGTCCTCATCTTGTTGTCACATACGACGTCACGTCTGTAAAACGCACGCTCCTGCCGACAGACCATGGATGATTAATTACACCTCCTGTAATTCGAAAAAAAAAAATGACACTTCCTGTATACAATTATTCACTACTCAGTTGATTGAACAACACTAATTAAAGACGAAGGCCTGAACTTGGCCGTACTACTAGTTAACAAATCTTCATAAGCACAGTTATTCATGAGTTGAACCTGATACGAGGGTAGGGTTTGCGTATGTACGTTCATAAGGGTGAGTGTGTACGTGCGTTGTGAGTATCTGAGTTGTATTGTGTAATCACAGGAAAAAAAAAGTGATGCGAGGGAATCCCCTAATCATATGTTAATCTCCAGTTGAGATGATGGTGAACTATTGTTCCGCAGAATCGAAAAAAAAAAAGTACCGCCAACAAAATTTGCCGCAACTGATTTTGAAGATATCAATCGGATTGCTTGATCGGTGCTGTTGCTCCACGGTTAACTCCCTAGACTGTAATATGTAGTGAGGCAGTGACCGCAGTGACGTCGCCTGTTTTTCCTCCCGTAACCGTCAGGTCGCCACGACCGCGCCAGCAGCAGCCGCCCGCCATGAGGCCGCCGCCACATCACCAGGACTATGTAAAGACCAACACATGGAAAACACAGGAAGCAAACCAAGCCCGTCCCGTTTGAGTGCGTAATCATGACACCGCGCTGACCTCACCTATCATGTCTGAATTATTGGAGCCAAGAGCCGTCCCACTCCGGCGCGCCCCACCACGGCACTGACCGCCCATATAAACCCCACACGACACCACCCACCTCATCAGCCTCCCTCAGATCACCTCGTCAGCCTATCTTAGCGATAGCTAGTAACTCCCTATCATCTGCGCAAGCAACAAACGACAGAGACACACACGCACCCCCGAGAAAAAACCACCACCGTGAAATCCTCATCCCATCTCCGCATCCTCCACCGACACACACATCTGGAGCGAGAAATGGAGAACGGCAAAGGCAGCTCCTGCAACGGCAACGGCGCCGGCGACCGGCCGCCGCACGTGGCGATGCTGGTGACCCCGGGGATGGGCCACCTGATCCCGCTGGCCGAGCTGGCCAAGCGCCTGGCGTCGCGCCACGGCGCCACGTCCACGCTGCTCACCTTCGCCTCCACGGCGTCCGCCACGCAGCGCGCGTTCCTCGCCACGCTCCCCGCCGGCGCCGTCACGCACCGCGCGCTCCCGCACGTCGACCTCTCCGACCTCCCCGCGAACGCGGCCATCGAGACGCGCATGTCGGAGGAGTGCGCGCGCTCGGTGCCGGCGCTCACCGCCATCCTCGAGGAGCTCAAAAAATCCACCAATCTCGTCGCGTTCGTGGCCGACCTGTTCGGCGCCGACTCGTTCGACGCGGCGGCGGCGGCGGGTGTGGCGAGGAAGTACCTCTTCTTCCCGACCAACCTCCACGTGCTCACGCTGCTGCTCCACCTCCCGGAGCTGGACGCGTCCATGGCCGGCGTCGAGTTCCGCGACATGGCGGAGCCGCTGCGGCTGCCCGGGTGCGTGCCCATCCCGGGCGGCGACATCCTCATGCCGCTCCAGGACAAGTCCGACCCGTGCTACAAATGGATGGTCCACCACGGCGCCAAGTACCGCGACGCCGACGCCATCCTCGTCAACTCCTTCGACGCCGTCGAGCCGGAGGTCGCCAAAATCCTCCGGCAGCCGCAACCCGGCCGCCCAATCGTCTACCCCATCGGCCCCCTCATCCACTGCGACGCCGCCGCCGCCAATCCATCGGGCCCCTCATCACCTTGCATCGAGTGGCTGGACGCGCAGCCGGCGCGGTCGGTGATCTTCGTCTCGTTCGGGTCCGGCGGGACGCTGCCGGCGGCGGAGATGGCGGAGCTGGCGCTGGGGCTCGAGGCCTCCGGCCAGCGGTTCCTGTGGGTGGTGCGGAGCCCGACGAGCGACGGCGGCGCCGGGAACGACAACTACTACGACGCCGAGAGCAAGGCCGACCCGTTCGCCTACCTCCCCGACGGTTTCGTGGACCGCACCAAACACAGGGGCCTGCTCGTGCCGTCGTGGGCCCCGCAGACGAGGGTGCTGGCCCACGAAGCCACGGGCGGGTTCCTCACCCACTGCGGGTGGAACTCGGTGCTCGAGAGCCTCGTCCACGGCGTGCCCATGGTCGCCTGGCCGCTCTACGCCGAGCAGCGCCAGAACGCCGTCATGCTCGCCGACGGCGTCGGCGCCGCCATCCGGGTGCCCGAGAAGAAGAAGGTGAAGGGGAGGGAGGAGATCGCCGGCGTGGTCAGGGAGCTCATGGAAGGGGAAGGGAAGGGCGCCGCCGTCAGGGCCAAGGTCGCCGAGCTGCAGAAGGCCGCCGCCGACGGGCTCCGCGAGGGCGGCGCCGCCGCCGCCGCGCTGGCCGAGGTGGTCCAGCAATGGACGACGACAGGTGGAGAGGAATAGGCGCCGCCACGTCTGTGATTAATGTACATCCATCTGTAATATGTTCACATTTATTTCTTCTTTTTTTTTTTTTGTGCTGTGTAACCCAGCTGCTGCCTTTGTGGACTATTCGGTCGGTCCGGTCCTATGCACGGACGATGAATACTGTACTTTGTTGGCAATTTGTAATTTAAATTCACTGACGATGATTAGTCGGACGCCTCCTAATCTACGAGCGAGCACAACTTCTTTAAAAATGACTCTCTCTTGTTCCTGTCTGCACCCATTTCAAGGTCGTTTCACATTTGCCTGCCCGAATTCTCATCGCTTCTCGATCTTCTCCTGCGTTGTCGCGAGTGGTGTGGTCTTCGCACTTCGGATGGCCAGCGGCTGCTGCTGCCCCCGGAATATAATATGCCATACTACACATTTCAGGTTGGCAGAGGAGGGATATGTCCCATATCTTTTCATATCCTCCAAATCTTTGCGATCAAGATAATCATTGTCGTACGGCTAACCCGACAACCATTGTACTCATATGCTAATCTAATGTGTGCACGACCATAGATGGAGAGGCAAACATCATCACAAGAGTACATTCTCCCTTTTTTTCTAATGTTCACGAGTGTACATTCTTGGTTAAACATCTTTTCTCTGTTCAGTATATCGCCCTCTTCACGTCAGCCGACCGTCAACGGCTAAGCTCCTTTTTGGAAGACATGAATTCGAGTAGCTTGTTCTGGATCGTCGTCGTGTTTCATTGTAACCATGAAAGGAAATAAACTGTGCCGTGGATTATATTTTTGTTTTCCGTTCGATCACAAAATTTTAATGTTCCAACCAAACTGACACCACAATTGGAACGACAACATTTTTGCATCAGAGAGTGTACACCCTTGTCCTCCCCATTGTCCTGGACCATCGTCCAGCATCCATACGGCCTCATGTTAACGTCGCCAGCGATGCTGCCGGATCCATACATCATTTTCAACCTTAAATCCATCTGCCACCCTGTCTAGAACAGAAGGCTAATTTTGTTGAGATTTCTGTACCTGGGGACACTTTTTTTTTCATTTTATTTTTTGCGAGACACATGCATGGCGCTACCTCCGATTCGCAGCTACACGGGCAGAGCGTCCGTGACTGACCTGTGAAGAGGACAAAGCAGAGTGGGCGCGCACAGGGGTGGCCAGGAAACGGTCGGCCGCAAAAAGTCAAGCCGCAAAGGCCACGGGCGCAAGAAGCTTCAGCGCCGCGTGCTGCCGCACGTGGATCCGCTGCGGCGATATTCAGTGTTGACGCCTTGGTGGATCCGTTCGGTAGGTGATGGCTTTGTGTGTGTGCTGTCAAAGGGGAGGTGAAGGGGTTGACAAGTGAATTGGCTTTTCTGGAATAGGACGGATGATGTGCGGTAACAACTGGGATTTTTGAAAGATCGTTTGATAAAAAAAAACGTTAGGTGGGGGAAAGGATTGCTGGCGATTGATGTTACAGTTGGAAAATGTGAGTTTCTAGAACCTCTCGTGTTTGGCAAATAGATGGTGACTAGATAGTTAGTACAAGCGGATTGGCGAATGACGATGTTTTCATAAGTATTATTTTTGTGTAACAAGATATTTTCCTACTCAGAGTGATTTTTTTTTAAAGACCTAGACAATTACCGACGTATATTAATAAGTAGGAAGCAGATTACAAACTGCACCAGGAATTGATTGATGGTACGGCCTAAGTTGCACCCAAACAAACTCACAGCACGATGGATTGTCCTATCTGTAATACGTTAAAGGTCATGAATCAAGAGAAAAGTAGAGTTGAGTGTTTTTTGATGAAAAAGGTAGAGTCGAGTGTTGATATAACATTCACTCTTTGCGTGTATGGTTCAGATATGAACTAGACGATAGTACATATATGGAACTTCACCGTAGAGAATCAATTTTAGTGACGGTATTTGAATTTATACACACGTCGTGTTCCAAGGTCCCATCATAGTTTAATAGTAAGTGTAGCTTTCTCGACTCCGAATGTGTGACCTTGGATAAATGTTCGATACCGTACGGAACTATGAACACGACACGCCTTGTTCAGACGTATGGTACAGGAAAGTACACGTATTTGTGGCCTTCAATAACTCGTGAAAAGAAAATAAATTCAGTTTTTCAGTCGCGAAAAATCAATTTCATTGCTTCCGTGAAAAGAAAAGAAATTCAGTGTTCCGTCGCGAGAGAGACGCCGAAGCTGTCTGCGTATCAATCACCAGGATGCAAGGTGCATCCAGACGCATAATGGCATGAAGGACTAATAATTTCGTTCTGAACTCCAAAGCGTCAAAGCAGAGTTTGTTGCCGAGTCCATGACCACCATGTCGTGCTTCACACACCTACTAGATCTCTCTTCGCCGTCCAAACAGGCCCGTTTTTGTGCCGTGCACGACGCCAAATCGACAGACGCCGGCCGGGACCGAAGCTGCACGATCTGGAATCTGATCAGGTGCATCTGGACGTAGAACCGGCACAGAAACAGAGGCACAGTTGCACGGGCATTTTCGTCTGGAACAGAGCAGCCGTCTCGTCCCAATGAGCTAGTAGGTGGCATATACAAATGGCCACATCGCTGCGCCAGACCCAGATGATGGCGACGGCAGCTGTTTCTTTATACTTCGCATATGCCACGGCAATATATAAAAAGAGAAGCGGATTCCATCGCTGACGCTAGTGCGCACGAATGCATGACGTGCATGGCTGCATGCAAAGCTCATGCTAGCGTGACATAAGCCAAAACCCCCAAAAGCAAGCTTATGCATATGGTTTTATTTCTTCTGAGATTGATGACGACAGCACTCTTGTTGACACTAGGTACTACGAATGTGTTAGGTTTCTAGTTTGTGTTGGTTGTACTTTCCACAGTATGAAAATGGGCCCATAGTCTTTTGTCTATAGGTAAGATATATATGCCGTGCGTGGAGATTGTACTCAGCAGATTGATCTTGAGTGATTTGTCGTGGAATATGTTTAACTCATTAGTATATTTATTATCATGAAAGAAAGCTAGGTATATAATTCACATTTTGGTCGAACACGGTGACTGAATAACAATTCTACGGATAATGCTAAAGATTTTAGGCACCCCAAATTGTGTGCCGCTGGTAATGCTCAGAAAAGAAAAGAAAAGGACTATGTATCCTAATTTTTATTCTCATCGTTTAGTTGAATTACAATGTTCAAAAATGCCCCAGTATATTACTGGTATTACTTTGGTAGCGTTAAGCAACCACGAAAATAATTTGAGAACCTTGGGATCGCTTTGAACAAATAGTTTGTTCCTCGAGCAAAAAATTATTCAGACGAGCTATTTTCTTTGTGCAATGATTTTCAGGAAAGAACAGAGGAGCCAAAACGATGTTTATTCACATCATGGTACGGAGAGTTTAGCTGGGAGGGGCCTTGCGGTTGGAGAGCATCTTTGTGTCACCACTGATTGAAGTGATGAGTGTTCCCTCACCCACTAACGGATAATGCTTATTCCTGTCAACTCCATTGCTAATTTCCATCCGTCAATGTCATCCCTTTTCTCTTCTAGATAAAGGGGGAGAGAGATGCCAGTCTAAACACTTCTAGTAGTTGTTCTTGAAGATGTTGTTATCAATTTAATCTGTTGTGGCCTGGCACGATTGTCAGTCGTCTATATTAGAGCAAGGCCAACGCCTTGGCATGAAGCCCAACAGCTCAGCAAAAATCTGAGTTGAATGAAAGAGAAAGACACTGTTTGTTTTTTTTAACGCTAAATTTTAGAAGCCTCTAAACAAAGAAAATCTAGTACTAAATAAAGTTTAATGACAAAACCTTTTTACAGATGGGTACATCTTTACGAGACGAATCTAATGAGCCTAATTAATCTATGTTTGCTACAGTAATGCTACAGTAACCATCATCTAATCATGGCTTAATTACCTTCATTAGATTCGTCTCGCGAATTAGACCAGGGTTCTGCAGTTAGTTTTGTAATTAAACTTTATTTAATATAACTTATCTAAAATTTAAATTCCTCTAAAATTTAGACCCACATGTGCCGAACACCTCCAACTTAAGGACAACGGCGTCAAGCTCGACTCGGGCTCCAAGACGACAGTAGGGCCCGCTGGCCTCTCTTTTCTCCCTGGCCTCCCTCCCTTTAACGGCTGACAGCAGGACCCCAGCTCTGTATTGGAGTCTGTGAAGAGCTTTGGGCGTTGTGTGTTTGAGCTGTAAAGCTTGGCGCAAAACAGGCTGCAGGACTTCAGCGATGGGCTTGCTCTTAGAAGTGAATCGTATGACCTGATCTGATCACCATCACGTACATTTGGCTCCATTTTGTTGTGACATGTGCCAAATTGAATGTTGCGTACGGCATGTAGAGCATGGATATGGATCACTCAAAAACGAGTTTTGCCTTCTGACATGTGAATACAGTAACAACCAAGTTGCGATTCAACAAACCAAACCACGTTTCAGAGCATCCTGTCATTCAAGACACATCGCAACAATAAGAATTACACAGTGCACAGCATCAGTGAATGACATTTGCACTCCAGATGCAGGAACAAATAGTACTAGCACTAGATAATTATGAAATTATTCGCAATGTAACAGGAAAATCCAAATCATGATTCAACCAAGACAGTTTAATTTTATTCCAAATTCTCTGAACAAGACAGTTTCAGATATGCAATTCTCCACACTAACGCTGGAAAGGCTCTCACCAACGGTCACTAGCAAGGACACCCTTACCGGGGTACCAATATGTTTTTTTTAGATAAAAGAAGCTTTTATTTCGAGGTGAAATAATATTCCGGCCTCTGCACAACAAGGTATATCTGGCCTTTACATGTTAAACACCAAGGTGAGCCGATACAAATCAGGCTTAAAACACCTAGTAAACAAAAAACATTTATCATCTAATTCAGCACCTAAAACAAATCCTATGGTGTCAATTTTCCTTTGTTGTTGCAGCCATGTGCCCACAAAAAGAAGTCGCTTCTTCGTAAGGAACTTGTCGCTGCTTAAACAACACTCACTCGATCACTTCTAACCAAGCTCCGGCAGGCAAGGTTGTGCGAAGGTTTGACGCCTCCCCGCGCACCACGCGCGACGCTTTCGCTGCACTACCTTGAAGTCATGCATGAGAATGTGTCAGACTGTGCGAAGGTGAAGCACCTCCCCGCGATCCACGCGGCACTTTCGCTGCATCCTTTTTTGACGATGAAACATTCTTGCATAAGAACTCAAAAAGCCTCGCCTCTTGTCCTTGTGCTCAGACACCAAAGCCGGTAACTCTTGACATGGTAATGGCAGCAAGTAATGAAGTTGTCAAACAACCATGCCCCATGGTTGTTGGCCTCTCCTGAACCAAGCAAGATCCGGCCACCACAAGCCATGGCTGCAAGCATCAACGAAGCTGCTACCTTCATACGAGCAATTGAAACACCAAATTGATACTTAGGCACTCAACAGATGAAAAATCTTTTTGACCCCAGTAGATCTTGTTGAAGAAATTAAACGGGAAGCCGTCTTCTCCATTTGTGCATCTCCCACGAACTAGTCCCGATCGAAGAGACCTTGCTGAGTCGAAGGCTAATGCAAGATCGCTGAAGTTGAACACTGGCAACCTCCAATGACCCGGCCAGAAAATACCCAAACCTTGTTCAATTGGATCAGCACGCAGATTAGTGGCCTTTTCCACAAATCCTCCGAGTCCATGCCATGGATGCCACCGACGCAGCATCTCTGCCGGCAATTGCGGCACCAGACCACAGCCACGACTGAGGATAGCCGAAGATCTCTGCCGAAACCAGTAGCCGATGCCGGCAGCATGCGACAAGACGAGTTGACGGACGCCATAGGCCGCCGGCACTCATCGCGCGCCTCCAACTTCACACGGCGTCCACGACGACGAAGATCGACGGCCGCCGCCGCCGCCAAACCCATGCGTGCATCCACCTTGACACCACGCCGCGCAACGACGACGAAGATCGACGGACACCGCCGCCAATCATCTCGCGCCGCCGCAGCGAGACCACATCCCGTGCCGCATGCCGACCAACAAACCGACACCACCACATCGCTGCCAATCAGGTCTGAGATTTGGCCGCCCCTTCGAGTGAGACCCCGCCGCCACCGTCCTTGCCGTAGCACGGGTTGTTCCGGCATCAGGCTCCGGCGGCGGCCGGGTTGAGAGAGGAAGAAGAAAGGCTCCGACGATGGAGATCGGATCGCCGCCCGAGTCGCCCGTGGAGGACGACGCGGGGGCTCCGTGTTTCTCTCTATAGGTGAAGATAGGATAGGATGGATACCAATATGTATACATATATATATAGCGTAATTAACGACCTCATCCCGTGGAGGAAAAATATTTGGATACCCTACTTCCAAGGTAGGGGGAACTGTAAAACAAGGGTCTCCCTGATCGAAAAATCACGGCACCTGTTACAACATGCTTCCTCAGATCAACAGCAATCACCAATGCCTCTTTGTCCAGCAAATCCTGCCTGTCCGTCATGATGTAGACAACATCGCCATCATGCAGGCTCAGAACAGGATACCCCAAGTAGGATCCTTCATAATTGGCAGCGCCGAGTCCTTAGCGTCGGCGACCTTGATTTCGCAGTCCGGCTCCCACTTCTCAGTAGAATCCCTCCATACATGCGTGACAGCCTGCCAACCACCTGGGCCATCGTATTTACCAATCTTAACGAACTTGATGCAACCATCGTCGGAGACGATGATGTCCCGGAGACGAAGAGGAGGACCCTTGCAGGGATCGCCACTGGTGTGGGCGGCAGCGGGATGTAGCGAAGGTTATGGTTGTCCAGGACAACGTCGCAGATGAGGATGCCTCGCCAGAGATCAACCCATCCCAATGAACCGCGCGCCCCTCCGATGGCGATCACCTTGGCGGAATTCGTGTACGCTCTCTCCTGGTGCAACTGCATCTGCTTGGTTGTCCATGCCTTGGTCCTCGAGCTGTACAGGTGGAGAAGGTACGGTCGTCTGGGGAGGGCGGACAGATCTGGAGAATAGCGACGAAGTAGCACGTGTTGTCGTCGTGGGTGGTGCCGCGGCACGGCAGAATCCCGACTTCGCCGGCGGCGAAGTAGCGGAGAGGCGGGCTGGGGATCAGCTCTAGCGACGGCGGCCTATCGTCCTCCCCGGCCCGGTAGACGAAGTAGTGGTTGCTACCCGAGTCCAGCTCCCTGCCTTGATCGCCGATCAGGAAGCGCAGCAGGACGAGGTCGTCCTCCGCGGTCATGATGTGGGGCTTGCTGGCGATATGGGAGATCGTCAGATCGGGGCTGCTCGTGCAGAAGGTGAAGTAGGAGCCGTGCGGCGGCTTGGCCGCCCAGAAGGTCACCTTGATGTTCTTCTCGTCCCTTGTTACGCCGTTGGCGGTGGTGGCGTTGGTGCGGTGGCCGATGTAGCCGTACGGGTCGAGGAGGATGGAGCCCGGCGGAGATGGGTCGTGGCGGAGGGTCGGCGGAGGAGCCGTCAGGGATTCGTTTTCCGTGGGCATTCCGTGAAGTGAAGTGAAGTCTGCCGCCGGGATGCGCCGCCGCCGCCTGTAGCTTTCCTTTCGAGAGCGGCACGAGCGAATACACTCTGTTTGAGTTCCCAAAAAAAAAGAAAAATAATACACTCGGTTTGATAGTATTCTTCAGCCCTGGACAGTATTGACGGCCCATATTTACCAGGCCGTCTAAGTTGCCATTCCAGACCAGAAGCAGAAGGGCCCCTCCTGCTGCCACTCCAAACTGGGACTGCCTGTCTATAACGCGACCTACCAGAAGTTGATGTATAGCGCGGCCCACCACGGCCCGCTATCACCGAGAGCGTCCACTTCCGCATCTCAATCGCGTCGTCTTCTACCTTCCGCCTGCAGCACGCCATCCGCCCGCGGCACGCGCCTCGCGGAGAAGAAAGCGGCCGAAGCAATTTCATCCTGGAACAATTCCATGCCTCAAAACAATCTCTCTTTCCCTGGAACAATCCAACCTCTCTCTGGAACAATTCTTCCTAGTATCCAGAACATTTCATCCTCATGTCTAGAACAATTCATCTTCATGGCCAGAACAAATTTCTGGAAATACTGGAACAATTTTTCTAGCTATTGGAACAGCTGGAGATGAGAGGGAGCTCGGGCAGTTGACGCAGCAGGGGAGGAAAACGGCGCGGCGCCGGGCAAGGAGGCGGCGCAGGGGAGCGGAACGACGGCGGCGCGGGGAAGCCAGGCGACGACTGGACGACGGCGGCGCGGGGGAGGCCTGGCGGCGGCGGCGCGGGGAAGTCAGGCGACGACTGGACGACGGCGGCGCGGGGAAGTCAGGCGACGACTGGACGACGGCGGCGCGGGGGAGGCCTGGCGGCGGCGGCGCGGGGAAGTCAGGCCACGACTAGACGACGGCGGCGCGAGGGAGGTCTGGCGGCGGCGGCGCGGCGCAAGTCAGAGGCACGCGGAGGGAACGGAGGTAGGAGAAAGACTCGTGGCCGTTGGATTCGTTTTCTAACACGAATCTTAAAGCGCGCTACATATGGACTACGGGTAGCGCGCGCTAATTACAAGGAATCCGCTCCAAACTGCCCACAAACCGCGCGGCTGCCGGCCCACAATTCCATTCCCCAGCCAGCCTTTTTCCCGTCACCGAACAGGCCCATCAGCTGCGCAGATGCTGGCCCACAACTCCAACCCCGGCCCGCCACCACTGAGGCCCATCAGCCTCGCTTAAGCGCCGGTCGCTCTCTCTCCGATCCCCCTCCTCTCCCGGCGGCGCCTTCCTAGGGTTGAAGCTCCCCTCCCCTCTCCGGCGGCGCGGCGCGAGCCAGCACCGCGTACTCATCCACGCAGCCCGGGAGGCGGCGGCGACACCCAAGGTAAACTACTTGCTCCACCTCTTCCTCGCCCTTGCCGTGATCCCTGCCGTTCCGCGGGTTGTTCTCGTAGCTGTTAGCCGATTAGGGGGTAGCCGAGCGTCCGGTTTCCAGAGCAAGGGGCTCCTGCCGCCGCCAACATGCCTGAGGTGGTTGTCCAGGGCCTCTGTTTCGTTTGCCGGTCTTTGTAGCCATCGGTTCGGTGTACTGCTTCGTGCAGGTGGTTGTTAAATCTCGCGTCTTGGGGCTTTGTTTAGAATGTCTGGTTTGAATTTGCCAGCTATTTTGTAGGTTTTGAACTAAGCTAATCTGATTCTTTTTAGTCAATTCGTGTACTGCAGCGCAATATTGTTTGGTAAGGGTGAATTGCTTTTTGTTGATCAGTAGACAGTTGGCTGCTTATGAACATTTGATTGATTAAATTCTCTCTCTCAATTGTTACTGGACACCTGTACTGTCAACAAGAAAATGTAGTACTCCCTCAGTATATTTTAATTCTAGAAGTTCGGACGAGAATATGTTGTGTGTTTTAAGTTCAAATGCCCCGTCTGAAACGTCAATATTTCAAGGTCAGAGGTAGTACTTCGCAAAACATTTGCTTAGTTGATGAACCCAACAAATTGGCGGGATATCAGTACTCCGACCTTGGCACACCTGCATGTATAATGTCATTGCCATCTTTCTAAAACCTCTGGTCACATTCCTCACTCATGCATTGGAGTTCATCTTTGTGCTGTCGGAGGTGGTTTGTATTAAATTGGATCTGCCAAAATGGTTTCATTATTCAAATTTTGCAGCCATAAGCCCATACGTGGGTTTCATATGTTGTTGTGCATACCCACTAGATGGGTTTTGACTTGATGTAGTTTGGGTTCGTCTTGAAGAGCTCCATATGTCTTTGCTGATCACCTCAATTGTTTTATCAAATAGTTTGATTGTTCAGTATGTGCTCCTAATGGAAATGTTGTGATCGGTTTGGGATGACAAAATGGATATTTATGATCAGTTTGGTAATGATTTGTTATTTGTAGGTGTTGTTTCTGCTTGTGTGGTTGTCCTAACTGTCATCACTTTTTTTCCTAAGATTTTCTTTTTCATAAGTCTTGTTTTGGCTGTTCTGCTTCAGGTTTGTTATGTTCCTCTTATCGTTGTGACCATATGCGTGTCATTATGGAACACTGAGTTTTGCTGGTGTTCGATTCTTTGAAACACTATCCTCATCTTGTTTCCATGTCATATTGATACTGTGCTATGATCGTTTCCCACATTTTGTATGGACTTGTTGCATCGGCATATGTTAGGAAGTGCTGCTCGTTTTATTTTCTTATATTGTGGTATATACTTCTCTGCTTATTCACGAGTGGACAGCTTAATCCAGAATCTGGCAGTCCATTGTAGTTGTTTAATGTTGCCATTTTGATGCGTACGCTGTTTGTTTTTCCATGGTGTGGTAATTATCTTTGTTTTCCACCTCTGTGAAATGTTACCATTTATTTCAACTTATACAAGTACAAAAATTGATACTATTTCCCTATATATTTATTGTTTTATTTCTGTCAACATAATACTTTTTCTGCTTGACATGTGGTAGTGTTACAACTTTTTGTACTGTACTTGCAGGTTAAGCAAAGATGGTGAGGGTCAGTGTCCTTAACGATGCATTGAAGAGTATGTACAATGCAGAGAAGCGTGGGAAGAGACAAGTCATGATCAGGCCCTCTTCGAAAGTGATCATCAAGTTCCTTATCGTCATGCAGCGCCACGGTTAGCTTCCATTCACTAAACTCTGTTTGGTACTGTCTGAGGCTACAGATTGTGATTGCTGCTATTCTATAGGCTACATTGGCGAGTTTGAGTATGTTGATGACCACCGAGCTGGTAAGATCGTGGTCGAATTGAATGGCAGGCTCAACAAGTGCGGAGTGATCAGCCCCCGCTTTGATGTTGGCGTGAAGGAGATTGAGGGCTGGACTGCCAGGCTGCTTCCATCCCGTCAGGTCTGCATTTTCATCGTTCTTATTTTTTCACAACGAAAAGGAGTTAGAGAATCTGTCTAGATGGTTTGATCATTCATCTTTGTCTGATATTCAGTTTGGCTACATCGTCCTGACAACCTCTGCTGGCATCATGGATCATGAGGAAGCCAGGAGGAAGAACGTTGGTGGCAAAGTTCTCGGCTTCTTTTACTGAAACTGAAGTTATGTGAAAGAATTTGGACTGCTTTAGGCTATTTTTCTTGTGGTGTGATGGATCCTGTCCACATGTAGTTCTGCTGAATTATGCTGTTATGATTTTGTACTATCATAGTAGTAGTACTATGTGCCACCAGGCGGATGTTTGATGTTTTGGTTTCCTGAATTGCCTGATTGATGCGTCCCGTTTGGTGCAGACAGCCATTAAAATGATCAGGGTCAAGTAGATCTTTCTGTTGACATATATATGCATGAAGTGAAGTGTTGGGTACTCTGGATTTTAGTCTTCATGGGGATGCGAGTGGATACTATGGTGAGCTTTCGGTGATAATTGTTTGCTTGTGAAATTGTTTTGGTGATGGAGTAACTACTGGAAGTGAGAGCAATCGAAGAAACTGTACAGCCAAATAAATCCGCCTGCAATGAATAACAGCATGAATAAATCTAATTATGCTCTACCGTCTAATACATTTCAGAAAAATCGCACCATGTGGGTGCTGTTCTGCAAACAACAAAATCTTCAGGCATTGTGAAAATATTCTGAGCATTCTATAGATTTTTCAAATTTGTATATGACCAAAAATCCCAGCAGCTTGGAATTGGAACCGAAAGACCAAATATTTTTACCTAGAGAAAGTTTCTAGACAATCCTGCGCATGCAATTTTCAAGCGTTCAGTTTCAACATGGAAAGGGTACTCATCAGCAAACTATGACTAGTTGACTGCAAACAACCAAAACGTCAAATTTCTGGTGACTAAAATTGCACTTCCAGAGCTGTACTGACATCAATCTAGCATGCGCTATCTTAACTGCCTACTGTTGCTATTACAAGTTTTCAGAAGTTCCAGCCAGGGAGCCAAGCATACTCCACATATCCTTTTTGCCGTTTGATCTACAACCTACAAGACAGTACCCTAAGCGGTAAGAAACAATGTTTATCCTTTGTCATCCTGGCCAGGTATTCAGGCTTGTTGCCCATTTTGGTCACTTGAGCAGGCCTCAGAAGTCGCGATCGAGCCGTCAGAATTTGGATCAATCTGCAAGTTCTTCGCTTTTGTTTCTAGATTATCCACGCTTTCAGTAATGTTGACCGGTGGACCTGATTGTTCTGTGTCGTTCCCCGCGGTCTCAGAACTCTCATCAGCAGCATGAACCTCACTGTAACAATAATGAAAACTTGTAAGCTCCCCAGGTGATAAAACAAAAGGATATTCAGTGAAAGAGGATTTCTGGATCAAGGAAACTTCTAAATATGAAACTAGCAGCACAGTTGTCACAGAATCCGACAGTAACTAGCACCAATACATAATTTTGAACCAGTGCCATTGCTAGATTCTGCACGTGGAAATTGGCAGAGGACACAATTACAACCTCAAAACGAAGTATCAGTTCAAAATTAACTTCAATGCTTTTAAACAAGGTAAATTTGAGTATTCATCGTATATAGAATGTTACTTTTCCAATTAGTTTATACTCTTCTTATGAACTAAGAACGGTATTCCATTTTAATGTTGCAGCAAGGAAAGTGGATTTCTTCCACCAGCGTGACAACATGCTTTATAAGAGGAAAAATATGTGTATAAAACACGCCTTTTTCTCCACTAGACAACCACATAAATCTTTGCTGTTCATTCAACAAGGTGCATTTTCTCGATTCATAAGTTGTTGATAAAAGCAGAAGAGGCTAGTCGAACTACTAGATATTAAACAACATCAATTAAAACTGGATAAGGATAGGCATCAAGTAAATAACTCTGTATAAGGCAGCAAGGAAGTAGTAAAACAGAACAAAACCAGAACATTTTTACCTTTCTTCATGACTCTCAATGATCTTTAGGGCCCCATCAGTATCATCCTGCTTAGTGAATATTGATGCTTCCTCCTTAGTGAATACAGCATCATCCACACTTTCAGTAACGTTGACCGGTGGACCTGACAGTTGTGTGCCGTTCCCCGTGGTCTCAGAACTCTCATCAGCAGCATGAACCTTACTGTAACAATAATGTAACTTGTAAGCTCCCAGGTGATAAAAGAAAGGATATTCAGTGAAAGAGGATTTCTGGATCAAGGAAACTTTTAAATATGAAATTAGCAGCACAGTGATTACAGATCTGATATTCTCTCATGATTTATCAGCTTAGCAAGCTACTGTTTAACTGCAATTTATGTTTGCCTTGGAAGATCAGACTTTCGTTATAAAGAACCATAAAAATAGCCAGTAGCATTAAAGAAAACCAAAATAATTCATGTTCTGAAAACCAAGCTTTTCAGTCAGCTGATCCGTTGGATAACAGACATCTCAGCTGTAATTTGCCGGTGAACCTTACTGATAAGGAATTAAACTTCCCTTCTTGTCAATGTTCCAAACTTCCAATATATCCTATTGTTGATTTTATTCGTTATACAGAGAAGCTGACAGTAACTAGCAGTCTAGCACCAATACATAATTTCGAACCAGTGCCATTGCCAGATTCTGCACGTGAACATTGGCCGAGGACACAAATACGACCTCAAAACGAAGTATCAGTTTAAAATTAACTCAATGTGTTTGAACAAGGAAAATTTGAATATTCATCATATATAAAGAGTTACTTGTCCATTTAATTTATACTCTTACGAACTAAGAACAGTATTCCATTTTAATGTTTGTTTTTGAACTGATTCCATTTTAATGTTTGTTTTTGAACTGATTCCATTTTAATGTTGTTGCAGCATGGAAAGTGGATTTTCTTCAACCAGTGGGACAACATGCTTTTTAAGAGAAAAAGATGTGCATGAAACACGCCTTCTTCTGCACTATACAACCGCATAAATGCTATGCTGTTCATTCCACAAAGTACATAATCTCGATTCATAAGTTGTTGATAAAAGCAGAAGAGACTAGTCGAACTACTAGACATTTAACAACATCAATCAAAACTGGAAAGAATAGGCATCGAGTAAATAACTCTGTATAAGGCAGCTAGGAAGTACTGAAACAGAATAAAACCAGAGCATTTTTACCTTTCTTCATGACTCTCAGTGATCTTTAGGGCCCCATCTGTATCATCCTCCTTGGTGAATATTGATGCATCCTCCTTAGTGAATACTGCATCAATATCAGCAGCACTGATAAACTTGGCAGTTGCCTTTTGATCTTCAGTCATGCATTTCTTTAGCTCTTTCTGCAAAAGATGGTTATCACTTATCAGTAATACAATATGAGCAAACAATCGAAACAAACTGGGCATAAACATAAACAAGCAGATGCAGGGATAACGAACCCATAGGAATGATCTTGCAAGTGTCAGGATGATTGCTCGATAATCCATGACAGAAGCTCTGAGAAAGTTGTGCCACAAGTTATGGATTTCAGGAAGAGCCTCGGCAAACTGCAATGCAAAGATATGGGATGCATCACTCTCAGTTAGAACCAACAATACAAGAATGCATCAAAGGAAACTCAAGTCAGGATCGCAAAATTGTCAAACCTCAGAAGCAGATTTATCAGCAGGCAGAGTCTTCATTCTCTCCTTAATGCTCTCAAGAAGCATATTTCCTTGATGGCGCTTGGTTTCTCGGATTTCAGCAAATGGCTTCGGCCCTACACCACTTGAAGGTGCATAGAACAACCATTTGAATAGATCGCTCCTCTTGTCAAAGGTGATCATATCTTTCTGGTCTGAATCTTGACAGAAAGATAGCCCATCCAAAGAATCATCACCCTCCAATGCTTTCTCGGTGAGCTTTGGATCCAAAACTGACTGCAGCCGGGGCAAGACTGCCCTCGGATGCTTGCTGCACATGTGTGACAGTAGCAAACCGGTGTCCAGAAACTTCTTATTGCCAACACAAATGGGGCAAACCCAGTACCTCCAGGATCCCTTTTCCTTGACAAAGCTCTGCACATCAGACACGGTGAACGCACGCAACTGATCAACCTTGTTGTACTCACCCTGCAGCACATCGAGCCTCACGAACAGGAAGCCCTGCTGCCTCTCGCTGGTCATGGAGTTCCAGTAATCGCTGGCCAGCACCAGGATCCTGTTGAGCAGCTCGTGAAACTCGCAGGCCAGCGAAACCAGCCTGGCGCCGCGGTTCTCCCCGCTGATGGATCCAGGCGGAATGCAGTCGTGCTGCGGGTCGTCGGGCTCCTTCATGACGAGCGCACGGCGGCACTCCCTCTCGGCGGCGTCGTACTCGCCCAGGACGAAGAGGAGCCTCGCGTGGAAGGAGGCGATCACGGCCGACTTGGGGAAGGCCTGCGCCGCGCGCTCGGCGATGGTGAGGGTGCGCCGCAGGAACGCCGTCCTGTCGATGGTCGCGTCGAGGCCGCGCACGAACTCCAGGTCCATGTACGCGTTGAGGTACTGCGCGCGCGCCAGGTTGGGGAAGGACTCGGCGACGCGCTTCGCCTGCTTGCGCCCCTCCGCCGCGCCGTGGTCCTTGGCGACGTCGAGCACCCGCTCGACCGCGATCGGGACGAGCTTCTCGACCGTCATGGTCGCGTACAAGCGGCGGGCGCGCTCCCTGGCCTCCTCCACCCGCTCGGCCGCGGTGGACTCGTCCTCGTCGTCGCCGTACAAGCCGTAGGTGACGTTGTTGTCGGCCGGGTCGACGGGGCAGGGGACGCGCTGCGCGCGGCGGAACTCGGACTCCGCGAGGCCGTACATCTTCGAGGCGCAGAAGACGTCGCCGAGCGCGACGGCGACGTCGACGCAGTCGGGGGCGAGGCGCCGTGTCGCCAGCAGCGCGTGGCGGGCGGCGCGCAGGTGCACGGCCGCCTCGGCCTCCCTTTCCTTCTCGCTGCCGTCCCCGGCCGCGGCGCGGATGGCGGCGGCGTAGCGGAGGTCGCCGACGAGGCGCTGCGCGATCGCGGACTTCGGGTGCTCCGCCGCGAGCACGTGCGCCTGCTTGAGCGCCTCGTCGGTGTCGCCCTCGTGGTCGAGCAGCAGCACCGCCCTGGCGGCGGCGCGGACGTCGTCCATCGGGGCGGGTTGGGGTGCGCGCGGGGTGTTCGGGGAAATGCCGCCTCGCCTCCGGTGAGACGTGGCGACGGGCGGCGGAGTGTTTTGGGTTTGCGAGGAGGCGTGAAGGGGAAGGTAACGGACGGGGAGGTTTTATAGTGACGTCTTGGAGAGGAGGGTTGTGGGCCCCGGCAGGCGGTGGCGGCCGCGGTGATGCCATCGTGCTCACGAGATTCGTGGGGGGGAGGGAGATGGAATGACGCATGCTGAGGGCTGGGCCCGGGGATTGGTTCGGTGTGATTCTTTTGGCCCACATGTAAGTTACAGTATCTCGAAATATGTAACTTATATCTTAATGATAAACAATAAATAGATAAAAAATAGCATTCATCATAAAATTTAGCTGTATAAATTAAAAAAAAGTTTAGCTAAGCCAGCAATGAACAAATGGCTTGATTGGATGACTGAACGCAACCCAACCAAGATCGCAGGATGCACGGCTTGCGCGTTTTGTTGCCTGTAGAGGTAAGTGTGCCTGACTGGCTAGGCGCAGAAACAGCGTGTAGCCTGGTTTCGCGGAAACGGATTTCAATTACGGTTTTTGCGGGCCAGGCTAGCTCCTGCTTAGTATTTTAATGTAGTGAGCTTTGCTCACTAAATATGAGATAGGCTGGGTCATGCATGATCGATTCGGTTGATAATAGCATGAATCGATTCATAGTCAGCAATGACGTCATCGGTGGCCATCTCCTTGTTCCCAGCAGGGCTGGCCCAGAAATTTTGGAGGCCTGGGTCGAGAGACGTGTTCGTGCATGTGCCTTTTTTATGACATATTTTTTAAGTAATTTAATTATTTTAATCATATATTATGTGTGGCTTCATGTTATTTCAGATCATCCTAACTAACAAATTAAGGTGTGGGGAATTTGCATAGATCCTGATATAAAATCATAGTAGGCGCGTATAAACCATCTTCATATCTTTTGAATCGGTCCTACCAGTTGCTTTTTGTTTTTTTTGAGATCACCAGTTGCATGTAATGTGAGTAGAGTTGCTATGGCAATACGTAATAGCTCCAGCCCGCAATAGAAACTGGAGCTTGGCTATTACGTGTGTAATGGGGCCTGGCTATTACCTTCTCCATGGGCCTAATCTAGGGACCAGCAAGCAACCGAAGCATGACCAAAGGCCCACGGCCCAATATAATTAACTCTTCGTTTGCTTCGTACAGATTCTTTCTTTTTCTTTTTCTTTTTGGCTTCGTACAGATTCTGTGCCGCATCAGCTTAATCCATGGCACGCAGCCGAGCAGTAGAAAAAAATAATAATCGTTTGTCATCCTTAACTCATCATAGTGTAGAAAAAAATAATCGTTTGTCATCATTAAAAAGCCTACTTGTACCACCTTATTTTTCAAGCACAAGCTCCTCACGTATTTTTCAAGCAAAGCGCTATACCTTGTAATCCAAATGATGTAACTTGACATCTCTTAGGAGACCAAAAAAATGAGCCAAGCTTTGGTCACATGGGGCCTAAACATCTGTTAGGACTAGAGAAGTATGTACAAGGATATGACAGCAAATCAGGTTTGCATCTATACAGCTGAATGCTGCCACAACCAAATGAGATCCCAGTTCATATTCAGCAACAGCGATCAAGGATACTGCAATCTGACACGAAGAAAAGGATTTGGGGTCGGAGGCTCCTGTGGTAATATCGATGGAGCAAGATCTCCCAAGTATCTGCAAACTGCAAATATAACCAAATAACATAATTCATTAGAAGGAACAGCCTGGAAGTGCACAATAAAAGCTGAAAGACAAAGCACAATAGACCCCGACTGTCTTGCAAGACCCATATCTCTTTTTGTCGAGCGAAGCAGAGATTGTTCATCTTCAACACGGCATACCTGATGACAAAGTAAGATAGTTCAATCAGGAACTGATAGACAAACTGAGGTAAGGAACAAAATGAAAAGCACGACTTTGTCTAAAAAAACATGAAAAGCATGAGGTTGTCTCAGTACATACGGCTGCAGATAGAGTATAATCTTTTTCACGCATGACAATACCGCACTTTAACAGTGTCCTGTAGACAAAATTCCCTAATGTATATCGAACTGCAATGGTTTATAGATGTTTTTAAAGCTTATACGGATTTCCTTGTCAACAGGTCAGCAATAGTCTGCAACAATGGTCAAAGAAAAAGATTAATTTGACAAAAAAGTTGTATAGAGAATATTTTATCATTAATTAATATACTAATCACAAGTATTGCAACTACATTTTGGGTATCATCGAACTTGTTCTGATAAAATCGGTGGTTATTTGGAACAAGCAACTGCAACCGTACCGATAGCAAATAGGGAGGCACGGATTGAAGGGAGCGCTCGATCTATCTTTTCCCACACTCACATTTCTTGGTGCCACTCCGAACCTGCATATCCCCTTCCCTCATGAGATGACCAAGTGATTCTATCTTAACCAGAAATAAATGGATGCCGCCTATAATATCACACGAAACATGACACTGGAATATTCTCATCATGAAGACAAATATGCTGTTTACCTCAATTGTTTGAACTGTGGCACCGATATCAACGCTGTGGAAAAATGTAGTGTACTCCTTTCCTTCATAGGATTCTTCAGACAATTGCATTTATTTTGTTCTCTAATGGGCAAACCAAAAACATTATGTGGTAGGCATACAAAGTCTAAATTTCTTGATGTGCATATTCCTCGGTGTTCCAAAGTTTCAGAGTCAGGATGCAACGACATATGTGAGTCATGCAACGTCTCAAAGATTGTTGATATAACTTCTGATGCAATGTCCGTACCTGCAAAGAAGCAAAACAATCAATTTAACTAGTTAGCTACCATCTGAGTCACAAATGGATCAAAAGTGTCGAATTGTTGTAGACATGCTGAATAATTCTTTTGCAGAGGCTCAACTCAAGAATTCGGTCAGTACATAATAAAATGTGATAGAAACACACCTTTCCACAAATATTGTGCTCGTTTAAAATATCATTGAAAGCAGTTCTCACGTCACTTGGAAAAGTATTGACTCCGTGGTCTTTTTCATTGTTCCAAGCATTAAATATTTTGCACAAAAGATAGATAATGCAGTGGACTTCAGCAGTAAAATGAGGCAGTACAAGTGGCACAGCAAGGAACCTATCATGGAATTGCCTCAAATGCCACAATGCCTGTAAAACAGGAAAAACATTTCAGTGAAAAAACATCTATACATGGAAATTTGAAAGTGAAATAAGAAGATTTGGTTACCCGGAGAATCACATTCAAAACGTGAGGTTCCTCACAAGTAAAGTGAGGTATAGAGCCTACTTCACTGTCGATGAAAGCACTTTCAGTCTCCAAGGTAGACAAGTTTGAACTATCTGCTTACAATGTTCTCTCCTTCAGAAGAACTGGATTAGTTGGTTATGACTAAAATAACTGAATTATATGAATTCATCACATGAATGGTGAAATATTTGTATAAGTTTCTTAAATAGTACTCCCTCCGTTCAACAATACGTGTCATTCTAGCCTTATCCATTTTTCTCAAATTACATGTCATTCTCACTTCGCAATGCATATTTCCCTCTTCCCAATACAATATTCTCTCTTTCCACTACACATCTATCTCTATCTCTTCTCCTCGTTTTCACCGCGCTCGGAGCTAGAATGACATCTAATTCTGAACGGAAGGAGTATTGCATAATTAATACAATACTACTCAAAAGTGTTCCCACAAAAAGTACTACTGAAAAGTATTTTTCTACTGAGGTTCAGATCAAGACATGAGTTTCTAGTTCCCTGTCATCCAAGGAGGTGACACATGAGGGGATGCAATATGGCAATGGTTTCTTGGACCTGCTCCTCGCAAACTTGATCAACTTGTCCACAAGGCCAGCAGGAAAAGAGCCTTTTAAACGTACAGAGACTTGAAAAGGCATCCCTGATCTTGTCCAAGACTTTCCTTCTCTCCGCGTCTTCTCCGCCTCCACCGATCTCGAATGGCGACCACCGTAAAGAAGTGTGGAGCTCGTTAGCATCCAAGGCTGCTCTTTTGGGAGTCATCGGCTGCAATTCTTGGAGCTCGTGAAGGTACTCGGCGTTGACGTGCGACATGAATGAGCTTGCGTCCAGGAATACCTTGTCGCACACGGGCCACAGCCACAGCCCAGTACGCCCACGCGTTCGTGGCCTTGGCGAACTCCACGGCGCCACGCGCTTCCGCTCCGGCCGCAGTGCGCCGCCAGGTCGGCAACGCTCACGGTGAGAAGGCCCTGCAGCTCGTCGCTGGTGGTCGCCGCGCCGCCCCGCGCGGTGACGTGACTGCAGCAGCACGGCGGCGTCAGTGGCCGCGGCGGCGTCGCCGGCTCCCGTGGCTGCCGCCGCGAGGGCCTCCGCGTCGGCACGGACGCCGAGGAGCCGCTCCCGCGCGGCGGCGACGCGCGCCTGGGGTCTCGAGGCGGCGAGTCCCCCGCCGCCGGGAGCAGGCGGCGGCGTGCAGGGCCGGGTCGGTGGGGTCGTCCACGGCGAGCGCGCGCGCACTCGTCGAGGGCATCGTGCGTCCGGCGCGGGTAGTGGAGCGCGGCGGCGAGCGAGGTGGCATCGGGGCGCGAGCTCCGCAGCGCGGCAGGACCGCGACGCCCGCCCGCGCGGCCGAGGCGCCCGCGTGGCCGAGGACGTGGTGCGCGAGCGGCGACGTCGTCGTACCAGCACAGGAGGGCCTCTTTCCGGAAGGCGGCGGTGGAGTCGTCCCAGTCCGCGTTTCTCGGCGGCGCCGGCGCCGGCGCGCTCCCCTTGGGCCGGGGCGGCTTGATCTTGCGGCCCAGTGAACTCGGCTGAGCGATGCGGCGGCCGCGGCCGGGTAAGAAGCGCACGGGAGCCGGGAGGAGAAGGCGTTTGCGGAGATCCCCACGGCACGTGCGACGGCGGCCACCGACGAGAGACGGTACTAGCGGAGCCGATTACGAGTTTACGACTCACGCCGGAAGGGGCATGGGTTCAACCAGGGCCGTCTTCATAAATTTGGGGGCCCAGTCCAAGATGCAAAATGAGGCAAATGAAATCAACAACGAAAAATACTTAGTTCGTAGGGGGTAATTTCACTGGACACCATCCATAAAGGGCGCCTTCCACCGAAACCCCATCACTAAGCAGCCCTTCCAGAGAACCCCATCGAAGAGCCGGCCCGCCAGCACAAGGCACCATGATCCCTTTATGTCCCATTTTTCTTTCTTTTTTTTTTGGCCTGAATTGAGTTGTGCATGGACCGGTTTGCCTCTGTTAGCTTTTCCCGTGAGCGCCTGCAGGATTCGATTAGTTTTCGTCTCTGCTTCGACCCGTGACTCCGAGCTAGGGTTCCAACGGGCGACGGCGGCGGCGCCGGCGGTTCCCGGCCTTGGGCAGCTCGCCGCGCAGCCATGGGACTAGGTGAGCCGAGCGCGGAAGGGAGCGAGGCAGGGGCGCGAGCCGTCGATTTGTGCGCCGCCATCGATGGAGGCGCTGCAGCGCCGTGCGCTGTCGATGGAGGCGGAGCAGGGCCATGCGCAGCTGATGGTGGAGGAGCAGAGGCGGGCCAAGCAGGCATACACGCAGCCGTCTTGGGTGAAGCAGGGGCGTCATATGCACTATGTAAGAACGGCAGATAGGAGACACCATTATCAGCAACGCGAAAAATAAATGCGTCACCGATGTGCTTTTGGCGACGCGGCTCAACGAAACACGTCGCCAATATACTGGCCCAGCCAAGACGCGTCTCCGAGTTGGAACAGAAGAGGCCGGCAGCAATTTGAGCTTCACTGGAAGGTGCGTACTGCTGAAAGTTTCGTTTTCCTTTTGTTTCAGATGTGGTCTAGCTTGCTAAATTAGTTCATTTTGCTATGTCTAGCTAGGAATGAATCGCAGGCAGCAATTCAGCTAGGCGGCTGTTTTTGCTTTCCCAGGACAAAGGCGATGATTGTGCATCCAAGTCTTCATGCATTTCTATGCTTTCGAGAGCTCTCATTTTTTATGCTTTGGTCACTTTGGACAACTCATTTCAACTGTTATATTGTTAGACAATTGTATGACTCTCATTTTGTATGGTTTGGACAAGGTCGAATGCTATGGAGCACTTTCTTTGCTTGCATATTTTTTTTTCTATGTGAGTTATGTTGTTGGGAACCTAGTATAGACCAAAAGGTCATGCCGAATTCCCACCCCCCCCCTCCCCTATTTTTTGTGGTCCAGAAAATATTTTTCTTTATTTTTTGTTCGGAATATATTTTCCCCTAATTTTTCTGTTCAGAAAATATTTTTTTGGCTCAGAAATGAATTTTGCCGAATTATTTGATTTTCTAGAACCGAAATTGATGAAAATCATTTTTCTTTGGCGCCTGTACAGTTTCTGGCGCCAAATCAAGGCTCCTGAACATACAGGGGAAAGATGGTCCATCCAGGTGCCATTTTGGCCTTTAAAACAAAGAAAAACTCCAATGTTGTATTATGTGAGGACGGCGCTCTTTATCGATGTTTTATTGAGGACGGCGTTCTTTTGTAGTGGTATCCTATGAATTGACCCGGTCGTAGGACCCCGTTTCCTGATACATAGCGCCCCAGTTGTTCTTTGCTTTGCTGTGTCCCTTGTAGCATTGTATGCGGTCAAACGAAATTTTAGTTACGAAAATGGTTTGACCGGGGCCGTAAAGCCTGACACATTGGCCCCCTCTTGCTGACTAGGAAGCCACGTAGGATAGAAACGCCGGTGGGGTTGGGTTTATGACGAAAATTATGGGTCCCCGTTGGTTGCCGTACTCAAAACGGGATTTTAGTGATGAATTGGCCACCTAGAACCTGCCCAGAACAGTGAACCGGTGACACCGGACAATACTGTTCACCGATTTATACAGTTTTTCATCACGAATGAGGCTTCTTAGTGACGGAACGCGAAAAACGTCATAAAGTTGGCCGGAAATGGGAAAAAAAAAACCCAAAATAGTGACGAATGTATAGTAAAATCGTCACTAATCAGCAGATCTGTACTAGTGCATGCATGGATCTATAATTATCTTTGGTGATTATTCCACTTCTTTTCCGGGCAGTCAAACAACTTTGCATGCATGCATGCATGCGTGTGTGATTAGGCAAGGTGGAGACCATCCAAGTAGTCGCTTGGGGAATCCAGATGCAAATCGATGTTGGGGGATCGAAGGTCTGTGTGTGACGTGTCGAAGCCCTCCAACAGAGTGTTGATGAAGTCTTGCTCGCCCGAAGCCTTCGATGGGTTCCAGTGCCTTCGGATTACCCTGCGAAGCCCTCTTTGATGGATATCGTCGTCTATTGGATGATGCGAAGCCCTCCTTCCTTGTCCGCGATGCCGGACGAAGATGTTCTCGTTCATGTTCCCTGTAGTTAGGCGTGCGAAGCCCTCCTTTGCCCGCGATACCGGGCGAAGGGGTTTGGAGTGTTGAGAGGATCGAGTGCGATGCAAATGATTGTCTTTGGCTCGAGGCCCCAAAAACCAGATGTCCTTACAGGATCATTCCCCTCCATATTTATAGGGAGTGGGATGATCATATTTACATGCATGCCATCGGCTACTTAGCATGGCTCTGAGCTTGGTAGCTTTGGGCTCTTGTGCCGTCTGCTCTTTCATTCTTCCTTCGCTGGTGGCTGTTGACCTTCGCGTGGGTCAGAGGGGCTTCGGTGTAGTTCCCAACATTAGCCCTCAATTGATGATGTGTTATTAGTGTAACTAAAACCTGAGGCAATTTTATTTATTAATTTATGATTACACCGTGTGCCTTTCTGATCCACACACGTGTCTTGTCGTTTTCGTTCCGTACTTCTTTTCAGTTCCCGATAGTCGCTTCCCTTCTATATATCTTCATCGTGGGCGCGCTATTTTTTCAATCGCATGTTTTGCGCGTCTTCTTTCCTTTGCTTATTCCAATCCCTTTCGCAATAGGAGATCCTTTCCTTTCGTCCTTTTTCAAGATGTCTGGTAGTCGAAGGTCTAGCGAAGAGCAAGACAAGAAAAAGCTGAAAACCCACAAGACCTCGTCGAAGGACAGCTCTAATAAAGCTGTCAGCGAAGCTAATGTGACGGCTTTGGGTGCTGCTGCTCCTTCAGCAAATCAGCCGAAGACTTCACATTCAGCGAAACCATCTTTTGCTTTTAACCCTCCGGTGATTCGCTCCGCATTGGATTTGTTCTCCATTTCGGAGGATAGGGGTAGCAATTCTTCTGGGTCTAAAGTTCAATCTATCCCTAAGAAAGTCACTTCGAAGAGTTCTTCTTTTGTTGCAAAGGATATTTCTGCTTCTACAGTTGACGTCCATGATGCCAGTGCCGCTGAGAAGGCCAAGATTCAGGACAAGGCTTCGAAGGGTGCTGATTCTGTTTTTACTAGATCCGGATCGAAGGCTAAGATCCAGGACAAGACTTGTGTCAAGGGTCCTGATATTCCTCCTGTCGCCCCTGTTCAGGGTGAAGGAGTAGCCGAAGCTTCTGCTCAAGGTTGTCTCTCATCTCTTAGTATGGCTGAGCTTCGTCAAATTGCTGATAACTTGGGACCTCTTACAGATCGCTCCCAGGCTCAACTTCCTTCGGAACCGGGTGTCGGGCTTCGTGAGCCCCTTAGCCCTTTAGCACGTGGTGACCTTTTCCTACACTCAGTCTTTGAAGCAATGCTTGGAGAGTTTCTCTCTTTTGACATGACTTTTGATTCAGTCGAAGCTGCTGGGGGTTCTTTAGCTCTTTGTGACGAGGTGCCTTCGAACACCTTCGTTATGAGTGCCAGGGCCGCTGCGCCCTTTGTTGCTGCTGCAGAGAGGGTTCGTTTTCCCCAAGTGGAGAATGAACTCGTACTTCAGGGTGGTGATACTCTGTACAAGTCTTTACTATCTTCGCAAATGAAGGTAAGTGGTTTGTTATTTTTGTATTTACTCAGTTGCTTGTCTTTCTAACTTCGCTCTTGTTTTCGTCAGTCGCTTGCTATTACCCAAGCCTCCCTTCGCCAGTTTAATGAGCTGACTCTAGCGAGGGCTGATCGAGACCGGCTTCGCAAGGATCTTTCGACTCTTGAAGCAAAGATCAAGGAGAAAGAGGATGCACTTGCTCTTAACGAAAAACGTGTGATTGATCTCTCTGTTGAGAAGGAGACCCTTGTCAAATCCACTGAGGATTTTAAGACTAAGGTGGCTTCTTTAGAGAAACAGCAGGAGGATCTCGATTCGTCCCTTGCAGAGGCTTTGGAGGCCAACAGGGTCCTTCGCAGAAAAGTTGAAACCGCGGATCAGGAGGCGGCTTCTTTTGTTGAGGCTGAAGAGCTTCGCCTGTCTTCTCTTTGCGGTTACATTCAGAACGCTCTTATCTCAGTGGGGACGACTCCTGATCAGATCCCTGAGGATGCTTCGACTGAGCAGCGTCAGTCTTGGCTCTCTGTTAATATTCCTTACGTGGTGAAGGCTTGTAGGGCCTTCTCTACCAATGCCGTTCATCTGGCTGTTTGGGACCTTCTCCATTCTCTCGATTTCGAAGGGAGCAATGCTTTGGCGAAGGTTGCTTCTGACGACTTTAAATTTTTTGCCGTTGATTCTACTCCCCGTCCTTTGGTTGAAGCTCTCATGAAGGTCGCCAGTCATTTTGACGAATCCTTCTGGAACCGAGTGCAGTCGGTCGGTCGTCTACCTCAGAGTGAGGTATAAACAGTTTTTGTTTTTGCTTCGAGAGAGGGATTACATCATCCCTTCGAACTTGTATCTTGTTGAGAATTGTTGTAATCGTTGTAAACTTTATGCTATTTTGATTAATTTTTGCTTCGTCTGATTTTTCTTTGAGCGAGTTTGCTACTCCGGAGCCTTCGTCAAAGGTTTCGTTGAGCGAATTTGCTTCTGCTGGGCCTTCTTCTCCTCAGAAGGCTCGTGTTGAAGATGCTATCGAGATTTTGAGCTCGTCTTCTTCGGAGTTTGTTTTGTCTACTGACTCT
The DNA here is from genome assembly GCA_007726485.1 of Eragrostis curvula. Taxonomy (NCBI): domain Eukaryota; kingdom Viridiplantae; phylum Streptophyta; class Magnoliopsida; order Poales; family Poaceae; genus Eragrostis; species Eragrostis curvula. Next base: position 26,937,761 of record CM017440.1, on the reverse strand, counting down.
GATCATCTGTCCCCTGTCGAAGGGGTCGAAGGTTATGTTTTCCCTCCTGGTAGCCTTGTTGGTGTCATCAGACTTGGTCCTCCTGATTCTGAGGTTTCTGGGGGTCGTAAGTCTCGTGATGCTTCTTCTCCTAGCCGAGGGATTTCTAGGAAAAGAGGCGGAGGTCGCGGTCGTCGCGGTCGCTCGGCTGGCCGCGAAAGTTCATCTTATGGATTCGATGTAGCTTCGCATGTTGCGCCGATGTCTTCGTCTGGAGTAGTCGACCCTGTTTTTCAGAGGCCTTACTCGCATTCGAGTGGGTTTGACTTTGATGAGTATAGCATTATTCATCAAATGCTGTTAAAACTAGGGCTTATTGTAAAGCAGGAACCTGACGATGGTTCCCTTTAAACAATGATTTTTGCTTAATAAAGCTTTTCTTTTGGAGTGATCTTTCGAAGGTCTCTGCCACAGAGAAGATTTCTTCAATATCTTTCGAAGCTTTTACTGCTTCTTGCACGATGACCTTGTGTTTCCTTTAAGGAGCGCAAGTTTTCGTGTTTTCGTTCTTTGATATTTGAACATTTTCGTGCGAAGGATCGCGCTTTTTTCCTTTTGCGAAGGTTTCTGTTTGTCGATACTTGGGTAGATTAGGCTTTCTTAGCTTATCTTTCCCTTCGACTCTTGTTTGGAAGCTTTGTATCATCCCTCGTGATACATCGATCCAAACTAAGATTACACCAAATACTTAATTGGTGTAACCTTCGGATTCTCTAGGCTTTTGCCTGATATCGTTTTTGAGCTCGAAGCTTCATTTCTTGAGACTTGGCTCTTCTGCGCCACCCAGGAAATTGCTCTGGAATTTTTTTTGAGGGTAAAAAGTAATTATAAAACTGTGTTACAGTCTTGGAGGGTGCCTCGTTAAAAAACCTCACACCCTTCGCAGGGCTACCCTCGTGAGGAAAAACAGTGCACCCCCCGCGAGTTTTGTGCTTTTACACATAGCCATCGCGCGCGCTACCGAAGAAATGTTCTTGGTAGACACGGCTCATGTATCTCTGATATATCATGGACAAATTTTTTAGTCTGAAGGTCTTGAGCGATGGGGCCTTTTGCTTTCTTCGGATGAAATGGACATTCTTCCTCCCAGGTGTTTCGCCATCTTCAATATTTCTTGCTTGAAGTTGGTCTCCGAGGACGTTGATCACAGAGATGGGACCCGGAATCTTCATGCATAGATAGCCCTGATGTATGGCCGCTTCGAACTTGTTGATGGACCCCGTTCCGAAGATTGCATTGTAAGGATAAACAATGTCAACCATATCGAAGGTCACATCTTCAGTTCTTGCGTTCTCTCCTTCGCCGAAGGTTACTGGTAGGTTAATTTTTCCCAGCGCTTGGATAACCTTTCCAGTGAAGCCGATTAATGGTATTCCTGCTGGTTGTAGTGTTTCGTTTTCCAGCTTCATCTTTCTATATGTAGAGGCGAAGAGGATATCAGCTGAACTTCTCCCATCGACAAGTATTCTGAGTACATCGAAGCCTTTTATATTTGCCTTGATGACCAATGGGTCTGAGTGAGGTTGATCCAGGTCCCTTGCATCTTCTTTTCGAAGGTGATGTGGACGTGGGACCACTTAGTTTTTACAAACGGAGCCCTCGATGACACGTTATGTACCCTTCGTATGTATTATTTCCTGACCCTTCTTGAATCTAGTTGCTGGGTCGACCCTCCGGAGATAGCGTTGATGGTTTGTCTTTGAGACGTGTAGCTTGTTTCTGTGTTTCTTCCATTGTTTTGCTGATTTATTTCTGGTGGCGGTGGCAATGCTGCTAGGCTTTGAGGTTGGGAGTAGGTATATTGCTGTGCCTGATGCGAAGCTTCTCTTGGGTAGTTAACCACATGATTGACAGAGTGCGAAGGGTACAGTGACATTGGGTTCCCTTGAGACCAATTTTCGCGATAGTTACTTGTATGTCTGATGGCCTTCTTCGCCTCTCTGTCTGCAGTCCATTCCTATTTGAACTGTTGCAAATTTCTGCACTGCTTTGTTGTATGTCCTTTTCCTTCGCCATGCAACTCACAGTATGGAGTGCGAGAACTGCTTCTCTGATTGTTTTCTTTGTTTTTGTCTTCGCAATCTCTATCATGGTTGCTTCGCTCTTTCCCTCTTTCGTTGTCTTTGGTTCTCTTTTCGTCGCCCCTTTCTTCTCTGTTTTCGAGGTTGTGTACCCTTCGACTGTTATGATCTCTCGAACTGTCTCTATTATCGTCGTGCCTCCTGCTTCGGCTCGATTCTTTTTCTTCTTTATACTTCTTTTCATCTTTGATTAGCTAGGATTGTTTCTTTTCGTCTTCTTTCTTCCTTCGAAACTCATCATCCGACCTCGCGTACTTTTCGAAGGTGTCTAGTAGTGCAAAGATAGTCTTGGGTCTCTTCCTTGTTAGTGCAGAGTGAAAAGGGCCAGCCCTCAAGCCTTCCATCAGTGCATCGATAACTGTCGAAGCTCCTACGTCCTTTGCTCTTGACTTTATTTCCATGAATCTCTACATGTATTCCCTTAAGCCTTCGTCTGGCTTCTGTTTGCAAGAAAATAGTCTTCCCTGATGAATTTCTGATGCTTGGAAGCCTTGTAAATTGTTTATGAATCTCTTATTAATTCGGACTAAGAATTAATTGATCCTGGTTCAAGAGTGGAGAACCATGTCTTTGCTACTCCTTCGACTGCCATCACCAAAGCTTTTGCATACGTTGAATTTGATCCTCCGCCAGATTCTATTGCGGCTTCGAAAGACATGAGGAACTCTCTCGGACATGTTTTTCCTTGGTATGCCTTTATCTTTGGCATTTTGAAGTTGACCGGCCAATGTTCACTCTGTAGCTCTTCGCTCAAAGGCGAGTTATCATTGTAGATGATGCGTGACTGGTTGTCCTTGCCAGAGCTGCTTACTTCGTACACCATCTTGTGCTCAGTTTGTTTGCGAGTCTTGTGGTGCATATCTTGTTCTTGTTTCTTCAGGTGATCCATTTCCTCATTGTATTTGTTTAGCTTGCTGTCCATTACGTTGATCTCTTGTTGGGCTTGCTTTATCTTTTCGAGCATGTCGTTTTTTAGCTTCGCTGTCTTTTCGATGACGGCGAACTTCTTTTCTCTTTCGATTCTCTCTTGTTCTATGATGCGAAGCCTTTCAGTTATGTTACGTGTTTCGTCGTCCTCTTGCTGGAAACTTCCTGCTTGAGATGTTTCAGCGTTGTTCACTTGCATAGCTCTTAAGGCTTCTTCTTTTCTTGCAACTTCTTCGGCTCTTGCTACCTCTTCTGCTCGTGCGGCTTTGTCCCGCTCTTCTTGTTCTCTTGCTGTTTTAGCTTCCGCTTTCTTCGCAAGCCTTTCATTTTCAGCTTCGATCTCGGCGCGTTGTGTGTCGCTGACGTTTGTTTTTGACTTCGTTTTCGCCATGTTGATCGTGGTCGTGGGTTCGCCCCGCAGGTCGGCGCCAAATGTTGGGGGATCGAAGGTCTGTGTGTGACGTGTCGAAGCCCTCCAACGGAGTGTTGATGAAGTCTTGCTCGCCCGAAGCCTTCGATGGGTTCCAGTGCCTTCGGATTACCCTGCGAAGCCATCCTTGATGGATATCGTCGTCTATTGGATGATGCGAAGCCCTCTTTCCTTGTCCGCGATGCCGGACGAAGATGTTCTCGTTCAGGTTCCCTGTAGTTAGGCGTGCGAAGCCCTCCTTTGCCCGCGATGCCGGGCGAAGGGGTTTGGAGTGTTGAGAGGATCGAGTGCGATGCAAATGATTGTCTTTGGCTCGAGGCCTCAAAAACCAGATGTCCTTACAGGATCATCCCCTCCATATTTATAGGGAGTGGGATGATCATATTTACATGCATGCCATCGGCTACTTAGCATGGCTCTGAGCTTGGTAGCTTTGGGCTCTTGTGCCGTCTGCTCTTTCATTCTTCCTTCGCTGGTGGCTGTTGACCTTCGCGTGGGTCAGAGGGGCTTCGGTGTAGTTCCCAACAATCGATACATACTATATTCTGAGCGTGTAGACGTCATGATTTGATAACCAATAATTGAATTTGAGTCTGAGTTTTTCTCCCTCCCTATTATCCTAAAATGCAACTAAGAAACAAGAAAAATACGTGTATGTTCTTTAGCTTCCAAAACTTTCCTTCCTCTGTAGCATTGCTTTCAGCAATCCTTTTTCTTTCTTGAAGCATACAGCCTTGAACTAATTTTTCGAATGAATTTGTTCCAAAAAAAATCGTATAATGCAATCTTGCAAATTGCAATTAAGAAATAAAAACATGTGTATGTTGTTCGGGTTAGACAACTCTCCATGCCGAATGTTTTGATTCAGTTTACTTACGTTCTTGCTTCTACCCATCTATTTTCTTTCTTTCTAGAAACGTAAATGTATTGTGTAATACTCACTCCGTTCTTTAATTTTTTACGTCAAGCGTCGGAGAATGGAATAAGTATTTTCTATAAACATTTCTTAAAAATAGGGCTACATTTTAGATCCCGCACCGGGGCCTAAAATTCTAGGGTACGGCTGTGGATGCAATGTACATTAAGAAACATCAAAACAATATATTAGAAAAATGTCGGTGGGGGCACATGTCACCTAGACACGCCGCAATGAATTGAATTGGGTAAAAAAATGAGGAATGGGAGTCTTCATGATGTCACCCCGAAGAATGGGATGTTGACGACGATAATGCTGATGAGTAAGCGGAAGAGGTAAATGGCCGTCGCCGGATGATATGCTGACGATGCGGCATATATTGCCCGTCTTGTAGTGAGATTGATGAGGAGAGGTTAGACTGTTAAATTTATTTATACACCTCATTTTTTTCCTGAGATGATACTCTTGTCATCATAGTCTTAGAACAGTTAAATCTGTTTATGCTAGTCTTCTAGCTTGCCTTGTAATCTTTTTCATATAACGAAATATATTTATATTTCAAGTCGACACGTTTTTGATCCGAGAACTAATCTTCAACCGATTGGAAAAAACGATTCGTTCAGTCGATCTTATTATTAGCCGCTGAATGGGAGATCGAATGGTTCAAACGTCGTCTTCAACCTCCAATCCTCTCCAGCACCCCACAGAAAATGAGTGCTTGCTCTCCTTATTCTAAGTAACCACCACGCTCCCTCGCATGCCCCCCTCCACCGGACCTCGCCGGAGTTGAGCATCGACTGAGAGAGTGAGAGGAACACAAATCTTGAAAATGCAAACACTCGTACCGTAGCAAAAGTGTGTGGACAAGAAATGCAATCATGACCAATTAGTTAGCCAACCTAGTAGTCTGTACTAGGAGTATGTTTTGAGACATAATAGCACGTGTAATGTCTAGTGAAGCGACGGATAGTCAACCGATTAGTAACGAACCGGCCCAAATTTTGGGGCAGGGTTCCCCTGACGTGAGCCAGGGTCACTGACCCGTTGGCCCGGTCAAACTTTTGGCCGTCTGCTCAAACTGGCTGCTAGGCAATGCGCGCTGGGCATTCGAATTTCGTTCGCGGATGAGCAAAACAGGGAAATGTCAATTTTGTGCATGTCCTCCCGAACGCTTTCGTGTCTCCACGAAGGGTATTTTGAGAAAGTACCTCGGGCAACTCTTAAAATATCCTCATCCTTCTCTTGAACAGATCCATCCTCTAGTTCAAAAAAAAGAGAAAAAAAAAGACATCCCCAATCCCCAACTCTTCTTCTCGTCGCATCATTGCTGCGATCCCCAATCGTTCTCCCCCTCGTTTGCCGCCCCATACTCACTGGTCGCCCATTCCTGACTGTCCTTGCTGTTTCTCTCACCCCCCTTCTTCTCAGAGAGGAGCCACCGATGGCCGGTCGTCCTCGCAAGACTCCGTCGACACCAGTGGCGAATGCGGGACTGAAGCGGAAGCATGAAGGTACTTGTTTTCCTGCTTGTTTCGTAGGCACAAGCGAAACACTTGATGCTCATTTAGGTTGTCTGTGATTGTTTGTTTGATGCAGTGAGTGCTGTGCAATGCTAAGTTCATAAGTATGTAGCTTGGGTCCGTTTTATTGAGCTATAGATCCAGAAAAATCTATGGATCTGGAGCGGCGATCTGTGGTTGCCTGATATCGCCACTTTGATGTTGTTTTTGACTTAAAACGTAGGTTAAATTACTTCATTGCAAGCAGCCTGATAGTTCCATTACATTAACTGCATCTGTACCTTTCCCATTCGAATGATTGAACCATGATGATAATTTGTATTTACTTGAGTAGTATACTAGTATTTAAAGCTTATTACCCAAAGAGTACAACTGCATACCTAATTATTATGCTTCTGAATGCATTCATCAAAATGCACTGCAACCGCTTGAATACAGCTACATACTTTGATGATTACATTCATTTGAGTTCGCTTCTATATGCATGTGGAAGGAACAACAATTAAAGGAGACCTACCGGCCGGAGACCTATTGGAGATGCGGTCAAGCCCCTTCCAGAAGGTATCACAACGTTAAATTGCATCAATTTTATATCTTATGAACACTGTTAATCTGATTTGGCTTCTTTCAATGTAAAGCATACTCTATCAGATCACCTCATTACCATAATACACCATGTGTAGGAAAAGCGTGTGACAATGCAATAGAAGAGTGAGGAGGTCGAATCCATAGGGTCTCAGTGCTACATCTATGTGGTAAGAAGCTAAGGGACCGATGCCTCAGATAACCAATCATGAAAGCTTCATTTCGTTTGTCGTTCCAATCTTACCATTTACATTTTTGTTCATATCTTTCCAGAAGAAAGATATGCATCGGGCTATGGAGGTGACCGGATCTGACACTTTTGAGGATAGCCAGGAACCTTTCGTAAGTCCTCCCATTTTATCGTATCTTCCACCTTGGGTACACTTGAGGCAGTCTTAGTACAAGATTGAAATTTAAGTTGACGCTCTTTATTTGCTAGGATGTTGATAACGTAGCTGGGATCTGGTGCAATTGTTGAAGTTGTGGGCATTAAGTCACCCTTCAAGGAGCACTTCGACCGTTTACAAGAGCTTCAGGCTGAAGTTCTGACAACTAAAGAAGGCCACAAAGCACTTCCAAGACTGATGGATAAGCAACAACAAGAGTTGGCAACGTTAAAGAAGGAGGCAAAATAAGTAGATGCAGCAATGAAATCTAATTCCGATGAGATTGAATGGATGAAGAAGCAAACTGAAGCTGACAATGCCCGCGTGAAGAAACAGAAGCTCCTTCACTGGCGGCTGGAGTCCTGGACAAACTGTATACTGAAATCTTAAGTATTCTCTCGTTACCCTTTGGTCATGGGATGAATGTAGTTTTGTTAGTTGTTATTTGGGATTATGCCTCGCGGCACATGTTTATGAACCGTCAACAAGAAGCTTGTATATATATATTCTGTCATTTATGTTCTTTCATCTGTGTAACTTTTATTCCAATATAAATGAGTTTTGGGATCTTAATTGGACAAAGAAATGGGTCAGCAGCTAAATGGCAACCTGGGCTGCGGTATGAACGAAAACAAATTACGTCTATGAGCTATAAATAGAACGGCCCAATAATACGCTGGGCTTCTGCTGGGCTCTATTTTGACCGTGAAATAATCTGTGACTAAATGGGCACTGACATGTGGGCCCGATCCTTTCAGCCCACTACAAAACAAAAAACAGCCCCCTTTTAGTGGGACCCACCTTCAATACTGGGCCTAATGTGAGCTGAAACAGTAACAAAACGGCCCACTTTGTGTGGGACCCACCTTATTTGTTCTACATGCTGCTGAAACAGTAACAAAACGGCTCAGCTGAAATTAGGCCGTTACCGGACCAAATCACGATTTTATGACGAAAATGGGCGATTGCATGTCAGCAGTCACGTCAGATCGCAATCCGACGTGTCCAGTGGCTAGGTTCGGCTCAATTTATGACGAATGAACAACCGTCATCATCCTGTGGTATGTGTCTAAAAAAGGTCATAAATCACGACTGACCACGCTCGGCTGCTGACGGACGCTAAAAGGTCATAAACCACAATTTATGACGAAAATTTCGTCACTACATGCAGTCGGTGATGCCTTAAAAATGTCACTAATCAGCACATTTGTTCTAGTTTAGTTAGGTAGACGCTCGTTTTTATGGATATTGTAACCCTTTGATGTCCTATTGCAACTATGTGATGATATGTTACCTTACCTTGTCTTACTTTGATGGATGGTTTATAGCCTCTTGTACATCCTTATCTGCTATGTTAACTTGGAACCCAACAATTTGTCGTTGCCTTACCTTTGTTAACAATTCCTACACCAGATTTTCCTGCAATTGATATCCTTACTATCCCATACGCATTGCAATATCACTTGCATCAAAATAAGCACCTTGCAGTGCATCATTCGGTAAAATCATGAAAACCCTCTTTAAAAATCTATTTAGAAGTTTTCAAAAATTATAAAACTTGACATACGTGTGGCGGACATGGTGAGAAACATGCATACAAAATTTGAGATAAAAAATCATTTTTTGTTAAAAGATAAAAAATAACAAATCATGGTGGAAGAGGAGAAAAATACAACACAACTATTGTTTTGTCCTTTTCCTCCTCTTTCATCATGATTTGTTATTTTTGTATCTTATAGTAGAAGTTTAATTTGGATCTCAAATTTTGTTGTGCATGTTTCTCACCATGTCCACCACACGTATGCCAAGTTTCATAATTTTTCAAAACTTCTAAGTAGATTTTTCGAGAAGGTTTTCACGATTCTAAAGAATGTGTGGTTTGCACTGAATATTTTCCCACCATGGATAATGCATCATATCAATTGCACCATTATGCACCATAACTTGTGCACGAGATCATAAAATTTTTCACAACACACCATTGTTGACAGTCCTTATAGCATATCTTTTATTGTCAACCATCTGCACTTTATAACCAAAATCCAACACCAAGAGTAGAAGTAGGGCTTCTTACTAACAAATTTCACTAGTCTTGGTATATCTATGAGTGCAGGTGCAATCCACAGGAAAACGGGGAAAATGAAGCATAAACCTTAGACTTCACATCAACGAGATTTTCCACGGAATAAAGACTACACCCCAAAAAGCCCAAAACAAGAGAATAAAGCCTCAAATGCACACAATGCAAGTGGATCAAGGAGTAGGACAACCAGAGGAGCAAGCCTGAGGAAGACCAGGCCTAGTGGGGCCCAGGCCAGGTCGGCCGACCCCTCTGGCCAGGTTGGCCGACCTGCCAGGGAGGCCCCCCTGGCCCATCTTCTTATGGCGGTTTGCAACCGACTTCAGGAGGTTGGTTCCACCTGCAATTAATACCACCGACCTCAGGAACCGCCTCAAGTTACCGACCTTCCAGGTCTATAAATAAAGGGGTACCCCTCCCCTCCAAGACACACAAGAAGAGAGCAACACTCCTATCCCAAAGGCCTAGGGCCTCTTGTATATTAGTAGAATAGGGGAGAGGGCAAGATCCAAGTGGGGTGTAGTGCTAGTTCATAGTGCTAGTTCATAGCTAGTTCTTGTTCTTAGTTCCTCGTTCATCTTTGGATCTTGGCGTGTAATCATATACTTTGTGTTGATTGTGTTTTAGTAATCTTTATCTTTTAGTTGTTGCTCTTGCTATACTTGCTTACGGGATCATCGCTCCGCAAGGGGTGCTCTAGCTTTCTGAATCAGTTCTAGGCCAAGGTTAGAGTAGTAATCGATAGCATAGACGCGGTGTCTAGGCTAGAGGTTACCTGTGTTTGTCGCGTGCTCCATGGTTTGTAGAGGTAGGCGGCAGGTGGTGACAGCCCTGTCCGTCCTTTCGTAATCCTCCACGTTTGGGTACGTCGTAGAGCTACAGGCTGGCGTGGCTTGGCAGACCAAGCCTATACCAGTGCCCGAAGTAAGCGAGTAGAACTTGAGTGCTGCTAGAAGTAGGGAATACTAGAATATAATTACCCTCTAGAGCCTGAACTGCTATTGCTCTTGTTGTCCTTGGGTAAAACTAACCTTGTTGCAGATTACCTCTGTTCCTTGGGGAAAAGAAATACGATACCTTGAAATACTCCCGGGTGAAGTGCTATAACGGTACTCCATGCGCTTGCAGAATTATCTGTGACCGTAAGAAGTATCAACAACCATGATTATGCATCTTACTCATTCTAGTATAGAATAATTGGATGCATTAACAATCATCATGAAAGAGTAAGAATGTAGAAGTCATATACCTTCGTTGTCTTCATATATCCTAGTCATGTGCCTACCAATCCTTGGAAATCCTACTCAATTCGACTATGCCTTCTTCCCTGAATATCACTAGTGTTAGTAAACAGCATGTGTTTGGCCGGTCCTTGTGCTCTTATCAGTCTTGATATCACTTCAGGTGTCGTTCAACTCAAATCACCATTCACGGTATAAATCTCTTTCGCCTCTCTTTGTTGACCACGTTGAGACCTTTAGTGCATCAAGTTATTATTGGCTACAGTCTCATTAGATGCCCATGGTTTGTGGCTACCTGATGTTTTTCCCAAAGAAATTGTCAAGCATGCCCACCAGACTGAGATGTGGAGTTTAATTATCGAGCTTCAAGTAGCGTAACACGAATTCCGGAAAGACCTTATAAGATGCCACCTGATGAGCTAGTAGAGCAGAAGGTTCAGTTGAAGAAGTTGTTGGAAAATGTTTTCAAATGACCATGTCCGTCATGGTGTCATCACTGAGATGCCCAAGACTTTATATCAAGCTCCAGAGCAGTGGCAATTTTAATGAGCTTATCCGTGCAACAATCATCATGGAGAATGCTATCGAAAACCTACCAGAAGGATCAGAGCCACCTGAAATCGAAGCATCAGATTCTTTAAGGTGCGCAATGGAGCAACCACTCTGAGGATGAAGACACATGGGAGCAAGAGGAGTTTCTACACCCTAGTTTCCCTCAGTTTTCTACCTTCGAGGTGCATTTTTGGTTTTGCTTCATTCCTGCATCGTTTGTTCTTCCTTCTTCTTGAATCTCGAGACGAGATTATCTTAATTAATAAGGGAAGGATGTGACACCCATGGTGTGACTAGATCCCCAAATGCCCGCAAATCACCTCAAACCCTGAAATCAAATCAGTTCCAACAAAAATTGAATCTAAAATCAATTATTTGAATAAATGATAACACAAAGCCATGTAAAGAAACTTCAGTTTTCTAACAGCAAACGTACCTGAACAGAATTTGTATCTGAAAGATCATCGATCTCAAGAGCAAATTTTGAGGAATTTATCAAGGTTTTATCAAGTCTCGAAATGCCCTGAAACATTTAAAGAATTATTTGAATTCGTGATGTATTGACATATTTCTATAACCCAAAATAAAAGTTGTTTCCCATGACCTGTTATGCACTCACATAAATTTCCATGATTTTTTGAGGCGTCGAACTATCTGGTTTAATTGATAAACATATGACATAAAAATATTCCTTGAAAGTTTCAAACTTGCCTGGCCCCGGCTGTCATTTGCAGCTATACCTCCTTCCTCCTCTGGTTGGGCGATTGGAGCAGCGCTTGGACAGCCATTACGGGCTGCTCTCTTCCCCTGGCATATGATGTCGTCTATTTTACTTGTTTCTGTAATACAGCATAAAATTGACATTGTATATGAAACATAATAGTAATATTTATAATCCAAAATAAATTAATTTAAACATTTTAAAATGATATGATAATCAGTTTGGGCTGTTCGTGGGCTGGGTGCCCCAGCCTCTATTAATTTGGCACCGATAGATAGGGGTCCCGTTCTGTTCTTTTTCCCCCTTTCTGACATGCACGCTCGACGAAGTCAAGGTCAACGGGGGCGCACGAAATTCGAGGCACTTTGCTTACGGTGAGGTTCTGACGTCAGTGAACTTGGTCAACGCCATAGTTGCACGCTTCTTTCGATTCGAGTGCCAAAATAATAGAGCAGCTGGCATTGCGCAACCCGAGTATTAGGATGGCTTGATTTTGACTTGATCAAAGGACTTGCGTGGAAGTGCAAAGTGAGCTTTAATCATGCGCCCTGTGGACTGTAGAGTGCGTACGTCTTGGGTCGATTAAATTAATCTTGCTCAAGGACGGCCTGAACGTGTGTCAGTCACTCAGTCCTACGACTACCATTTCCATTTCTTTATTACTTATACTGTTTCCTCTTTTTCTAAAAGATGAATTGTTTTTTCTTGACACGATTTTTTTGTTAATCCAAACTTGAGCCTAGTGCTACTAAAAATACAATTCAGATATTGTCTGCTTGATACATACAAACATTAAAAAAATGTCACTTTTTTCTCAATGTACACACACGCACTTTTGAATGAGCATGTTGCTAACGGCTTCGATGTGGCGAGCGAAACAGGTGCATGTACGTCGACATCAAATCAGTTCAGTACAATTATAAAAAACAAATCAGTTCAGTACAAACCCTAGGTCATCACTACCATTCATCGGTGCTTACATAGAACACTCTCCATTATTCGACGTTCCCAATTTCCATGTTTGGTCAGCTCAACTGAAGATAGTTAAGTCTAAGAGCATCTTCAGCAAAGGTCACTAAATCAGGGTCCCTACATGCCATCTAGGGGCTGTCTCCTATATTTGAGCCCCTAGAAATTAAGTTCAACGCCATCAACATCAACTGTATCTTAGCCCCTATATTTGTGGAACCTACTTGTCAGCCTCTCTTCTCTTATCCTCTTCTTCTATCCCATGGCCATCTCGCACGACTCCCACCGCATCGAGCCCCACCCCAACGCCCTTGAGCCCGACAGGCGGAAATAGGCGCTCGGGGCGGCTAGCCCGCATGCCCCCACTGGTAGTTGTGGCCGTGGCCGCGCTGTTTGTTGCGCTCGACGCCACGGCGCTTGGCATGTCACGTGCGGCAGGGCGCGAAGGTCAGAGCATGGCACGGTGAGGCCGGGGCACCGCGCGGAGAGGTCGGAGGGTGAGGCACGGCGGACAGAGGCGCCGCAGGGCAGGTTGAGGCCGGGACACGGTGCGGCAGCGCAGCCGGCGGCGGAGAGGAATTGGGGCGGGTGGGCGTGGTGCGGGGGCGCGTCGAGGCGGCAGGAGAAGCTTGCGACGGCGGAAATCGATGGATCTGACCGAAAGCCGACAATTTGTGGCGGGGGCAGGGCTGATGTTTTGACATGGATGGAAGATAAGGAAACTTCTCAAATGGATTTGGCTCTCGCTCACTAATGGACAGAAGTGACATGAAGGAGAAGCCATGATAAGCTAGAAATGTGGCGTACCTAAAACAACTTCTCTAGACTTCGCACGTGAGTTGTTTTTCTCACTTGTGTTTGTTACAATATGTCACAAACTGGAGCCGAATCTATTCCAAAAGTTTTGCCAAAAGGAGTGGATTGTTAAGCCGAAACAAGCCAGGCTATACAGGCATAAGTTACAAGAAGATCTTATGTAGGAAACTCGGTTATTTTGAACTTAATCTTCCAGGGACGTTCGCAAAAACATAAACTTGCTTAGGAGAATTGTGCAAAAATGGAGATAAACCAGGCACGTGGCAATCGTGGTAAGCAATGCAATATTCAATTAAAAAAAGGATACAAACCCTCTCAAGCCACCGTGCACTGCCCAAGACAGTCCCCCTTTTCTATTTAAGAGCAGTCGGAGTAAGAAGGAAGCAGGCTAGGAGATCTGACTAGCCGCCCAAGAATCTTCTTCCTCGTCCATCCGCTCCCTTCTCACTCCGGCACCGTCGCCCCGCCCTCCGACAGGTATAAAGGTGCCAACTTTTTTTTTTTGGAAAATTTCCTGTATTATTAGAATCACGGCTTGGTTTGGGTCAGTCGCTTCGTATTATTCTCTCGCCGCCGTCGCCAGTGAGAGCCTCACCGACGGGTAGGCTGGGCCGCTGTATGATTTGGCGTCTCTAGGATGGAGCGGGTCCCTGTGTTGGCAGGGGAAGGAACCCTAACTTGTTTGTCTGCTTGTTTTGATGCCATTGGTCTTAGCGCTAGTTCCCTGCTATGAGCAATCAGATTAGAAACTTTCTTCCTCTCCGGTCCATCCAGTAGTTGGGGATTTCTCGCCGCTTGGTTAGTTCATCTTCTTTAGTGAGCACAAGATGGCAATGTCAAATATTAGTTGATTTGGCCCTGTATAGGACGCAAATGTTCTAGCTTACTACGGAATAACGGATTGATAGTTGCTACTCTGAAATGACTTTGCCCGACTTCTGAACCCTTAATCTTCTTGCGCTGCCGAAACCAATGACTTGTCGTGGACGCACGATGCTGCAGTCGGAACAAAGTCTAACATCCTGGTCGGACCTATAGCAGGACTCATTTATTTACGGTTCCATCTGTAATTTCGTTGAGTCAAATATTGGAAACAGTAGATGAGTCAAATATTGTATTGCAATCCAAAGAAGAGAGAGAGAGAGTAGATGAGTCTCTCTCTCTCTCTCTCTCTCTCTCTCTCTCTCTCTCTCTCTCTCTCTCTCTCTCTCTCTCTCTCTCTACTTCCCCTTCCCTACCCTTGCTCAGCCGCCGCCGTCGTTTGCAGCCTGCGCGTGCACAATGTCAGCACGCCACAGCCTCCCCAACACGCCACCCCTCCTTATCCCTCCCTCCATCATTTTGGCCAAAGGAGAGATGGAGCACCCGTTCACCAATGTCGCTGAGCAAGAACACATCGGGCCGCCACTCTCGACTTTCCCCACCGCCGCTAAGCAGTGAAACCAATCCGCCACCTCCTCTCGCCATGGCTGCCATTTGCCGTGTGCCACCATGAGCCACTCCAAAATCTCCCCAATCCTCTTCTCCGGCACCAAGCCGCCGCCACCATCACTGTCGATTAGCCTCGCACGATGAGCTTTTTTGATTCCTTTTAGGTGAGACGCCGCCATCCTCACGCGCACGTCCTTGAAATGGTCCTCTTCCTCTTCCGTAGCCAAGCTCGTCGGGAGGAGCCCTTTCCTCGTTGCCGTTGTCATCGAGCCGCCATGACCGCCACCTCGCCGATGACAACCTAGCTATAGGCTTTCTCGCCACCGTTTTTCCCCACGCGGAGGTCGCCGTCATCTCCGTGAAGATCTACACTCGTGCCGTGGCCTCCTTCTCCCTCTCCGTCGACCGGAACACCACCGCTCTATAATTGCCACCATGATTTGGTTAGTTCCCCGGGCTTAGACCATGCCATCCGATCGCGCCTCCTTGATCTTGTCATGGAAATGCTCGAGCTGAACTCCATTCCAGCGCTGTTCTCCGGGAACGCGCACGCTGTCACACCCCGCCATCGCTCCACGCACCATGGGAGTGGGTTCAACCCTGGGATCCTGTCCGGCTATGCCAGATCTCATGTGCCCAACTTCATGGACAACCGTGCGGCGCCACTCGGATCAAGCCGCGTGTCTGCATCGAAATTTAATTCCTTTTCTTTTCTCTAAAAATCAGCTAAATTTGTAAAACTGATATAAAATAAAATATATCTCAGAAAAATGTGAAATCAATTTGTTACAATTCTCGTGACTAGATATTACCATAGGTTGAATAAAATCACTATGCATGCATCTCATGATATTACTGAACAGTACATGCATCTCATGATATTCCTGAAGAGTTCATGCAAATGGAATAACCGTGGATATAACAAATTTCAGAGAATGAAAACAATAACAAATTAATATCTACATTTCTGTTCATGCAAAAATTATGAATCCGTATACATGTATCTCATGATATTCCTGAACAGTTTAACAAATGGAATATTTAGCTTCATCATATGTTTGCAGTAATTGCATTTTGTTTCTCTACATTGTTTTATTTTTAGTATTTTATTCTTTAATTGCATGCTTTTTGGCTAAATTTTAGCTAGGATGCTTTCCATTCTATTATGTTCTCTGAAACATTTATTGAGTTTTTATGTCTTCCAGAACCATGTTAAGAAATTTCAAAATTTTAATCTTGCTAATTAACCACTTAAAACTTAATAAAACTATTTGATGTTGTTAAACTTTCTTTCATAAAAGCTTGTCTTGCATGTCCAACAATATTTATGTGCTAAGCCCCAGCTTGTTAATCACTAAGTCATCCCTCATGGTAGCATATTGCCATATTCTTGCTTTTGTATGCTCACACTATTTTTATGCAACAAATTAACCATATTTAATGAAGGAAATACTTAAGAAGAAAGTAACTAAAAATATTACTAGCTAATTCATTTGTGAGCACCTCATCCTCATAAGCCTCAGGTCATTGCATTCATCTTCAACCAAGCTTTCATGTTTCCTTTTTGGTTTCTAATCCTTATATTGCATTTGCATCTCATCAAATAGGAAACGATGCCATGAACGTGGAAGTGGAGAACGTAGCGGAGGAGATTGGTGCTGACCTTAACTCTGTTATTGATTGTGCTAACGACTCTCAGACACAAGGCAAGCACCTATGCACTCCTATTGTTTTACAAACTTTTCCATTTTCTCACATGTATGCGAGTCATGGAATGTGCATTATGTGTAGGATTTGAAATAAACCTTAGTTGCATGTATAAACTTTTATTTCTATGGGCTTAGTTCATCTGGGCCAGCCGCTCGTTAGCTATTGCTATGTTTAATATCGAGTCATCAGTAGAAAGATCGAGTGTTATAGAGACTAGTCGATATAGGATTGGTTTGGGCTCCTTTGTTTCTCTCACATGATAATGATGAAATTGGGACCGAACAGGGAAGTTCATGTGTAGATTGAGGTGGCAAGGTTAGCCCATGTTCTCCATAGCCCCATTCGTTTCAGTTGAGGACCATTCATTGTGGCCTTGCTTGAACAAGTTTGGACAGTACCAAGTGCATGCTCTGCATGCTAGTGATATGGGCACTAGTACACCAATGTAACTCGATTACCATAATAGTTGAATGGGGCCCCCGCCTCTCTTCTGGTAATGATTATTTGGAGACGATGGATTATGGGTATGTGCTAGTAGGAGAGTGCAAGGGCTAACCACGGACACACGGTGTCGCATGCAGAGCATGTATTCTGGAGAGATGGAACTCGAGTCGGCTCTATGTGGTGAAAGGTTTCCATGTGTAACTCTTTGTGAGTGTGTATGTCGTGTATCTTGGGTTTCTCCTGCAGGATGTAATAAATCGATTCGAATCATCATCCCTCACGGTTATTGAGTCTCACTTATTACTGTTGTTTTTGCAATTAAATTTTAGCAACTCGGTCAGCCCCTTGCATCTAATTTTGAACTCTTTTGTATGTACTAAAATTCTGAACCTAAACTGTAATAATTAAGATTTTAGTGCCACTCTATTTTGTAGTATGTGCTTATGTGTGTGATTTTGGACTCTCGCTTTGTCAAGTGTCATCTGATATCAATCCTGTCAGGCTATCCCCTCATTTTTGAGGCGGGTATGCTACAAAATCCTCAATGTTGCAGCACCTATAGCGTTTTGGGACATCAAAAAGGGGGTATGCGCCTGTAGTAAGCCAATGTGCAATTCTTTCCTCCACTTATCCCTAATTCTGCAACATTTGAATGTTTTGATTAGTCGCGAACTGCCAATATTTTCTTCACAAGAAGCATGTGAAGTATACGAAACTTCTGACTTCTGCAGATTGTGAGTTGATTCATATTGTTGCATTGAGCTTCTATTTCAACTGTGTAGAAAAAAGGGTTGATCTATAATTATTGCTCTTAAACTACTTGAACTTAAGGGATTGGGTAGGATTGCATTGATTATTGTGTAAAACACAGCCCTTGAATGTATAATTTGACCTAGACGGATACCTAAAGACATGAAGCTGCGTAAACAAGATATATTCACTTTTTATGGAACATGTGAAATTTGCTTGCATAACTCGATACAGTGTGTCTCAATTTGCACAAGTTCACTGGTGATAATAATGAGTAAAACTGATTGCAAAGTACCTCAACTTGCTTCCCTGTTTGCCTCCATGCCTTCAAACTGTTTGGTCAAATGCCAGCACAAGATGCAGTAAAACACATCCTTTTCTATTCAGTTTGATATTCAGGGCATGATCTTGATACACCTATATTTAGATGATCTTTTTTACACGGAATTTGTGCAAACTAGACTTAATTTGGAAGCTAATACTTAATGCTGAAATGGAAATATCATGAGCACTAATAAACTTGATAATCCATCAAATTTTGAAAAGAAAACTTATGTGGAATTTTCCTTTGCTGTAATCCTGCTAAAGTAATCTGCTTAATGATCGATGTGGTAGCTTTGTTTCTGAAGCTCAACTTGCTCTTTGGTATTCGGTCCCTTTTAATAGGATTTCATTTGTAGATCGGTATGTTTTTTGTTCTATTAGCGGGGGTGTAAATATCTTTATTCGTCTATAACAATTCACCAGATTGAATTGCTAGAAAGTTCAAAGCCGCTACAAGTCTTGTGTTTCACTGTGTTTCTGAAACTATTTCCCTTAATGGCTCAGTGATTCCATCACACAATCTAATCTCCCCAAATTCGAAGAGTATATTTTGTATTACCTCAGTGAATAAAAAATTGCAAAAATATTGTGCTCCAAATCTTATCACTTAGGTGTGTAAAACAGACAAACCACAATGCCGCGCATAGACAAACAGGGCAGAAGTGCTTATGAAATCCATCTATCTACAAAGTAACTTTTGGAGGACGCGACACCGGTCCCAACCTTTTGGTTGGCTTTGGATTTGTTGCAGAGTCAAGTTATTACCTATTATCATGTATTAAAATTTACAAACCACTCCATATACATGTACAGAGCACCACATAAATATGAAACTGGTCATTACATTTTGTCATACATTATCTATATATACTATCAATTTGTGAGGGCAATCCAGCGCAGCATTGCTGCGCAATTTTTCTAGTCGCATCTAAAATAGGAGGAATGATGGTCTTGTTCTGCCATTAGGGTTTCTTGTCACATTTATGAGTTGGGCCGAGTCTATCCTCTGGCCCATCAACTCTATGCATCACAGATGTAGGGAGATTTATTTTGAATAAAATTTATAAACATATATTTAAAACAATAAGGGAACCACTGATCCCTACCACCTCTAATCATAAATGTTTTCATTGGAATCTTATGTACCAAACGTTGTTTAAGCTCTGGCCATACATCAATATTTATATGGGATGGTAATGTAAAATTTGTGTAGCTAGATTTATTAGCGAAATTACATATCATCTTAACATTTAATCAAGAAAAGGAGCAGTCATGTTCATTCTTAATGTCTATATATTATCATGTTAATCGAAGAAAAAGATTACCCATCAGTGACATTAAAAAAAATTAGCATGATAATATCTAGCCCAAAGAAAGCTATACATGTTTATCTGTTACCCGCTATTGTCATTACGAGAAAACTAACCTATATTCTTATTCACTGTTATTAGCTAACATTGTTGACATCTGCATGCCGAATATTATAAAATTGTTTCAGATTATATATGTACAATAATCCAACTGGACCATGATCCTTTTATAAGCTTCGTAAGTTTTACTCTGCTGCTGAATTTAGTTTGCTTCTATTTCTAGTTTTTGTAAACAAATAATCCAAAATCCTGTAACAGTACCTTTAATTAACAAATTTACTTGTCAGGTTAATGGTTTTTCAAACGTTACCTTTTTCATTTTCATTCAGTTCCCGCTACTACGTCGACTGGTTCAATGTCAGGAGGAGCAGGGTCGATGGACGGACGTCTCCTGGAAGCCGCCACACAGGTTGAATCTTGGTCATTTAATAAGGAGTTGGCTTTGCTAAATGACCCCGACGTACTTCTTCAAACAACTCCACGCGGGAACACCTGCCTCCACATAGCCTCCGCCCATGGGAACCATGGATTCTGCGAGAAAGTTGTCACGCAGAACCCGTCTCTCCTCGCCGCCATCAACGCGGACGGCGAAACGCCGCTGCTCAGCGCCGTGACAAGCGGCCACGCCTCCGTGGCTTCCTTTTTACTCAGGTGCTGCAGCGAACGCGGTCTAAGCGAGGCGATCCTAAAGGAAGACAAGGACGCGTGCAACGCACTGCACCATGCCATCCGTCGAGACTGCAAGGACCTCGCACTTGATCTGATAGCGGCCCAGCCTGCGCTGTCGCGCAAGGTGAACAGCCACAGGGAGTCACCCATGTTCATCGCGGTGATGAGGGATTGCAATGATATCGTCGGGCAGCTGTTGAAGATTCCTGATTCTGCCCACAGCGGAGCCTACGGATGCAACGCCATGCACGCTGCCGTTAGAAGGGATAATGAAGGTAAGGAGCCTCAGGAGTATGTACATATGACATAGCCGTCTAACTGTACTTAGGATTGTGAAATCCAATATTACTGTATCGAGACAGTAATTTTGCTACATCATCAGTAGGGGCTTGCCCCTCCTGTTCTCTAAAAAAAATATGCTATACCATCTTTATTACTAATATACAACTAGCATCGCTCCATGATCGCTAACTAGTGCTTTTTGGGCCTTGATTTGCTTTCAGATATCGCTAAAATGATTATTCAGACACGCCCTGGATTGGCCAAAGAAGAAGCAATTTATGAGTCATACACTCCTGTGGCTAAAGGACAGCAAGACAGAGAACAAGTCAAGGTTAAAAAGATTACTCCAATGCAGTTGGCCGTACAATGGAACAGCATTAACGTGCTAAAAGTATTGTTGGGGCATGACCGTTCTTTAGGGTATGAAGTCTGTGCAAATGGTGACCCCCTTCTTGTTACTGCTGCATTTGGAGGCCATGTCGGTATTGCTCGAGAGATTCTTAAGAATTGTCCAGATGCTCCATGTAGCAAGGAAAATGGTTGGTCATATCTTCACCAAGCTGTATGGTGTGAACAGACGGAGTTCGTTAAATTTGTCCCGGAGTCACCGCAACTCCGTAATAAACTAGTAAACATGAGAACCAAGGAAGGGAAAACTGCTCTGCATTATGCAGTCCAGAAGTGCAATCCGACAATGGTTTCTGGTTTACTATCTTATAAGGAAGTAGATTTCACCATGTTCGACAAAAGCCATATTTCAGCAATTTGGAAATTATTTGATACTGGTAATCACGCCAAGACTTTAAACTGGGTAAGTAGATGTGTTCTCGTAAGGTGGTCTATTGAAACGCACAAGTGGTAAATATTTGATAGTACGTACTGTCCCATGGATATTTTGAAAATCTGCTGAAAAGCAGATTCTGCTATTTCTTCTTTTTAGATCATTTTGAGAATACTTCACTAGTAAGCTTATTGAAAATCCTATATTTGACACAACTACTGATTTCTCTATGAATAAGCTGTGAAATAATCGTCTCAGACAAGACCATACACCATTAGACTTCTAGCACTAAGTGTGAATTATCCTTTTTTTAAGACTAAGTATGGCTTATCATTATAGAAATTAGCAGTAAACAAATTTTGCCGATGCAAATTTACTAGCTTGCATTAAGAACCGTTTTAGAGGAATAATATGAGAAGGATTTTAATAAGTTACCATTATATCACTACACCATTTAAATTAATTGGACACTAGAGATTCTAAAATAACAGCACGTATTATGTAATACGGCTCCATCTAACACAAAAGTTAAAAGCTATAACCACCTTTTCAAAACATGATGGTAACTAGAAGTTAACAGCATGGACAGATCGAAATGTTCTCCACCCCACATTTTCCCAGTATTTTTTTTTGTTTGCATTTGCTGCTAGATCCATTTATACCTTTTCTCATACTCATGCAGAATGAAATCACTATACGTATGATCGAAGCTGATCCCAGAGATGCAACATCAATCGCTAATGTTCATAGGGCAGTCAAGAGAAAAGTAACCGATGCTTCAAGGGAAGATGTCAAATCACTGACTGAGATATACACAACCAATACTTCATTAGTGGCAATCCTTGTGGCAACAATTACATTTGCTGCCGCTTTCACCTTGCCCGGAGGATATAGCAGTGATACTGAAAGTGAGGGACTTCCCATCATGACAAGGAAGCTAGCATTTCAGGGATCTTAATCTTTGACGTCTTAGCAATGTGCTCCTCGTTTGCTGTTGCCTTCATATGCATCATAGCAAGGTGGGAGGATCTTGAGTTCTTGCTTTACTATAGGTCCTTTACGAAGAAGCTTATGTGGTTCGCATACATGGCAACCACCATTGCATTTGCAACTGGTCTATACACAGTTCTGGCCCCTCGTCTCCTATGGTTGGCTATTGGAATTTGCCTTCTGTCAGTTTTATTGCCCATTTTTACCAAGATGCTAGGGGAATGGCCTGTCTTGAAGCTCAAGATTCGACTGGCTGTCTTGAAGCTCAGGACTCCGTTGGGTCCGAATTTTAAGTCTGATTTCCTTGATATGGTCTGATTGCATAAGCATATGTTATTTGTACCCAACCACCCTTTATGTTCAGTATCTTTATAATGTGTATTGTTTTTCAGATAGTGTTATATTCTAAATTAGAGTGCTATATAAATCCTGAACTTTGAATCTTGATTATATGATGAATGGTTACATTCTTGTCTGATGTGTGTTCGATGTTTCATTTTAATTTGTTGGTGGGGAATGTCGCTTCACCGTGCCCCTTTTTTCCCCAAAAACCGGAGGTGCTTATCATAATCGCTTGATGCAATGTCTCAAAGGCAGCGAGGAAGACCACATTGCTTGTCAATGAACTTGATGCACTTCGTTTGATGAATGATGCACATTTGTTTGTTTCTCATTGTATAGGGCTGATGGATATGTTGGCATCATGCATGATGCAATTGGTCTTGATGATTTCTCAATTGGGGATGATCCTTTTGAGCCTGCCATTGAAGAGGAGGATGTTGTCGAGGTTCCTACTCCACTACGGCGCAGGTGGGGCAACTACTCGGTGGCACAGGATAAGGCGTTTGTCTTGGCATGGCAGGAAGTGACTCAGGATCCAGTGGTGGGCAAAGATCAACCACGAGGAACATATTGGCAGCGCATTTCAGATCACTTCCACAACACCATGAAAGGTACCTCGTACAGATCAATTGGTTTTCTCAATCATCCATGGTCTTCAATCTCAGAATGTGTGACATGGTGGTCAGGTTGTGTTGAGAACGTCGAGTGGCAGCAAGCAAGTGGCACAACAATCCATATGCGAGTAAGAAACCACTAGAACAGATATGTGAGTAACAATCCACAACGTTTTTAAAGTGTCACTGACTGCTGCTAGTGATGAAAATTTCGTCATAAATCACGATTTATGACCTTTTAGGGTCTACCAGCAGTGGAGCGTGGTCAGTCGTTATTTATGACCTTTTTTAGACGCAGACCACAGGATGGTGACGGTTTTTCATTCGTCATAAACTGAGCCGGACAGAGCCACTAGCCACGTCGCCATCCGACGTGGCTGCTGACATGGCATCGCCCATTTTCGTCATAAATCGTGATTTGGTCCACTAACGACCCAATTTCAGCTGGGCCGTTTTGTTACTGTTTCAGCTGCATGTAGGCCCAACAAATAAGATGGGTACCACACAAAGTGGGTCATTTTGTTACTGTTTCAGCTGACATGTAGGCCCAACATTGAAGGTGGGTCCCACCAAAAGGGGGCGGTTTTGTTACTGTTTATTGGTGGGCTGAGAGGGTCGGGCTCACATGTCAGTGCGTATTTCAACACAGATATTTGCACGGTCCAAATAGAAGCTGAAAGAAGCCCAACGTATTATTGGTCCGTCGTGTTTATTGCCCATAGTCGTAATTTATTTCCGTTTATTGCCCATAGTCGTAATTTATTTCCGTTGATACAGCAGAGATCCCAAAACACATTTAAATTGGAATGGAAGTTACATAGATGAGAGAACAAAAATGACAGAATATATATACAAGCTTTTTGTTGACGGTTCATAAACATGTTCCGCGAGGCATAATCCCAAATAACAACTAACAAACAAAACTACATCCATCGCACGACCAAAGGGTAAGGAGAGCATACTTAAGATTTCAGTGTACAGTTTGTCCAGGACGCGGAAAGTGGTGGAGCTTCAGCAGTTCCTCCAGGCAGGCATTGTCAGCTTCAGTTTGCTTCTTCAAACATAAAACCTTATCGGAGTGAGATTTTATTGCTGCATCTGCTTCTTTTGCCTCCTTCAATGCTGCCAACTCTCTTGTTGTTGCTTATCCATCAGTCGTCAAAGTGCTTTGTGGCCTTCTTTAGTTGTCAGAACTTCAGCCTGAAGCTCTTGTAAACGGTTGGAGCGCTCCTTAGATGGTGACTTGATGCCCACAACTTCAACAACTGTACCAAATTG
The DNA here is from genome assembly GCA_007726485.1 of Eragrostis curvula. NCBI lineage: Eukaryota > Viridiplantae > Streptophyta > Magnoliopsida > Poales > Poaceae > Eragrostis > Eragrostis curvula. Next base: position 26,913,513 of record CM017440.1, on the reverse strand, counting down.
TTGACGGTCCTTAAGTACCACTTTTGACCGTCAACTACCTGCATGAAATGAATTAAAATAAACACCAAACATAGTGGTAGGAGTTTATTACTAACAGATTCTACGAGTCTTGGTGAATTTATGTATGCAGGTGCATTAAGCATATAAACGAGCAAGAATACAAGCCAACAAGGCAGAATACATGGCCCGACAAATCAGCGCCACTGTGTGTCACCACACGGGCCATAAGAAGTGCCAAAAGCCCACAAAACATGTGTCCAACAAATGCGAAGCACCATATACCCAACATGAGGAAGGCTAGGAGACCCTGCAGGCCGAAGACGGGGGGCCAAACGACCCAGCCAGGGATTGGCCGATCCCTTCTAGTGGCTTTTCTGGCCCATCTTTAGCCCTATTTGTTTCTGCTTATCTGGAACTCGCTTATCTGAGAAGCAAGCTTTTCTGATAAGCCACTGTTTGAAGAATCCGCTGTCGAAATAAGCTGGGTGTTTGGCAATCCTGATTATTTTCATTCGATTGTCTGTCTTGAGTGCTGAAATGACATAAATGCCCCTGAGGCTGAGAAGAACTCTTTTTTGTTCTGGTTACAAAGAGAAAGCGATATTCTTTGAAAACTACCTTCTTTGAAGAACTATAATTTTGTATTTTATTTATGCTTCTTGCTTGCTCAAGGGACGATTCTTAGAAAACTATCTTCAAAAAGGCTTTTGTGCAAAAATGGCAAAAAGAGCACTCATCCTTATCCTCTCTCTGGAGCTCGTTCACGGATGCGCATGGCGTTGGCCTTCTCGTCGATTTGTTGCTGGTGCCTGCCTGGTGGGCTTCTTGATCTGCGGCTGCTGGTCCATTGCAGGAAGATGTCGAGGCTCAAGCTTTGTGGAGCACTGGCATCCGGCGAGGGCAGCGCGTTGGGGCAGGGCCGGTGCGTCGATCCGGCGAGAGGAGGCGGAATCGGGCAGCGGCGTCGTGGATTCGGGGATTTGAGGGAGCAGGCCGGATTGACGCACCGGCGATTTGAGGGAGCAGGCCGGCGACGCAATTTGAGAGGGAGGTGGGCGTCGGGGAATGGGAGAGCGAGGGCAGCGGAGAGAAAAGCAGAAGGATTATCTGGTACGTGGGTTCGGAAGGGCGTTGGAGAAAATCCAATTTCACGTGTGCGGGCCGCTTATCTCGGACGCAGCGTTTCTGGTAAGCAGATTTTAATCGTGCCGTTTGGGTGGGCTTTTCACTTTTTTTCACCTGTAAGCCGCTTATAAACGGAAACAAACAGGGCCTTTCTATGGCGGATCGCCACTGCCTTCCTGATGTCGGTTCCAGGGTGCCTCACTGCATTAAAGACCAGGAACCGCCTCTACTCCACCGCCTTACAAGTCTATAAATAGAGGGGTACCCCCGCCCATCCAAGACACACAAGAAGAGAAGAGTCATTCCCCTCTCAAGGGCCTAAAGCCCCTTGTAGACTAGTAGGGAGAGAGTAGGTTAGGAGAGAAGGGTAGTCCTCCCTTTGTGAGGACTTAGCCCACTCTTGTTTCTTAGCCAATACTTTCTTATTTAATAGTTCATCATTCGTTCATCATTCGTCGCTCGTTCACAATCATCTGATCTATTACTTAAGTAAGTGTCCGTGATATTCTTGGGTTGGTTGTTTATCGTTCATAGCATCTATATCTTGCTATACTTGTTTACGGGATCATCGCTCTGCAAGGGGTGCCTGTTGGCGTTTCTTACGTTACACTAGAAATATCACCAAAGGCTAGGTTAAAGACTTGCTTAAATATTCCCAGCATTTCGCCAGAAATACCTAGGTTAAAGACTTGCTTAAATAATACCAGATAATCCACAACTAGCAACTAGTGCTAGAGATGTCTCATCAGTAATTCTAATGATAAAAGAGAATCCGCAAGCGCACGGATAACCCATTGTAGCATTTCACCCGAGAGTATTCCAAGGTATCGTATTTATATTTTCTTAAAAACATGGTTGACAAGAGTACTTATGCTCAATAGATTACAATGATAGAACAAAGACACAATCCAATGCAGGGGTAAGGATAAAGATAGATAATTGTATAGTGTGACACACACAGAGGACATCCACTCTCTATAAAAGACAAGAGGCATATCTATGCACTAACTAACGGGTTGCTACTCCTAAAGTACATCATCATATAGCGTACTAAGGTTCTATCTAATGTCACGCTTACGCAAGAAAGGACTAAGAGTCTATGCATAGGTATCATCGAGAGATCCGGTATACGCAGAGTCTGCCCCGCGACGCCGGCCTTTTCATATATACTCCTACACCATACCCGAACGTGGAGGATTACAAAAGGACAGACAGGGCTGTCACCACCTGCCGCCTACCTCTACAAACCATGGGGCACGCCACATCCAAGGTTGGAAATAGAACCCTAGCACCATGCTAGCATCACTAACCACATCTCTAGATCCCTCGAGGCACCCCGTAAGGTGATAAACCTAGAGCTCCTTTGCAAGACATTGGACCCGATACCTAGACATCGCACAACTAGCCGAACTAGCATAATCTACACAAAGGATCAAATCTAGTACTACGTTATGCATAAGTGTTCATCGCTCAAGAACGAGCGATGAACGAAGATCGAATAAGAACGAACATCTGTAATCGATGATGATCAAGTACGAACGAACAAAGAGAGCCCGATGAATGCCCATGAACGATCATCAATGAATGATGAATGAACGAACGGCGAACATTCATACATGAACACTAGACTATAGACGAACAACATAAGCACACAACTACTATATGAAAGATGATATTCCATTGAAAAGTACAAGTCTTACAAGAGAAGGATACAAGAGCTATACCCAACTCTCCAAGGGACTTGGGAGCGAGATGGGCAGCCCACTATTCAAGCAAGGAGATAAAGTGCTACTGTTCAATTCAAGGGTGAAGCTCTTCGGACATGGAAAACTAAAAAGCAAATGGGATGGGCCATTCACCGTTATCGACACGTCGCCACATGGAGCAATCACACTCCAAACGATGGAGATAATATATTAGAGATAAATGTCCAGCGTTTAAAAATATTCCTTGAACCTGAAGAAAATTGCGAGTTAGACGTCATCAAATTGATTGATTTTCATATCTTTCCATGACCTCTGCCTCGTAATTTTCTGCTTTACACTGTACACTAGTATTTCTCCTTGCCTAATAAAGCCAACATAAAAATCTGGAGCAATTTGGGGTCAATCAGGGATCGGCCGATCCCTGGGATCGGCCGATCCTTGGAAAGCCCCAATTAGCTCCATATTTCTTGTGTGCACTCCTCTAATCTTGCTGATTTTGCTTGCTGAGAGCAACGGACAAATGAGAGGGTACTTGACAAATCCTATTTAAAGGCTCAGCCCTCTTATCGTACTCCCTCACAACCTTTTCCATCAACCTCGAGCTTGAACCACACACTCCAACTCAACCACCACTATGGCTTTCTCCCTAACCTCCAAAAAGATCTTCGGAAAGCTCGACCTTGACACCTTAGAGCCTTTCGACACCACAATCAAGGAAGTCAAGGCCATTGAGATTGCCCCAACACAAACTGCCCCAAGACACCTCGCTCATCCCCGGTGTCGAAAAAGGTCTTGAGGAAGGATATTGCCTCATCTTCAGCCCCTCGTCCTACCACGGGAGCGATCGTCCTGAGGGCACCAACCAAAAAGGCCCCTGCTACTACTCCACCTCCCGAGGAGGGGAAGTATGTAGGAACATTTGAAGACTCCTTCAGGCAATACGGTGTACCACAAGTATCGTGGGAAACCAACCCCACAAAGGGGAGGTCTCCCAAAGATCGCTTCAAGGTGGACGGAATTCGAGGCGGGGAAGACTATAAGCTGCTAGCCTTGCAAGAGCTTGAGGGTAATGAGTCCATCAACTCTACCCCAACCAAAGGAAAAAGAAAGCGCAAGGTAGCAGCAGCGGGAGAAGAGTATGGCGAGGTGAAGACCCCAAAGAAAATCTCCAACACTCACCTCCTCAACACGGCGGCAGATCTTCGTGAAGAGAATGCTTCTCTTCACGAAGAATTATCCAAGGCGAAGCTCACGCTCTTCAAGCTGAATGAAAAACTCCGTCAAGAGCTCGAGGGCTTCGAAAACAAAATGCGCCGCTACTTCAAAGTCACGGGGAGGGAACATCTCTTCCATCCGTAAAGGCATTCCCCGTGCCTTTTTAATAATTTAGGCACATTACTCCCTTTTTAGATTCCGCATTTCCCTTTTCAAATTTTTCCTTTCAATTGTAATGTGCCTGCTAGTATGATTTAAATTTCATTTTAGGCTCCCCGGGTTTGCATGCCGGCAGAGCAATTTTGTGTTTCCATATATTTTATTTCAATAATCTTTTAGGAATAAGGCAATAAGCAAGTGTGGGGGAGCCTTCTGCGGTTTCCTGACGACTCAACCGAGGCACCCCAACACAGCAACTAACAGAGCAAGAGCAATCAACATGCGAAAAATCAGGACCACAGGGGCCAGGCCAGATGGGCCGACCCCTGGCTGGCTCCCCTCTACTCCATCTTTTACCAGAAGGTTGCCCTTCACTCTCACTTCTTTGATCTTCATGTTTTCGGAGTCAAATGTTCTGCTATAAATGAATATCAACTAATATTTGACTCACTAAAGTTTAATTTCCAAAAATTTCCTCGAAAACAATTCAATCCTTTTATGGACTATATGCATGGCTATCGAAAAATGAAAAAAAAAAAGAAGTTGAAAAAAGAAGAGTGCTCATATGCATAAGAACATGAATAAAGAAAGACCTGCTGAAACATGTTGAGCATGATCGGAAAAAAAAAAAAGAGAAGAAAGAAACGAAAAGAAGTGATAGTCATGTTCTCAAATAAAAGTCAATCAAGAGAGAGACATCATCGCACCAAGGAGTATCCACCTCATCCCATTTACCATGCACATTTCCACACATGTGCACATTCTTTGATCAAATTGTATGACTTGTTTTCTCTTTGGACCCGCTCTTTGACTTAGCAATATAAGTGATGCAAGTATGCTCCTTTTCATCCCATTTGTAGATGTAGGATGAAAAGTGGCATGTCAAATAATGCCTTGGTGTGGAATCATATACACATTGAGCAATCTGAGAGTATATCATTCGAGGAGTACAAACTATGTTTTACTTTGAAAATCTATCAAAAACCCAAGTTACTCAACAGAGTAGTGATGATGACTTGAATCAAGACCGTTCCATTCCTCAACTGCCCAAGATGATGTGGTAGACACATCAAAGTTCACGGGTATAGGTATGGCGTGGAATAACTTGTATGCTAGCATCATACCAAAAGAAGTCATGTTCCACCTTAGTGTGGGGGGGTCTTGTTGACGATCCTTAAGTACCACTTTTAACCATCAACTACCTGCATAAAAGGAATTAAAATGAACACCAAACATAGTGGTTGGAGTTTATTACTAACGAATTCCACGAGTCTTGGTGAATTTATATATGCAGGTGCATTAAGCGGATAAATGGGCAAGAATACAAGTAAACAAGGCAGAATACATAGCCCGACAAATCAGCGCCATTGTGTGTCACCGTACGGGCCATGGGAAGTGCCAAAATCCCACAAAACTTATATCCAATAAATGCAATAGCACCCATACTCAAGTTGGGGAGGTCCAGAGGAGTCTACCGGCCAAACATGGAGGCCAGAAGGGCCAGTTACAAGCCGGACGACACCTGAGGTCGGCTGACCCTTTCTGGTCGCCTCTCTGGCCCATCTTTGGCCTGCTGGTGGCCACCGCCTTCCTGATGTCGGTTCCAGGGTGCCCCCACTGCATTTATGACCAGGAACCGCCTAAATTCCACCACCTTCCAACTCTATATATTGAGGGGTACCCCCTCCATTCAACACACAAGAAGGAGAGCCTCATTCCACTCCCAAGGGCCTAGAGCCCTTTGTATCCTAGTAGAGTAGGGAGAGAGTAGGGTAGAAGAGAAGGGTAGTCCTTCCTTTGTGAGGACTTAGCCAAAATCTTGTATCTTTGATAATATTTATTTATAATTCATTCGTCGTTCATCGTTCGTTCGTAGTTCGTTCATCGTTTGTCGTTCGCTCATCGTTCGTTCATCGTAAACACAAGTAAGTATTCTTGACCTCCTATTGGATTGTGTGTTTCATATTTAGTATAAGTTCTTCCTTTACTTGCTTATGGGGTCATCGCTCTGCTCTCTAGAGTGACGTGCCTTTTGACTAGGCTAAGGTAGTAATCAATAACTTAGACGTAGTGTCTAGGTTAGAGGTTACCTTTGTTTGATGCGTGCTCCACGGTTTGTAGAGGTAGGCTGTAGGTGGTGACAGCCTTATCCGTCCTTCGTAATCCTCCACGTTCGGGTACGTAGTAGGCCCCTTTGCCAGAGTGACTTGGCAGACCAGGTTTAAGCCGACGCCCGAAGTAAGCAATTAGAGGCGGTATTTATCTTTTGCTAAGAACCTCATCCATAGGAATCCTCTCTACCCAAACCTACCATCCTTCTTCGTGTCCTTGGATGAGCTAGACTAGAAGACAATTACACACCGTTCCTTTGGGAAAATATAAATAATGATACCCTTGAATACTCACGGGTTAATTGCTACAACGGTATATTCTCCGTACGCTTGCGGATTTATCTGTGACGTTAAGAAATACCAACAGTTGTCATGTAACAAGATGGGCATGTTGAATATATTTAGCTCATCTTGAGGCCAAACTGATATGTCCTGGTGGTGCACACGTTGCTCCTCATCTAGTTGGGCCAACCCATTGCACCCCACGTTCAGCCCATGTGGAAAAGAAACTACCGTATTGTCCATGGAAACAGATACAAATTGTTCGATCGTTCGACGACGTTCCGTCTTCATCTTCAGTCGTCGACGCTCCTGGGTGATCGCACTTGGGGGGCTAGGGTTCCCTTCGCGCTTGCCGCAACAAGAACTAATGGCGGACCCAGACCATGACGACGGCGAGTGTCCTGTGGCAGAGGCGCCGGTCACGCCAACTACGATTGCCTCCGGCATTGAGGACAGAGTGGCGGATCAATCACAATTGAACAATAATGATGGCGAATCCGCATCACAGAAGGTACGTTGCCTGACCTATGATCAAGACACAATTTTTGTTTCTTTAGAAAAGGAAACACAATTTTGTTAGCAGTCATTAGTTTTAGTTTCAATATTTATAGTAGGCTTAGGCACACTCTTAATGTAGGACTTTGTTTATTTTTTAGGCTCTCGGCCAGCAAAAAAAGGATTAGGATGAAGGATGTCGGTTTAAAGTTTCTATGGAGTAAAGCCGAAAAGAAAGCAAAGACCACTGGTACTTCCATCACTATGCCGGATCAGCAAAGTGTGGAAACCAATATTCAATTCAATTCCCCTGATGTTCATGTGCAAGGAAATACTAACATTGAAGTGGAAGCTGAAGTGGCAGCTGTAAATCAAGAGAATCAACAAGAGGAAATTCATGAAAATAATGAGGCGGTCCATAATCAGGCTGTTTATGATATTGATTGGCTTCCGCATGATCCCGGGGATAGGATTTCCATTTCAGATTATGATGTTAATGATCAAACTACTGTTAGAGGACGATATATCGCACTGGGGACATGTCAACCTCGACGGCACGATTTTCCAAAAACATCTATTGGAGGAAAGATGCGACGCTTTGTTCCTACATGGTTTGACAAATTTGAATGGCTTGAGTATAGTGTCAAACTGGATGCTGCATCCTGCTTTGTTTGCTATTTGTTCAAGGATCAGAAAAATACTAAAGGTGGAAATGTATTTGTGCGTGGAGGTTTCAAGCTTTGGAATCATCCAATAAAACTTGAGAAACATGACAGCTGCAAGTCCCATAGGCAAGCTCAGGAGAAGCATGATCTATTCTCTAAAACATCAATAGATGAGTCTTTTCACAAGCAAAGCACAGAAGAGAAGGTGAAGTATAGAGCTCGCTTGACTTATTCGTTGAAGTGTTTGCGGTTTCTTATGAAGCAAGGGTTACCTTGTCGTGGACATGATGAAAGTGATGAATCCCTTAACAAAGGAAATTTTTTGGAACTCCTAAACTGGCTAGCAGAAAATTTCGAAGAGGTGAATAAGGTTGTTCTAAAGAATGCTCCTAAGAAGTGTAAAATGACATATCATATGATACAGAAGCAGCTCATTAATTGTTGTCCCAAAGAGACCACTAAACTGATCATGGAGGATCTTGGTGATGACTACTTTGCAATACTTGCAGATGAATCTAGTGATGTGTACCAAAAGGAACAATTGGCCCTTTGCTTGCGCTATGTTGATAAGAAAGGAAAAGTTGTTGAGCGGTTTCTTGGAGTTGTCCATGTGGAGAACACTTGCTCTTTAACACTTAAAAATGCAATTTGAGACTTTGCTTATGGACCACTCATTGAGCTTGTCTAGAATTCGTTGACAGGGATACGATGGGGCCAGCAACATGAAGGGTTCAATTAGTGGTTTGAAGAAACTAATTATGGATGAGTCACCTTCTGCTTACTATGTTCATTGCTTTGCACATCAGCTCCAGTTGACACTTGTGGCTGTGGCCAAGGAGAATCGAGATTGTGTTTGGTTCTTTGAACAACTTGGGTTGTTGCTGAATGCTATTGGCAATTCTTGTAAGAGGCTGCAAATGCTTCGAGTAGCTCATGCTAACCAGGTCATAGAAGCATTAGAGTTGGGCAAAGTTGAAAGTGGTCGTGGTTTGAATCAAGAGATGGGATTAGGCAGGCCACGTGACACTCGTTGGGGTTCTCACTATAAAACTATACAACATGTTATTCTCATGTATCGCTCAATTTGGGGGGTTCTCATACAAATTGGAGATGATTGTGGGTATGATGAATCTACAAAAGTTCAAACTGTACTAAATTCATTTGAGTCTTTTGACTTTGTTTTCATGGCACACTTGCTGGACACTATATTTGGGTACACAGATTATTTGAATTCTGCTTTGCAAAGGAGGGATCAAGATATTCTTAATGTTGTTTCACTCATAGGTTTGACAAAGACTCAACTTGAGTTATTGAGGGAGGATGACGGATGGGAGAAATTTCTTGTAGAAGTCACTTCTTTCTGTGTTAGTCGCAAAATTCCAGTTCCTAAAATGGATGGTTTATACAAGCCTGTTGGAAGATCAAAGAGATACTTTGTCAAAGTAACAAATCACCATCATTTTAAAGTTGAGATGTTTTTGAGTATCATTGAAAGACAATTTCAAGAGCTCAATGATAGGTTTGATGAGGTAAACACAAATTTGCTGATTTTCATGTCATCATTCAATCCCTCCAACTCGTTTTCTTCTTTTGACAAGGATGACTTGGTTAAACTTGCAACATTTTATCCTAAGGATTTCACAACCGCTGATTTGAGGCGCTTATCATATCAACTTGAAAACTTCATTACTGATATGCGTAGTGATGAAAGGTTTAGGACAGTGAAGAATATTGGTGAGCTTTCTATCAAGCTAGTTGAAACAAATAAGCATGTTACTTACACATTTGTCTACAAGCTTCTTAAACTGGTGTTGCAACTGCAAGTGTTGAGAGAGTATTTTCGGCCATGAATTTTGTGAAGAACAAGCTCAGAAATAGCATGGGAGATCAATATTAGAATGATTGCTTGGTTACATTTATTGAGAAGGAGTTTTTTCTACATGTTCTTGATGAAGACATAATTTCTCGTTTCCAGAAGCCTCCTCGTCGTATTAGTATGAATTCTACTTAGTTTGTGAGTTCCTAAACTATTTTACATGTAACAGAGCTATTTGCACTTTATTCTTTGATTTTGTGGACCTTTAAAATTATGAGACAAGTGCTACACTGTTTTGCACACCCAATGTGAAAATCCTGCCTCCGCCACTGCTTGAGGGGGAGTGTTGATGTAATATGTAAAAGTGCGAGGGACTAAAATGTAAACATGATTATTATAATGGAGAGAGTATGCAGTGTGGGGAGCAAGAAGCTCCAATTTCCCCCAAATTCAACAGCTTCTAAATCCTCTGTGTCGTTGCCATGTTTCTAAATCCTCTAGTCACACGTCCCTGACTCATGCACTGGACTTCATTTTTGTGCTGTAAGTTTTTGTGCTCTGGTCACATATCTGGACTCCAGCATGAGTCATTTTGCGAAGGAGGAACAGAGTGGTGATGGCGGAGCGCTCTCCCTCACGCCTCCGCCTCCCTTCTCCCCCCTCTGCTCCCCACCCCCACCACCCAGGCAAAGAACACCGAACCCACAGCCACACCACCACACCAGCCCATGGCCGTGGCGACCCTCGCCATGACCAGCCATCACAACAGAGCGAGCAACCTGGAGGCCGACGGCGGACCCTGCGGAGCACGAAGGTTCCGGTCTCGGTGGGGCACCTAAGCAACGGTGCCAAGGACATCGCCGGCAAGCTGGTCACATCAGGTCATCTCTCAAAAGGTGCGGCGTTCCGTGACCTCGTTCTCCAATGTTTTCATTGCTCTGTTGTCACCGCTTTCCCCTCTCCCTCTCACCACAACCCAACGCCGTTCTGGATCCGCCTAGTTAGCCATGGCGACTGTCGTGCTCACGTTGTGGCAAACGCCCTCACTCTCAACTTCTCGGTTCTTCCTGAGCGCTTCGTGGCTGCCGCTCTTGGTGATGGCCTCTTCTCCTCGTGGGCTTCCACTCCTGTGGTCGCCACCTTCAACGTGGCTCAGCGCGCTCTCACCATCGGCAACCACTGCTTCTTCCTCTTTCCCTCCCTTGCTTCGGCCATGGCGTACACCACGCGCTGGCGCCCTTGTGCTGCCAGCGACAAAAATTCAAATTCGGGCGCCAACCACGAGGAGGCCCATCCCGCTACGCCTTTTTCCCTGGATCTCGCTGGGCATAGTAATGGGCCGGGAAAGTAGGAGGTGTGTCATGCCGGGCTGGGATCCCAAAATCGCGGCCTCGGAGTCTCTGCGGGTCGCGACATCATGAACCCAGCTACGCCCTCCTCGCGTGCCACCGCTGCTGGCGTTTCGCGTAGACCGGGTCCTCCGACCAACGCTCACGTGAACCAGGGGCGAGCTTCCTCTCCCCGCTGGACCACGCCCATGCGTCCACTGCATGCAACAGCGGCGCGTCCTCCTCGGCTTGCCCAGAGCCAACGGCTGCCTGCCTCATTGAAGACGGCCTCATCCTCAACGGCATTGCTCGGACTGCTCGGCCTCCTCACCCTTCCACGCCGTCCGATGGAGCACGTGGCGCAGTCGCAGGATTGGAACAGATGGAAATCCATCAGTCTCTCCCCATGCCTCTATCGCAGCGGTCCGACGAGCGCCTGGCCGGACCGGCGCCTTGCGCCCCGTGCTCCATGGCTGACTTTGCCGCCCTGCAGCCGAGCGCTCCGCACGTCGCCCAGTCACCTCACCATTCAAGCACCCCTCGCAGCTACAAGCAAGCCCTCCTGTCCCCATCCCTGTACCCGCCTCCTTTATCTCCAACACGAACGCCCACCACCTCTCGCCAACCCATCAACATATCCGCTCGCCCTCGCTGCTTCCGCTGCCTAGCTCTTGACCACCGAGTTGACAAGTGCCGGGACCCCATCCGCTGCGCGTCTTGCCTCTCCACTGGCCACCGCCGGTGGGAGTGCAAGGCGGAGCCCCACCCCGATGCTCCCCGGCCTAGACGCCTGCCTGCTCACCTGACGCCTCGCCTCAGGATGTCGAGCTCCAGGCATTCGGGGTCGCGCCGCCGTTCGCGCAGCCCTTCGGCGGCGACTCTGCACATCCTCTCCCCAGGCGGCACGCTCACCATCACGAACGCCGCCGCCACGGCCGCCAGCTGGATGGAGGGGCTCAAGGAGGTCCACTCCACTCTTTGCCGCAGCACCCGCATCCTGGACGACGCTTTGCGTCCCCGACTCCCTCCTCCTGTGCGTCAGCGCCCGCGCGACGCCCACGGCGCGGAGTCCTTTGCCACTGCGGCGGCTCGTGCTGCTGCTGCTCTCGCTGGTCGTGGTCGCTCGCCTGAGCGCCATGCCAACGACGCGTCACCTCCACGCCGGAACGCCCAGTCGCCTCTGCTTACGGCCGGGTCATCCTCAGACGAGTCGCCTCCGCGCTCACCTGGGATTTGGGGCAGCGACGGCTCCGCTGAGGTCTTCCTCAACTACGGCCACTTTGACTGGAGCCGGCGCTTCGCGTTCGTCTACATCGAGCCAGAGCAGACCGCCCCTGCTTTTGTCGTGTGCCATGCGTTGGAGGAGCGAGCCGGCGACCCGGCAGTCACCTTCAGGCCCTCTTCTCGGGGAGCCATGCTGCTTAAGTTCCCTTCTTCTGCTGCTCGTGAGGCTGTTGTGCAGCAGTCCCCCATCCGCTGGGCCGGCCGGTGCATCATCGTCGAGCGGCACGAGGAGACAGACAACCGGTTCTACATCGACACTCACCACTACGTTGACGTGGCGGCCACGGACTTCCCCCTCGAGCACTGGTTCGCGGAGCACATCAGGGCGGCGTTCCACATCCTCGGCCATGTCTGCTGCATCGACGATCGCTGCCTCACCGAGAACGACTACTCCGTCGCGCGCTGCGTCCTCCGCCTCGACCACCACAAGGATGCCCCCCCCCCCAAGCTGCTGGTGCGCAACCCACATGGCGGGCCTGCTGCGCTTGTTTGTCTGCGCGTCGTCCACCACTGGGAGCAAGCAGCCGAGGACCCGGAGCCATTCAACTACGACTTCGTCCGTGCTGACGGCGGTGGGTTTGGAGCTGCTTTCGGTGGTGCTGGGCTGGCTGGCGCGGCTCCTGCGGGTCACGGCGCTCCTGCACCTCACGCCACCGTCTGGAACGTGGGTGGCTACAACAACCGGCAGCAAGGTCACCCCCGTTACTTTCACGCTCTTGGCCCTGTGCTCTACCCCAATGTTCCTATCCTGTCTTTTGTTCGGCTCGGTGGTTGTCTCCTCAGGTGCACTGCTTCCATCGCCATGTCGCCGCCTCTGCTTTTCCTTGCAGTGTCCATCGACTGGGCCGGCTTCATGGCTAGGGCTGAAAGTAGGACGGGAAATTCCCGTCCTGACCGGCTACCGTGCCCCATATTTTCCTGCCCGTTTTTGAATAGCCTGGAGTTATACAGGACAGGACGAAAATGGGACAACAAAAAGGGGATGCGGGATCGAAACTGGTTTGACCCTTTTCCTGCCCGTATCGTCGGGGTCCCATTTTATCTCGGTAAGTTCCCGTTTTTTCCTTCCGTTTACATGTATTCGGGAACCAGCTTGGCCCATCCTCGGAAGCCCACCACGGCACAGCATGCAAACAACAATAGTAGGTCCAGAGGCCTCTGCATCTTGTACTTGTTTAGTGGTTAGTTCTAGCTGTCGAGTGCCGATAATCCATGGTATTTTAGGGGGCGTTTGGAACAAAGGAAGTTCAAAGGAATTTCAAAGGAACTCATTCTAAAGGAAATTTTCCTAAACTTGGTGTTTGGAATGGAGGAATTATGAATTCCTTTCCAGAGGAAAGGAATGGCTCCCTTCACAAAACGTAGGAAATAAACCATGAGGTTGGAGCTAAAGAAAACTTTCCTTTGTTTTGCTTATTGCCTTGGCTGTGTGTTGGAGTTAATGCCGAAGGCTCCCTGAATCATGCGAAGGGTACTTGTTACCAAGCGAAGGTATCTGAAGACACAGCGAAGAGTGTTGGGCAAGAGTCGGTCTAAAGCCTAAACTCTAGGAGACATAACAGAATTGCCCAATGGCATCGCAGTAATTTTGACCTTTCCTCTCCCTATAAATATGAAGGGAATAGCTCCTGTAATCACATCTGTTTTTCAAAATGATACCAAGCCCCCAGATTACAAATCGAAGGCATTAAGACAAATCACGGAATTGAAATTTTCCTTTAAAGTCTTGCCTCAGAATCAAAAATATCACAAAAAGCTAAGACGTATGAGAGAAAAGCCCAAGCGAAGGCATAATCTCTCCCGAAGACTGGAAAAAACTTTTTCAGCAAAGAATGCCTTCGCAGGGCATAGATCCAAACTCAAGTTTCAAGCGTGAAAACTTCAATCTTCACAAGAAAACAGAAGGTCATCACGCAAGAAGAAGAAGCTTCGCAAGGATATTAAAGAAACCTATTCTAGAGCGAAGCAAGCCGAAGAGGATTTCTTCAAAAAATAGCTCAAAAGCATAATTCATTCAAGGAGAACCATCGTCAGGCTCTTGCTTTACAATAAGACCTAACTCTAATAGCATCTGACATACAACGCTAAACTCGTCAACGTCATATCCGCTCGAAGGCGAATAAGGCCTTTGAAAAACGGGATCTACTACCCCGGAAGATATCATTCGCTCAATATGCAAAACAGCATCGAAAGGCGAAGAAGGGTCTTCAGTATAAACAGGAGAATCACGATGGCGAAGGCCGCTACTCTTCTTCTTGATTGTACCCCGACTACTAGAAGAACCACCCCGAGGGCGGCTTCCACGAGATCTTCGCTTCGTGCAGCCTTGATGCCCTTCGGAAACATTAGCATCAGGGCGGTAAACTCTACCAATAGCAACAAGGCTACCTGGAGGAAAAATGAGGGGACCCTCACCCCCTTCGACGGGGGACAAAGGGTCCGACTCGTTAGATAGGTCAATCTCCAAAGGAGAACTGAAGATCTCAATTAGAGGCTCACTACGAGCCAAATTATGAGAAGAAGGCTCCGGAGTCGCAAACTCGCTCAGAGAAACGTCAGACGAAGACTCCGCAGCACACTTCCCTGACACAACGTCAGAAGAAGCCTCCAGAGTGGCAAACTCGCTCAAAGAAACGTCAGACGAAGATTCCGGAGCAGCACACTTCCCTGATACAATGTCAGAAGAAACCTTCGGAGTGGCAAACTCACTCAGGGAAATGTCAGAAGAATCCTAAAAATCCAAAGCCAAATAAATATTAAAAGTACAAACAATAACGAGTTTACAACACATGTCTTCACGACATTCTCAGCAAATACAAGTCCGAAGGGGTAACATCCCATACAAATCAAACAAAAAGAGTTTATACCTCACTCTGAGGCTCCTGGCCGATAGAAAGAATCCTGTTCCAGAAAGACTCGTCAATATTATTAGCAAACTTGACGAGGGCTCCGATCAGAGCAGGAGGCGTGTTGTCAATAGTAGTAAAAGAGAAAGAGTCGTCGATGGCCTTCGCCAAGGCATCACTCCCCCCAGCTTCGAGCGAGTGAAGAACATCCCGAACAGCAAGTTGCACAGCATTCTTCGTAAAAGCTCTGCAGGCTTCAATAACATAAGGGATGTTGGCAGTAAGCCAACCTTGGTAATGCTCAGTCGAAGCATCTTCAGGTAGTGGATCAGGTACTGCCCCAACTGAAACAAGGGCATCTCGAACCTGACCACAAACGTCAGCCAGTCGAAGCCTCTCAGCCTTTACAAGACCAGCAAGCTCTTGATCAGCAGCATCAATCTTGGCAATGAGGTCTTCGTTATTTTTTACAGCCTTCGCCAGAGACGCATACAGATCTTCAACCTACTTGTCCAAAGAACCTTTACCTCAAAATCCTCGGCAGACTTAACGAGCACCTCTTTCTCTGAACCAAGTTCAGCCAAGCGTTTCTCGCTAAGAGCGAGTGCCTCCTCTTTCTCCTTGACCTTCGTCTCAAGGGCAGCGAGGTCCTTGCGAAGAGTGTCACGATCACTCTTCATCTTTGACAGCTCCCGATACTGGCGAAGGGAAGCATGGGTAATAGCAAGAGTCTGCCAAAAAGAAGAAGAAATCAGAGCAAACAAGGCTATTAACGAAATACAAAAAAAGAAGAAAGAAAGACAACTCACCTTCACTTGCAAAGACAATAAAGACTTGTACAGGGCATCTCCACCCTGTGACATCAGCTCTTCCTCTACTTGGGGAAGTCGAATCCTGTTAGCAGCAGCAACAAAAGGCTCAGCAGCCTGAGCACTCATGACGAAGGTGTTAGCTGGAACCTCGTCACAAGCAAGCGAAGACCCCTCGGCAGCTTCAACTGAATCAAAAGTCACGTCAAAAGGGAGAAACTTCTCTTGCATCGCCTCAAAAACAGAATGTAGAAAAAGTTCACCACCTGCCGAAGGGCTAAGAATATCACGGGGTTGAACATGAGGCCCTGACGGAAGCTGAACCGCAGAGCGATCTGAAAGAGTCCCCAAGTTAGCAGCCATCTGGCGAAGCTCAGACATATTAAGTAATGAAAGATGACAACTCGAAACAGCACATTCACACACACCCTTGTCCTGAATCTGGGCCTCACCCGAAGCCTCATGAACACCAGCCTGGGTCTTGTCCTGGATCTTAGCCTTCAATCCAGGTGCGACGGGCACAATTACACCAGCCTCGGCATCCTTGTCCTGGATCTTAGCCTTCGATCCAGCAGTACTAGGTGCGGTTGCAACAGCCTTCGCACCTTTGTCTTGGGTCTTGGCCTTCCCAGAAGTCGTAAACTTGCCAGCGTCAGCTGAAGAAGAAGACGAACCCTTCGCGGGACCAGCAAGGTTCTTAGAAGGGGTTTCTTTTAAAACTGACGAAGTTTTAGCAGAACTCTGATTTCCACCCTTCGGACCAGTAATAACATCCATCAAGTTATACACCTTAGGAGGCCGAAACGACATGGCTGGTTTATCAGAAACCGGCCGAGTTGCTGAATCCTTCGAGGAAGAAACTGGAGCCTTCGAAGGGGGCTCCGAGGCAGCGGCAGCACTAGTCATTTGAGGACGAACCTCATTGACAGCCTTATCAGAACCATCCTTGGAAGACGACTTATGGATCTTCGCTTTCTTCCTAATATTTTCTTCACTGGACCTCTGATCATTAGGCATCTTGAAAACGAGTGCGAAAAAGGGATCTTTGATGGTGTGAAGGTAGGAATGAAAGCGAAAACAGTGAAGACAAGAGCTTACAAAAGCGAAAACAGCGCGAGAAAACAAGGCGATCACTACGGATATATAAAGAGTTAAGCAGAGCATCGAGAATCGAGAAAAGAGTACATATCAAAAACGACAAGCACGTGCATGAGTCAGGAGAGCACACGACATAATCTTCATTATAATAATAATTGTTTCTGACCTAGGTTTTACCAAAGTACATCAACAATAATTGAGGGCTAATGTTGGAGTTAATGCCGAAGACTCCCTGAATCATGCGAAGGGTACTTGTTACCAAGCGAAGGTATCTGAAGACACAGCGAAGGGTGTTGGGCAAGAGTCGGTCTAAAGCCTAAACTCTAGGAGACGTAACAGAATTGCCCAATGGCATCGCTGTAATTTTGACCTTTCCTCTCCCTATAAATATGGAGGGAATAGCTCCTGTAATGACATCTGTTTTTCGGGCCTCGAGCCAAAGACGCATCATTTACTCTGTCCACTTTTCTTTATCGTCCCTCAACCCCTTCGCCCAGCACCGCGGACGATTGAAGGCTTCGGAACAATGCATAACGTAAGACCCGAGGAACAGCCTGGGCAATTGAACCTAGTCCAGCATCGCGGACATTTCAGGAGGGCTTCGCCAAGGAGCTCAAGGACTTCGAGGTGTAGAAAAAGGCTTCGTCAGGAGCAATCCGAGCGCCGAAGACGCCAGGAGGGCTTCGCAAGGACGCAATCATCATACACTCTTCGTTGGAGGGCTTCGCCGAGTCGAACAAGACCTTCGATCCCCCAACACTGTGCATGCAAACTGGCCTAATTAGCTAAAGTACATGTCTGCTTTGAATCTAATTGACCTGGGCTTATGTACATGCGTGCTTGGCCAGTGGCCAGTGGGCAGCATGCCTTCGATGCCGGGCCTTCTCTCGCGCAGGCCAGGGGTGCGCGCCAGCCCATGCTCGCCCTCCCCTGGCACGGAAACCCTATACATAGCGCGTGCTACCCGTAGCCATCGGGGAGCGCGCTTTAAGATTCGTGCGCGAAACAAATCTGACGGCGGCGACGCGTCTTCTTCCTCACCTTCGTTCTCCCTCGCCGTCGACGCGCCCCGCGAAGCCGGGTTAGCGCGGGAGCGAATGGCGGCGGCGGATCCGGCGGCGGGAGCCGCCGGAGACGGAGGGGGCGGGCGGGGCGGGGGCGAACACGGCGACGGGCCCGGCGAAGCCAGGTTAGCACGGGAGCGGGCGGCGGTCACGGATTCGGTGGCGGGAGCCACCGGAGACGGAGGAGGAGGGCGGGGCGGGGGCGTCTCGCCGGAGAATCCTTTAATGCGCAGGGGTTTGTACCCTAGAATCCCGGTCTGCCTCCACCAGACATAGAAAGCGGCGTCACTCCCTGACGAGTTAGCGCGGCGGCGGTCGAGGGCGGCGGCGGAGGCGGCGGGGACGCCGCCGGAGCCGGGCAGGAGGCGGAGGCGGCGGGGGCGTCACGTCCCGACAGGTTAGCGCGGCGGCGGCCGAGGGGTGCGGCGAAGGCGGCGGGGGCGCCGCCGGAGCTGGGCGGGAGGCGGAGGCGGCGGGGGCGAGCACCGCGGCGGCGTCCCGAGGAAGAAGACGACGCCCTCTGTCGTGGGCCGCGCTACATGTCGGCTCGTGGTAGCGCGAGGTACGTATAGGGCGTCCCCCCTGGCACACGGACGCACCAGACCCTGAGCCGAGCTTCCACGCTGGCACGGTGGACTTGGCCCAGCCTCCGCCTATGTGCATGGGCAACGACGCGGTCGACTTGGAGGAGGAGCATGAGGCTTCCGTGCGCCGCCGTCGTGGGCGCCGCAAGCGCATGGTGGACCTGGCGCACAAGCGTCGCAGCGCCCGTCTGGCAGCCAAGGAGCCGGCCGTGAATCCCGGGCCAGCCGCGTCAAGGCTGCCAAGATGGACCTCGCCGGAGTCTCCCGTTCCCTTGTGGCTGCTCTCGAGGACTCCGGCGTCCTGCGCCGCCCCCCACCGAAGGCCATCCCCGTCTCCAAGCTGAAGAGGATTGGTGCCTCCTGCATCCCCCGCGGCAAGCTCGCCGAGATGGGGGCGGCGGTGTTCCCCCGCGCTGATGCAGCTCGGGCAGTGCGAAGCCGGCGCTCCGTGCTCTTGGCGTGCCGGTGCGCTATTGGCCCCTACGGGCGCTTTTGAAGAGCCTACCCTGCTCGTCCACCGGGCCAGCGACGTCGCGCCATCCACCTGGTGCGAGTGTGCGACCATCCGGGCTTCACTCGGTTGTTGCCGTATCGCTAGCCTCAGCCGCTACATTAGCAGTAGCGCTTCTCTTAGTTTGTTTAGGACTCGGTTCAGCTTGTTAGCTGAGGGCAACCTGCGTGTGCCCAGCCATGTACTCCTCTACGCGTTGATGCACTGCTCTTGCTGCTGCCTTGCGTGTGTCTCGGTGTACTTGACTCTAATCCAATGATTAATGTTCGGCAATTTTTCTGTGTCTCTTGGAACGTACGTGGTTTAGGCGACCCGGACAAATGTGACCACGTTCTTACAGACTTGCTTGATCGTCGCCCTCATGTCGTCGCTCTACAAGAGACCAAACTCTCCGATCCTTCTCAAAAGCTTAAGACCTTCCTCCCGTCTTACCTTTCTGCATACGAAATTCAGAACTCGGAAGGTGCTTCCGGCGGTTTACTTATTGCCTGGGACCCGAAGGAATTTTCACTGATCTGTGCCACTTCCTCTCGCCACCTTCTCTCCGTCACTTTAAATGTCACGCTCACTGGCTCCCCAGTAGTGCTCACTAACGTGTACGCACCCACAGCCCACTGTGACAAAGCTGCCTTCCTCACTTCCGTCGTCGGTGAGGCCCCAGTGGCCGGCACTCCATGGCTTATCATCGGCGATTTCAACCTTACTAGGTCCCCCGTCGACAAAAACAATGACAACTTCTCCGTCAGCGAGGCAGCTCTTTTCAACGACACCATCAACACCCTGGAGCTCATTGAGCTTCCCCTTCGCGATCGCGCCTACACTTGGTCTAACAAACGCCATGACCCGACTCTGGTTCGTCTTGACCGGGCCTTTATCAACATTAAATGGAGCGACAATCTGCCAAACACGTCCTTAAGTTCCCTCACTCGCCACACGTCAGACCACGTTCCCTTGCTTGTTACCATCTCGACCACGGTACCCAAAGCTAACTATTTTCGCTATGAGCCATCTTGGTCGCTTCACCTTGAGTATCGGGACCTGGTAAATCACATTTGGAATGCTTTGCATGCCACTGCTGAGGACACTGACCCTGGGCGCACTCTCATTGCAAAACTAAAGGCATGTTGCTTCGAAAGCAAAAAATGGCGCCGACGCCTTAAGCCAGCTCAGCAAAGAGAGAAAGACTGTCGTGCGATTATCATGGCCTTCGACCTGCTCGAGGAGTGCCGGGCACTAACTGTGCCTGAAAATACTCTGCGGTCCCTTGCCACTGAAGCCCTTCACATTGCCGTGCAGGAGAAGGTCCGTTACTGGAGGCAGCGCGCCAAAGTGCGCATAGCGATAGAAGGGGACGAAAACACCAAGTTCTTCCACACCTACGCCTCGCATTGCCTTCGTAAAAACGCCATCCATATCCTAGAAAATAACGGATCCGAGATCGCGGACCACTCCCAGAAAGCCGCGTTGCTCCTTCAATACTACACAGACCTTCTGGGCTCTACCTCGGCCTGCACATGGGCGTTCAACCTCCACGACCTTTACCCCACGCCTACTCTCACTCACCCCAGCTTATCCGAACCCTTTTCCCCTGAGGAAATCAAGCACGCTTTCTTCGGCATGAACCCTTCGTCCAGCCCGGGCCCCGATGGCTTCGGTCCAGCTTTCTACCGTGCCTTCTGGCACTTAGTTGCGGATGATGTCGTCTGCATTTTCAATGCCTTTCACTCCAAAACCCTATCCCTAGAACCGGCTAAACCGTGCCCACTTAGTACTGCTCCCGAAAAAAGATGGCGCTCGTACCCCGGACGCGTTCCGGCCGATTTCCCTCCAGGGATGCCCGGTCAAGGGGCTGGCCAAGGCTCTAGTTCACCGCCTTCAGCCCTACATAGAGGACCTCGTCAGTCCTAACCAAACCGGTTTCATCAAAGGACGTTGCATCGCTGAGAACTACGTCTACGCGGCTGAACTACTCAGTTGTTGCCACCTCCGTAAATGCCCAACCGTCGTCCTTAAGCTGGACTTCCGCAAAGCCTTTGACTCTGTCAATTGGGCTAGCCTTGACAAAATCTTGGAAGCCCGCGGGTTTGACGACAACTGGCGCTTCTGGGTGAATGCCTTGCTAACCAGTGGGAAGACTGCCATCCTTCTCAATGGCACCCTCGGGAAATGGTTCTCCTGTGCCCAAGGGCTTCGGCAAGGCGATCCCCTATCCCCCTATCTCTTCATCATCGTAGCAGATGTCCTCCGGCGGCTTATCCATAGCCCTGCCAACCTTGAACACATCCGGCATCCTGTTTGCGACAACCTTCCGTGCCCCATCCTTCAGTACACGGATGACACTCTAATTCTCCTCCGTGCTGACCTTAATGGAGTCCTTCTTCTCCGACGCCTCCTGGACGAGTTCGTAGATGCAACAGGTCTGGTGATTAACTATCACAAATCCACCTTTGTGACCATCCATGTTGACGATGACCTGGCTACCACTCTCGCCCAAGTTCTCGGCTGCGCCTTCTCCTCCTTCCCGCAGCCGTACCTAGGGTTGCCCCTGTCCCCAACTCGTCTCCATGTCGCCGACTTTCAGCCGTTAGTTGCCAAAACGGATAAATACCTAGCCGGGTGGAAAGGCAGGCTTCTCTCCTCCGGTGATCGCCTTCAACTTACGAATGCCGTCCTTAGCAGCCTCCCCATCTACCACATGTGCTCAACCCTTGTCCCAAAAACGACCGTTGCGGCCATAGAACGGCGAAGGCGGCCTTCCTTTGTACTGGCGAGGACAAATGCTTAGGGGCACGCTGCCTTGTCGCTTGGGACCGTGTCACCTTAGCCAAGATCGAAGGGGGGCTCGGGCTCAAGGACCTGGAAACCCAAAATCATTGCCTCCTAATGAAATTCGTTCACAAAATCTTCAATGGGGACGACGCCCCTTGGCGGGAATGGCTCTTGCGAGACCTTCATCATGACCTTGGTAGCGAGCTTCCGAACGACTCCTTCCTAAGCCGCATTGTAGACGCCGAGCTCACTCGATACCGCTCCTTGACTCGTGTTGAGGTCCATGACGGTACTTCCACCTCCTTCTGGTTCGATGATTGGTTAGACACTGGTCCGCTTAGAGACGCCTTCCTTGCCCTTTTCACCTATGTCACTCGAACCAACAAATCAGTAGCAGCCACCCTCCTCCCCACATTCCACCTCCCCCAACGCCCACGGCTCTCACGGGCAGCCGAAACCGAGCTGGCCACCTTGCGGGACAAAATTGCAATGATTACTTTGGACAATGAACCGGACGTTCGTATTTTTATTTGGGGATCACCTTTGTTTTCCTCTCGTGCAGCGTACAGGTGCCTTACCAAGACCGGGACTGACGACTCCAACGGCGTTACCATCTGGTCGACCAAGCTCCCCACAAAAATCAAATTCTTTGCCTGGGTATTTTGTAGCAATAGGCTTAGCACTAGGGCTAACCTTTTATGCAGGAACATCATCAAGCCGGAGGAAAACGAATGCCCCCTATGCACGGGCGTTTCGGAAGACAGTCATCACCTCTTCTGCTCTTGTGGCCCTGCAGCCGCGACGTGGTCCGCACTTGGCATCTCCATCCCACCTACATTCATCATGGACCCGTGACGAGCGCAGCCCCCTCCACACTTGCCACCGAGGGTCTGGCCGGATGTGCTCATGGTGATCTTGTGGCGCATCTGGACCGGGCGCAACAACAAAATCTTCAACTCCATCGACGAAGACGCAGCGACGATCATCCGCAACACCATAGCGGATCTCACCTTGTGGCGTCACCGATACAAATCAGCTGACGACCGCAGCAGCCTGGATGCTTGGAGCACACATATGCGTTCCACCCTACAGCAGCTCAGCTAGATACTTGCGTGTGCAGGTACGCCGGCAACAAGTCTCTCACCCCCCTTGCTTAATTATGTAAAACTCTAAACCCCCTCCCTGTTCTTCTTTCATTTTGAGCTTGATGTGTAACTCGGTGCTCTTCGAAGCACTTGTAAGACTTGTCGCACCACTTGCGCTTTCGAATGAAAGAGTAGGTGGGGAATCCCCCCCCCCCCCCCCCCCCCGAATCGCTCGAAAAAAAAAAAGCATGAGTCATTTTTGTGCTCTGGTCACATTCCACTACATCAACGCAATATTGTTTGTTAAGGGTGAATTTCTTTTTGTTGATCAATTAATGGCAACTGGGTTGGCTGCTTATGAACCTTTGATTCATCAAAATATGTTTACTGCACTGTAATATATCTCTTTCAATTGTTACGGGACACAGTTACTGTCAACAAGACAATTTAATACTTTGTAAAACCTTTGTACTGTGATCTTGGCACATGTGCATGTGTCAATTTTTGAAATACCGTTGCCATGTTTCTAAAACCTCTGGTCACATTCCTGACTCATGCTGGAGCTTATCTTTGAAATTGGATCTGCCAAAATGGTTTTCCAACTGTCATGCATGGGTTCGATATGTTGCTGTCATACCTGCTAGATTGGTTTGGACTTGATGTAGTTTGATTCGTCTTAAATAGTTCTACTCCTATATGTCTGTGCTGAACTTCTGATCACTTCAATCAATGTATCATATAGTTGGATTGGTCAGTAGGTACCCGTAATGGATATGTTGTGATCTGTTTGGGATGACAGAATGGATATTTCTGATCAATTTGGTAATTTATTTATTATTTGTATGCAATTCTGTCATCCATTCTGCCAACACTTCTGTTTCACGAATCTTGTTTCGGCTGTTCTCCTGCAGGTTATTTTGTTTCTCTTATCGTTATGAAAAGCTTGTCATTACTCGGAGCACTGAGTTTTGCTGGTGTTCGATTCTTAGAAGCATGATCCTCATCTTTGTTTCCATGTCATGCTGATACTGTGATTTGGTCTTTTAATTATTTTCTATCGACTTATTGCAATTGCTAGATTGATGTCAGTACAGCTCTGGAAGTGCAATTTTAATCACTTTCGACCCTCTCCGAAAGTGATTATCAAGTTCCTTATCGTCATGCGTGCCACGGTTATCTTCCATTCACTTGTAAACTTTTGTTTGCTACTGTCTGAGACTACGGATTTGTGATTGATGTTCCTTTCTATAGGCTACATTGGCGAGTTTGAGTATGTTGATGACCACCGAGCTGGTAAGATTGTGGTCGAATTGAATGACAGGCTCAACTAGTGCGGGGTGATCAGCCCTCGTTTTGATGCTTGGGTTGAAGGAGATTGAGGGCTGGACTGCGGCTGCCAAGCTGCTTCCAGCCCGTCAGGTCTGCATCTTCATCTTATTTTTTCACAAAGAAAATGAGTTAGAGAATATGTATTGATGGTGCAGTTTGATCCCATGATTTGATCTTTCACATCTGTCGATATTCAGTGTGGGTACATCGTCCTGACAACCTCTGCTGGCATCATGGATCATGAGGAAGCCAGGAGGAAGACCGGCGGCGGCAAAGTTCTCGGCTTCTTTTACTGAAACTGAAGTTTTGTGAAAGAATTTGGACTGCTTTAGGCTATTTATCTCGTGGTGTGATGGATCCTGTCCACTTGTAGTTCTGCTGAATTATGCTGTTATGGTTTGAATGCTACTATGTGCCACGCGGATGTTTAATTTATTGGTTTCCTGAGTTGCCTGATTGATGTGTCCCGTTTCGTGCAGACAGCCGTTAAAATGATCAGGTCTTGAGTAAATCCTTGACATATTTATGCATGAAGTGAAGTGTTGGGCACTCTGGATTTTAGTATTAATGGGGATACGAGTAGACACTGGTGAACTAATTTCGGTGATAAATGTCTGCTTGTGAAATTATTTTGGTGTAGGAGTAGCTACCGGAAGTCAGAGCAATGGGAGAAACTTTACAGCCTAATAAACCCGCCTGCGGTGAAAAATAGCATTAAGAAATCTAATTGTGAGGCGCTGTTGTTTTGCGAACAAGAGCATTTTTAGATTATTCACATTCGTATTGGAGTCTGCAGTCCTCGAGATCAGGAAGCTCTTCTAACAATGACATCCACCTCAACAGAGCAGCAGCTCGGAACCGGAAGACCAAATATTTTTACCTTGAGAAAGTTTCTAGACAAGGAACACATGCAATTTTTAAGCGTTCAGTTTCAACATAGAAGGATACTCATCAGCAAACTATGAATAGTTGACTGCAGACAAAGTTTCTAGACAAGGAACACATGCAATTTTTAAGCGTTCAGTTTCAACATAAAGGATACTCATCAGCAAACTATGAATAGTTGACTGCAGACAACCAAAACGTCAATCTAGAATGTGCTATCTTAACTTCCGGTGACTAAAACTGCTTTACTTCCAGAGCTGTACTGACATCAATCTAGCATGTGCTATCTTAACTGCCTACTGTTGCAATTACAAGTTCTCAGTAGTTCCGGCCAGGGAGCCCAAGCATGCTCCACATATCCTTTTGCCGTCTGATCTACAACCTACCAAGACAGTACCTAAGAGGAAAGAAATACTGTTTATCCTTCGCCATCCTGGTCAGGCATTCAGGCCTGTTGCCCATTTTGGTCACTTGAGCTGGCCTCAGAAGTCAGAAGTTGCGATCGAGCCGTCAGAATTTGGATCAATCTGCAAGTTCTTCACTTTTGTGTCTTGGTCATCCACGCTTTCAGTAACGTTGACTGGTGGACCTGACAGTTTTATGTCGTTCACCGTGGTCTCAGAACTGTCATCAGCAGCATTAACCTCACTGCACCAATAATGAAAACTTGTAAGCTCCCCAAGTGATAAAACAAAAGGACATTCAGTGAAAGTATTTCTTGCATCAAGGAACTAAATATGAATAGCCGCATGGTTGTTACAGAGTCTGATACTCTCTCATGAGGTCTCAACCTAGTGAGCTACTGTTTATCTGCAATTTATATTTGCCTTTGGAAGTTCATACTTTCATTATAAAGAACCATAAAAATAGCCAGTAGTGTTAGTGAACACCAAGAAAAAATATCTTGCCGCAGTTCCATCCGACCGTCAATTTGACGTGTGTAGCTATTCCACGTTGGGTGGGCAGTTACCCCCGTATGCAGTCAGCAATTTTCGTTATATATAGAAGGTTACTTGTCCATTTAGTTTATACTCTTACGAACTAAGAACAGTATTCCATCTTAATGTTGCAGCAAGGAAAGTGGATTTTCTTCCACCAGTGTGACAACATGCTATAAGAGAAAAAGATGTGTCTGAAATACATCTTCTGCACTACTAGACAACCACATAAATGTTATGCTGTTCATTCCACAAGGTGCATAATCTTGATTCATAAGTTGTTGATAAAAGCAGAAGACCCTACTCGAACTACTAGACATTTAACAACATCAATCGAAACTGGATAAGGATAGGCATCAAGTAAATACGAAGTAACTCTGTATAAGGCAGCAAGGAAGTAGTAAAAAAGAACAAAACCAAAACATGTTTACCTTTCTTCATAATTCTCAATGAGTTTTAGGGCACATCAGTATCATCCTCCTTAGTGAATATTCTTGCTTCATCCTTAGTGAATACTTCATCAATATCAGCAGCACTGATAAAATTGGCAGCTGCCTTTTGATCTTCAGGCATGCATTTCTTTAGCTCTTTCTGCAGAGATGGTTCGGTGTGATTCTTTTGGCCCACATGTAAGTTATAGTATCTCGAAATATGTAACTTATATCTTCATTATAGACAAGAAATAGATAATTTTTTTGAGCATTCATCGTAAAATTTAGATGTATAAATAAAAAAAGTTTAGCTAAGCCAGCAATGAACAAATGACTTGATTGGATGACTGAACACAACCAACCAAGACTGCAGGATGCACGGCTTGCGCGTTTTGTTGCCTGTAGAGGTAAGCGTGCCTGACTGGCTAGGCGCAGAAAACAACGTGTAGACTGGCTTTGCGGAAACAGATTTCAATTACGTTTCTCGTGAGCTAGGCTGGCTCCTTCTTAGTATTTTAATGTAGTGAGCTTAGCTCACTAAATATGAGATAGGCTGGGTTATGCAGGATCGATTCGATTGACAATGGCATGGATCGATTCATAGTTAGCAATGACGTCATCGTTGGCCAGCTCATTGTTCCCAGCAGGCAGAAATTTTGGAGGCCTGGGGCGAGAGACGTGTTCGTGCATGTGCCTTTTTTATCACATATTTTTTTAAGTAATTTAGTTACTTTAATCATATATTATGTGTGGCTTCATGTTATTTCAGATCATCCTAACTCACAAACTAAGGTGTGGTGATTTTTCATAGATCCTGATATAAAATCGTAAGTAGGCTATATGCATGCCGTATAAACAGTGGCGTAGCTAGGATTTTACCGTAGGGTATGCCACAATATCTTTTTCTATATATACAATTCGGTTCAATCGAAATATAAACAGTAAAAATCCATATATAATTGGGTAAGTAATTTATAAATTACCAAGATAAACATATCAAGTGATAAATTCAATACTTGAGTTAAAAAGTTGCCCACAATATAATAGAAATAGTCCAAATTATGCATAAAAAAGTTCCACACACCTTTATAATATAGTTCAAAGATGATTACCCAGTCTAATTCTTGTTTAGCCTGCGCTTTCTAAGTGTCATGAAAGCCTGAATTATATCCTCTTCATAATTCGATAATTCTACATACAAAAAACGATGCATCAATATTTATTTTAATTACAAGAACGCAGAACGACGACGGCGCCAGACGGATGGACGGTGGTCGGGCCGGCAGAATGGAAGATGGGCGCAGACGGATGGGCCGCGGCCGGATGGATGGGCGGAACCACGCCGCGGAAGCCGCGATGCAGAAAGGAAACGTTAGAGGCGTGCGTCGCTTCTTGTAGGTTTTGCTGAATTTTTAATTTTATTTTTGCATATTGATTATTGGGCTGTATAGCTAATGGGCCAAAATATACAGGGTATGCCGTGGCCCAACTGGCATACCCTGTAGCTACGCCAATGCGTATAAACCATCTTCATATCCTTTGAATCGGTCCTACCAGTTGCATGTAATGTGAGCTGCTGCGGCAATACGTAATAGCTCCAGCCTGCAAAAGAAACTGGAGGACTCGTACAAAACTACGTGTGTAATGGGGCCTGGCTATTACCTTCTCCATGGACCTAATCTTACGGACCAGCAAGCAACCAAAGCATGACGAAAGGCCCACGGCCCAAAATAATTAACTCTTCGTCTGCTTCGTACAGCCTCATCAGCTTAATCTATGGCACGCAGCCGACTAGCCGAGCAGTAGAAAAAAATAATCGTTTGTCATCCTTAACTCATCATAGTGTAGAAAAAATAATCGTTTGTCATCATTATAAAGCCTATTTGTACCACCTTATTTTTCAAGCAAAGCGCTTTACGTTGTAATCCAAATGATGTAACTTGACATCTCTTAGGAGACCAAAAACATGAGCCAAGCTTTGGTCAAATGGGGCCTAAACATCTGTTAGGACCAGAGAAGTATGTACAAGGATATTACAGAAAATCAGGTTTGGATCATATTCAGCAACAGCGATCAAGGATACTGCAATTAATCTGACACGAAGAAAAGGATTTGGGGTCGGAGACTCCTGTGGCAATATCGAAGGAGCAAGATCTCCCAAGTATCTGCAAACTGCAAGTATAACCAAATAACATAATTCATCAGAAGGAACAGCCTGGAAGTGCACAGTAAAAGCTGAAAGACAAAGCACAATAGCCCTCGACTGTCTTGCTTCCACAAATGACCCATATCTCTTTTAGTCGAGGGAAGCAGAGATGTTCATCTTCGACACGGCATACTTGAGAGATGACAAAGTAAGATAGTTCAATCAGGAACTGATAGACAAACTGAAGGTAAAGGAACAAAATGAAAAGCAAGACTTCGTCTAAAAAAAAATGAAAAACATGAGGTTGTCTCAGTACATACTGCTGCAGATAGAGTATAATCTTTTTCACGCATGACTTCATAAAGTATATCGAACTGCAATGATTTATCGATGTTTTTAATGCTTATACGGATTTCCTTGTCAACAGGCCAGCAATAGTCTGCAACAATGGTCAAAGAAAAAAAAATTTGACGAAAACATTGTAAATTATACTGACAGAGAATGTTTTATCACTAATTAATATACTAATCACAAGTATTGCAACTACATTTTGGGTATTGTCGAACTAGTTTCGATAAAATCAGTGGTTATTTGGAACAAGCAACTGCACCCGTATTGATAGCAAATATAGGAGGCGTGGATTGAAGGGAGCGGTCAATCTTATTCCCACACTGACAGGTCTTGGTGCCATTCTGAACCTGCATATCCCCTTCCCTCATGAGATGACCAAGTGATTCTATCTTAACCAGAAATAAACGGATGCCACCTATAATATCACACGAAACATGACACCGGAATATTCTCATCATGAAGACAAATATGCTGTTTACCTCAATTGTTTGAACTGCTGCACCGATATCAACGCTGTGGAAAAATGTAGTGTACTCCTTTCCTTCATAGGATTCTTTCAGACACTTGCATTTATTTTGTTCTCTAATGGGCAAACCAAAAACATTATGTGGTAGACATACAAAGTCTAAATTTCTTGATGTGCTTATTCCTCGGTATTCCAGAGTTAGAGTCAGGATGCAATGACATATGTGAGTCATGCAACATCTCAAAGATCATTTGATGTGCTTATTCCTCGGTATTCCAGAGTTAGAGCAATGTTCGTACCTGCCTAGAACAAAAAAAAATCAATTTAACTGGATAGCTACAATCTGAGTCACAAATGGATCAAAAGTGTCGAATTGTGGTAGACATGCTGAATAATTCTTTTGCATAGGCTCAACTCAAGAATTCGGCCAGTATATAATAAAATGTGATACAAAAACACCTTTCCACTAATATTGTGCTCGTTTAAAATATCATTGAAAGCAGTTCTCACATCACTTGGAAAAGTATTGACTCCGTGGTATTTTTCATTGTTCCAAGCATTAAATATTTTGCACAAAAGACAGATAATGTAGTGGACTTCAACTGTAAAATGAGGCAGTACAAGTGGCACAGCCAGGAACCTATCATGGAATTGCCTCAAGTGGCACAATGCCTGCAAAATATCAGGAGACTTTTTTAAGTGAAAAAACAACTATATATGGAACTTAAAAGAAGAATAAGAAGATTTGGTTATCCGGAGAATCACATTCAAAAAGTGAGGTTCCTCAGAAGTAATGTGAGGTATAGAGCCTAATCCACTGTCCATTGAAGCACTTTCAGTTTCCAAGGTAGATAAGTTTGAGATATCTGCTCACAATGCTCTCAATCAAAATAAGTGGATTTAGTTGGTTGTGACTAAATAACTGAATCATATAAATGAAGAAATATTTCATTTTGATTAGGCAAGGTGAAGATTTCTTTGCACCCATCACATGAATCATGAAATGTTTATATAACCTTTTCAAATAGTATTGTACAACTAGTACAGTGCTACTCCCAAGTCTTTTTCTCCTGAGGTTCTGGATCTCTTCGACATAAGTTTATGAGAAAAGATGAAAGAAACAATATGAGAAATGTTTACTTGATAGTGAGAGCGAGGTATTTTCACATTCCTCTGTCCCACAGATCTCATAGTGCAGGTATGAATCAGTGTATGGAACTTTATTAGCGAAGAAAGATTCGCCAAGCAGGACATCATCACAATCTCCGCTGTCGGCAGCATCTCTATCACCCTCATCGTCCAAGTCTTCTTCAGGAGAATTATTATTTAACTTGTCCTACAGAGCATGAATAAAAAGCCTGCAACAATTATACAATGGTAAAAGGTGAAATAGTAGTCAAAATAAGTTACATAAGCACCATACTAAGTCACTAACCCATATATAGGCTCTAATAAGAGGCAAAACAACAGATGTATCATCAAACATACAGACTTCAGCAAGTTCCACATATAGGCTCTACTAAGAGGCAAAACAACAGACGTATAATCAGACATACAGACTTCAGCAAGTTTTTTTTTTAAATAGTCCACTTCATTATTCAGTAGCAACATCTCAACATCTATAGAATCCGCCTGTAGAATCGATGGGAAATATCTGACATTAATCGACACAGTACTGATGGAGACAGATGCACTTATTAGTTTATAGTATAACAAAGTTCCTCATAATTTCCACTGCCTAGAAGACATATACTAACTATGGCCAGTGGTTTTTGGTGAATCTGTTTGATTAATTGAACAAAAAGTATGATAGACCTCGGTAAGAAAATAACCCTTATGAACCCTTTCCTTTGGAGCATACTTTAGATTAGATCTCTTCAACAATATATCTGATAGTTCATAGATACTAACTAGAATTTCGTTTCCACGATGAACACACTTATGCCTCAAGCTGTCCCATGACAATACCGACTCTTCGTGCAAATTTGTAGAGAACAAAAATCTAGTCACCATATCCACCTCGCTAGAGCATTCCCCGCTTCTTGAAGCAATCACGTCAGCTTCCAAACATAACATACTCCTATTTTGAACCAGAGATATGATATCAAAGCGACCCATACTGTTTCCTTGATTACCAAGACCCATAATAAAATCCCAATTTCTGTACAAATGTTCACACAGCTGATCCATTGTTTCCAAGAGTTTCTTAAGTTCTTTGTCATCCAAGGAGGTGATACATCAGGGAATGCAATATGGCAATGGTTTTTTTGGACCTGCTCCTCGCATACTTGATCAACTTGTCCACGAGACCAGCAGGAAGAGCCTTAAACGTACAGAGACTTGAAAAGGCATCATCCCTGATCTTGTCTAAGGCCTTTCTTCTCTCCGCGTCTTGTCCTCCGATCTCAAATGGGGTCCACCGTAAGGAAATATGGAGCTCGTTGGCATACAGGGCTGCTCTTTCAGGAACCAAGGGCTGCAATTCTTGGAGCTCGTGAAGGTACTCTCCCTCGACAATAGACATGAACGAGCCTTCGTCTAGGACACAGCCAGTACGCCCACGCGTTCGTGGCCTTCGCAAATCGCAAACTCCACGGCGCCGACGAGACCGCGCGCGCTTCCACTCCGGCCGCAGTGTACCGTCAGGTCGGCGACGCTCACGGTGAGAAGGTCCTGCGTCTCGTCGCCGCGCCGCCCCGCGCGGTGACGGGACGGCAGCAGCACGGCGGCGTCAGTGGCGTCGCCGGCTCCCGTGGCTGCCGCCGCGAGGGCCTCCGCGTCGGCGCGGACGCCGAGGAGCCGCTGCCGCACGGCGGCGACGCGCGCCTGGGGGCTCGAGGCGGCGAGCCCCCCGCCGCGGGAGCACGCAGGATCGAGGGCCTCGTGCGGCTGGCCGAGCACGTGGCCGAGCACGTGGCGCTCCGCGAGGCGGGCCGCGGCGACGTCGTCCGACCAGCAACGGAGGGCCTCCTTCCGGGGCGGCTTGATCTTGCTGCATTTCTTGTTCTTGCGGCCCATGGGAGTGGCCTCGGCAGAGCGATGCGTCGGCCACCTCCGGGGAAGAAGCGGACGTGGGGCTGGAGGAGACGGCGTTTGCGGAGATCCCCACGCGCGACGGCGGCGACCGGCGAGAGACGACGGGACTCAGGCCGGAAGGGGCGTAGGTCCCACTCGTCAGAGTTTATTCCTCTTTAGATCCAGGTCGTTTCTCCCCGGCGATTGTAACCGTACAACGGCACGTGCACCTACGCGTACATCTCAACTCCATTATGATTGTTACAATCTGGAACGACAAGTTGCTCATGCAACAGAAAACCTTTGCTATGATCAATCAAAATCGCTAAGTGTTTGTAGGAAGCAATTTTAAAAACTTAGAGCACCCGTATGCCGTAGTGTTGCTCTTAGCTGAATCGTGAGCTGAGTGTGGTTTGATTTGTACACTTCGGTAAGCGAACCATGCAAGAATCTTCTTTAGTGAGTAATAGCATTGCTCAGAAAATTATAATACAGAAATGTACATTCAAGAACAGTTCTTCGAAGGTGTGCCTGATCATTCACTCGAGATCTGTAACGAACGCCAAGCGAAGAATTGGCCAAGCTGTTCATTATTGACCTAAATGAACATTTAGCGGGTTACACAAATTTCAAATGATAAAAGATAAAAAAAAACTTAAAACATGAAGCATGCATGCATGAATGCACATGCGCTATATATATATTTCAATATGGAAACTTGAGTTTCAAGTATTTTTAGGGCTAACTATAGTAATATTGATTTTTAATTCTCCCTTATGAACTACTGTCTATTTCCTTGAACTTTTTTATTCCACTATCTCTATGTTGAGTAGTTAGTGTGTTGAGATATGCCGAGATGTTCTGTCTATAAACATACAACTGATGCTATGAGTAGGTGAATGTGGCCAATGGTGGATAGCAAAATGATGCAATGTACGTTAACAAACTTCAAAGAATATATATTAGAAAAATGTGGGTGGAGCCGGGGGGGGGGGGGGGGGGGGGGGGGTTGAGGGGGCACATGCCTCCAATATAAATGTCGCCGATAAAATTGAATTGGGTAAAAAAAAATACGAGGAAAATGTAGTTAGAGTTGGGCAACAGATAAGTTCGCTGATAATAATGCCGGTGAAGCAATCACAGACAGAACCCGTACGTGTCTCTCTCTCTCTCTCTACCACGATGATCTGCAGGTGTAGCTGTATGTAAACTCGAGTGCAACGTTTGACTGGAGGCGCGGCCGGTCTGTCTGCGTGGATCGGAGCGAGGCGCGCGCGCGCGGCCGGGGGAGGAGACAGCGGCGTAAATGCTGCGCAGGCAGAGCCATGCATGCATGGCAGGGCGTGCTCGAGTCCAAGCGTCCCGTCCAACCGGTCATCTTCCGGAGATCGATGGATGGTTAATTGGACGGGACGCGAGTCGAGTTGCGTCACGTCACCGGTCCAGCCGGGCCATCATCATTTGCACCGGCCGGCCGGCCGGTCCACCGCCGCCCCGATCGAGGTCGCGCGCGCGCCCGCTTCCATGCGCCCCCGAGCGCCGGTCACCTCCGTCGTCGTCCCATGCACGCCGGCACGACGCGAGCGCTTCCTTCCCTTCCCCTCCCTCCGCTCGACGACGGCTACAACTACCGGTGCATGCGGAGATGGCAGTGCACAGTGCTCCGCCTCGATCGCTTTGCTCGCTTTTTGGCGTGCTGTCACGGCGGCGTCGATCAGTCGCAGAGCGCCCGCGTCGGCCGGCGCGCGGCGGCCCAGCTTTATTATTTGGGTGTCGGAGACCGATGCTGCCATGCCATCCATCGCTCGCCGAGCGCAGGCCGACGTCACCCTCGCGGCTGCGTGCAGCAGCTTTGTCCGTCTCTCTCCAACAGGCACGGGCCGGTCATCACGTACAGTACAGGTACTCCTATCGATTCCACCTATACATGGCCAAATGGACGGCCCGGCCCGAGCCCATCTAGGCACGGCCCATCTGCCATCGGGCCGGCACGGCCCGTCTGTTAGGTGGGCCGTGCCGTGCCAGCCCATAGGCGGGGGGTCAGCCCACGGCACGGCCCGACCTATGCTAATCGTGCCGGGCCGGTCCGTTAGGCACGATAGGCCTCGCTACAGTGCTGGCCTATGAGTGAAGATTTGAACCTTAGACCTTAAAGATATAAGGCAAATGATTTACCATTAGACTATAACACCTTAGTTGTACAAGTAAAAATAAAAATATACTTAATATTTTCTTAGACGGGCCGTGCCGTGCCGCCCACTGGGCTAAAGCATCGGCCCAAGCACGGCCCGCTGCTTCGTGCCGTGCCGGCCCGGACCGAACTTTCGTGGGCCGTGCCGTGCTTGGGCCGGGCTAAAATGGTCGGGCTTCGTGCCCGCCCATTTTGACCCGCCCGTTTGGCCATCTATAATTCCACCAGTCCACGGCGGCAGTGGAAAGCTAGGAATGGCACTGCCTGCACACCGCACATCGGGCCTGCGCCGCTGGTTGGCGTCACTCACTCCTCTTCAGCTCGTCGTGCTGATTACCGTTACTAGATTCACATCACGCTAGCTGCCTGTTTCAAAAACACCACCAGCTGCCTTAATTAAGAAAGTTACTGCTTCCTGGCGAGGCAACATGTGAGCACATCGATCGGCTCAGTAGCCTTAAAATCAGCCAAATTTCGTACGAGTACAAATGATTTGGTACTACATTAAAAATTCTGCCCAGTTCGATCGTTTTATTTGGTCATGAGAATCAAGGAAAGGTGAAAAATGAAGAGTGCACAGATAACAAGAAATGATACGGAGAAAGATAGAGACGGAGAAAAATAAAATGAGGATGACATTAATGTGAGAAAAAAAAATTGAACTCCAAAAAATGGCATAGATCTTGCTCTCCTAACCTACCGAGCAGGGCCCTGCAGTTTCAATGAGCTACCACTAGAGGATAAAGATGGTGGGCGTCCCATCAGGTGGTACAGTACATTTCGACCGCCCGGTTCTTCTTTTTGTTTGCACATGAACACACGCCCTGCCACCTTTCACCGAACTGCGAGCGAGTGAACAGCAGGGCGTCACACATCAGGCGCAAGCAAAAGATGCGGTCATCCATGCAATCCATTCCTCTGCGCCGTACCAGATCCGCAGGATCTCAACTCCAGTCCAGTGCTCCGCTCCCCAACACATGTTGCGCCCTTTTCCCAGAACAAACCACACAGCTCCTTTTCTGTAGACGAGACGCCGTGCATCTTGTCAAACCTCACTGTTAACTGTAGTCCAGTTCACCGGGGAAAATGGAATTTTACCGCGGCTGTTTTAGTTTTCCGTAACTGTAGTCCTGTTTTAGTCCAACTACTGCGCGGTAGAAACTGGAAACTCTACCGTGACCTGGTACTATCTATAAGTAGCCTTGTATGGTGTTTGGTGTGTGAGCATCGCAACGGCACAACAGTTTAGTTTCTGAGGTCACATGCTCTGCTTCTGCCGCTGGTAGTTCTCGTTGTCCTCTGGTTTTACACGGCGGTTTGCTTCTCCTCCTTCTTCCACCTGCAGGTCGTTAAGCTGAACGGCCAGCCATGAGCCGCCGGTCTTTGCTGAGCTTGCAGTTGGCGGCGGCGTGCTGCTGCTGCCTCCTCGCGCTGCTCGTGCGCCCCGTGCACGGCGGCCGTGTCAGCGCTGGTACGAACAAGCTTTCACTTCTGAACATTTTCGTTCCTCGAAAACACATTCCATCTCCTTTTCTTTTCTTCTCCGTTTTTTCCCCTCCTCCTTTGTTGTGCAATGCGTCGGTGATGTTCTTGTGATCTCAGTCCGCTTCGATTAATTTGATCTTCGGTGCGCTTGGTAACTTTCAGGTCTGGTTGGTGGACGAGGCCAGCAGCAGCTCTCCAACGAGCCTCAGTTTCATGTGGCACATGAGGAGGATGGGCAGCACGGCGTGAGAGCGGCGATGAAGGCGCGGCCGCCGTCGTGGTCGTCGCGGGCGGCCGGCGGGCGCGTGAGGGCGGAGCTGCGGTCGGTGCCGGGCGGGCCGGACCCGATGCACCACCACGGCAGCCCCAGCCGGCGGCCGGAGCAGGAGGGCCGCAGTTACCACGCCACCCCATGACTTGTCTTGGCCTCGCCGCCGGCGGCCGCAAAGGACCTGGCTTTGCAATTCTTGGCGCGCGGAGACCGTTTGGCCTCACCTGTGGGAGTGGTTACTTGTACTCCGTGTCTGACGAGTTTGCCGGATTTGTGGCCGAGCTAGAATTATGTGAGCGTTTTTGGAATGTATAAATGTGGCGTGTATCGTTACAAATGTCACTGCTCAGATTTTACTCGAGATCTTTTTCTTTTAAGACCCGATTTAATTGGGGATCCTAATTCGCTGGGTTTATGTTATTAGATGATGGTTCGCACTTAAGTTTCACTTCATAAGGAAAAAGAAGAAGAAAAATGAACAAGTTTTGCAGAAAATATCCACCCATAGCATGCGAATTAGTATTTGTAATGTGCAGAGGCCCAAAGGCACGCTGCGTAAACGCAGCTAGTACAAAACTGTAGTGTTTCAGTTCATCAGCTGAACGTGTAACACACTCTGTTCGCAAGTCACTAGCCAGAGTGCTGAAAAAAATCATGCCATTATCCAGTATTTACAAGAGTGCAGTGAGTCGCAGCATGCTTATGCGCGGCTCCGTCATGGAAAGCACATCATGTGGTTGCCTTGTGTTGGCCCTGGTGCACCCCGATGGCCTCTCCTGTTGTCATGGTCCATAGGTTCGCAGTGGTATCAGAAGAAGCTGCAGTAGAGAGCAGCTAACTGATGAAAAGTTGGAAAACAGGGTAACTGTAAACTGTTGATCATACACATACCAGTTACTATCAGATAAGCGCCGTCAACTGAGAACACAATCCCAAACCCAGCGTTGATGGCCTGAGAAAATTGTCCAGAGTTTCAGGATCCCATTCAGAAATACGACACAAATTTAACTGGAAAACCGGATAAAACTTTTATTGGGACATTGCCAACAAAAGTTTGTTCCATCAACATTCCAAATCTTGACAGTGTGATCAGACGACGTTGTTGCTATAGATACCTACAAACAATCCCAGATATGTTGCATGAAATCCAGAAGGAGCAAGTAATACAGAGCTACATTACAGGGATACAACACAGTATGAAACTGCTTCACTAGTGGATTATTACTGATACTTACTCATTCACCAAATACATTTGGGCAACGTAACAGCTACGATGCAGTGCTCAAACAAGATTACAAAGTCCTATAGACCAATAAGATACCTGTTAGGGTCGCAAAATTTTGGTGAAAGCAGGCACTTCAGAATGTAGCCATCATGAGCTTGCAATTTGTGGAGAGGTTCAAAGAAGGTAATTGGCTGCATAACAGAATACATCAACTGCAAGATCCAGAAATCATGAATCTACTTAAGAACAGGTAGGGATGAACTGATTGACCTGAGTAAACTTGTTGTCAGTCTGTAACTATCAAAATAAAGGAGAATAATAAAGGAAACATGCTTTGAAGAAACAATTATAAACCAAGGTTCTAATATTTTTGTGCTGTCCTCCAGTAGAAGAAGGCAACAAATCGATAAATGACAGTGTCTTTTATGTTAGTGAGATAAACTATGTAAAGGTGAAGACAGGGCCATGCAATCAAATTTGCAGGCCAACCGAACAGAGTCAACACTTCCAGAGTATGGATATTGAATAGTGCGATAACAGCGCCCACTCTTGGCTTCTCAAAATCTCATTGTGTGATCATAACTTGCAGTAGCAAGAATGACAGAAGGTTGAGCCATTTCGCAGTATTAGCCTACCCATACATCAGCGAAGGCTCTCAAAATTAGAAAAAGACACGAACAAAAGATGCCAAAGCATAACAAACGCACAGATTCCAACAGAATGAACAAGTTTACCCTATTATTGAGCCACGTGATCCAGTTTTGATCAAGCCAGTAAGCTTGCTGATTCCAAAAGGTAAAGAGATTGGAATGGGATGGAGTTATCAACCAGCCACCTTCCAGAAACAAAAGCTTGTGATACAAAAACTAATCCTATTTTAAAGTGCAATTCAGTTTCCTCCAGTTGATTTAAATCTACAAAAGAGCAATGTAAACCAGCAGAAAAGTAGCTATCCCACCCCACTTAAAACAAATAATTGTCATCTACTGAAAAACAAGTTGTCCACACTAAAAATTATCCAAAGAAATCATAACCTTCACTACGCAAATAAATATTAGAAACAAATTACATACTATGATTGATCATTGTTAGTTTCTGTGAAAAAGATGATGTTATTTTCATGTAATGCAGCAACAAAGATCGTGATGGTATATAATAGCTCACCTTACATTTTCTGGCTCTTTGTTTTCTATTTTTCCTTCTACTAAATCAGGTATGATACCCAATGCAGAACCAAAGTACGAATGCCAGTTACAGGACTAAACTTAAGAATTTATTTTCTGTCTCAAATGCTGACAGCCAACTAGTTCAAGCTTAAAACTTGAATTTATCCCTCTTCTATGTTGCATCCCAACAAGCAAACTTCATTCATGATCTATACAGAGCACAAACTCAAAATAGCCTTTCTGGTATTGAATTTTTGCGCGCTTTATTGTGCCATCCAGTAGCACCCACAAATGTGCTTAAAAACATTTTTCCCCTTAAGAATTCAAAAATGGAAGAACAAAATTTATGCCTTACCACATGAGATCTAGGAAATCACAGTTGACATTTCCATACTTTTTTTGTGTAACAATTCGAAGTCTGGAACTACAGGTAACAATGAGATACATCAGTACAACCAAATGGAACAAAAAAGAGGAATCAAGGAAATTGTTGCTTGATTGCGTAGCCAATGTGCACATACAGCTTTCACATGTTCAAGTTCATCTACCATTTATCATGTTTAAATGTGGGGATCCCTCAAATGTGATGGTAGTGTAGCCCAAACTGAAACAGCCAGCCAAGCTGATTTTGGATCCCATTTGCATTTGCCATAAATTTTTTAGGAAAAGGAGTAAGTGTGGTAAGTGCTGAGTTACACAAAACAATAGAGAAATAAAGGTTCAAAGGGATAAAAACAAAAAAAAATATGACATGCTACTTCAACACAAACTAGTTAAACTGGAGGACTGGAGAGCACACAAGTAACACTGGCTTCTCCATCTATAATAAGTCTAGTTATAACACACCTCTTTACCGGCAATACTTTCTGATGTGTTTTAAACATTGATTCTTTTGCTTGCAAAACACAGATCACATATGCCTTCAGCGCCTCATGGACTTAGTTTATTTCTTCGTCAACAACCTTAGAGTAGTCTTAAACCATACTATAATTATCTGTTTTTCTGCAAACATGAGGCATCAAATATATGCAGAGAAACATTTAAGTCCAATACATCTTGCGACTTCATACACTCTGCTGGCAAGAAAAATAGAAGGAAAAGCATCAATACAGGAACATTGCTAGGAAAAGTAAGAATAAATGCTGAAATTATTGATGGTTCATAACATTTAATTTACACATTACATTATCATCTGAGTCTTCATGTGTCCCCTCCCTTAAAAAAGGGATGGTGTTATCCATATGGGTGCTGGCCAGTTCAACCAAGGTTCCTTGAGAAGTGAGGGTGAGGCATCACCAAGGCTCTGGAAGCTCTGGCGCTCAATATCCCACAAACCGATATCTCGCTTGTTCCGTTTAAAGAAATTCATAAATTCAGTTGAATCATCCATAATGTAGGCAGTATTTGGCTTTAAACCGGGGAAATTCGCGACCGGCAGGCACAAAGAGCCATTGTAACCGAGGAAGAGAGCATGATCTCCCACACCATC
This sequence comes from Eragrostis curvula, assembly GCA_007726485.1. NCBI lineage: Eukaryota > Viridiplantae > Streptophyta > Magnoliopsida > Poales > Poaceae > Eragrostis > Eragrostis curvula. Next base: position 26,873,173 of record CM017440.1, on the reverse strand, counting down.
CAGCTGCACGAGCTTCTTTTCATGTATATTGACCTCATATAGCTGCACCTTCTCAGTTCTTAGTTCCACCAACGTATTGGCGAAGGGTTTGTATTCCTCAGTCTCACTCTCAATTTGGCTGGACTGTTCATCCTCAACCTCAGCGAAGAGATCATCGTCTTCCTCATTCTCACTCTCAATTTGGCTGGACGGTTCATCCTCAGCTTCATTCTCAAATTGCGTGGGCGGATGATACTCGCACCTGAACCTCCATGCTTGCAACAGATCGCCCCATGGCGTGTGGATGAGGTACCTGTCAGGTTGATCCCCGTGTCTCAGCGCAAGCATTATCCTTGTACCCAACGGCGACGGTCCCTTCAGATCTAACGTGAATATGGAATCATCAGCACAAACCACATAGAACAGGCCGTCCTTGTCGTTGTATGCCACGTCCCGGTAAAAATTTCTTCGCTGGAGGCCTGTGCCTTCACTAGGCGGGATCCAAGTCCACTGCTTGTCACCAGGCCTGGTGAACGAGAGCCCGCAAAGCGGCAAGTGCAGCAGCAGGACGACGCAATCGAAGCTGGCGGAGGGGCTGCAGGAGAGGGCCACCCTGTCGTAAAGGCAGTCCCGCGCCTCGCCAACGGGTATGGGCACCGGTGGGTCGTCGTTCCCCGGCGTCTCGTGGTAGTTGTACACGGAGTTGCCCTCCTCGTCCAGGGAGACGCCGTCCTCCACGTTGTGTAGCGTGGTGATCGGCGGCAGCGCGACGCGGCCGCCGGTGAGAGGGTTCAGGAGGTGGAGGTTGCTGACCTCGTCGGCGACCACCAGCCAGCCGTGCGCCGATCCAATTGGGGACAGGCAGCGGATTGGGAGGGGCTCCGGGACCGGGACCCGGAACGTGGCCCCCGTAGAGGGACAGTAGAGCGCGGCGGCGTCGCGGCCGAAGGCGTCGCAGCAGTAGAGCAGGCAGGGAGGCTGACGCGGGGAGGGAAGCCGGAGACGCCGGAAGGCGGCGTAAGCGGAGTGCCACGACGTGCAGACGACGCCGGAGCGGACAAGATCTGGGATCTCGAGCTCGCCCATCAAGCTGACGAGAATTTCTTCCGGCAGCTCCGTCCAGTCCGGCAAGATGCCGGCGTCGGCCACGGCAGAGTCCATGGGTGGCGGCGCCGGCCGCCGGGAACAGAGCGAAACCTAGCAAATGGGGAACTGTGGTGGAATCCTGGGCGTCTGGGCGTGGTGGTCTGAGCGGTGGGACCAAAGATATTTGGACGGGCACGATTGCGTCCGAGTCGGAGCGGTATTCCCCCCTCCATATCGAATTCGGAGTACAACGGAATAATAATTTATAGAGTAAAGTGCAAATCAGTTCCCTAAATTATTTGAGTGTTGATCCATAAATTTTTAAAACGAATAAACTTTTTTATTTGTTACTTCAGCTTTTCTGTTTTGTGATACAACTTTTTCTTTTTGTTGCTTCAATATTTTTATTTAGTTGTGCAACTTCTTTATTTGTTGCTCTAATTTTTTCGTTTGGTTTGTCCACCTTTTCATTTGTTGCTTCATTTTTTTTTGCTTGTTTGTCCATTTTTTCATTTGTTGCTCTAATTTTTTTCTTTGGTTGTCTAACTTTTTAATTCGCTCTATTTTTTTTTTATTCACTACTCTCTCCGTCCTAATATAGTTGTCATCCTAGGCCTGAGTACGGAAATTAAGATGAGTAGAAAAAAAAGTAGGTGTACAAAAAATGAGAAAGAAATATAGAGATGAAGATGTATTGGAAAGAAAAAAAGATGTCTCGAGAAGTGAAATGCCAAATATTTTAGGAAAATTTTAGAATACTAGAACACCAAATGTTTTAAGACGAAGGGAGTATTTTTTTTAAGAGAAAATTGAAGACTACTCCCTCCGTCCCAAAATAGGTGTCGTCGGACATTATGTTTGACCCTTCGTCTTATTTAAAAAAATTATTTAAATATAAAAATAAATATATCATGATTAAAATATATTCAATGATAAAACAAATTGTAAAAAAATTTGAATAAGATGAGCGGTAAAAAAAGTCAACAGCGACATCTATTTTGAGACAGAGGGAGTATGAAAACTTTGTTGCAACAAACACAATGGTCCAATCAGTTCCCAATAATTATGTGAGCATTTCGTCGTTTTGTATCGTATCATCCCCGGCGGTCGTGTTAGTGCTGGTACCAAGCTTTAATTCACCTTTGAACATTTTTGTTCCTCGAAAACACATTCGATCTCTTTTTCTTTTCTTCTCTGCTTTTTTTTTTTCCTTTGGTGTGCAATGTGCTGGTGATGTTCTTCTGATCTCGGTCCGCTTCGATTAATCTGATCTTCGGTGCGCTTGGTTTTCAGGTCTGGTTGGCCACCGGTAGCTGTCCGACGAGCCTCAGTTTCATGTTGCACAGGAGGAAGTACAGCGCGGCGTTGCGATGGAGGCGCGGCCGTCGTCGTGGTGGTCGCCGGCGGGCGCGTGAGGGCGGAGCTGCGGTCGGTGACGGGCGGGCCGGACCCGATGCACCACCACGGCAGCCCCAGCCGGCGGCCGGAGCAGGAGGATCGCAGTTATCACGCCACCCCATGACTGTCTTGGCCTCCTGTCAACGTTTTAGTCGGCAATTATATTTTAGGGGGCTACGCAAGAACCAAGAATACGATGGTAAACACGAGACAAAGAGTTTAGACAGATTCGGGCCTCCCGGAGGATAAAAACCCTACATCCTGTATGTCGTGGTATTGATTGGATGTGTTTGAGATGAAACCCCTGCCCGTCTTATATATCCGAGGGTGCAGGGTTACATGAAAAGTATCCTAGTCGGTTACGACGTAGAATTACTTGGAGTACAAGACAATAGACTTGCCGCTTAATCCGCACCTTCCTTCTAGAGTCATGAGGCACTCGGTCTTGTTTGGGCCAGCCCGACTACCCTGTATGGGTACTCGGCCTTTCTTGTCTTGAGGGTACCGAGGGTCATGGTAACGACAGTAGTCCCCAAGTGCTTTTCGATCGATCTTGATTGCTTCCCGACTAGGCTCCCTCCATGTACAGATGGTGTTCTCAAATGATATTGAGAGATTGAAAAGAACTTGAATAAGTCAAATAATATTAGTGAAAACCTTCTGGTACCTAGCCTCGGGTAGACCAAGACTAGCAAGGCCTTGAATTAGTATACCGACAGATGATAGATAATATCTGATTGTAGGCTTGTACGAAACTTCACGTGTGCTTGGCATGATAGCTGAGTAAAAATGATGGAATTCACGCAAAGTGAGTCTATATGGACTAGCCCCCGAGTCTGTGGAGAATTGAAACAATCATGCACAGACTCAAAGAAAGACTAGAAAATTTTGTAATGACACCTTGATAGGCCTGACTGATGATACAGCCAATTAGAATTATGGAGCTCACGCAAGTGAGTCCATATGAACTAGCCCCCGAGTCTGTGGAGAATTGGAACAATTGTGCACAGAGTCAAAAGAAACTAGAATAGAAGATAAAGCCATGTAGGCCTTGTCAAAAAACGGTCGAGAAATTGTCTGTTATTTTTGATATTGTGCCACTGTTGTAGTGAAGAATATGAATAAATCTTTGATCTTGCCGCCGTAGCTGAGTGAAATAACAACTGGGTAGTTGTAGCCGAGTGGCTCTGGCCATATAGTAGTCCGGCCGAGTGATTATGGCATGAGTTTTCTGCGTCGAGTGATAATCTATGTTGCCCGGATACGCAGATACGGATACCGGTATGCGATACGACGATACTCCGATACCTCATTTTTCTAAAAACAAGGATACGAGGATACGCCAATATATCTATAAAAAATAAAATTAAAAAAGGTTTTAGAGACTAAAATGTGAGAAATGATGCGTCATAAATTCATATATTCATATGTTGTATAATTATATTTTAAAAAATAGGGGGAAAATAAAAAAACAACCTTATCTTATCTGTTCCACGAACAAATGCCGGTTCTCTTCTTCCTCCACCTCCCATCCCACACGCTGTCTCTTATTGTGACGGTCGCGGCTCATCCTGTATGCACTCTCACGGTTTGCGCTCTTTTTTTTTTGGGCGGCCGTGGCTCATCCTCTCTCTCCGATGATGGCTGCACGGTATCCGAAAAGTATCCAAGTATCCGAGTATCCGATAAGGTATCTGATACCGGTACGGTGAGTTTTGCGAAGTATCCGTGTTTCGGAGGTGATAATAACTCTAGGCGATACACTGCGAAGCATGTGTGTGAGTCGACTGAACGGGCAGTGACTTTTTGCCTGATGAAGAAGCCTTTGTTCTGTGGTAATGATTGTTGAATGATATCAACAACACTCACTTGACGATGGAATTTTCCATCTGTAGATATTTTATTGCCACCAGTCGTTGCCTTGGATTGAGAATTGTTGGCTGTCATCAACTCCCAGTAATCTCACTCGATGGTGATTCCTTGAATGATCCTCAAATAGTCTGGCTGCCTCGAAACTTGGTGTAAAGAGTATACTGACGAGCCAAGCATTGGTACTTGCTCGCTCAGTTTTTGGGCCTGCGAGCAACTCCAGCCGCGCAGCATGGTAGTAGCGCGTGGCGAGCTCCGATCATCATGCCAAGGCAAACGACGGCGAGGCAAGACGAGCTTCGATGTGATCTCCAGCACCAGCAGCCAGGCGTGCTTCAACAGCGGGGAGAGCTCAGGCCGCAATGCTCTGGACGCGGTGGCGTGGCAAAGCCGTGCCACAGCAAGGCGAGCCCCAGTCGTGATGGCAGAGACAAAGCTCCACATGTGGGGTGTGAGGTGAGTGACTGCTCAGCAGGGAAGGAGCTCCTCCCTGTTACACCCGTCTCTGTTTCTGAACTTGATAGAAAATTCAGATGAACAGGTAGAGCCATTGTAGGCGAGTGCATTGTGCACCTTCCCGAATGCTAGATATTAGCTGGGAGTTTGTATAAGACTTGTAGAAATCCATGGAACTAGTAATTCCTGAATAGCGTCAAGCCCCCGAACGTAGAAAATACGCTCGTGAACTCGGAGAGACTTGTGTGATAAATCCCTATAGACAAAACACAATAATAGATTATGTAGTAATCTGTAAGAAGATAATCGAATATATAACCGCAACACATGGTTGATTTTAATCATCATGATTAATTAATGTGAATCGGCTCAGCCGTTCTTTTCAACTCTGATAGCCGAGTATTATCTTATGTTTATGCACTCTTCGAACTTAGCCGGCCCTGTATGACGTGGGACACTGGGTCAACACACGTTTAGGGAGATGACGGCGTCAGTTAGAGCTTCACAATCAAAGTCATAGCGGCGTTCATGAGTCTACAAGATTGACATAAGTCGTAAGATTAAATGAGGATGAGTGCTTGTCAAGTGAGCCTCTATGACTGTTTTCAGAGACCAGTTGCCGCCTTATGTTTATGCACTCTCAGTTGGAGCTTCACAATCAGGACTGACAAGGCTTACTTAGTGGTCAAGAGATACTTAAGACATAACTCACAATGTTTGTATAGCCCCCGGCTCTGTAGGCAGTAAATATGTTACTGGATACCGAGCCAAGAATGAATGATATTTGATTTATGTGAAGGCACATAAGAATGAGGAGTGGTAAGCACTCGGATAAATGATACAACAAGTGTAAAAGCACTTGGAATATGATGAAAATTTAAATAAGTAACTTAGCTTGTTTGATAAGCTGTGTTGTTGTCGCCGAGAGGGGCACATGGTCAATCGGATGACTAAGTAGTCGATGCCACATGCTAAGTAGAAACATGGCCGAGTGACCACCGTCGTGGCCGAGTGGCTGGTGCCATACGCAGGTTGTCACCGCTCATCAGACATTCTCGCTGGGAACTTGAAGCTGGACCGAGTAGTTGCCATGGCCGACTGTTGCCAGGGGGCCACCACAGCAGGGCTCGGCAAGGTGACCCGGGAAGTCAGCTCCCAAGCCCCCACAGAGTACATGCAAAATCAAAAGGAGAACATATATCATGTAGATCGCAATTAGATCGGGTAGATTAAGAATAATATAGAAAACAAAGATTAAAGTAGAAAGAATCCTCCTTGCTGATTGCATGCTGATTTTGCTTCGTATCCAGAGTAACCTGCTCGCTTGAAACTTAAAGCTTCTCTGCAGCTCAGATGTTTATGTTGATACATGCTCATGGCGCCGCCTGAGAACTTGTAGAAAACTGCGGCTTCATCGCCGATTTGTTGAACTCTGACTTGCATCGAGTCACCATGTGGCCGCTAATGTACGCAGCATTACAACTTTGGCCGAGTGATCGGCACTTCGGCGCTGAGATGGATGGGAGAGCCAAGTACGAGACAAGACGCTGAGTTGACGTCGTAGCCCCCATAGTGGCCGTCGCAGCACGCCGAGTAACTGTTGGTCGCCGTGATCATGAAGTCGTTGAGTTTTTGAAGCTTGACGCAGGTAGCCAGGTACCACCAAGCTACGGGCGTTATGAGCCTGAGTGCTTCGAGAAGTGTCGCGGCTGCCGTCGAGCGTAAACTCCGCCAGGGTCGGCAACGGCGCGACGCCACCGCCGGCATAGCACACGCGGCAGGAGCCATAGTTGCTCGTGACGCATGCGAATTTGCCGTTGTTGGTCAAATAGAGCATACATGCATGCCAAAAACAGTACATCAGGTGTGAGGATTAGCAAATCAATTAGATTTGTTAGGAATAGTAACAGATAAACTAAGCTTGAATAAAATGAAGGAAATAATCTTCCCTGTATAGCAAGATTGCGAACTTCACTCGGACTCTGTTGATCACGACCCAGGAGACCGGGACGGATTTCTTTATTAACTCGTCGAGTCGGCGAGATCATCTTAATGAAGTTGAACGCGCTCTGGCATATTCTTCTGTATAGCAGCCAGATGCGTGATGTGCTGTAGTCTTGCAAGCCAAGGTAAAGAATCCTCGGGACTTGATGCAGACACCAGGGGCAGCTTCTTTTGATCTTGCTGTTGAGACATTGATCGAGTCGCCGCCGACAAGAACTTAAAGCACAGATGTGCACCATCGCAGGCGGGTCTTGTTGGCGTGTTGCAACTATGCGACTCGAGTAGTACATGTAAAAATCCAAGATATATTACATGATCAGTACAAGTAATTGCTGGTCTGATTAGATTAAGAATAAATAAAGAAGAGTAAAACGGGAAAGAATCTTCCCTGTCGCCACCGCATGTGCATCGGCAAAACCTTGCAAAATTGCTAGGTTCTCTCCTCGGGACTTATGACCGCAGCTACTTATCTTCAATTGGTGGAACGCGCCGAGTCGTCGACTTGTTCGGTGAGTCGCCGCCGCGACGAACTCGACGGAACTTGCCTGTAGAAGATGTCCATCGTACTCGACGGAGGATTCCGGCGCTTGCCCCACGGTGAAAAGGGTCTGGCTTTGCAATGCTTTGGTTTGCGTGAACCTGGCTTTCCAATGCTCGCGGTAGGCGCATGGCGGGCGGCATTGCGCTGGCTGGAGACCGTGTGGCCAGGCTGTGGCGTGGTTACTTCGTGTCCGGCTAGTTGGCCGGATTGGTAGTCGAGCTAGAATTATGTGAGCATTTTGGAAATTATGTGATCAATTTGGAATGTATAGATGACAGATGTGCCGTGTATCGTTTCAATGTCACTGTTCAGATTTAACCAACACAGAATCGGGATCCTAATTCGCTGGATTTATTATCACATAAAAGTTCGCACTTAAGTTTCACTTCACAAGAAAAAAAAAAGATGAAAAAAATGAACAAGTTTTGCAGAAAGTATCCACCCATAGCATGCGAATTAGTATTTGTAGGAGTATTGTACAGAGGCCCAAAGGCGCGCTGCAAACGCAGCTACAAAACATAAGCACTTTTTGTCGACAAGTCACAAGCCAGGGTGCTAAAAAATCATGCCATTATCCAGTATTTACAAGAGTGCAGTGAGTCGCAGCATGCTTATGCGGGCGCTGATTCGGCTCACACAGCATGTGGTTGCAGGTTGCCTTGTGATGGCCCTGGTGCACCCTGATGACCTCTCCTGTTGACATGGATCCATAGGCTCGCGGTAGTATCAGAAGAAGCTGCGGTAGAAAGCAGTTGATTGATGAAAAGTTGGAAAACAGGGTAACTGTAAACTGTAGACCATACACATACAGTTATCAGATAAGCGCCTTCAACCGAGAACACAATCCCAAACCCAGCACTGATGACCTGAGAAGACTCTCCAGAGTTTCAGGATCCCATTCAGACATACGACACAAATTTAATTGGAAACCAGATAAAACAAAGTTTGGGACATTACCAACAAAAGTTTGTTCCATCAACATTCCAAATTTTTACAGTGTGATCAGGTGATGCTGTGGCTAGATACCTACAAACAATCCCATATATGTTCATGAAATCTAGTCCGAGCAAGTAATACAGAACTACATTACAGGGATACAACACAGTACGAAACTTGTGCTTCACGAGTGGATTATTACTGATTCATTCACCAAATACATTTGGGCAAAAAACAGCTAGGATGCAGTGCTCAAAACAAGAATACAAAGTCCTTCAGACCCCTACCATACCTGCTAGGGTTGCAAACTTTTGGTGACAGCAGGCACTTCAGAATGTAGCCATCATGAGCTTGCAATTTGTGGAGATGTTTAGAGCAGGTAATTGCCTGCATAAGAGAATCCATTAACTGCAAGATCCATAAATCATGAATCTACTTAAGAACACGTAGGATGAACTGATTGACTTGAGTAAATTTGCTGTAAGTCTGTAACTATCAAATTAAAGGAGAATAATAACGGAAACATGCTTTGCAAAAACAATAATAAACTAAGGTTCTAATATTGCTGTGCTCTCCTCCAGCAGAAGAAGACAACAAATCGTTAAAGGACAGTGTTGTAGTAGAGAGCAGTTGACTGATGAAAAGCTGCAAAACAGGATAACTGTAAACTGTAGATCATACACATACCAGTTATCAGATAAGTGCCGTCAACTGAGAACACAATCCCAAACCCAGTGCTGATGGCCTCAGAAGACTGTCCAGAGTTTCAGGATCCCATTCAGAAATACGACACAAACTTAATTGGAAAACCGGATAAAACAAAATTTGGGAGCAATACAGAGCTACATTCCAAATCTTGACAGTGTGATCAGATGACGCTGTTGCTAGATACCTACAAACAGTCCCAGATATGTTCATAAATCCAGGAGCAAGTAATACAGAGCTATATTACAGGGATACACAGCACAGTATGAAACTTGTGCTTCACGAGTGGATTATTACTGATACTTATTCACTCACCAAATACATTTGGGCAAAGTAACAGCTACGATGCAGTGCTCAAAACAAGATTACAAAGTCCTATAGACCACTAAGATACCTGTTAGGGTTGCAAAATTTTTATGAAAGCATGCACTTCAAAATGTAGCCATCATGAGCTTGCAATTTGTGGAGAGGTTCCAAGCAGGTAATTGCCTACATAAGAGAATCCATCAACTGCAAGATCCAGGAATCATGAATCTACTTAAGAAACAGGTAGGATGAACTGATTGACCTGAGTAAACTTGCTGTCAGTCTGTAACTATCAAAATAAAGGAGAATAATAAAGGAAACATGCTTTAAGAAAACAATTATAAACCAAGGTTCTAATATTTCTGTGCTGTCCTCCAGTAGAGGAAGGCAACAAATCGATAAATGACAGTGTCTTTTATGTTAGTGAGATAAACTATGTAAAGGTGAAGACAGGGCCATGCAATCAAATTTGCAAGCCAACCGATAGAGCACTAGAAACCTGTCAAGAGTCAACACTTCCAGAGTATGGATATTGAATAGTGCCATAACAGCGCCCACTCTTGGCTTCTCAAAATCTCATTGTGTGATCATATTCATAACTTGCAGTAGCAAGATTGACAGAAGGTTGAGCCATTTCGCAGCATTAGCCTACCCATACATCAGCAAAGGCTCAAAATTAGAAAGATACAAACAAAAGATGCCAGAGCATAACAAACGCACAAATTCCAACAGAATGAACAAATTTACCCTATTATTGAGCCACGTGATCCAGTTGTGATCAAGCCAGTAAGCCAGTTAGTTTTTTTTAATCCAATAACACATGAATATAAGCTTGCTGATTCCAAAAGTTAAAGAGATTGGAATGGGCTGGAGTTATCAACCAGCCACCTTCCAGAAACAAAAGCTTGTGACACAAAAACTAATCCTATTTTAAAGTGCAATTCAGTTTCCTCCAGTTGATTTAAACATACAAAAGAGGTATGTAAACCAGCAGAAAAGATCCTGATGGTATATAATAGCTCACCTTACATTTTCTGGTCCTTTGTGTTCTATTTTTCATTTCCTAAATCAGGTATGATACCCAATGCAGAACCAAAGTACGAATGCCAGTTACAGGACTACACTTAAGAATTTATTTTCTTTCTCAAATGCTTTCAAGCTTAAAACTTGAATTTATCCCTCTTCTATTTCGCATCTCAACAAGCATACTTCATTCATGATCTATAAAGAGCACAAACTCAAAAGAAGCTTTTGTTGCACCTCTGTTTTGTGGAGTTATCAGGTACCTAACTTAACTCAAAATAACCTTTCTGTTATTGAATTTTTGCGCTATTGTGCCATCCAGTAGCACCCACAAATGTGCTTAAAAACATTTTCCCCCCTTAAGCATTCAAAATAGGAAGAACAAAATTTATGCCTTACCACATGAGATCTAGGAAATCATAGTTGACATTTCCATACTTATTTGTGTAACAATTTGAAGACTGGAACTAAAGGTAACAATGATATACATCAGTACAACCAAATGAAAAAAAAAAACAGAGGAATCGGGGAAATTGTTACTTGATTGCGTAGCCAGTGTGCACATCCAGCTTTGACATGTTCAAGTTCATCTGTCATTTATCATGTTTAAACGTGGGGGTCCCTCAAATGTGATGATAGTGTAGGCTGTAGCCCAAAATGAAACAGCCTGCCGAGCTGATTTTGGATCCCATTTGCATTTGCCATAACATTTTTAGGAAAAAGAGTAAGAACATCAGAGTTCTCTCAAAATAGAATAACAACATGGGCAATCAAGTGCGGCAAGTGCTGAATTACACAAAACAATAAAACAATAATGGTTCGAAGGAATAAAAACAAAAAAATATGACATGCTACTTCAACACAAACTAGTTATACTGGAGAACTGGAGAGCACACAAGTAACACTGGCTTCTCCATCTATAATAAGCCTAGTCAAAACACCTCTTTACCAGCAGTACTTTCTGATGTGTTTTATATATTAATTCTTTTGCTTGCAAAACACAGATCACATTTGCCGTCTGCCTCATGGATTTACTTTATTTCTTCGTCAATAACCTTAGAGTAGTCTTAAACCATACTATACTTATCTGGTTTTCTGCAAACATGAGGCATCAAATATATGCAAAGAAACATGTCCATTACATCTTGCGACTTCATACACTCCGCTGGCAAGAAAAATAGAAGGAAAAGCATCAATACAGGAACATTGCTAGGAAAAGTAAGAATAAATACTGAAATTATTGATGGTTCACAACATTTAATTTACATATTACAGTATTATCTGAGTCTTCAAGTGTCCCCTCCCTTAAAAAAGGGATGGTGTTATCCATATGGGTGCTGGCCAGTTCAACCAAGGTTCCTTGAGAAGTGAGGATGAGGCATCACCAAGGCTCTGGAAGCTCTGGTGCTCAATATCCCACAAACCGATATCTCGCTGGTTGCGTTTGAAGAAATTCATAAATTCAGTTGAATCATCCATAATGTAGGCAGTGTTTGGCTTCAAACCGGGGAAATTCGCGACCGGCAGGCACAAAGAGCCATTGTAACCGAGGAAGAGAGCATGATCTCCCACACCATCCAGCTGCACAAGCTTCTTTTCATGAATATTGACCTTATATAGCTCCACCTTCTCAGTTCGCAATTCCACCAACGTGTCAGCGAAGAGATCATCGTCTTCCTCAGTCTCACTCTCAGTTTGGCTGGACGGTTCATCCTCAACCTCAGCAAAGAGATCATCATCTTCCTCAGTCTCACTCTCAATTTGGCTGGACGGTTCATCCTCAGCCTCACTCCCAACTTGTGTGGGCGGGTGATACTCGCACCTGAACCTCCATGCTTGCAACAGATCGCCCCACGGCGTGTGGATGAGGTACCTGTCAGGTTGATCCCCGTGTCTCAGCGCAGGCATTATCCTTTTAGCCACCGGCGAAGGTCCCTTCAGGTCCAACGTGTATATGGAATCATCAGCATTGACCACATAGAACAAGCCATCTTTGTTGTTGTATGCCACGTCCCGGTACAATTTGCTTTGCCGGAGGCCTGTGCGTTCACCCGGCGAGATCCAAGTCCACTGCTTGTCGCCAGGCCTGGCGAACGAGAGCTCGTAGTGCGGCAAGTGAAGGAGCAAGATGACGCAATCACGGCCCATGGAGGGGCTGCAGGAGAGGGCCGCCCTGTCGTACATGCAGTCCCGCGCCTTGCCGACGGGGATGGGCACCGCTGGGTCGTCGTCGTTCCCCGGCTTCTCATGGAGATTGTACACGGAGTTGCCCTCCTCATCCAGGGAGACGTCGTCCTCGACGTTGTGCAGCGTGGTGATCGGCGGCAGCGCGACGCGGACGCCGGTGAGCGGGTTCAGTAGGTGGAGGTTGCTGACCTCGTCGGCGACCACCAGCCAGCCGTGCGCCGATCCAATCGGGGACAGGCAGCGGATTGGGAGGGGCTCCGGCACCGGTACCCGGAACGTGGCCCCCGTAGATGGACAGTAGAGCGCGGCGGCGTCGCGGCCGAAGGCGTCGCAGGAGTAGAGCAGGCAGGGAGGCTGACGCGGGGACGGGAGACGGAGGCGCCGGAAGGCGGCATAAGCGGACTGCCACGACGCGCAGACTGCGCCCGAGCGGACAAGATCTGGGATCTGGAGCTCACCCATCAAACTGACGAGTATTTCTTCAGGCAACTCCGTCCAGTCCGGCAAGATGCCGTCGCCGGCCACGGCGGAGTCCATGGGTGGCGGCGCCGGCCGCCGGGAACGGAGCGAGACCTGCAAATGGGGATTTTGGTGGAATCCTGGGCGGCTGGGCGTGCCTGAGTGGACTGAGCGGTGGGACCAAAGATATATGGACGGGCGATTGCGTCCGAGTCGGAACGTACTCCCTCCGTAGTCGGAATCGGATGCAAATACCCGAATACGGAGTAGTACAACGGAAAAATAAAATTTTATGGTGCAGATTTTTTTTCCTCTTCAACTTTAAACATGAATGGTTTAGGGTCTGTTTGGCCTACTCATGGTTGTTCCTCTCTAGGTGAGTTTGGAGTCAAAATAGTAAGAGCAAATCCAATAAAAAGCGTATTATACCTCAGTTAAAAAACTATTGTTAAGGAGAGAGAAATGCAACCTTGTCACGTCTGACGTCGACCGGCTCAGCACGCCCGCCTAGGTTCCAACCCACGTGCTAGGCCCCACCTCCTCCTCGTGGCCCCGCCTCGCCTGTCATCTTTCTCAGCCCGCAAGACAAAACGATAAGCTCAGACGGGGCCGTGAGACAACGACAACGACGACAAGCTCCAGGGCACACGGGGAGCCGACTAGAGCGGCGAGATCCTGCTGCTCCTTACACCTTTCGTCGGCAGAGCAAGCTCCGTGGCCGCCATGGCTGAGCTGGTCCGGGCGTGGGGCCGAACGACGTGCCTGGAATGGGGAGGGGAGACTGGCCTTCTTCGTCCTCCAGCCCGCAGCGGCGCTGAGGCAGCTGGACAAACAGCTCCCTTGTCCTCCGCGCCAGCAGCCTTGTCATTGCTGCCGCGCTCCGCCGGCTCGTCTTCGTTGGGTGCATAGCTGAGCGCCAGCGCCGGGTACTACTCCTGCGCGTGCTCGCAGCTGGGGCTGAACGAAGCGCAATGGCGCCAGAGTAGATGAAGGCTCAAGCAGAGGCGGCGCGCCGGCAAAGGCGACGGCGGCCGGGGCGACGGCGCGACGACACGCACCCGCGACATGGAGGATGCATCCATGGCGGCTGCCGCGGTGAGACGGCGGCATGCGTTGCAGCGGAGATGGATAAGGTGAGGAGGAGACGGTAGGGCCCATAGGAGATAAAATATAATTTCGCTGGAGCCGTTGTGGAGATAAAGTTGTACAGTTTGACTGCAAGCTCGGCTCTAGCTTATCGATAAGACAAGTTTATTGTGCTTGTTCTAAGAATCAGAAGTCATAGAGGGAGGAACATAGGATATTTAAGGGATGACAGTTTTGTTGTAATTTAGACAGATTTCAGAGGCAATTTCGTACCATAAATAGTAGTGGCAGCAGCGCTACCAAAGCGCCAAAGGCTACCCTTTGTGTCGCTCTATACTTTCGTAGTTTCGTGCGCTTTCTTTTCTCTCATCGTATTTCTCTCTTTGTCCTGATAAGTAACTAATAGAATTGTCTATTTAGTAGGCTTCACCTGAAGTTGGTCCAGAAGGTCGACCAAAACGGCCCTGTGTTTGTTGGTGCTTGAGGTGGCCTAATGGTTAGTAAAGTATGCTTGTCAATCAATCTTAAAAGGAACAAAGGAAACAACCGAGTTAAAACGGACAAATCAAGCGTATGTACATGGTTTAAAATCTTGGAGTATCACAACAATCAGTACCAATTTACCATCGACAATATGACTTTGGAAGAAAAAATAATCACCAAACACTGCAAGCAAAAAGTAGTTTGTGTCATAGTGGATGTTCCCATATTAAAGCAATGCGAGCACAATCCATATTTTAATGGTGTATAAAATTATTTTCTCTATACACAAATGTAGTGTCTTTTTTAGTTTTGTCATAAGATTTTTTTTTTAGAATTTAACCAATAATATATATTGTTTCAAACTAAAAGGTTACATATTATTATAGTTCGAATCTAGTGGTACCATTTTTACGTTATTAATATCTATTTTTTATAATTGACAGACAAAGATTTAATAGTTTGACATAAGACAAAACTCCTATACTAGTTCTTCATCCTATTACAAAAAATAAAACACAAACTAGTTCTTCATTTCAGGAAGAAAATTCTATGCGTACATCACGTCGACTGTGCAGCACCACTCCGATGGCTGCCACGTCTTCGCTCGTATCAGTCTCCCCTGCATAGGGAACCAAGCTAGCCTAAGCGTCGACTCCCACCGATCCAGCCGACGAGCTGAATCACAACCGCGAGCCTGGAAACCATGAAAAGCTACGGCCCGATGAAAGCCGAAGCTAGCCGCGAGATCGCGTCGTCAATCGTCGTTGTGTTGTCTGCAGAGGTCACCGTGCGCCCGGCCATTGTTGAGGTCATTGGCCAGCTACTGCAGTCAACCCATCATCACAGTTTCATACTTCCTCTATTCACAAGTATTCTAGACTTCTCTAGTTTTTTTAAATTACATGTCATTCTCACTTTCTAATGCACATTTTTCTCTTTCTCTTCCTATTACACATCTATTTTTATCTCTCTTTTTGTTTTCTGTGTACTCATATTTTTTTATCTCTCCTTAATTCCTGTGCCAGAGCTAAAATGATATCTATTTTTAAACGAAAGAAGTATATGACTTCGTTTTTTGTTTGACACAGGGGTCTTTTGATGCAAGCATGGCCACAGTGGTGTTGGACTCTAGTCTTGCAACAACTGACTTAGAAGCAAATATGTATGGAGACTTTTCAACCATGATTAATCCTTTGACCCCAGGAGATTATACGAATCTTAGAATTGAATCAGGTGGGGACATGCTCCCAGACGAAGCATCAAATCATTCGATATTTTGAAACACCCATATTTGATACTGCGCTTCAAACTTAACATTGTCCTCCACTCTGCTTCTCCAGAGATCTTTGTGGGTAAGAGCCTGCTCGTTTCCTTTAGTCCTAAAGTTTAGTCCAGAGAATCTTGTTATTTAAGGGTATTAAATAAAGTTTAATTATAAAACCTTTTTACAGATGGGTGTTAATTTACGAGACGAATCTAACGAGCCTAATTAAGCTCTGTTTTGCTACAGTGATACTACAGTACCATCGTCTAATCATAGCTTAATTACCCTCATTAGATTCGTCTCGCAAAGTAATCCAGGTTTCTGCAAAAAGTTTTATAATTACACTTTATTTAATACCTTTAAATAACAAAAACTTTGCCCTAAACTTTAGTCCTAAACGAAACGAACACGCACTAAGCTTCACCTCCTGCCTTCTTTCAAGTTTCAACTGCACCATATCACATCAGATCACTTATTCGGACTTTTCACGAGCTGAGGCAATTCATGGAACAATTTATTTTATGCAATGAAGAGCACTTCAAAGGATGACGTCAGGTAGAAAGAGGCGAGGTGAAGGAGCCTTTATCAGCATCAAGGTTTCGCTGCACGGCTGCAGCCCACACGTTCCGCCAGGTCACCGTCGTCGTCCCGGTGCATCAGTCAGGTTGCCTCTCCCAATTAAGTCCCAAGCCGTCGTCGTGGCCGGGAACATCCATCCACTGCGCCGTGTGTAACTCTGCACAGCACCGGCACACTGTTGTACTTCACAAGTCGCTAAGTCGTCGAAGCCGCACGATCGAGGAGATAACGCAGAGCAATCGCTGTCGCCATCCGGTCCTGGACGCAGTCACAATGCCGGATCGATTTTCCTTGTACGAAAGAAACGGTTTGATCTTGCTTAAAAGGCCAGATCGGCTCCATGTTGGCCAGATCGGCTTCATATTCTGTTGCGACTGGTGCAAGGAACACGTGGAAGCAATATTGAGGGGGTGCGGCACATGCCCGGCGGGGACGTGCGGCAGGTAACAGAATGTTGTTCCTCGGCGCACGGCGCATATAAGCAACCGTGCGCCGACCCCCGCCCCGCCCGTAGCAAACCCCACCATCCCCGCCCGCTCGCTCGCAACCCAAACCCCCCAGGGCCCCAGCAACGGAACGCGAACCGCCGCTTCCGCCCCGCTCCTCCCAGCCAATCGCCACCAGTCGCATATGGAATATGGAGCAGGGGGCGAGCTCGACGCCGTCGGCGAGGCTCCCGAGGAGACGGCGCCCGCCGGCGAGGAGGACACGGTCGAGGCCTGCGCCGACCACGAAGCTGCATGCCCACCGCCGGGCCGTCGTCGTTTCTGCGTACGACGACGCTCCGGAAGCCCGCTACCCATGTGTTGCCTGTATTGAGAAGGATCCGAAGGCCAATGCCAAATACTATCAGCGCAGTGGCATCGGAAGCCATTACGGCTCAATCCACCCCCGGATCATGGAGTGCAAGCACAAAAGGCAAGAGTGCGATGTCTGCTACAATTGGTTCGTGGACGCCGAGGCAAGGGAGGAGCACGCTAGGTTGGTCCACAAGAAGGCCAGGGCGGGTCGCCGACGCCGACGAAGAAGGTGAGGCGGTTAGGGCGGCGCTGCTGCTCGACCTGGAGCGCGCCACGTCTCACCGGAGGCCGGGCGGCATTTCCCCGAACACCACGAGCGCACCCCGACCCGCCTCCATGGACGACGTCCGCGCGGCTGCCAGGGCGGTGCTGCTGCTCGACCACGAGGGCGACACCGACGAGGCGCTCAAGCAGGCGCACGTGCTCGCGGCGGAGCACCCGAAGTCCGCGATCGCGCAGCGCCTCGTCGGCGACCTCCCCTACGCCACCGCCATCCGCGCTCGCGGCCGGGGACGGCAGCGAGAAGGAAAGGGAGGCCGAGGCGGCTGTGCACCTGCGCGCCGCGCGCCACGCGCTCCTTGCGACTCGGCGCTTCGTCCCCGACTGCGTCGACGTCGCCGTCGCGCTCGGCGACGTCTTCTGCGCCTCGAAGATGTACGGCCTCGCGGAGTCCGAGTTCCGCCGCGCGCAGCGCGTCCCCTGCCCCGTCGACCCGGCCGACAACAACGTCACCTACGGCTTGTACGGCGACGACGAGGACGAGTCCAACGCGGCCTAGCTGGTGGAGGAGGCCAGGGAGCGCGCCCACCGCTTGTACGCGACCATGGCGGTCGAGAAGCTCGTCCCGATCGCGGGTGCTCGACGTCGCCAAGGACCACGGCGCGGCGGAGGGGCGCAAGCAGGCGAAGCGCGTCGCCGAGTCCTTCCCCAACCTGGCGCGCGTGCAGTACCTCAACGCGTACATGGACCCGGAGTTCGTGTGCGGCCTCGACGCGGCCATCGACAGGTCGGCGTTCCTGCGGCGCACCCTCACCAGCGCCGAGCGCGCGGCGCAGGCCTTCCCCAAGTCGGCCGTGATCGCCTCCTTCCACGCGAGGCTCCTCTTCGTCCTGGGCGAGTACGACGCCGCCGAGAGGGAGTGCCGCCGCGCGCTCGTCATGAAGGAGCCCGACGACCCGCAGCACGACTGCATTCCGCCAGGATCCATCAGCGGGGAGAACCGCGGCGCCAGGCTGATGTCGCTGGCCTGCGAGTTTCACGAGCTGCCCAGCGATTACTGGAACTCCATGAGCAGCGAGAGGCAGCAGGACTTCCTGTTCGTGAGGCTCGATGTGCTGCAGCGTGAGTACAACAAGGTTGATCAGTTGCGTGCGTTCACCGTGTCTGATGTGCAGAGCTTTGTCAAGGAAAAGGGATCCTGGAGGTACTGGGTTTGCCCCATTTGTGTTGGCAATAAGAAGTTTCTGGACACCGGTTTGCTACTGTCACACATGTGCAGCAAGCATCCGAGGGCAGTCTTGCCCCGGCTGCAGTCAGTTTTGGATCCAAATCTCACTGAGAAAGCATTGGAGGGTGATGATTCTATGGATGGGCTATCTTTCTCTCAAGATTCAGACCAGAAAGATGTGATCACCTTCGACAAGAGGAGCGATCTATTCAAATGGTTGTTCTATGCACCTTCAAGTGGTGTAGGGCCGAAGCCATTTGCTGAAATCCGAGAAACCAAGCGCCATCAAGGAAATATGCATCTTGAGAGCATTAAGGAGAGAATGAAGACTCTGCCTGCTGATAAATCTGCTTCCGAGGTTTGACAATTTTGCTATCCTGACTTGAGTTTCCTTTGATGCATTCTTGTATTGTTGGTTCTAACTGTGAGTGATGCTTCCCATATCTTTGCATTGCAGTTTGCCGAGGCTCTTCCTGAAATCCATAACTTGTGGCACAACTTTCTCAGAGCTTCTGTCATGGATTATCGAGCAATCATCCTGACACTTGCAAGATCATTCCTATGGGTTTGTTATCCCTGCATCTGCTTGTTTATGTTTATGCCCAGTTGTGTTCGATTGTTTGCTCATATTGTATTACTGATAAGTGATAACCATCTTTTGCAGAAAGAGCTAAAGAAATGCATGACTGAAGATCAAAAAGCAGCTGCCAAGTTTATCAGTTCTGCTGATATTGATGCAGTATTCACTAAGGAGGAAGCATCAATATTCACTAAGGAGGATGATACTGATGAGTCTCTAAATATCATTGAGAGTCATGAAGAAAGGTAAAAATGTTCTGGGTTTATTCTGTTTTACTACTTCTTTGCTGCCTTGTACAGAGTTATTTACTTGATGCCTATCCTTATCCAGTTTTGATTGATGTTGTTAAATGTCTAGTAGTTCGACTAGCCTCTTCTGCTTTTGTCAACAACATATGAATTGAGGTTATGCAGTCGGTGGAATGAACACTATAACATTTATAGTTGTATAGTGCAGAAGGCGTGTTTCATACACATCTATTTCTCTTATAAAGCATGTTGTCCCACTGGTGGAAGAAAATCCACTTTCCATGCCGCAACAACATTAAAATGGAACCAGTTCAAAAAACAAAACATTAAAATGGAATGCTGTTCTTAGTTCGTAAGAGTATAAATTAAATGGATAAGTAACTCTTTATATATGTTGAATATTCAAATTTGCCTTGTTCAAACACATTGAGTTAATTTTAAACTGATACTTCGTTTTGAGGTCGTATTTGTGTCCTCGGCCAATGTCCACGTGCAGAATCTGGCAATGGCACTGGTTCGAAATTATGTATTGGTGCTAGACTGCTAGTTACTGTCAGCTTCTCTGTATAACGAATAAAATCCACAGTAGGATACATTGGAAGTTTGGAACATTGACAAGAAGGGAAGTTTAATTCCTTATCAGTAAGGTTCACCGGCAAATTACAGCTGAGATGTCTGTTATCCAACGGATCAGCTGACTGAAAAGCTTGGTTTTCAGAACATGAATTATTTTGGTTTTATTTAATGCTACTGGCTATTTTTATGGTTCTTTATAACGAAAGTCTGATCTTCCAAAGGCAAACATAAATTGCAGTTAAACAGTAGCTTGCTAAGCTGATACATAATGAGAGAATATCAGATCTGTAATCACTGTGCTGCTAGTTTCATATTTAAAAGTTTCCTTGATCCAGAAATCCTCTTTCACTGAATATCCTTTTGTTTTATCACCTGGGAGCTTACAAGTTACATTATTGTTACAGTAAGGTTCATGCTGCTGATGAGAGTTCTGAGACCACAGGGAACGATAGAGAACTGTCAGGTCCACTGGTCAACGTTACTGAAAGTGTGGATGATACTGTATTCACTAAGGAGGAAGCATCAATATTCACTAAGCAGGATGATACTGATGGGGCCCTAAAGGTCATTGAGAGTCATGAAGTAAGGTACTCCCTCCGTCCCACAACAAATGACATCCTAGAAAATTTCAGACAGATTAAGAGTGGAACAAAATAACTCTAGTACCCCTAATTATTAGTGATAACATGCCTTATATGAGCCAATTAAATGGGAAACAATGCCTTTTAATTGTGCGCGTCAAATTAGCTTTCGATAAATACCAGATTAGCTTGCTATAAATTGGCTATAATGTCATTTGTTTTGGGACAAAATTTAAACGCTTCGATGCCATTTGTTGTGGGACGGAGGGAGTAAAAATGTTCTGGTTTTGTTCTGTTTTACTATTTCCTTGCTGCCTTATACAGAGTTATTTACTTGATGCCTATCCTTATCCAGTTTTGAATTGATTGATGTTGTTGAATGTCTAGTAGTTCGACTGGCCTCTTCTGCTTTTATCAACAACTTATGAATCGAGAATATGCACCTTGTTGAATGAACCGCATGTGGTTTTCTAGTGGAGAAGAAGGCGTGTTTCATACAAATCTTTTTTTCTCTTATAAAGCATGTTGTCACGCTGGTAGAAGAAATCCACTTTTCTTGCTGCAACATTAAAATGGAATACTGTTCTTAGTTCGTAAGAGTATAAATTAATTGGAAAAGTAACATTCTACATACGATGAATACTCAAATTTACCTTGTTTAAACACATTGAAGTTAATCCTGAACTGATACTTCATTTTGAGGTTGTAATTGTGTCATCTGCCAATGTCCACGTGCAGAATCTAGCAATGGCACTGGTTCAAAATTATGTATTGGTGCTAGTTACTGTCGGACTCTGTGACAACTGTGCTGCTAGTTTCATATTTAGAAGTTTCCTTGATCCAGAAATCCTCTTTCACTGAATATCATTTTGTTTTATCACCTGGGGAGCTTACAAGTTTTCATTATTGTTACAGTGAGGTTCATGCTGCTGATGAGAGTTCCGAGACCACAGGGAACGACCCAGAACTGTCAGGTCCACCGGTCAACATTACTGCAAGCGTGGATGACCTAGACACAAGAGTGAAGAACTTGCAGATTGATCCAAATTCTGACGGCTCGATCACAACTTCTGAGGCCAGCTCAAGTGACCAAAATGGCCAACAGGCCTGAATACCTGGCCAGGATGACAAGGATAAACATTGTTTCTTACCGCTTAGGTACTGTCTTGTAGTAGATAAAACGGCAAAAAGGATATGTGGAGTATGCTTGGGCTCCCTGGCTGGAACTTCTGAGAACTTGTAATTGCAATAGTAGGTAGTTAAGATAGCAATTACTTGGCTGATGCCAGTACAATGTTTCCACTGCCTTGTAGGTTGTAGATCAAACAGAAAAAGGATATGTTGAGTATGCTGGGGGTTCCCTGGCTGGAAATTCTGGGAATTTGTAATAGCAACAGTAGGCAGTTACGATATAGCAAATGCTAGGTTGATGTCAGTACAGCTCTGGACGTAAAGCAATTCTAGTCATTGTAAATTTGACGTTACGGCTATGTGCAGTCAATTGTTGATAAGTGTTCAGTAACTTTCTATGTTGAAAATGGCATGTGCAGAGGTTTGTCTAGAAACTTTGTCAAGGTATAATGATTTGGATCCTGATGAATCCATTGTGGTGTCTCAGTTCGGAGCTGCTGTTATGTTGAGGTGAATGTCACTGTTAGAAAAGTTTGCTTATTTGGAATTGGAAGACTGCGGGCTCCGACCTGAGGATTGCTGTTATGTTCAGAATTGTCAAATAATTTCATAATTCCTGACGAATTCTTGCTCGAAGAACATCAGTAGGAGTAGTTCAGTTCCCATCGCTCCCGCACCCCGAGGGTGCAGGGCCTCTCGATGCGCGGAGCAGCCGCACCAGCAACCGCCTCGATCATGCACACCTCGTTTGGCCGTTATTTAGGTCGCCGGCGCGCACCTCCGTGGTCCGTGGAGGTCGGTTCACTCTGCGCTCGCCCGCGGCGCCGCGCGCTCCGCCTGGTCGGGGTCAAGCTCCTGGCGAGCCGAGCCATGGCGGCGGGGCTGAGCTCGCCCGCGCGTTCCGTTTGGCCGGGCCGAGCTCCCGGCGCGCCCGCCGCCAACTGCGCAGCCACGCCCGCCGCCAATTGCGCAGCCGCCACACGCTCCGCCCGTGCCTGCAGCCGCTGCGCGCGCGGCCAGGAAGATGTGGCTTTCGAGCAGGCACACGACGAGGTCCGTCGGGCCATGGCGATGGCTCGGGGCAAGCTCCGATGGCGCGGCTGGGCGAGGTGGACGGCGTCACGGCGGCACAATGAGCTTGGGCCACGGTGGGCGAGGCGGAGGATGACTCGTGTCGAGGTCGGGCCACGGTGGCGAGGCGGACGGCGACGCGCAGCGAGCTCGAGTGTCGCAGCAAGTCTGGGCGGCGAGCCGAGGCTGTGGCGCGGGCGGCGCTCCACGCCGGCGAGGTCTGGTGCCCAGGGGCAAAATGGTCAGAGAATATGCTGTTGCGGTTGGGATACGCGGCTGTTGGCATTTGAGTACGGAAAGTCTAACGCGCGCGCGGACGCGCTGCCGCGTTAGCGCGCGTCCGTGTGCGGCCCGGCCCACGCGCGCAGGCGGCGGAGCGCGGCGGCCGGCGACGGTGGTGGCGGAGCGCGGCGTCGAGGCCGGGCGGTGCGACGCGGCGGCGAGGGCGCCGCCGCGTCGCGGGCGGCGGATTAGGGCAGGCGGTGGAGCTCAGGGGCGACGGTGGGAGCGGAGCGCGGGGTGATGGCGGGCGGCGCGACGTGGCGGATTAGGGCGGGCGGCGGAGCTCGGCGTCGAGGTGGCGGCGGAGCGCGGGATCGCCGCCGCGTCGCTGGTGGTGGATTAGCGCCGGCGGTGGAGGAGCGCGGGGTGTGGGTGGGCGGTGCGACGCGGCGGCGAGGGCGCCGCCGCGTCGCCGGTGGCGGTTATCGCCGGCGGGGTTAGGGGTTCGGGTTGCCGAGGGCGTCGTCGGCGGCAAGGAGCTGCATTTTCGACGGCTTTAAAAGGAGGGGTTCGTGGGGGCAGCGGCCGGCACGGCGGCGGGTGGCGGCGCGGCGGTGCGGCGAGGCGGCGCTGGCGCTGCCGGAACCGCGGGCGGCTGGAGGGCGGTGGATGGGGCCGGAGGGAGGGAGGTCGTCGAGGAGGAAGACGGCGCCGCCGCGCGCGGCGCCCTGACCGCCGGTCGGACACGTGGCGGTCAGGGGGAGCGGACGCGCGGTTCCTTAACGCGCGTTCTACGCGCGTTAACGCGGTCCATTTGAGTACAGAACGCGTGTTAACGCGGTCCATTTGAGTACGATTGTCCCGTGGAAGAGATGATTGTGCCTCGTCTCTACGTCAGGCTCTCTTTCAAATAGCACCGCTCACATTTATACTTGCGTTGCTATCTTCTTGTGCACAAAGAAAAAAAAAATTGTGCCTATTCACATTTCTATATCTGGTTGAAGAACTCGTATTCTACTTTGTCACTGCGCTTGTGATGTTGCCAATGGACTCCTTTCCCTCCGGATTACGAATGTGGCCTGGTGAGGATATGCCCTTCCACAAGTTAGTCAGTCTTTTAGCGACGGATGCCACATGGAAGATGACCAGAGCGGGCACCAGAAGAGGAGGAGACAGAAGCACTGGTCCATGAAGACGGGATGGCGCCGTGACATGTCATTTTAAAATCACAATATAAAGAGCTGGTTTTCAAATAGGTTTCACAACCTTTTCTTTTTGTATGTGTACTCCAATGGCTTCCTTGCCACATTGTCATATCCAAAAATGTTGAACCTCCTATACAGCTGCAATGAGGAAAAAGAGCTCCTTTCACGATTGCTCCATGCTACTATACAGCACTATGGTAGATATTGATGTCCGTGGCCACGGTCGAGACCTATCCCGAAGACGTCTCTCCATGGCCTGCTCGATCAGACCTTTCTCCTATCCTAATGCACCAGCACACATGATCAACAACCAATACAAAGAATTGCAGGCTATCGCACTCTGATGTAAGTGCATTTTTTTGAATCATGGCAAGAGTAAGGTTAATATTTGGCGTAATAGTCAACTTGGTCCCTCAACTATCGCCCAAAGCTCAAATTCGTCCCTCAACTATCAAAAACCCCAATTTGGTCCCTGAACTTTGGTTACCCGGTTCAAACCAATCCTGAGGGACGAAATTGAACATACCAGCCAAAGTTCAGGGACTAAATTGAACCTTTTGATAGTTAAGGGACGAATTTGAGCTTTTAGCCAAAAAGATCAGTTATACATTTTTTTAGAAAAAACTAAATTGGACATTCTGTTAAACATTCTCAAAAAAGCTAAAATAGATGCATTAATCCAAAATTGGTCTATTTTTTTTTTTGAAATGATCCAAGTGTATTGTATTTAATTGGTTGTTGAGAAATTTTTGTTGGATAATAGTAATCAAGTCCAGAATCTAATCTTAATATTTTTCTCATTTTGCTAGGATGTTTGCAGGCTTTGTTTGGAACCACAGAACTAACAATTAATCCTAAACTAGAAATTAGTTGACTAATTGTTAGTCTGCTAACTATTAGTCAAGTACTTGTTTGTAGGCTAGACTAATTGTGAGCTAACAATTAGTTCGTTGGCTTAAAATTTATCCTCTATTAGTCCATCATGTTTCTATGGATTAAACTTAGTGATCAACTAACAATCACTCACTTGGATCCAAACAGGGTTGTAGTATGACTATTGGAAACAACCACAGTGAAATAGCTAATGCCATCCTTGATCTTTGGCTAAAAGCTCAAATTCGTCCTCCAACTGTCAAAAGGTTCATTTTGGTCCTTGAACTTTGGTTACCCGGTTCAAACCAGTCCCTTTGGGACAAAATTGTACCTACCAGCCAAAGTTCAGGGACTAAATTGGACCTTTTGAAAGTTGAGGGATGAATTTGAGCTTTGGGCGATAGTTGAGGGACGAAATTGACTATTACGTCTTAATATTTTAGCAATCATCAAGCTGAGTAGTCTGCGGCATTATATGTTGATGCACCTGCTTAGTCTACATCTCAAACGAAGCCTCTCATTAAAAAAGATTATGAACCTTATCTGATCTGAACCTTTAGGACATGTCAGGTTTCCCTTTTCCAATTATGCCTTCTATGTTAAATTACTGTTCTGCCGCAGTCACTTGCTGATCTCTGAATGTTTCTGCCTTGCATTTCTTTTGTTGCCACAACTAAGGAACTCTGGCTTCAAGTTTTCAATTTTTTCAATATACAGAGGTTCAAAATGGTGTCCCAGTTCAGTAGGTTAGATGGAATATGTGTCACTTGATTTCAACCCTTGAGATCACATTCATTCTTTTTTCGAATGATTTCGCATATGCTATCAGATTCAATATTTAAAATATGTTCTGGCCCTCAAAATACATCCCTTTCATTTATGTTGTTCAACTCCCATTGATTTTGCACATCGGGCTCACTATTTCGCTAACAATTTGCTTAGCTTCACTTTTTGGCTAAATGAATCGTTCATATTGAAGTTCCCCAAGGCTGTTCATTTTTTCCGTTGATTCCTCTTAGGGGATACTTTCATTTTTGGCTGAATGAAATGAGATACTGATATTGAAATTCCACAAGGTTGTTCTGATTTTATTTTTCATCAGAAACCGGTTCACAAATTATGTATGCTCTTAATTTTTTCCAAATATACTGGCTGTAACATGTGTTTCATATACTGTCCTCGGCAACGTGGGGGAAAGTGGGGAACCAGCTAGTGTTCAGTTGTGCTACGTATTCATTCAGTATTCGGCATCGATTCCGAATACGGAGGGAATACGGCTCCAACTCGGACGCAATCGCCCGTCCACATAATTTGGTCCCACCGCTCAGTCCACCACCGCCCTGCCGCCCAGGATTCCACCAAAATCCCCATTTGCCAGGTCTCGCTCTGTTCCCGGCGTCCGGCGCCGCCACCCATGGACTCCGCCGTGGCCGGCGCCGCCATCTTGCCGGACTGGACGGAGCTGCCTGAAGAAATTCTCGTCAGCTTGATGGGCGAGCTCCAGATCCCAGATCTTGTCCGCTCGGGCGCGGTCTGCGCGTCGTGGCACTCCGCTTACGCCGCCTTCCGGCGCCTCCGGCTCCCGTCCCCGCGTCAGCCTCCCTGCCTGCTCTACTGCTGCGACGCCTTCGGCCGCGACGCCGCCGCGCTCTACTGTCCCTCTACGGGGGCCACGTTCCGGGTCCCGGTGCCGGAGCCCCTCCCAATCCGCTGCCTGTCCCCGATTGGATCGGCGCACGGCTGGCTGGTGGTCGCCGACGAGGTCAGCAACCTCCACCTCCTGAACCCGCTCACCGGCGGCCGCGTCGCGCTGCCGCCGATCACCACGCTGCACAACGTCGAGGACGGCGTCTCCCTGGATGAGGAGGGCAACTCCGTGTACAATCTCCATGAGAAGCCGGGGAACGACGACGACCCAGCGGTGCCCATCCCCGTCGGCGAGGCGCGGGACTGCATGTACGACAGGGCTGCCCTCTCCTGCAGCCCCTCCACCGGCCGTGATTGTGTCGTCCTGCTCCTGCACTTGCCGCACTACGAGCTCTCGTTCGCCAGGCCTGGCGACAAGCAGTGGACTTGGATCTCGCCGGGTGAACGCACAGGCCTCCGGCAAAGCAAATTGTACCGGGACGTGGCATACAACAACAAACAGTGGCGAAGCTAGAGCTCCGAACAACCCGGTGCACACTTCACCATATATATGACAACAATTGTTCGATATATTGTACGATTACTAAGAATAAGTATATTTATGCTTTACCAAAATACAGAAAATGCTACAATTCTAGTTCAAATAGCAAAATACACCATCCATCCTTGACAACCTAAAAATATAAGTTAACAGAACTGACTTTAGATTTTTAAACTGAATTTGGCGAGGATCCGTAAAACTTGATTCCAGAAAAACGTCTATGGAAAACGCCTTGTCGGTCAGGCTTCTTGTACTAGAAGAAACATTAACCCACGAAAATATGGCCACTTGCCATTCGTAGCTTGCTAGCCGGGCTCTTGGAAAGTTGGGATTCGGCAGTTGGGTCATGTGGTGCGACTGGTGCCTGGGCGAGGTGATCATTAGTTTATCAGGCCGCCGCGTGAGTGCACTGGTGCACGTCTTCAGCTCATGGTGTTGCACCTGAGGTAAAAAATTGATGCTAACAACTGAAATTTGAGTGGCTCCCTGGTGCCCGTGCACCAGGCAAGCCTCACGTAGCTTCGCCAGTGACAACAAAGATGGCTTGTTCTATGTGGTCAATGCTGATGATTCCATATACACGTTGGACCTGAAGGGACCTTCGCCGGTGGCTAAAAGGATAATGCCTGCGTTGAGACACGGGGATCAACCTGACAGGTACCTCATCCACACGCCGTGGGGCGATCTGTTGCAAGCATGGAGGTTCAGGTGCGAGTATCATGAAGGTTCAGGTGCAAGACGATGATCTCTTCGCTGACACGTTGGTGGAATTGCGAACTGAGAAGGTGGAGCTATATAAGGTCAATATTCATGAAAAGAAGCTTGTGCAGCTGGATGGTGTGGGAGATCATGCTCTCTTCCTCGGTTACAATGGCTCTTTGTGCCTGCCGGTCGCGAATTTCCCCGGTTTAAAGCCAAATACTGCCTACATTATGGATGATTCAACTGAATTTATGAATTTCTTTAAACGGAACAAGCAAGATATCGGTTTGTGGGATATTGAGCGCCAGAGCTTCCAGAGCCTTGGTGATGCCTCACTCTCACTTCTCAAGGAACCTTGGTTGAACTGGCTAGCACCCATATGGATAACACCATCCCTTTTTTAAGGGAGGGGACACTTGAAGACTCAGATGATACTGTAATATGTAAATTAAATGTTATGAACCATCAATAATTTCAGTATTTATTCTTACTTTTCCTAGCAATGTTCCTGTATTGATGCTTTTCCTTCTATTTTTCTTGCTCGCAGAGTGTATGAAGTCGCAAGATGTATTGGACTTAAATGTTTGTCTGCATATATTTGATGCCTCATGTTTCCAGATAAACAGATAAGTATATTAAGGTTTAAGACTACTCTAAGGTTGTTGACGAAGAAATGAACTAAGTCCATGAGGCAGAAGGCAAATGTGATCTGTGTTTTGCAAGCAAAAGATTTAATATATAAAACACATTAGAAAGTATTGCCGGTAAAGGGGTGTGTTATAACTAGGCTTATTATAGATGGAGAAGCCAGTGTTACTTGTGAGCTCTGCAGTCCTCCAGTTTAACTAGTTTGTGTTGAAGTAGCGTGCCATTTTTTTTTTGTTTTTATTGCTTTGAACCATTATTTCTCTATTGTTTTGTGTAATTCAGCACTTGCCACACTTGATTGCCCATGTTGTTATTCTGTTTTGAGAGAACTTTGATGTTGTTACTCCTTTTCCTAAAAAAGTTATGGTAAATGCAAATGGGGTCTGCTCGGCAGGGTATTCTTGATTGGCATAAATTTGTAATCTTCTGCCTTTTTTTGGGTCTGCTATGTAATTTCTTTTTTTCTTTTCGTTATTAGGTAAGTTTGTTTAGCTTGTTTTATTTTTTGGAACTTGAACAAGTTTTTAATGAAAGTTTGTGGGGTCTACCCCACATTTTCTTTCAAAAAAAAAGACGAAAACAACCACATTTTATTTATTATGTTCATATGTTATAATATTTACAAATGTGCATAAAAATGTTTATGTGCTATATACCCTTCTTACCTGTTTTGCACCTAGAGCATGAATTCATACAAAATGTATTTATATTTTAAGAATATTGATTTTCTTTTGATTTTAAATCTATAATTGTACCATTGAGTGATAAACAAAATTCATTGTGATATGTCATAAATGTTAATTTTGTTCTTATCAATATACATGCTTGATCTCCCTTCCAACATTAATTGCATCGTGTAACTCTTCGTGCCCTATAATGTACTAGGCGAAGGTCGATATGCCAACAATAACTCCCAATATATCATATAGGAGCCAGAAATTAAGGGTTAAGAAGGCCTAACTGAACATGATCATGACCTTCACAATCAAACAATACTTCTAACTGCAAACTTGAATTATTTAATTTGCTATATAGATTATTCTATCTTTTAAATTTTGTTCATAAATACATGACATAGTTTACACAAACTTGTTCGTTGATATATGAAATACTTTATTTTGCTTATATACATGTATACTACAAGTACATGATATCTTAAAGAAATAACAATGTGACACCCCATCTCTTCAACTCGCCGACTTAAGATCACCTTAATTTTTTGTTTATTGTTTTCTCTTGAACTTATATGTGAGTGATTGGATATAACTTTGACATGCTTTACTAAATGTGATCCAGATGACCCCCACATTCCAAATATCAACTCATATACAAATGTGTTTTGTTCAAATGAATAATCAATAAGATGAACAAATTTGCTAGCATGAGAAACAAGCAGAAAAAATAATCTTCCAAGTGAGGATAGGCACACGATACCGGCTGAATATGCAATCAAATAATAAATTTTATATCTTTACCATTCATGCTTATTTGATCCAATCAATTGTAAATTATGATTTGGTTTCATCTTTATATTTCAACATTATTATACGACTGTATCTAAAGCTTCATGCATAGGCTAATCGTCAGATCACTGACATATCACAAGATATCAATCTCTTGTCCGCATAAATTATTGTTTTTCTAGAAACATCCCCTCTAAAAGAGCCAAACCATAAACAACCTTGCTAATTACATCAATGAAAAGATCCAAATTTTTTCCAAAAAACTCGTAACACATAGTGAAACATCAATCTATTATATATATAATTGAACAACAAAAGGAGCCACCACGTTCGCTCTAAAATGCTAGAAATTCTCACGTTAATCCGAGAAAATAAGAAGAGAAAATTACCCACTACTGCCATTATGAAAAATTAGTCCAAAATATCCTTCACATGTCTTAATAATTACCCACCATTGTTATTATGTAAAAGTTAGACCAAAATAAGCGGTGTGCGTTTTTTTTTGTGATTACACAGTACAACTCAGACACTCACAACGTACGCACACTCACCCCTATGAACGCACATACACATACCCTACTCCTATGAGCATTTTCGAAGACTGAGCCGGCAAATCCTCCAGATTGATAAAGTCACCACTGGCGCCTCGTTGTCGACGGCCACGTCGCCTACCGCTGAAAGCACAAATGCCGTTAAATCCTAGAAAATTCGCTCCCACCGAAAGTCGAACCCAAAACTTCAAAAGTGCTACTCGAGAGTTTTGACCACTAGACCAAAATCCCTTTCACAATAACCGGGTGTGCGTTCGTTATTGGGCTGGACGTACAGTTAGTTTGCATCCCATCGCTCACATGCCTTGGCTGGCCAATTACGTGCATGCATGCCTTGGGCGGCTTAATTACCCGCTGAAGTCTTTCATGCATAGCTAAGTGTCACATGCATGGGCTAACTGGAGAGCGCTGTGATTATCAGCAACACGGCAGCTACTTGGTCTCTGTGCAAGTACCAAATGTACCCAACAAAAGTAGTACGAAAGGATCGTTACATTTCTATTTCCAACCACTGTCATTATTTGCCATGCGACGTTACTATGAGCTTCTAGCCCTGATTTTTTAGAGATTTTTTACACGTAGTGTTTGTACTAGAAATTGCAAAAAAAAAAAATAAATATCAAGCAAGTGCGTAGAGCGTAGCGGCGCAAAGAAGCAGTAACCCAGCGGCAGAAACCTATCGCACATAGGAATAGACTCATGCCTAAATAGCCTCTGCTCTCAAACAAAATATGAGCAGCTAGGTGGACAATGAGTTTGATGACGAGAAAGCTGGATAAATATAGGGATGAAAATTGACGTGATGAGTTGGCAAGTTGAAAAACAAGCTATGATGTGGCCAGAAAAGCAAACGAGGGTGTGAAGGAGGTAGCGTGTGGCGGTAGCAGCTCATAGCCGAAAGTAAAGATGAATGTGCAAGCTAAAAAATAAGTTAGAAGCCAACAAGGAAGGTATGAAAAGCTTTGAACGAAAGGACGACAAGCAAGCAATCCGAACAACCTACAATGGTGAGAGGGGGTCAAAGAAGATGGCGCATGAAGGTAGTAGCCCTTGCATGAGAGGGCGATAACTAAGCAGGACGGATAAAAAGTAGGCAGAGGGACCAATCGAGGAACGTGAGGAACAAATGAGCTGGAAAACAAGCCAAGGTGACCACCAACCAAGCCTAGAAACAAGCAGACAAAAGATGAGACCGTGGAAGAGAGCATATATAAGTTTATTAAAAAATAGTTAGTATAACAATCAACTACTACTAGCTGCGCAAATGCGCGGGCCGCCTTACTAGTTTCAGACATCAAACAACAGAAGTGGATTCAGAAGAAACGGATAAAAAGCACCCGATTATCAGTACTTAACAACTCATCCGAAGCTGAGAAATAACTTATTACATCGTACAAAAAGAGATCCTTCAAAACATATATAACATGAACATCATTTCATGGTGTGCTGGTTATTTATAATAGTAGAGATAGTCCTCGCAAAAAAAAATAGTAGAGATAGAATAAAAAGTAGATACGAAGCGAATAACGAGCTAAAATCATCCAAACGTGCTGGTACCACCATCTATGTATTTGTTAGAAAAAACGAAAGAAACTGTGTTTGCTAATGCCACCCAAAAAAATCATGGAGGTCTTGTCTCGCGATCGGAGCCTTAAGAGGGACATATTTTCAGGCACTATGCCAAAAAGGCTAATTCCAGACACAGGGTCTCGGTGACGCGTTTTTAAAACGTGTCTGCGTAGGCTGATAGCAGACGCGTATCAACCAGGCGCAGGACCAGTCTACAACAGACGCCTCTTGACGAAACGCGTCGCCGAACCAAAGTTCCCGGACCCGAATTTTTTATTGGTTTCAACTTATTCGGCGGTGGCCTCGCGTCCGAACCCCGCACTCCCCGAACCCCACGCCACCCACACCCACTCTTCCCTTCTGCTCTCCACCCCGCATTCACCAGAGCTGGCTTGACTCCTCGTCGACCGGAGCCGCCGCTCCGCCACCTTGCCCTCGCTAGAGCGGCCGCGCCTCCTCCTCGTCGACCCGAGCCGCGCCCCCACCTTGCCGGAGCAGCCCGCGGAGGCAGATCTCACCCTGATGTTCCCTCTCTCTCACTAGCTTCTCTCAGATCTGGCGCACAGGTCCCTCCCCTTCCCAATCGAACCGCCTCCGTCGAGCTCCCGCCGTGGCGGCGGCGTGGATCGAGGCGGGACGACGTCCTCCGCTTCCCTGGCGAGCTGCTAGAGTCCCGGCGGCGCGGATCGAGGCGGGGCGGCATGGATCGAGGCGGGACGACGTGGATCGAGGCAGGTCGGCGTGGATCCGGCGGCTTCATCTCCATCAGCGTGCTTCTCCGCACCAGCAAGCTACGGTGGTCGTCAACACCTTCGGCGCGCCGCAGCGGGATGCGCCGCCAGTCCACCTCTCCAACAGCTACTCGGTCCGCCTCTCCAACAGGCTCAGGCCCCCTGCCGCCCATGCTTGACCTCGCCGAGCACACCAAGGGCTTGAGTCACGCCCTCCCTCACCGCCAAGAAGGTACACCACCGTCTCCCTATCCCCTGTTCTGTCTCAGCCTCACAAGTCACTAGCTGCTCGACGAAATGCCCACTCGGACTGTGTGCCTTTTTTTTGTGTGTTTTATCTTCGCTTCCTAGTTCCTTGTTCCAATTAGTCTGGATGGATTGAGTTATTCTGTTTAGATTTGTGGCTGAGACGGAGCTGAGCCTCTCTATAGTCTAGTATCTCTGAACGGAATAGCTAGGGCACCAAATGGATATGTATTGTATCATTCTGTAAGAGAGCTCTGCTACTTCTTGATGTACACTGTCATGCTTGCTTTCATCCATCTATGTCTGAACGACAACAAAAAAAGAATGGAGGGAGTAGCACTAAATTCCTCACATCTTGTGCTCTGAAATGTTCAATCTCTGACAGAAACCACAAGGTATTGACTTATATCTGATATAATCTTGCAGGTCCATAATACATTCCATAAATACTCTCTGCTGCAACTAAGCTACTCTTTACCATCAGCATATGAGGTATCACTATATCTCTCTATATATGTGGTCTTTTCTAAAAATGATGACAGAATTGTAGGTTCATTAATTACTTGCAGTTGTATCGTCTGCAGGCCATGACTGACTCAAATACTAAGTTGCAATTATTTACCATTTCATTGCTTGCAGAGTTGCGGTGTTCTGTTTGAGCAACACTACAGTTTCTGAGATAATCTTTGGATCCAATGTTCTTATAATATTTTCTGTGTCTTCCATTGTATACTTTGCCATCTGCATAGTTTTAAAGTTAGTTCTCATGCGTGGTAGCGAAATTAGGATAATAAAATCAGACAACATAGCATGGTGCCTCAGACAATGATAGCTTTAGTAGCAGGTTCCTGATATATATATTTTATTCCTAGTTATATAATTTCTAACATTATGCAAACAAGTTAGTGATTTTCAAGTTGATTAGTTGAATAGGTTTTCTGACATAGTGATAGGGGACAGTAGAATTTAGTTGATGATCTTGCATAAGTGCATAGTTCTGAATCTCTAACAACATCTGTGGCCAAGTTGGCCACCATAGTTTACAGAGTTGGCCACCATAGTTTACAGAAGGATGGCTTTCAGTTTACAACATCTGCGTGACTTGGTTAGGATCTACTCCGTACTTGATTGCCCGTCTCTATCATTCCAAGGATCTGGTATTCTGGTCGCAAATAGGATGAAAGCAGAAAAAAATGGTAAGCCAACAATCATGTTACTTGTTGACTGATGCTTTTTTCCTGACTATAGTCAACAGTCATGTTACTCAGATTTGTATAATCAGTCATGCTCGAAGAGCATCTAAGCATTTTGTTTGTATAAGTTTCAGAAGAAATAATTAAGTGCTAGTTCTGATGTGACAATGTTCTAGGATATACTAGAACAATTCTGTATTCTCTGATGGTATTGAAACTGAGATGCTCCATAATTATGTTTTCTGAATTCTAAAATCTGACTCTAGGTAATTCAGGCTGAGTTATTAGCAGTAGGCTACAAGCATGACCAGTTTGTTCTTACTTTGATATTCACTATGTTTATGATGACTTACTGATTTTATTCTCAGGAAGCCAAGTCCTATATTGGATCATGATGACTTCAAAAATAAGATCAATGAGGTATACTTGAATTTCTTTCTGCTTTGCAATTGCAGCTGCCAACACTTAAATGTGTTATTCAAAGGAACTGAATGTGAAGCTTTACATGCTTTGCTAGTTTTAGAAATGACAGATAGGAAAAAGAATTAGACAAGTATATGCTAATACAGATAGAACTAGCCTGCTTTCTAATCATGCACTCATTGACTTTTCCAGAAATGATGAAACTTGGATGTAACCTGTACACACTGAAGTTGTGATTGCCTGAAAGTGAGTCTTCTACAACCAATATCTTGTAGATATATTGCCTCTTAAACAATGCTAGATGTGCCCTGATATGCCCTCTGCAAACAAGAAGCAAACCCTGTCTTTTAGGTTATTTATTTGACACTTCATAACAGTCAATGCCCGTCACATGATGGTAGCACTTGGATTACTAGATGTGAATGAACCTGAGGTACATCTGTTACTAGATGTTATTTATAGCAGGATAATCATTGCAGTAGTTACTAGATGTGGATAGATAACTTGTCTCCTGTACTTTGTCAATAGTCGTTGGCACAATGACCTGTTAACATGAAGCAGTAGTATTCTGTGTGTGCAGACCAATCCAATGAAACAAGATGATGCAAGGTTCTGCTGCAATGTGCTGCTAATCATTTGTGTGGCCGAGAAGGGCTTTTTGTTAGCCTGTTCCATTTATGCTAGTTCTGTTTTTCTCTGCAGGTATGGAATAACTAAGAAGAGCTACTTCAATTGGAGTCTGACCCATCAAACTTGGACTAAGGCTTCAGGTTAGCCTTTACAGAAGCAATAACTTGTCCAATATGTCTGTATGCTTTACCCGATACCTCGATCTAAGTAGTGAGTTCTTGGATTCCCTCTAGCTTGTAGCAATTGTTATTCTATGATTGTTGGCGCACATACTAGTAGCAGAGGGTTCCATCAACGATTCTGAACTGTGATTCATACTAACTCAGACTAGCTGTAGCTGTAATTTGTTTTGCCTGCAGATGAAACTACCAAATGCCAAGGTCACAGAAGCTATAATTTGTAGATAACTTTCTAGAGTTGTTTGTTGACCGCCAACTTCTTATGTTGTTCTCAAGTACAATGAAATGCTAGCACTTTTATGTATAGTGAATAGTGGTGGCTTTAGAGATAATGTGTATCACTTCAATGGACCAAGACAATGTATTTGCAATGTATGGTAGACAGAACATTTGTATTTTGATGTATATGAGATAAAACATGTGTATTTGTATTGTATGTAATGGAGGAGAAGCATTTTTTGACATTTGTATAGAATTGATAAACAAGTGTATTTTTTATTTTTATTTTTTGGATTAATCATTGGAGACGCGTTTTGAATAGAATTGATAAACAAGTGTATAGAACAAACGCGTCTGCTATATACGTTCATTGCAGACGCGTTTGTACAACACACGTCTGCTATAATGTTCATTGCAGACGCGTTTTCATCTATGCGCGTCTGCAATGTGAACACAATTGGAGACACGTCTTGCAGAAACGCGTCTGCTATTTGAGGATCTTTGCAGACGCGCATTTCCGCGTCTGCGATTAGCCCTCTTCGCAGACGCGATTTTGGAGACGATTTTTTTTTTCGTTTGCTATTAGAGTTAAGACGCGTCTCTAAATAGCTTTTCTGATATAGTGAGGTCCTCCATTCCAAAACGGCCGTCCCAAAAATGTACGGAAGCTGCGTAAGTTAAGATTGTCCAAATATGAAGGGTATGTTTGACATGGTATATGCTATGCAAAAAAAAAAAAAAATTGCTATGGCTTATTTTAAAAAATAGTTTATCGGCTTATTCTGGTTTATTTGGCTTATCCAGTTAAACTGTTTAGCAAAATAACTTATAGAACGGCTTATCTAGAGAGTGAGTCAGAATAAGCTACTTTTTTCTGATTTAAAATGGCTTATTCTAGTACAAACTGAAAAACAGCTTATTACAACTTGCAGCAATAAGCTGTTTTACTTTTCTGGTGTTTGACACGCTTATGGCTCACTACGGGAAAACCGATTTTTGCCGAGTGTTTAAATCTTTGCCGAGCGTGTTTTTTCGGACACTCGGCAAAGACCTTCTTTGCCGAGTGTTAAAAAAATATACTCGACAAAATCTTTGCCGAGTGCCAAAAGATTTAAAACTTTGCCGAGTGTTTTTCCCATGACACTCGGCAAAGGCGGTCCTTTGCCGAGTGTCTTACATGACACTCTTCCTTTGCCGAGTCTTTTTTCTATTACACTCGGCAAACAAAATTTCAATTAATTTTTTGATCATTAAATTAGTTTAAATCAAAAAAGTTTTGAACCATAAAGTTGTGTAACTTTTCAAGACCTACAACTCTTATTTTGAGTATTTTTTATTCAACAAAGTAATAGTAAAGTTGTTCATAAAATCTACAGCTCTCATATAGTTTTATAAAAACTAAATGAGATATAAGATTTGTGAACATTGTTACTATTATTTTTTAATTTTAATAAATAATCAAAATAAAAGTTGTAGATCCTCATAAGTTATCAAACTTTGTAGTTCAACACTTTTTAATTTGCATTATTTTTTCTAACGAAAAAATGGTTTAAATTTTTCTTAAATTTGAAATTTAAAATTTTCAAACGATCTCGGATGGAGAAATAGTCAAAATGAGAGTTGTAGATCACAATAAGTTATAAAACATTGTAGTTGACAACTTTTCTATTTGAAATCATGTTGTCAACGAAAACTTAGTTTGGAAAAGTTCAAATTTGAAATTCAAATTTTATAAACGATCTCAGATAGAGAAATGATCAAAATGAAAGTTGTAGAACTAGAAAAGTTATGAAACTTTGTAGTTAACAACGTTTTAATTTGAATTAGTTTTAGGCCTCAAATAATTAATTGACACTTTGTTTAGTATAATATGTGTGGAATCAAAACAGAAAGTAGTCTCAAGTGATGGTGTGGTGTAGTGATAGAGGTGTTCTATGCGCAAGGGAGAGGTTGTGGGTTCGAATCCCACCGGACATGTAGCATGCAAAGGCTTTGCCGAGTAATCTCTTTGCCGAGAAAAATTTACCGTGTGCTCTTAAACACACTCGGCAAATAATTGATTGATTTCCCGTAGTGGCTTATGGGGCCGTACCAAACACGCCTTAAATCTACATCAATATTTCGTTTGGTTTTCCCAGTATAGAGTCAACAGTGTTCTTGCTTCTGCTCGGACCTCGGAACGCAGCGGCGAAGCCGACAAAGCGCATCCGAACAATAGGAGCAGAGAGCTTCTTGTAGCGTGGCTCGAGCAGGGGACGGCCAAGATGCGGTTACGTGTTTCGTCTCGGAGGGAGGACGTCCGCTCCGGACGGGCAGGAGGCAGGAGAAGGAACCGGAGCCGCCAGCGATCAAACAGAGCAGCGGCGGCGAGACCCGAACCGAGGGACTAATAATCACGATACAAGTAAAGAGTGTCTATGTGTAAATGGTCGTTTCGCAAATGTTCCGGGGCGCGCGACATT
The DNA here is from genome assembly GCA_007726485.1 of Eragrostis curvula. Lineage (NCBI taxonomy): Eukaryota > Viridiplantae > Streptophyta > Magnoliopsida > Poales > Poaceae > Eragrostis > Eragrostis curvula. The sequence goes on along the minus strand of CM017440.1, from coordinate 26,834,874 downwards.
GATCGAAGCCGGCGAGGCCGCCCTGCTGCCGGCCAGCGCCGCCTCCCCACTCCCCCTCGGTCCGGCTCACGTGACTCGCCGTCCCTGATATATAGTACTCCCTCGCGCGCGCTCCGCAGGCAGATGCTGCCATGGCTGCGCAAGCGCGTCGCGAGCGCTCGGTGCAGGGAACAGGGAATGGGGACGGATCATACTATAGCCGCCCGGCGAGGCGTCGCCAGCGGACGGCGGAGGATCATCAAGACGTTCGGCAAGCGTTTCGGCACGGAGCTAGCGGAGGCGCGGGAGCGGCAAGGCGGAGCCACACCAGGGCCAGCCTGGGCCCTGGCCCCCCCTTGGCCTGGGAGAATTTTTGAAGAGCCGGTACCTGGCCAGCTGACTATTTTTTGCAGCCTTTGTTCAACGAAGATGACAGGAAACGAAAATACATGCGCCGTTTAGTGCATGACGCGGGGTAGTAATATCAATTGGACAATGCGCAACCAAAGTGACCAGCAAGCAGGCCTACTAGGCAGCTCAGTGCTCACTGCTGTATGCTTGATCTCAGGATGTGATCATCGCCTGACAATTTCCTAATTCATCAATGGATTTGATTCAACCCCAAAAATCCACTATTGGGCCGGCGACTGGTGCTACCGCTCAACACCAACCTTAATGCGGCTGCGGCGTCAGATTGTCCGCCATGAAGACCGGTTTTCGCCCAGGCTGCAGCTGCACTGCTCATCGCTTTGCATCCGTACTCTCACTCCTCGTGCTGCTCGACCTACTCGCTGTGCTGCTCGCGCTTCCGAAACTTGGCTCCTCCCATGTCCGCTTCAGTGGCCTTCGTGTGCTCTGCCATGCATAGGGCGGGCTTCAACGAGTCACCATCAGTTCACGTGCTCAGCGTCGACTAACATTCGCACCTTCAACGAGTTCATGGCCCCCCCTATGGTTCGCAGCTGGCTCCGCCACTGGTTCCGTGTCCCTGTTCTTTGGAGCCTCCAGCCACGGCGTCCGCCGCCGCAGGGCGCAAGCTACCGGCGTAATTAGGAGAGTGGCGAGAAGAAGCCACGGACAAAGCGGCCGTCTCCGTGTCATCGGTTCCGTCCTGCCCTGCGATTTGTATGCGCGCTCCGGCCGGTGGGTGGCGCTCCGCCGGCTGCACACCAAATGTTCGCCGTGTTGCCTGCAAGGGGGACACTTCCGACCGAGGAGCTAGCAAGCGCGTTCATGGAAATGTTGGCCGCTTTGCCTGCTGCACACCCAACCTTGGCAGTAGGGAAGATCGACGCTGGCCAGAACAAACAAGCGAATTCGTTCTGCTGATCTGATTGCACGAAGTTTGACCGCATCAAGTTGTCGAGACAGGTTAATGGAATTGGTTAACAAGTGGAATGGGACATGAAACGCGAAGATCGGAACGTCGAGACCCTGCAGGTCTGCGTGTTCAGTTTCTGTATCTAGCTAGGCAGGCGTGACCTGTAGGCTGGGTTGCGTCTTGTGTTGCTCTGTTATTGCTCTGTATCTAGCACACTTCAACATTTTGGCCCAGAGAACAAGGATTTAGCTCAATTTAGCCTCTTTTTGAGCTGACATGGTGCATAATTTTGACTCAAGGAGGTGCACACATGGTCAAAATTCACTAATTTTTGCTGAAAACTGAGTTGTGCCCTGGTGCCTGTGCACCAGGCTGGGACAACGTGGCTTCGCCACTGATGACAACATGGTTGCCAAGCATATCAGATTACTAAAGAGATGTTTGCGGCAGGATCTGTCATCGTCGGCAACTTCTTTGTCCCCGGTTTGTGTGTACGCCGACTGCTGACTGACTGCCAGCTCACCAGATGGTCGTGGCTGCTGAAGGCACTGATGTGTAGTGCTGACGACACGGCCCGTTGACATGTGCATCCATTGACCTTCCATTAGTACTAGTAGAAGCCAGAGGAAAGTCAACGAGGCCCTTCAGGCAGAAAAGTTAACGGTAGCAAGGCGTTTACAAGAACGGAAGAGGCACAGAGGGGTTTGACCTTGGCCTGCGTTTTTCAAGCGACTCGTCGGCTGGGGTAATTTGGTTGAAGGATTCAACTCTTTCGATCCACGGCCAGTATAATCTTCTCACGTGTTGGTAAATATGATATGTAGTGACGTTGATGTCCAGTATAATATTTTCCGTTTATGGCTTTCTGCTCTGACCGTTCCCGGCATCCGAAAGCTGGTGCACACGTGAACGCTGCTAGCTATCGGATTATACAGTGAGGTGAAGTGACGGGAACAGAAGGTGATGTAATTCTGCATACAGTATGGAGATTTGACCGTACAAAGTTCGGTCGCGTGAAGTTGTTGAGACAGGTCAATGGAATTGCTTAACAAGTGGAAGGGGACATGAATGGCAGAGATCCAAACGTCAAAATATCTCAATAGGGATGACGCAGCTTGTGTTGCTCTCAGCTCTGTTCTTGCATATCCATCAGGGTGAAGGGTGAACATGCTGATGCCTAATGACAGCGTGGTTGCCAAGCAGATCAGATTACTAAAGAGATGAATGGGACCCGCGCTAGGCGGTTTTGCTTGCCGATGTTTGCACTAGGGCTTGTACTCAGTGGCATTTCTGTGTCCCCGGTTGGTGTCTGTCGCGACTGCCCACTTGACTGGCTGCTGGAAGTACTGATGGGTGAGCAGTGCCAACGACACGGCCCGTTGACATGTGCAGGATTGACTTTCCATTTGTACTAGTAGAAGCCAGAGGGAAGTCAACGAGGTCCTTCAGACAGAAAATTTAACGGTATAATTAAGGCATTTCGAGGAAGAGAAGAGGTATAGCGTGGTCACCTTGACCTTCGTTTCTCAGGCGACTCATCGCCTGTGTGCGGCGGTTTTCCTTGCCGATGTTTGCAGTAGGGTCTGCCGTTGGCGGCAATTTCTCTGTCCCCGGTTTGTGTGTGCCGACTGCCGACTGACTGGCGGCTCACCAGACGGTCTTGGCTACTGGAAGCACTGATGGGTGACAGGGTGAGTAGTGCCGACGACACGACTCGTTGAAAACTGACAAGGGCATGCTGCTGGAAGCCAGAGGAAAGTCAACGAGGCCCTTCAGGGAGAAAAGTTAACGGTATCAGGGCTTTTCCAAGAAGAGAAGAGATACAGAGTGGTTTGACCTTGGCCTGGGTTTTTCAGGCGACTCGTCGGCCGTAGACGAGGTCTTTCAGCTCAAGGATTCAACTCTTCTTTTAGTCCACGGTCAGTACAATCTTCCCACGGCTCTGGTAATGATATGATATGTTCCGATGTTGATGCCCAGTATATAATCTTCTGTTTCTGTTCTGACTGTTCACAGCGTCCGAAAGCTAGTGCACACGTGACGCTGCAAGATAAGTACCATTTGGACGTCGGCAACTGTATGTCCGATTCAGTGGGAGTTCTTGAAATGAAGTCAACATTATGTGCAGCAGTGGTAGAAGGTAAATATATCACTTCTGTCTCCATCCACAACAATTTTGATATAGCAGCTTCTCTGTCTGAAAGGAATTAAGGAAATATATATCATAAACATAAGGAGTGTTGACCAAAAGGATCACGACGGCTTGGCTATTATACAGTGAGGTGGAAGTGACGGGAACAGAAGGTGATGTAATTCTGCATACATTAAGGAGATGCTATGCGTATATAAGAGAGGGGAAGGGTGGAAGATGCTATGCATATCATACGCTGGAAGTAAGTTTGGTTTGCTAGATTGATAGGTCAACTGCTACTTCCACACACCACCGATCATGAAGTACCTAACATCCATTCCACAACTGCAAAGTGTGGTATGGCTTCTTCTTCTTTCTCCTTCCCTGGTACTCTCCCGGATGCCAACGCCCATGCCGATGCCAGCAGCCACCACGGGAACCAAGAAAGGCCCACCAGCGCACTGCCCCAGCAAGTGTGGTGATGTAAACATCCCCTTCCCATTCGGCATCGGCGAGGGCTGTCCATGGCGAGAGTCCTTCGCCATCCATTGCAACCACAGCTACAACCCTCCGAGACCGTACTATCGCAGCTACGAGGTCATCGACGTAACGTTGAACACCGGCGAGATGCGCGTCGTCTCCACCGTCGCGCACATCTGCTACAACTCGTCTAACACGACCTCCATGCTTCCCCAGCGGTTCAACTTCACCGGCTCGCCGTTTCTTATCTCGCCTGTGAAGAACGAATTCACAGCCATCGGCTGCCACACAGTGGCATTGCTCTGGGGCAAGGACTTGGATGGGAACGGCAGCTACTTGGGCGGCTGCGTCACGACGTGCAAGAGCCCGAACGATGCTGCCAGCGACGGTGACAAGTGCACGGGCCGCGGGTGCTGCCAGATGCCCACTCCGAGCGAATTTAACATGGCACAGTTTGGTTGGAGGATAGCCACCACCAACCCTGGGTGGAACAGCAGCTGCAGCTATGCTTTCGTGGCTGAAAAAGGATGGTACGTACCTTGTTAGCTATATTTTTTTAAGAAGAGTAAAATTCGCAAAACTGCAAATTCTTTATGAAAACTATATAAAAAACAATATATAAATTATAAAATTTTAGGTACCTGTGGTAGTATCATTTTTTTGTTGTACCACTCAAGTCCATAATCCAACCCTTTGTTCCAGCGTTGGATTCTACAATCCACAATCCACAATCAAAAACTGAAACAAAGGGGGCTATACTCCACATTCCGTGCGATTCTAGGAAATAATATATCATAAATTTAACAACCAAACAGAAAAAAAGGCATGTGGATTGTTGAATTAGTGTTTAGTATCTTGTGGCTGATAAATACATGAATGGACTATTGGGCCGCTTGGATATTAGACAGACGCTCTCTGCTATGATTTTTTTCTCTGACAGAAGAAATATGCTTCTAACCTTTTTCCATCTGTATTTAATTTTAGGTACCATTTCCACCAGTCAGACCTGAATGGTCCTGGTGAGATGGATTTTCAAAGACGGTTTAGTCAGAGAAGAGTCCCGCTGGTCCTCAACTGGGCCATTTCAACCAACGAAGATCCCTGCTTCAGCAATCACAGCGAACGCTCCAACGTCACGGGTGGTGGAGGTTACCTCTGCAATTGCTCCAACGGTTACGCTGGAAATCCGTACAGCAGTGACACGGATGGATGCAAAAGTAAGTTATGCTTATTTGCTGATGCCAAGTTAATAGCCAGAAATCTGGACACTAGAATTCAGGTTTAGATTTTGTTAAGTTGTTAAATGTTATTATATTGTATTAATAATTTACACATATTTGTTCATTGGTTGTACAGATATCGTTGAGTGCGAATTAGATCATATGAAATATTGTCCAATGCATAGCAAATGCATTGATATTGATGGTGGCTATGACTGCAAATGCAGCATAGGACGAAGAAAAATAGGGGAGGAGTGCCGGCCCATAATTTCTACCGCAATATCAGGTGAGAAGAACCACTACTTCGTACTGAATTCTTACGAGTGAACCAATCATTACTACTTATCGTCTCTAATAGTACATCGTCCTGTAATGCTCGAATCCTAGAAGAAAAAACGTTGTAGTTCTTCAACAATTGGCATGGTTTCTTAACAGAAACTCGTTATCTGTCCATACATGTACCAAGTGCGACCATGGAAAACTGTATATTAATTGACATTTAACAACCATTTATACGTTGGATCTGACCTCAGTTGAAAAGGTCAGGTTTATATGACATGCAGTATTTTATGCCGAATCAAGTAATCCTACGATATGTAATATAAAGATCATTCATCTCTGCTATATGCATATGATCAAAATCGTCCAACTACCTTTCGACCACAGACTGAGTGTTGCTCTGATCCCACACAAGCAGTTCAAGAATACACTTTGGCGGTACCTGAGTAGGATCCAAATCATTTTTATTGTGGAATCTGGATGCATATCTTTTTTCAACATCATTATTATTGGTCTAGTGTTAAAATAATGACTGTATATTGGCTATACTTCTATTTTCGACCGAATGCATACTAATACATGTGTACATCCACGCGATGTGTGTTCGCAGCAACCGTTGTGGCCATCATTATGCTAGCGCTCATACTATGGTTTGGACGGAAGAAATACAAACGGAGAATACAGAGAGGATGCTTCAACAAAAATGGTGGAGACATATTGAAGCGCATGAATATTAACACATTCACGGAGTTGCAGTTGGAGAAGATCACAAACAACTACAACAACCCTATCGGAAGTGGTGCATTTGGCAAGGTATTCTTGGGAACCACCAACGACAATCGGCGTGTGGCAGTTAAGCGCTCCATCGTAGAAGGAGAGAACCCCTGGAAGAATGGTCAAGAGCTGGCAAACGAGATCGCCGTTCAATTTTGGATCAGCCATGCGAACCTTGTCCGCCTCGTCGGGTGCTGCCTGGAGACGGACGTCCCTATGCTCGTTTATGAGTACGTCTCCAACGGCAGCCTCTACAACGTGCTTCATGGTGGCATCAAGCCGCGCGTTCTCTCTTTGCCGGCGCGTCTTGACATTGCCGTCGGCTCCGCCAAGGCTCTTGCCCACATGCACTCACACGGTGGCCACAACCTTGTCCATGGCGATGTGAAGACCGGCAACATCCTCCTCGGCGACAACTTGACCCCCAAGGTATCCGACTTTGGCACGTCCAAGCTGGCGTCCATTGCCAGGCACGCCAACTGGTGCGTGATTGGAGACATGAGCTACATCGACCCTGCGTACATCAAGACAGGACGCTACACGGAGAAGAGCGATGTCTATAGTTTTGGAGTGGTTCTTCTTGAGCTCATCACCAGGAAGAAGGCCAAGTATGACAGGGACAGCAGCCTCCCTATAGAGTTCGTCAAGACTTGGAAGGAGAAGGGCAACGGAAGGGAGATGTATGATGCAGACATCTTTTCTGATGGAAATGCTCAGTCTCGTCGTTACGCGGAGTGCCTTGACAGGATTGGCGCGCTCGCGGTCCAATGCCTCAAGGAAGACGTCGATGAGAGACCGACCATGATAGAGGTGGTAGGGCAGCTTAAGCTTGCCAAGTTAAGTGCTTGTGGAGGCTCATGTTCTGACGCAAGTGAAAGGCTGACGTTGACAAACCAAGCTAATCATTTATGCTGATGAGCTTGAGGTAGCAGCCAGTAAAATTAATTAGCTGCAGAGTTCAGTAAAAGTAATCCGTTGCCGTGTTGATTGTATGAATATGTCAAATAGAAGTAGTAGTATGCTATTGTAGTTTTCTGTATCTATAAGGTGGGACTATAAGCTGCCTATATTAATGCCATTGTTTTAGTGAAGAACTAGCTATCAAGATTTTGATAGTCAACATAACTGGCAGGCACCACCGATTCACCTCAACCTAGTTACATAACCACACTCCATGCCAAGGTTCATAGTATTAGGTTCAAATTTAAATGTACATTTTATGATTTTCGTTTCTTTGTCTAGTACCAATGCTTAAAAGACAAATTTGTAATAGATGTAAATTTACAAATCCTACAAAATTATATTCATTATTTCCTAATACTACTAAAGTAGAATCAGCATGGATATGCATGGATCCAACTCTTTTTTGCATGAATGCATTCATTTTCCTCGTAATAACTAGAGGGAAGGCAAATATTTGCATCCATGCATAGGTACGACAAACAAATACTACTAAAATTGGATGCATGGGTATTGTCCATGTATAATATAGGGGCAATTGCATAGCAACCACAATTTTGAAACAACCATTGATTTTTCAGATTTTGTAGTTTCACCACAATTTTCAAAATATCTTGAAAAATATTTTGCATTTCACCACATATTCTCAAAAAATCCATTGTGATCTTGCAAAATCTGAAGAAAATGTGTGGTGATCCTGTAAAATATGAAAATTGATGTCCAAAATTTGGTCAATACGCTGGCCAAAGTTAATGTACAAAATTTGCAGTGAGTTGGCAAAAGTCTTTCCCCGAGGCCCACTCAGCCGCGCCGCACGCAAGAAGCAAGGCCTAAGGCCTGCCAATAATAAAACCCTAGCAACCTCCCTCTCTCGCGTTCCCCCATCTGCCGCCACACTTTACACAATTTCGCACCTCCTACAAAGTGTTCAGGTTATCGGTTTTAAAATTTTTTTGGATCCCAGCGATAAGGACGAAATTAAAAAAATTCGCCGATTTTCCGAAATTTCGGGCCGAAATTTTTCAAATGGATTTTTGGATTCAACCAAAATTTGTCCGAAATTTAATCCAAAAAATTCCAAAATTTGGCAAAAAAAATTGGCAACATTCGGTGATATTTCAGCAAGGGAGAACAACCGAGGCAGTAGATTAATTCTTTAATAGTCCCAGCTCGCGGTGCCATACTAACAGGCAGTCACTCTTCAAATTCACAAGAATCCATGCCTAAAAACAAACAAAGCACGTAAAAATTCAGGAACTCTGGGCATTTCGCCTTAGCCTGACTGAAAAATGTACGAGACCTTCAAAACAACCAGTCCAATCTGCAGTCAAGAATTAACTTGACATTTGACAAGTACGTGCACCAACAGCTGTTGTGTTTTTTTTTTTCCCTCTGAACTGGAAAGACATTCCATTAACATCACCTCGGCAGCTACAAGGACCTGAATACTGACCGGCGCCAGTGGCGGAGCTAGAAACTAGACATAGGGGGGGCCGGCCAAAGAGAGGAAGTAGAAACAGTCAGTTGCTTGATGTGCCGGCGAGTGATCGACGGGCCATACTTGCACAAGGGTTCTGGATTGTCACCTTGTTCGTTCCAGTTAAGCAAGCAGGCAGCACACCTCACATTCTTCCACACTACAATCTAATCATAGTTTGCATGGTGATTAAGAAAATATGCCGAGCTTAGGGGGGGCCACGGCCCCTGCCAGCCCCCCCTTGGCTCCGCCACTGACCGGCGCAGGATGTCCGGTATAGAATCAATCTCTGCGTCACATACACGACGGCAACTACAACTCTTGAATGCTGCTGTGTTGCAACAACAGAAAGAAGCAATCGCAACAAGGTAAATCAGCACATCCATTCCCACCTGCATCATTTGCTCTCCAGGGCTCCATCCATGGCCGGATCTGCCTTTTTTTTAGATAAAGTGGCCGGATCTGCCTAGAGAGGTGAGGATCTGCGTGGAGAGAAGAAGAGGAGGGAGAGAATCGGATGCTCGATGAAAGAAAGCAGAGGAGGAGAGAGAAATAAAATTGTGGCCGGCTAGGGTTTTTTGTGGTGTTTTTGTCACATGGGGATGAATGTATGGGCCAGCCCGGTAAATAATTTTACCGCCCACCAGCGATATAACGAAATTTCGCCCAATTTTGGCGAATTTGGGCCGAAATTTTGACCACTGCTCCTACACCGCCTCCCATGGCGCCACCGCACCCCCAGTCGCTACTGCTCACCACGAGCAGTGTCCTGTTGGAATTTTGAGGTCTGCCAGCCCATACGGCTCCAAATGTTAAGGCCTAAATTCAATGGCAAAGGCCATGGTGGTGTGGAGAGATGGCTGGGTGAAAACATTAGTACCACCTTTGCTCATCTAGGTGAAGTTGTCCCAAGATATAAGGTGGAGTGTTGTTTGCTTTCCAACATGAGTAAAGCATGGTAAAACATAGGCTGGTGCACAACACACACGCGCGCACACAAATCAAGTGATATTCATGAGCACCTTTACTATCACGTTAATTAGGAATAATGGGATCAGTGTGTTTAATGCACGCACAATTAAAGTGAGTAATTCCTATTAACGTGAATAATGCGATTTTTATTGCCTGCCCTCCTCTTGTGTATAAAAGGAGATGTCCTGGAGACGAGAGGACACACAGCAACAATCGCTGTCCCTCGTACGACGTGCAGCGGATTGGGGAGAGCGGGGTCTCCTCTCTGAATGACTACTTCTTGTCTGACATCTTCTTCGTCTTCTACGACTACGCTGCTCTTCTTCCTAGCGGGATTGGTATTGTAAGTCTGCTACTGTTCCCCATCCGACAATGGGTCCTTTTGAAATGTGTTGTTAGTTCGTTTCTATCAATCTGTTATTTAGCATGTTGCTTGTTGAGGTTTTTGGGCCTCGATAGTTATTTGTGTGGTTGCTTTAGGATCAAGAACACGATGGTACACGGGACGCCAAGGTTTATCCTGGTTCGGGCCGTCAAAAGCGTAACACCCTACGTCCAGCGTTGGTATGGTATTGATCAGAGTGTTTTTCTATAGGATCCCTAGCCGCCTTATATATCCGGGGGTCTAGTGTTACATGGAGTCTAACCTAGTCGATTACATCTTTGTTTGCCTTGCGGTACAAGTCCGACTCGGTTTATCTTGGGCCGAGTGACCCAACCGACCTCGAGTCTGATGGGCCACCCGGGCCTAATTGAAGCCATCCGACTACCCTTATCTGAAGTACTCGGCCTTGTTGAATCTTGAGGATACCCGGGTTCTCATTACTTCGACAGTAGCCCCCGAGTTCTTTTTGATTGATCTTGAAGACATCCGACTGGTCTAAACTCCACGTACATCATTTCTCAGCCTAGGCTGGTCAATTAAAAAGAGCTCCAAAGAGTAATAGTTACCGAAATAACCAATATCAAGTAAAAGAAGACTGAAACCTGGGAATACCAAGATCAGCAAGGCCTTGAATTAGGCTAAAAAAGGGAAGAACATCCAATGCCGACTGACGCCAGAATCATTGACTGGGCTCCGAAGAGCATGTTCTACCTGTCAATATGCGTTCAACCTTGAGTTGACAAGACTGCTTAACAGTAGGCAAGTGGCAGGATTTTTTTTTTTAAAATTACACACCTATAAGGTGGAGCCCCCGAGCTTCTATATAATTCATAGAATTATGTAGCAGCTCTGAAGAAGCCTAGCATAAGAGTCAGAAACCCTTAGCCGAGTTAATGTGGGACTCTATAAGAGTCAGTGGAACTCCCCAAATCTGGTGCACTGCAGCTGTTAAACCAAAAATGCGTTACGAGTCTCAGACTGAGTGTTTACTCCGCCCGCGATCCTAAGCCCATCCAGCAACTTGTGCCCAGGATGATAACAGCTCGTAATCTTGAAGAAAATGCCTTACTCTTCACCGCAGTTCATAAAACTGACACAAAAAGCAAGTTCAATTCTAGGATTAACCCCTGTGGGTCTGGCTCTGATGAGCCGAGTCATCTTCAAAAAAGGATCACGATAGTGAATCCTTACGGATTAGCCCCCAAGTTTGGAGGCCTGTCGCTGGTGAGGGTTCTCCAACGCCCTCCGTCGACGAGATCGTGGTCTTCGAGTCCTTCAACGAGCGAGGGTTAGGGTTTCCTACTCATCTCTTCTTCCGTAGCATTCTCAACTTCTACGGTCTTGAACTGCATCATCTTAATCCCAATTCCATTTTGCACATCTCTTGCTTCATTACCTTGTGTGAGGTTTTTCTTGGCATCCAACCGCACTTCAACCTCTTCCGCCGTCTCTTTATGATCAAAGCCCATCCTAAAAATGACAATCCCGCCACGATTGGAGGCGCCGGTTTCCAATTGAGGAACCGAGACATCTACTTCCACATGCCTTTTTATTCCACTCTGAAGGGATGGCACTCTTACTGGTTTTATGTGAAGAACTTCCCCCCCCCAGCACTACCTGCATTTAGGGATGTGCCTCCTATTCCAAGGGAAAACTGGAGGAAAACTCTGACTGCCCAAGAGAAGCTTCAAGTAGATGACCTCCTGAGCCTGATAGATGACGTAAAAACCAATCAGGAACATGGTTCCTTAACCGGTCCCATGATAGCCGTGTCCTTCTGCTCTAGGAAGTTTCAGCCTTGTAAAATGAGGGAAAATCCAGCTTGGAAGTGGCTTGGACAAGATGACCCTAGTAATGAGGACATCGAGGGTGACACCAACTCTGTTATTGCTAACCGAGTGGTTCACTTCTTCATTGATGGCGCTGAGATCAATCATCCAGTCATCACTGGATTTCATGATGAAAATCCTCCTCCTGTGGTATATCTTTCATCCTTTATTCTTTCTAGTTCTTGACTTCAATCACTTTATTTCTTCTCTGACCCTTTGTTGCACTACAGGAGAGACAAACCGAGTTCCAATCAGTCGGCTCGAGTACTTCGGTGTACGCCATCATCCCTCCCCCGAAGAAGAGGTCAGGCGACATCTTGGACTTCTGGTCTTCAGACAGGGACATTGATGCTGCTATCCCGAGTGACGATGAGATGGAGGACCCAGAGGTCCCTCAGCCGAATGCTGGCGAAGGTGCTCCAACTCCTTCACCACCAGCTGGTCCTCCTCCCCGCAAGAAGCTGAAGAAAGATGTAAGGAAACCTTCGGCCAAGCATGTGGCTGCAGGTTCTGGTGGTGCAGAGGCATCCTGAGGTGTCGTGGTGTGCGGCTCTCGGAGGGCCACCATTTTAGTCAGCCCTCCTTCGGCTCCGAGTGGATCTCCATCGAGACGGGCTACCAGGCAAACCACTCGGGAAGTTATCACAATTGAAGACAATGGCTCCCCTGAAGTCACCGAGAAGAAGAATCCCCTAGTGAAGAAGACCCGGGCGTCAAGCAGCTCGACTGCTCCACGGCCGCGGTCTTTTGAAGATCGACTCAACATAGTCATTTCAAATATGTAAGTTGGCACTGCCTAACCTCTTGAATTTCATTCAAGGTTATTCTTGGTGAACTGCTAATTATCTCATTGACTCTGCAGGCGTCCTGTGGCTGACATCAGCTCCATTGAAAGAGTCCCTGAGAGTAACCCTTCTGCTGCTGCCGAACCAGTGATTCCCTCCTCCTGTGAGGCGATTCCAGAGAAGGTTCTTGAACCTGAAGAAGGTGCTGGGCGATGGTCTTGGTGATGATGATTCAGAGGATAGGCCTCCGACACCTCCAAGTAAGGAGATCAATCCTGACGGAATCGAAGCCACATCCCCCAAGACTAGTCCCGAGGAGCCTGAAGAACGTGACACCACTGCGGTCGCCGCCGCCGACTTGGTTGAACCAAAAGGAGCCACTGAAACAGAGGGAAGTGTTCCTTTGCCTGACTCCTCTGTCCTTGCTGGCAACTCACCCAAAGGGGAGAAACGAGGAGAAGAAGGAGAAAACTCCCAAAAGTCAACAGAGGAGCCTTCACTCAACCAGGAGCTGCCCCGGCCCATGGAGGTTGACCACCGAGTCCTTGAAGAAACACACAGAAAAGAAGCTGTGGTAGCCTCAGCCGAGGCTGGCCTTATCCCTCCCGTCACTCTTCCTGAGCCAGGGACCCAAGATGCAGGAGGTTCTTCATCACGCATCGACAATTCTTCGACCCTGCAGAAGCTGCTGTGTGACTTGGACGAAGACATTCGGAAGCAAAGGCAATCCGAGTCTACCAATCAGACCAAGTTTCATTACCACCATGGAGGCTTGCTAGTATCCTTCCAGGTTTGTTCCTTGGCTGTCATGTCCTTGTTTCTTTAATCTTGTAAGTCTACTCACTCTCTGCCGAATGCAGGAAATGGAGAAAAACTTGGCTGCTAAGGAGAAGAGGCTACAGGACTTGAGGCCTCACCTGGACAGGCAGGTGACTATGGAGCAGCAGATTGCTGCATTGCAAGCCGAGTCCAGGGAGAAAGATGCACTGATTCAGAAGCTGCAGTCGGCTGCTGGGTCTTCTGGAGGTAATGATTCTTAACTTTCAACAAGTCTCAACATACTAGTTAGACTTTTCTACAGCTTGTATTCTTCCTTTAGATCATGAACGTCTGAAGAGTAAAATCCGAACCTTGGAAGACAGTGTGCCAAAGCTTCCCGACTGCTGGCTGAGAGAGATGAACAACTCAAGAATTGCCAAGCCGAGCTCAAGGTGACTTAGAAACAGATTGAAACTCACTCGGCCAAGGAGGAGCATTTCTACCAAGAGCTCAGCAAGGCTGTCGATGCCGAGACTGCTGCTACCAAGGTTGCCCGAGAGAAGAGTCAAAGCCTGAAGGTAGCCCTGGAGTAAATTTCCAATTTAAGGACCAAGCTCTCTAGGAAGAAGACTCAGCTGAAGGAGAAGGAACAACTGATCGCTGGGCTTGAGCTTGCTTTGAAGAACAAAGGTGACAAGTTGTCAGCCAGTATCGTGGAGAAATCCATGCTACTGCGCGAGCATAAAAGTGAGTCTTCTGCTTTATCCTTTATCGCCTCAACTCTAACTTCCCTGACTCGTTTCTTTTGCTGCCTTTGCAGAAGAACTCAGCAAAGTATGAGACAGCTTGCTAGAGCTTGAGTTGAGTGGTGCTGAGGCGATCCACTTCGCGTTTCCTTCAGTCAAGCTCAAGGATGAAAAGTCTTCTGCTGAGTTGTTGGAGATGATGCCGGCTGCGCTGAAGGATCACTGCCAGTTCATCGCCAAGATGTGCTCCAGCACCGTGCTTGCCAAGGTGAAGTCCCATTACCCGGGACTCGAAGAATCTCGGTTGCTGACTGGGTATGCCTGCGAGCGACCTGAAGCGTTGGCGCTGGTTGAAGAAGTGAAGGCCACTGCTGCCGCAATGGTAGCTGACCTCAACTTAGATCCTTGACCGAGTAGAAACTGTAGGAGGTAGAGTAGCAAGTGAAACCGTAACAAAGATATGTAAACTTTTGTTATGGGTCGATTTTATTAAGTGAAGACTATGCCTTATGTGTAAAGTTTAATATTGCTTTCCTCATGCATTAAGTACACCTGAACTCCACTGACTACTAACTCGGTTATGACTTAGCCTGACTCATTAACCTAGGGTGTTGGCAACAGAAGGCATTGACCCGTCAGTGTTAGAGTGTGAGCGTTAGCCTGATGTGAGTGTTCATAAACTTGTGAAAAATTCAGAGACTTGCTAGCAAAATGAGAGAAACTCAAAACATCGCACATAAAGATAAGTAACACAGCCCCCTGGCTCTGCGATTAGTAAAGTATACTTATCGCAGAGTCAAAAGTCATCATGTAAGAATAAGAGTGATAATTTATTGCTGAAAAAGTCTACAAAGAGAACTTATGTATAAAACCGGCGGAGCTGGTTGATGTTCCAGGAGTTTTGGAGGAGTCCTCCGTCTTCTCTTTTCAGTCGGTAGGCGCCTGGCCGAGTGATAGCATCCACTATAAATGGCCCTTCCCATATGGTAGATAGTTTGTGACGCCCTTCCGTAGTCTGGATCTTCTTCAAGACGAGATCACCAACCATGAATGCGTGGTTCTTGACGTTCCACTGATGGTACCTTCGCATAGCCTGCTGGTACTTTGCCGACTTGATGAACGACCGGTCACACTCCTCCTCGACAAGATCCACCGCTAGCAAACGCTGTTGCTCCGACTTCTCTTCGTCATAGAACTCGACTCGTGGTGAGCCGTACTCCAACTCGGTGGGCAATACTGCCTCTACGCCGTATACCATGAAGAATGGTGTTTGGCCGGTTGCTGTGCTTGGAGTTATCCTGAGTGCCCAAAGGACTGACGGCAACTCATCGATCCACTTGGACGCGTATTTCTTCAGTCGGTCAAAGATCCTGGGTTTAATGCCTTGGAGTATCATGCCATTAGCTCTCTCGACTTGTCCGTTGCTCTCTGGATGAGATCGCGACGCATAACAGGCCTTGATGCCGACGTCTTGGCAAAAAGCTTGGAACTCATTTGCCTTGAAGTTGGAGCCGTTGTCAGTAATAATACGGTTGGGGTACTCCAAACCGGAAGATAACATCTCTGACAAAGGTGACTGCCCTGGTAGCCGTGAGGTCCTTTATCGGTACTGCCTCAATCCACTTTGTGAACTTGTCCACCATGACTAGGATATGAGTATACCCTCCTTTGGCTTTCTGAAATGGCCCCACCATGTCTAGCCCCCAGACTGCAAACGGCCATGAGAGGGGGATGGTTTGAAGTTCTTGTGCCGGTACATGAATCTGCTTGGCAAAAAATTGGCATCCTTCACACGTTCTGATGATGAACTGCGCATCCTGACTGGCGGTGGGCCAAAAGAAACCTTGCCGGTAGGCTTTGGCTACCAAAGTCCTTGAAGCCGCGTGGTTGCCACAGGCCCCCGAGTGGATGTCTTGAAGTAAGGCTTTGCCCTCAGAAATTCGGATGCACCTCATGTGAATTTGAGATGCACTTTTCCGGTACAATATGTCCTAGAGGACGAAGTAGCATTTGCTCTTCCTGATGATCTGCTCCGCTTGCGCAGTGTCCTCAGGGAGTCGGCCATGAATGAGCCACTCGGTAAAAGGCTTCATCCAGTCTTCTCCCTCAACAGGTTCTTCTAGGTCTATATGCATCGCCTCTAGTTCTTCCTGTTGTCCATCTTCCTGTGCTGGGGGCCGGTTTGACTCGGCTTTCTCCTTCGTTATGGAAGGGTGATGTATAATCTGAAGAAAAGCCCCTGGTGGTACAGGGCCTCGACTCGAGCCTTTATTGGCTAACTCGTCGGCTTTGAGATTGAATTCTCGACGTACGAATGTACATTCGAGTCCTTTGAAGTTGGCCTCTAGTTTCCGCACCTCTTGTAGATAGGCTCGCTTGGTTTCGTCGACGCAGTCCCATTCCTTGTTAACTTGCTTGATGACAAGCATGGAGTCGCCTTTCGCTTTAAGCTGGCGAACACCTAGCGACTCGGCGATCCTCAATCCGTGGATGAGTGCTTCGTACTCGGCAGCGTTGTTAGAGGCCTTGAAATGCAGCTGCAGGATGTACGAGAGTTCGTCTCTCTGGGGAGATATGAGAAGCACTCCTGCTCCCGCTCCGGAGAGTTGAAGTGATCCGTCAAGGAATAACGTCCATGACTCGGACGCCTCGGGTTCAACCGGTACTTGAATCTCCGTGTACTCGGCGACAAAGTCGGCGAGTGCCTTGGCTTTGATGGCCGTTTGTGGCTGGAAGGAGAGTTCGTAGGCGCTGAGCTCAATCGCCCACTTGAAGCTCTTGCCTGTCGATTGCTTGTTCTTAAGTACTTCTCTGATCCCATGTTGCATCACCATGACGATAGGGTGGGACTCGAAGTAGTGTATCAACTTGTGCGATGCCATGAGGAGCGCATAGACGATCTTTTGGATATGGAAGTACTTGATTTTTGACGCGGAGAGGACTTCGCTGACAAAGTACACCGGCCTTTGAACTTTCTGCGTATGTCCTTCCTCTTCGCGTTCCACTACTAAGACGGTGCTGACCACGTGAGTGGTGACTCCAACGTATAAGAATAACTTCTCACCGTCCTCTGGCGGAACCAGGGTCGGTGGTGTACTCAAGTATAACTTGAGATCCTCAAATGCTTGTTTCACCTCATCGTTCCAATTAAACTTGCCGTGTTTCTTCAGCAACTTGAAGAAGGGAAGACCCCGCTCGCCGTGTCAGGAGATGAAGCGGCTAAGTGCCGCCATGCACCCGGAGAGCTTCTGGATGTCCTTGAGACACCGAGGATTCTTCGTCTTCAAAATCGCTTCTACTTTCTCTGGGTTAGCTTCGATACCCCGGTGAGTGAGTATGTATCCGAGTAATTTACCCGAAGGTACTCCGAATACACACTTTTCGGGATTAAGCTTCATGTCATAAGCTCGCAGAGCGTCGAAGACGTCCTTCAAGTCGGCAATGAGATCATCGCCTTCCCGAGTCTTTATAACCACATCATCGATGTAGGCCTCAACTTTGCGCCGACGAAGCTGGTCCTTGATACAACCTTGGATGCATCGTTGGTAAGTAGCTGCTGCATTCTTCAGGCCAAATGGCATGGTTAAATAGCAATAAGCCCCGAAGGGAGTAATGAAAGCAGTTTTAATGCAATCATCCACGTTAAGTGGAATCTTGTGATAGCCCGAGTAACAATCATGAAAACTTAATAACTTGCAACCAGCAGTGGAGTCTACAACTTGATCAATACGAGGAAGCCCGAAGGGATCCTTGGGGCAAAACCTATCGAGGTCGGTGTAATCTACGCACATACGCCACTCTCCAGACTTTTTCTTTACAAGTACTGGGTTAGCTAACCACTCTGGGTGGAAAACCTCTTTGATAAAGCCAGCTGCTAACAGCTTGGTTGGATCAACTCTAATGGCCACCTTTTTCTCAGGGGTGAAGCGGCGAAGGCGTTGACGAATCGGCTTGGCTTTGGGGTCGACGTGAAGAGAGTGCTCAAGCAATCTCCTAGGAACACCTGGCATGTCAGATGGTTTCCACGCGAAGATATCACGGTTTTCCATTAGGAAATTGGTGAGCACAAGTTCCTATTTCGGGTCCAAGCTTGCTCCGACGACCGCCGTCTTGGAGGAGTCTTCATCATTGACGCCCACCTTCTTGGTATCGGGCCCAGGCTGCATACACTAGAACAGATATGCTGATTAGTGACGTTTTAAACGCGTCACTGACTGCTTGTAGTGATGAATTTTTGTCATAAATCTCGATTTATGACCTTTTAGGGTCCGTCAGCAGTCGAGCGTGGTCAGTCGTGATTTATGACCTTTTTTAGACACAGATAACAGGATGGTGATGGTTCCTCATTCGTCATAAAATGAGCCGAACCTAGCCACTAGCCACGTCGGATGGTGATCCGACGTGGCTGCTGACATGGCATCGCCTATTTTCATCATTGTCACACCCCAAAATTTCAATTTTGGGATGTGAACCGTTTTTCAAGTTTCAATGCCAATTTTCAAAGGTTTTTGTTAAATTTTGTTTAAATTGAATTTATTTTGTCTTATGAAATGTTTACCTCAAATGATTTCTTTTATTTTAGTTCAAAGATTTATTTTAAATGGTTTGATTATGAAAATGTTTAAATAAGAAAGTTTTGGTTTGCCTCAAAACTTTGACAATGCTTGTCTTGTTTTTCTAGTGTTTTATTTAATATGGTTTGAGTCTTTTTATTATTTTATAAACCAGAAAAATACCCTCTCCTAAATGGCCACAAATCCCCTTAATCTTTGCCTTATACCATTCTCTCTCTCTCTCTCTCTCTCTCTCTCTCTCTCTCTCTCTCAACCTGCAGAACATGCCACAGGCCTAGCAACCCACAATGCTTGTCTGCGGCCCAACTCTCCTCTTCATTTGTCAACATACAGTATGTCAAACAATTCACTACCAAACCTTCACCTTTTCACTTAATCCTTACTGCTCTTTAACTTTGTGTCCGTGCAAAATAAAGCAGCACTCACAGCCATGATCCATGCTCCATCAATTGCCGTCATGAGGAGATGAACAATCACCATTGTGGCCATAACTCGAATCCCACAAAAGCTGTCCGTTCTCCTCCCATTCCTGACCTTTCCTCTTCATCTCTAGGCCTATAAAGGCACACCAGGACGTCCATTGGCCTGGCACAATACCTCCCCTGCCTCTTCCTCTTCATTTCCATCCATTAGCCACGAATTGATCTTGTTCTCTCTGCTGCGTCCAGCCATGGCGACCTCGGTTGGCATCGACATTCCCGGAGATCCAGCCAACGGAATGCCCTCAAATTTTACCAGCGCGTGCATCTTGAAGTCCTCTATAACATATCCAAAGATCACGGCAAGGAGATACCTGAATCGACGGGTATCTTCTTCGCAATTGTCACTTCTCCCTGTTCTGGATTCGCCCCGCGCGCAAGATGGTAAACCTCTCCATGTTCTTGCCTGTAAACTCGTTCATATGATGCGCCAACCATACCAAACTGTGTTCCATCAAACTATCTTTTGTTATGCAGGAGATCCCTTTGAGATATGGCTCCATTCTTGCAGGAATGCGATCTGAATTTCAACTGTCGCAGCACAACGTTGCTGTATTCCAGCAGCTCGATCTCCAATTCTGGTGAATATATGTCCAAACCATCACAAGTGTATCGTGTTCCCAGTAATTATTATCATTCCTGTTCAATACTTTTATTTAATCATGCACCCAATCATCCGGAACGCGGACGCACTCAGGGTGATGTCTGTCTGTCCGCAGACAACAGTGAACCTTTGAGCGTTCCGTTTTGTTTTCCCATTTCAAAGGATGGTTACATCCATGTTGAACCATGCCACTGAATAAATGATCTCGTGTTATTTAGGATGTTCTCTCCCTCTCACCAAATCACCAATGACGGTGACGTCTCTCCTCGATGTCGTGGCCATCATCCGACACCCGCCGCCACCGGCTGTCCCGAATGTTTTCCGCTATTGCATACCTGTTGGTGAGCCTGTTATGAACTCCTTTACACCTCCAAACTAATTTGAGCTCTTGTTGCTGCATATTGTTCTTAGCCATGTATGTTTGTGCTTGTTTGTTGTGTGCGCGAATAGGAATATACGCTCGGGAAACGCACAAAGACGATGAAGACCAAGAAATCAACACTCACTGAGCAGCAATACTCTAAAGAGGCAAGTGTCCTTGACCATTTTGTATCCAAGTTTACAAATGTTTTGTTTGCAAAGTTGCATGCTAGAGTCAAATGAATGCGAACCTATGTGTAGGGTTTACTAGAATTTCCATATATCATTCCTTGTCGCTCTAGTTTTCTTTTACTTGTTCATGGGTAGTATTTGCTTAGCCTTGCTTTGAGTTGTTCGGGTATCATGTTAACTTGACTAAATGAACTACTTTCACATGGGGGTTAAAGGTTAATTCTTTAGCAACATGGATGGAGCTAGGGATTTGGGTGATCATGGTTTGGGAGCTGTGCTGGGGTTACCGGCAGCTCGGGGACTGTGCAGGGGTTACCGGCAGTCCCTTGGTTTTGTTGATCACCTAAATCTAAGGACCGGTTCGTGGAGCGACCACCCATGAAAATCGTACAGCCACGAGTCCAAGAATGGGCGCGGCCTGGCGTATTACACTGTGGAGACCAGTTTTGTGCGTGCCAAACGGCGGTGCGAGGAAGGTGGGTATGCTGGAATCGTCGGGAGAGAGATGTGTGGGGACAGGAGAGTTACTCCTCGGAACCATCTGGCACAAGAGGGAGCCTCTAGGGGTCAAGGGTATACTTCCCCTATCGGTGGAACCTTAGTGGGCACGTACAAGCTGGAGGAAGCTGTGGAAAAGCCTTGTTGTGATCTCCTGGCCGCACACCTAAGGAAGTGTGCATGTGCTTGGCCGGCATGGCATAAAGGAGACTTTAGTCCACCTGGCAACAGGAGACGGAATCACAACTCGTGGGGAAATGTGTACAACCTCTGCAGAGTGAAAACTGTCATGACAGCCGTGCTCACGGTCAAGAGCGGCATGGACCCTCACACGATTAGTTGGGAATGGTGGAAGGGCAATCACAGTGGGGTAACTGTGATTGGGTACATGTGGAGTAACCTGTAGAGACGTACAGGGTGGTTGGAACACTTTATATTGGCAAGGTGGAGTAACCTTGGCCGTTGGAGGTATATATCATCTAGTAAATAGGATATGCTTTTATTAAATGTTTTACTCAATCGCATTTATGCAAATAAACCCTATATGCCTTTCTTGTTATTAGCCAAACATGTCATACTTTCCCCCACTTGCTGAGTACTCTATGTACTCACGCGGACCCAAAACCATCTTTTATTTGTTGCTCAGTGAATGAAGACAATCGAGGAGTACTGGAAGGTGGAGAAGTGATGTTCTAGGCATGCGGTCTTCCGGTCGACTTCCTGTGGAGATGAAGGATGCCAACGCTTTAGATTAATTCCGCTGCAATGTAATCTTTTCTTTTAGACCACTTGGTCATTCTTGTAACAATGTTATCGAATTAATAAAGATATTGTTCTTTTATCACATATATTGTCCTGTGTGCGTGAAAATTGATCCTGGGCACGCATACAGATGCATTCGGTTTTGGTCATTGAAACCGGGTGTGACAATCATAAATCGTGATTTGGTCCACTAACGGCTCAATTTTAGGTGGGCCGTTTTGTTACTGTTTCAGCAGCATGTAGGCCCAACAAATATGGTGGGTCCCACACAAAGTGGGCCGTTTTGTTACTGTTTCAGCTGACATGTAGGGCCAGGATTGATGGTGGGTCTCACCAATAGTGGGCCGTTTGTTACTGTTTAGTAGTGGGCTTGAAAGGGCCGGGCCCACATGTCTGTGCGCATTTCGTCATATTTTGTTTCAAGCCCAGCGTATTATTGGGCCGTTGTGTTTATAGCCCATACACGTAATTTGATTCCGTTCATACAGCAGCTGGGGCGGGTTGCCATTTTGTTGTTGGCCCATTTCTTTGTCCAATTACAATCCGAAAATTCATTTATATTGGAATTGATGTTACACAGATGACAGAACAGAAATGACAGAATATATATACAAGCTTCTAGTTGACGGTTCATAAACATGTACCGTGAGGCATAATCCCAAATAACAACTAACAAAATTACATCCATCGCACGACCAAAGGGTAAGGAGAGCATACTTAAGATTTCAGTATACAGTTTGTCTAGGACTCCAGTCGCCGGTGACAGAGCTTCAGCAGTTCCTTCAAGCGGGCATTGGTAGCTTCAGTTTGCTTCTCCATCCTCCGCCTCCTGGCATGGTAATGGTTGTTCATCCGTTCAATCTCATCGCAATTAGATTCCATTGCTGCAGCTCCTCCTCCAACGTTGCCCACTCTTGGAGTAAACGGTCGAAGCGCTTGATGGACGGTGACTTATCAACATCCTGGCAAATAAAGAGCGTCAACTCAGATTTCAATCATGTACTAAAACTGCCTGAAGTGTACCAAATGTGCAAGATGAGATAAAATAGGAGTATGGGACAAGGACTTATGAAAGGTTCCTGGTTACCCTCAAAAGTGTTAGATCCGGTCACCTCCACAGCCCGTTGCATCTCTTTCTTCTGGAAAGATACGAAAAAAAATGTAAACGGCAAGCTTGCAACGACAAACGAAATGGAGCTTTCGTGATTGGTTATCTGAGGCATCGTTCCTTTAGCATTGTACCACGGAGATGTAGCACTGAGACCCTGTCGATTCGAGCTCCTCACTCTTCTGTTGCATTGTCACACACTTTTCCTGCACATGGTGCATTATGGTAAGATGAGGTGATCTGATAGAGTATGCTTTACATTGAAAGAAGCCATTAACAATATTCATAAGATATAAAATTGATGCAATTTGACGTTGTGATACCTTCTGGAAGGGGCCTGACTGCATCTCTAACAGGTCTCCGGCTGGTAGATCTCCTTTAATTGTTGTTCCTTCCACATGCAAATAGAAGCGAAGTCAAATGAATGTAATCAAATTATGTAGCTGTACTGTGCAATAAGCTTTATTTGGGGTTGCAGTGCATTTTGATGAATACATAAGCATAATCATTAGGTTTAGATCTGTACTCTTTGGGTAATAAGCTTAAAATAATAGTATACTACTCAAGTAAATACAGATTATCATCATGGTTTAAGCATTCGAATGAGAAAGGACGATGCAGTTAATGTAATGGAACTGCCAAGCTGCTTGCAATGAAGTAATTTAACCTACGTTTTTAAGTCCAAAACAACATCAAAGTGGCGACATCAGGCAACCACAGATCGCCGCTCCAGATCCGTAATTTTTTCTGGATCTGGAGCTCAACAAAACGGATCGAAGCTACATACTTATGAACTCAGCATTGCACAGCACTCACTGCATCCCACAAACAGTCACAGATGACCTAAACGAGTATCAAGTGTTTCGCTTGTGCCTACGAAACAAGGAAAACAAGTACCTTCATGCTTCCGCTTCAGTCCCGACTTCACCACTGGTGTCGTCGGAGTCTTGCGAGGAAGACGGGCCATCGGTGGTTCCGCTTCGGGAAAAAGGGGGCCGAGAGAAACGGCGAGGAGAGTCGGGAATGGGCGACCAGGGAGTACGGGGCGGCGAACGAGGGGGGGGGGGGGGGGGGGGGGATTGGGGATCGCAGCAATCGTGCGACGAGAAAAGGAGTTGGGGACTGGGGATGGCTCTGTTTTTTTTCTCTTTTTTTTTTTTGAACTAGGGGATGGATCTGTCCAGGAGAAGGATGGGGATATTTTAAGAGTTGCCGGAGGTACTTTCCCAAAATACCCTTCGCTGAGACATGAAAGCGTTCGGGACGACCGGCACAAAACCGACATTTCCCTGTTTCGCCCATCCGCGAACGAAATTCGAATGCCCAGCGCGCGCTGCCCAGCAGCCAGTTTGAGCGGGAGGCCAAAAGTCTGGCGGGCCCACGGGTCAGTGACCCTGGCTCACGTTAGGGGAACCCTGCTCCAAAATTTGGGCCGGTTCGTCACTAATCGGTTGACTATCTGCCCCAAAATTTGGGCCGGTTCCTCTGACTCTCTTTGTCGATGCTCAACTCCGGCGAGGTCCGGTGGAGGGGGGCAGACGGGGGAGGTTACTTAGGATTATGAGAGCAAGCACTCATTTTATGTGGGGTGCTGGAGAGGATCGGAGGTTGAAGACGACGTTTGAACCATTCGATCTCCCATCCAGCGGCTAATAATAAGACCGACTGAACGAATCGTTTTTTTCGGTCGGCTGACGATTAGTTCTCGGATAAAAAACATGTCGACTACAAATATAAATATATTTTGTTATATGGAAAAGATTACCAGGCAAGCTAGAAGACTAGCATAAACAGATTTAACAGTCAGACTATTATGACAAGAGTATCATCTCAGAAAAAAAAAGAATAAAATGAGTTGAATAAACATATTTAACAGTCCAAACTCTCCTCATCAATCTCACTGCGAGACGGGCAATGCCTGCCGCATCATCAGCATATCATCCGTCGACGACCATTTAACTCTTTCGCTTCCTCCTCAGCATCATCGTGGTCAACATCCCATTCTTCGGGGCGACATCGTGACGACTCAGATTCCCCTGAAGAAACGACCAGATGCATCTCTGGATTGCCACTGCTGCCAGGAGGATGGGGAAGAAGAAGATGACGGGGAAGAAAAAGAACAAGGTGGGCAAGAAGCAGAAGATGCAGAAATGTTCTGGAGATCTCATACGAGATCTCCAGAAATCCGCAGTGCAACCATATACGAGATCTCCAGAAATCCACTTTGAGTCGCCTGGTGGTAGCCAGGATGTGGGTGGAAGAAGTCTGGCCATGGCAGCCTGAGCGGGTCTGCCATGGAGATGGAAGTAGACGTTACGATGGAAATGGAAGAAGCAGAGGAGGCCATTAGGAAGAAGGTCAAGAGATTAGAGAATATTTCGCTTTGCCGGTATTTATAGGCCCGGGCGATAAGAAGAAAGCGATAGAGATTGCTCGAGTTGTGGCGTGATGCATAGGATTCAGTGGTCAAACATGGTAGTAGAAGACTAGAAGTCGCAGCCTTCAAATAAATTCCGTCGATTCGATAATCCACGCTCCTCTGGGATTGTCCCGTGCCTACATTCTCGTTCTGATCCCCGGGATTGTCCCGTGCCAATCGCTCAGTACATTCTCGTTCATGTCGACTCTAAGTTAATGGCTGGTCCCGCATGTCAATAACTCAGTAAATGCTAGAGACTGCCTCTTAAGGAAGAGTTAGCAATCTTTTCTCTCTTCCTTTTCTTCAATAAACAATTTTAAGAGTTAGCTAAGAGAGGCAGCCATTGGGGACGCTCAAGATCGGAGTTGTGCACGTCGATGTTGGAAAAACCCATGAATTGATTTGACTAGGGAGTTGCTAAGTGGTCGGTCAGTATCCGCACAACATCCCGAGAGTATCAACTCCCTGCCGCATTTCTCCTGAATATAGATTGAACCGATCACTACCCACTTATAAAGCGCCTCTTTGGGAAATTCTCTCTGTATTCAACGGGGCATATTCCTTCCTCGCAAAAAGAAAACACACATGTTTTCCCTGATCTATGGAAGATTGATACGCGTAAACTTGTATATGATGTTCCCCTGTTTAACACAGTTAACAACGGATGCTATTGCAACGACGTGTACAAATTATGGCACACATTGTAAAAACTGGTCAAATTGATGGGAGAGAGAGAGAGAGAGAGAGAGAGAGAGAGAGAGAGAGAGATCGCGTTGTGTTTAAGCTTTAAACAATGACAAAAGGGGATTTTCCATCGCCAGCATTCTCATATCAGATTGCCAGCACGGATGCTATCGCAACGACGTGTCGTGTCGTGTTTAAACAACGACAAAAAGGGATTTTCTGTTGCCAGCATTCTCGCATCAAGGGATTGTCCCCGTCTGCATTCTCAATCTCGTCCAAGGGTAGCGCGCGCTGAAACAAAATTGTAGACCTTTGCGCTGAAACAAAGTGAGGATAGAATATGCTCCATAGAAGAATAGTAATTCTTTTGTTGATATAAGGAAACTCGTCATAGTCACTTTATACAAACTCAAGTTAATGGACTTCATTTAACCATGTTCATCGAAACAATGCATGGACAGTAGAAACATTAAATTACATATACTCCAAGTTACAATGACAATATTTTTCAAGTTTCATAAACTCCAAGCTTCATCAACAATACTATTCAAGTTACAATGAGGCCACATATTAATTTACTAAGCACTGATGTGCCGGAGTTTAGCAAACTCGAGGGCATTGAAGTCAGTGGTGGGGAGAAACCAAATTGGTTGGCGCACATTGTGCTAGACAACTGGGAATTCAACGAAATGGGTTGCGCCTGAGTTGATTTCAATTCCAATCGTTGACTCGTTGTTGATGTCAGCCAAATAAACATGATCTCCCCTGATCTTTTCAAATGTTGGCGGAACCTTAAAAAAACATAGTTAGAAGAAATCCGTAGTTCATCACAAACAAATAAATAAACTTTTACCAAATACTATGGTTACCTTGAAGAAGAACGGGTAGTTCAGGCCAAGAAACAACGAGTCCCCGCTTTCAAAGATAAATTCCTTTGTTAACCATACGTCTAGGTCCGGGTCATAAATTTTTGCTTCAACACGATCAGCACAAACGAAATCGCACTGACGATTCAAAGTAACTCTTGACCCAAAGTTACAATCAGTATCCCGGCCATGAACACACACAATAACAAGGCGGCCATTACGCTCAGCAAGGTAGAACGCGGCCCTGGGGTTCATGTTGTTATCACCAACATCAATAGGCCCAACCATCATATTTCCAATGACATCCGGGGTGTCTACGTTCCAGCGAAAGAGGTCGCCATATTGGTCCACCGCGACAATGATGTTACGGTCACTGAGCACAACATCCATATAGGGAAATAGTACGTGCGCCTTTGGGGTCTGAGCAGGGTCCGAACATTGCTTCCCTAAGACGTGAAGGCCAAATGGCCGTCATTTAAAATTCCCACAGCAAAGAACCCTTTTTCTTCGTCCGGAGTGCGGCAAAGTACAACTCGTTCGAGATGATAAAAGGTGTCTTCGATTTTGACTACCATGCTGTTCATTGTCGGCCAACGATCCTCTGTAACAAAAATAACAATTCAACGGTATAACTCAAGAATTTTGTATAAAATATAGTACAGAATTTTACGAAAATAATATTTTTCATCGAAAGTACCTCTGTTGCTTTGAGTGAGTGGCAGAGGACGTCTTTCACTGCTCAAGGGCTGAAACAAATAAATGTGCAACACGTGGTTAGATCTGAACCTGACTGCTTCCATGCCCGAGAGGAGGTCGGCGTTGTTGCGTAGCCCCATCGGAAAACGAACAGGGCCTCGAGCAGAGCTCGGTGTTGTAGATCCGATCTCGACTGCCTCCATGCTCGAAAGGAGATCGGCAGACCTAGATCTGATTGCGTCCAGATCTGATTGCTCGAGGTCGCTGGTTTTGGTTCGTTCTAGTGGTGAGCCCGTGTACCATCGTGTACTTCGACATTGCTAGTCTGGTTTTTGACTGAGTTTTTTACATCGTCTCTGCTCTTTCATATTTCGATCAAGTTTATCTTATGCCTAGTTAATTTTGTAACAATCTAGAAACCTGAGAAAATTAACATGGCTGGATTGTCTGATGCGTTGAAGCCTGAGTGTTTCGCTGGGGGTGGCAACTTTATGAGGTGGCAGACACGAGTCAAATTTTGGGTCATGTCAATGAAGATCTGATGGGTGATTTCCCTAGTTCTTCCCCTCACTGAGGAACAGCACCACGAGTTTGAGTTGGAAAACTCGCATCGGTTGCTTGTTGTCACTCCTTTTGGATTAGCTCTAGGTCATCTACATGAAACATGCCATGGCTCGTGAATTACGGTAGGCCCTTGCAAACAACTATGCTAAGTCAGATGCTAGGCATGAACTTTATGTTAATGACTTAATGTAGATGAGTTTCGGTCAAAAAAGCTTTATGTTAATGACCATGACAACGAATACAAAATGGTTGATGACCGATCTGTCATGGAAGAGGCTCATGAGATCCAGCTTCTGGTGGGGGAACTTGCGCACATTGATTGTGTCTTGCCTCATCGGTTCGTGATCGGTGGCATCATTGCCAAGTTGCCTCCGTCTTGGAGGAGCTTTTCCACGAGCCTGAAACACAAGAATGAGGCCATGACTATTGAAAGTATCTTATTGCCTCTCTTGATGTTGAGGAATAGGCAAGATCCAAGGATGTGCCTCATGTTATCCCACAGGAGGAAGGGGGCCCCTCTATTGCCAACATGGTGGAAGGCAAATCTGGTGGAAACAAGAACAAGAACTGGAAGGGAAAAGCCAAACAGAACACTAACTTTAAGACGAAGAAGAACAAAGAGGAGCTTACTTGCTTTGTGTGCGGTGAGCTTGGTCACATAGCCACGAAGTGCCGCAAAAGAAAGGCCAAGAAGGACGGTCAGAAGACTACAAATGTGGTTATTGGCGAGGCTGGAGGATCTGGGTATGAACCTGAAATTCTTCTAGCATGTCAGTCCACCAATTGGTGGTTAGATGCAGGAGCTAATGTACTTGTTTTTTCTGACTTTAATTTTTTCTCTTCTTATCAGGCTGCTAATGGTTGCTCCGTCTTGATGGGCAATGGATCATGGGCTGCTGTACTAGGAGTTGAAAGAGTCGATCTGAAGATGACCACCGTAAAGACTCTAACACTCAAGAATGTGCAGCACGATATCCTGGAATAAATAGGAACTTGATTAGTGGTTCTTTTTTATGCCGTGATGGCTTTAAGTTAGTGTTTGAGTCAAACATGTTTATTGTATATCGGAAAAGGTAATGACAGCGGAGGTCTTTTCTGCCTTTTAGTTAGTGATGATTGTAATAAGTTTGTGAACTCAATCTCTTGTTTAAATTCTGAAAGCAATGAAGGAGAGGCCACAATTTGGCACTCTTGGCTTTGTCATATGAATTTTGATCACATCATTCGTTTGTCTAAGCTTGATCTGATTCTGAAAATTCCAATTATTAGGAGATCTAAGTGCCATGCTTGCGTGCAAGCCAAGCAGCCATGCAAACCATTTAAAAGCGTGGAAGAGAAAAGCTTGGCACCTTTAGAATTCATTCACTCTGATTTGTGTGAGATGAATGGAATTTTGACAAAAGGAGGGAAAAGATACTTCATATCTTTTATATATGAAGCTACTAGATGGTGTCAGCTGTATTTAATTAATGGAAAAATATGAGACATTAGATTGTTTTAAGATTTATAAGGCAGAGGTAGAAAACCTACTAGAAAGGAAGATTAAACGTGTTAGGTCGGATAGAGGAGGCGAGTATCTTTCTAATGACTTGGGTGAATTTTGTGCAGTACATGGAATCATCCATGAGACAACAGTTCCCTACACACCTCAATCTAATGGAGTGGCTGAACAGAAAAATTGAACACTTACGAACTTTGTTAACGCCATGTTGGACTGTTTTGGTTTATCAAGCCATGGTAGGGGGAAGTTATTCTGACCATATATGTTTTGTTCTGAACCGAGTTCCATCATCCAAGGGTGAAACAACCCCTTATGAAGGATGGAAAGGAAGAAAATCTGCTCTAGGATTCCTATGTGCATGGGGCTGTCTAGCCAAAGTGAATGTGCCTGCATGTAAGAAACAAAAATTGGGACAAAAAACCGTGGACTGCATCTTTCTAGGGTATGCACAACATAGTCCAGCCTATAAATTCTTAGTAATTAAATCTGAGATTCCTGATATACATGTTAACACTTTGACTGAATCTCGTGATGCTACCTTTTTCGAAAATATTTTTCCAATGAAGGATAGAGTTGCAACTAGCAGTCAAGCACCTGCTGTTCTTACTCCTGAACCATTGACTAATACTGAACCATATTGAGGATGACAATGAAAATGCTCCACGAAGGAGTAAAAGACAAAGGGTCAAAAAATCCTTTGGTGATGATTTTATTGTGTATCTGGTGGATGTACCCAAAACTCTTTCGGAAGCATATGCATCATTGGATGCCGAATACTGGAAGGAGGCTATCCATAATGAAATAGAGTCCATTTTAACTAGTGGAACTTGGGAAATATGTGACTGCCTTGTTGGATGCAAGCCTGTTGGTTGCAAGTGGATATTTTAAAAGAAACTAAAACCTGATAGTACGATTGACAAATAAAAAGCTAGACTTGTGGTGAAGGGGTTTACCCAAAAGGAAGGCGAGGATTTTCGATACTTGTTCTCCTATTCCTAGACTAAACACAATTAGAGTGCTTGTTGCACTTGCTGCTTCCCATGGTCTGCTCATCCACCAAATGGATGTGAAGACGGCTTTTCTAAATGGAGAGCTTGATGAGGAAATATATATGCAGCATCCTGACGGTTTTGTGACACCTGGTCAAAGAGAATAAGGTATGTAGATTGCGAAAATCCTTGTATGGGCTCAAACAAGCACCCAAGCAGTGGCACAAAAAGTTCGATAGAACTGTGACCACAACAGGCTTTGCGGTGAATGAAGTTGATACTTGTCATTGCCAGAAACTTGAATTTCCCTGTGTGCCAAAAACCGTCAGGAAAATTGAGAAAACCGTCAGAAATAATATTCCTGATGGTGAAACCTCAGCAAATAACCACCAGGAATATGACGACTGGAAAATAGAATTTCTCTGTAGGTTGGCACACAGGAAAATAGAATTTCCATGTAGGACAAATTTTCCTGATGATAAACGCTCAGGGAAAACATGCTCAAGAAAAAAATAAAAAAACACATCTGGCCATTAATGCAGTGCATCCAATTGTCTTTCGATATAAATATCATTCAAATATCATTCAAGTATCACATCTACATACAAATATCATTCAAATCTTCCAGCTGATACAGAAAGGGAATAGCCCTTAGCAAACAACATCATCTGTTCCTCTCACACGAGTGCACTACATCTTTTTGTATAAGTAATAGTCACACATCAACTCATCTAGAAACACACAAGTGGACTATTGTTTACATACCCCATGAACACAGGGATATGGATCCCTTGCTCATGACTCTGCTAACTTCTGCAAGTGGCAAAAAAGATAGAATTAGTTAAAGATTTCCATAAACAACCTCATATATAGAAGTGCTAGCGACATGTACATTGATCAGACAAGTGAAAACAATGTAAACAGAGAGATTTGAAGCCATCAAGTTACTTACGTAACACTACACCGGAAAATGGAAAATCCCTGTGGGCGGAAATTAGTATTATGTTGGATCAATTTTTGCCATCCTCTACCCTCCAAGACATCTCGTAACTTGCTTGTGTTTCTCTGCAACATAAGGAAATTTAGAGAAAGGTTCAGTTTAACAAACAAGTAATGTCAGCACTTCATGTTTGATTTTATTGACCAAGTAATGTCAGCACTAGCAGGCAGACAAGCCAATAACAGACATGAATGTATTTACATATCTGAACATACATCTTCCACTCTTGCCCCATCTCTATGAATTCCCCATTGCTCCTGTTCCCACAGAATAGCAAATAAGATAGCAGGTCAGTAGATTCAATTGTTCCCATCTCTATGCAATTTCACAAAGCCATAAGCAGCTAGCAATATTGTTTTCATGCCACAATGTAACACTAGCACTCTGGCAGGCAGTACCACGCACAATCAGAAATCAGAATGATGTAACTTAAGTTTGCAAGAAATGACTTCTGTGGATTATAAACTCGGTAGTTCAATCTTCTGTCGAATGGCAAGATACAAAACAATTCTGCTACAGGAGGATGGAAGAAATACCTTATCTTCTCTGCTGGTGTAGTTGAGCGCAGGATCCAGGCACTGCATCTGCGCACGCGGCTGCCGCAACATCAGTGACGCCGACCGCTGTGACCAGGCCGTCATGAGCAGCTGCCTCAGACCAGGCCCTTTTTGGACAAATTCGGTCGCCAATCGACGGATCCGACGTTTTCCTTGTTGGATCTGACGAGCGCCATGCCAAATCCGGCCACCATCGTTGCCTCCATCTTGCCTTCCGCCATGAGCTTGACAGGGAAGCCACCGTCCACACGGCAGCGTTGCTAGAGTCCTGCCAACGTCGTCGCTAACCAAGCTGCTGCCGGCGGCGCGCGGCAGCGGGAGGGGAGAAACTGGGGGGAGGCGGTGGCTAGGGTTGGTCGCTAAGACTGACTCCAACAAGTACTCTATTTGACACATTATGCTCAAAATGGATTGTGAACCCTGGAAAACTGTCTTCCAACAGTCTACCCAAAACACGACCCAGTTTTAGTCGACGAGCGCTTGGCACCCCACAAATGAAGCATGTCCTGGTCGCCACCCATCGCGCTCGCACCCCCACCCCTTCCCTCCCGCTGCCTCCTCTCCTCCCATGGCGCCACCGCTGCGGCCTCCTCCCTCCAATGAGCCACAGCGCTGCATCAGATCCGCCGCCGCAGCGCATCAGATCCCATTCGACTGACTCCACGACGCGGCCCCCTCCACCTCCTCCTCCGCAAGTGCGACAGCGGCAGCTGCCGAGCGAGCGACGAAGAGGACGAGCGGCTCCTCGCCAGGCGGGGTGCGGTCCTGGGCGGCGCCTCCCCGCTCGACTTCATCTCGCGTCTGCACGTCGACGTGTGGACGAGCCAGCACGATGACAAGTTTCTGGACCTGCTGAGGATGCGGTGTCGGTGACCTGACCACGGACGACTGGTTGTCCATCCGCGCCGAGCTAAACGCCGCCACGTGGTCCGCGTTCCCCATCGAGGAGCTCCAGTGGCGGCTGGGTGAGTTCTGGCTCCGGGTGCGGCGGCAGGTGGCGGCTCGGCAGCGCCTCCTTCCCTGGCCGCCGCCCAGCAGCGCTTCGCCCTCCTCTCCTCCTCCCGCTCTGCCTCGCTCTCCTCCTCCCGCCGCGGCTCCTCCATCGTCGCCTCGCCCTCCTCTCCTCCCACTCTGGAGAAGCACATGTCCGTGGCGGGCGGCGGCGACGACTCCGACGACCTCCTGCGGGCGAGCGAGGGAGGTGGCGTAGGTGACGTAGTTGTGGATGAGGCCCTGGGTGGTGATGCGGATCTTGTTCTCACTGATGGTGGCGGCCTCGGGCGCGGCTTCTCCGGCGAGGGTCCCCGCGACGCAATGGTGTTGGCGGCGGCGGTGCAAAAGGATAGGGTGTTCAGTTGGAGATAGAAGTTTTTTGGGCTTCTATGTTAAAGTTTTTAACACCTTATTTAGGTATAGGTATGCTTGGACTGTTGGAGTCAGTCTAAGGGAGAACGAGGGTTGGTTGGAGACTTGTGGAGTAACGAGGCGGGCCATCAGGAATATTACAAGGATGACAGGGATAAATGAATTTTCCTGTGCGTACCGAATGGCCTTCAGGCCAATTCGCATTTCCGGTAGTGTGTGTGTACTATCGGTTTGGTGGGGGAGAAGGAGTAATCTTGTGTTTGTATGTCGATGACATACTGATATTTGGGACTAGTATCAATGAAATAAACAAGGTGAAAGCCTTTTTGTCTCAAAAATTTGACATGACGGATTTGGGAGAAGCGGATGTTATCCTAAATATAAACTGATTAAAGGCGAGAGTGAGATTACTCTAAAACAATCTCACTATGTGGAGAACATTCTGAGTCGGTTTGGATACTCGGATTGTAAACCATCTCTAATGCCTTATGACCCAATCCTTAAGCTTCGCAAGAACAGAGGGCAAGGGATTGATCAGTTAAGATATTCTCAAATCATTGGTTCTCTCATGTATCTTGCTGGTGGAATCAAGCCAGACCTTTCATTTGCCACAAGCAAATTGAGTAGATATACTTCAAATCCTGGAAATGATCATTGTTGTGCACTACTAGAACGTGTAATGAAATACTTGAGAGGTACCTCAACATATGGGCTTCACTATACTGGTTACCCTATTGTACCAGAAGGGTATAGTGATGCAAATTAGATCTCAGATGCCGACGAGATAAAAGCTACAAGTGGATATATATTCACTATCGACGGTGTTGCAGTTTCTTGGAGGTCTCGTAAGTAGACTATTCTAACAAAGTCTACTATGGAGGCTGAACTTGTAGCACTTGAAACAGCCACTAGTGAGGCAGAGTGGCTGCGTGAGTTGCTTATGGACTTGCCGATGGTCGTTAAACCGGTACCGGCCATTCTTTTGCACTGTGATAATCAAACCATGATCACAGTTGTTGGCAGTGCAAAGGAACTCTTAAAGTCCTCAAGACACGTAAAACGACAAATCAAATATGTGAGACATTTGAGAAACACTGGAGTTATCACCATGGAGTATATTAATACTACGAGAAATTGGCGGACCATTTTACTAAAGGGCTAGCACGTGCTGTAATTGATGAAGCCTTAAGGGAAATGGGACTGAAACCCCAATTTAATTGGAAAGGCCATGGTGGTGTTGAGAGATGGCTGGGTGAAAACATTAGTACCACCTTGCTCATCTAGGTGAATTTGTCCCAAGATATAAGGTGGAGTGTTGGTTGCTTTCCAACATGAGTAAAGCATGGTAAAACATAGGCTGTTTCACAACACACACACACACACACACACACACACACACACACACACACACACATCGCTTGTTCCGCGTGACTTGTGATGTTGCGCATTCACGTCGTGTTGAGTTCTACCACAACAGTTTTATTTTTGCTACTCAATCAAAGGGATATTCA
Organism: Eragrostis curvula; assembly: GCA_007726485.1. Classification (NCBI taxonomy): domain Eukaryota; kingdom Viridiplantae; phylum Streptophyta; class Magnoliopsida; order Poales; family Poaceae; genus Eragrostis; species Eragrostis curvula. The sequence continues at coordinate 26,800,048 of CM017440.1, read as the reverse complement.
CGAGCACCTTGAAGGTCACGTTAATTAGGAATAATGGGATCGGTGTGTTTAATGCACACACGATTAACATGAGTAATTCCTATTAACGTTGAGCGGTTCCTGATATCATGACAGTTTAATGCGATTTTTATTGCCTGCCCTCCTCTTGTGTATAAAAGGAGACGTCCTGGAGACGAGAGGACACACAACAAGCAATCGCCATTCTCTCATATTCTGCGCCGCCGCCTTCGAGCCTTGCCTTCCCTCATACGTCGTGCAGCGGATTGGGGAGAGCGGTGTCTCCGAACCAATGCCGGTGATCTGAAGACCTGCACGGGTGCCAGCGATTAGGTTTCTGGGAAGTGCATTGTCACGACCAGGGTTCACAAAACCGCGGTAAACCAGACCGGTTACCGCGAAAACCGGAAAAACCGGTCCGGTCCGGTTTACCCGGTTCTCCGGTTTCCGAATTCAAAATTCAAAAAAATTGAAAATTTGAAAAAATTTAAAACAAAAATATGTAAAAAAAACTAGATGAAATTTGCAGCGCAATGGTGGAAACCAAACACGAAGATTCGATCGTTTGATGGGTCGAAAAAATCACGCAACTTTTCTGTGTACAAAAATTCAAACTAGCAACTTTCTTCGATTTTTTTGACAAACCAAACGATCGAATATACATGTTCCGTTTTCACCATTGGATTGCAAAAATGATCTAGTTTTTTAATATATTTTTGGTTTCAATTTTTTCAAATTTTCAACTTTTTGCATTTTTTTAATTTTCCTCTTTAAACCGGTTTAGCGAAATTCTTGTCCGGTTTATCGGCAATTTCGTCCGGTTTACCGGTAAACCGGACCGGTTTACCGAAAATCTCGACATTTTTTGTTCAAATTTCGTCAAACGGATTTCGGACCGGTTTTTCCGGTTTTCCGGTAAACCGGACCTACCGGTGCCATCCGGTTTTACCGAGTAAAACGAAATTGAGAACCTTGGTCACGACCGCTCGCTGCCCTTCCCTCCTCAAACGACTACTTCATCTCTGGTGTCTACTTCGTCTTCTACGACTACGCTGCTCTTCTTCCTAGCGGGATTCGTATTGTATGTCTTCTACGGTTCCCCGTCCAACAATGGGTCCTTTTGAAATGTGTTGTCAGTTCGTTTCTATCGATCTGTTATTTAGCATGTTGCTAGTCTGGTTTTTGACAGAGTTTTGTAGATCGTCTCTGCTCTTTTGTATTTCAATTAAGTTTATCTTGTGCCTAGTTAATTTTGTAACATGTCCCCACCCGCTACTGCACATCACGCCCTGCCGGCGTTCCTTCTCGTCCACGCTGCACCCGCGCATCCCTCCCTCTACCACGCACCATGCCTCCGACCCGCCGCCGCGCCTCCCCTGCTCCCTGCAGAAGCACAACACACTAGCGACCCCCTGCCCATCCCAGCTCCTCGTCACCGCTTCCCTCCATATCCCTTGCTTGTCGCGGTGTCCACACGGCCTCACTGCCTCTTTGCTGATCCCCATGCCTCATCTGATGTCACCCCCAAACTCTACCGTTGTTGCTGCTAAGGTGAGTCGGTGACCCTCAGTATTTCTCTAATTTGACCGAGTGGCAAATTAAAGAGCTGTCCATCGGTAAAACTTTTACCGACGCCAGTTTTACAGACCTATAGTATAAATCGGCAAAGACATTTACCGACCTTTGGTAGGTCGTTCAAGGGCCCCTTAAGCGACAGATAGTGAAATACTCAGGAAGAAATATCGCAATGGGTGCCTTTCTCAAAAGAAAGAAATGTAGTGGCTTCACAATTTGGAGGGCTTTGCAGAAAATTAAGCATCATTTTTTCAAAGGAGCTATCTTCATGGTGAATACGGTAGAAACACCCTTTTCTGGGTATGGCTAAAAAGTTTACCATTGAGGATAGCTTTTCCCAGAATTTTTGGAATCTGAAGATACAAAAAAATTTGTGGTGAGGGATTGCTGGTATGGTGAACCATGGAACATTGACCTCAGAAGGAATATAGGACATGCCTTAGTACCAGAATGGAATGAACTCATGGGATTGCTTGAGAACTTTTCACTTAATGAGGAAAGTGATCAAGTGAAATGTGCATTTGAAATGTAAGGGTTTACACAACTAAATCATTGTACAGGCATTTAACATTTTAGAGGGTCAAATCTAGTAGAATGGAGATGTGGAAAGGCAGAATACCAATGAAATAGAAAGTGTTTTTGTGGTGGCTTATCATAATATATTACAAACTGGACTTTAGTTGAAAACATTGAAATCGAAGGGTAACAAAAATTGCATTCTTTGCAATGCTCCTAAAACCTATGATCATGTGTTGTTTAACTGCTTCTTATCTACATATGTTTGTTCATGCTTTAGAGAAGCCGTTGGGTGAATGACTTTAGCTTAAAATTATTTTTTGAATCTTGGCTACCAACGGGGGTGAATGACTTTTATTTGTGGAGTTATTGCTTTTCTGTAACTGTTTGGGTGATCTGGATTCTGGAAGATTAAAAACAACATGGCAATTGAGAAATGGTTTTCCAGATCAGCTGACGAAATTCTGTATAAAACATTCCATGCTTTGCAGAGATGGAGGCCATTGCTGAAGGTGCAGAAAAAGGTGAGGCTGGGAAAGGAAGATTAACTAAACTAAAGCAATGGTTCTGAGCGCATAAACAAGCAAGAGGCGAAGTAAAAGAACAAAAAGATTTGATGTAGTAGTTTCTTTTTTGTACTCGCCTAGTCTAGGAGCCTCCATAGGTGGTACTTTTGGATGTATTTTCTGCTTTCGACTGTAACACCGGTGACCCTGGGAAGATGTTCCAAAACCTCTTGTATGCTTTCAATAAAAGCAGGAATTTTTCCTCTTTTCATTTTTTTTATAAAAGCAGCATCAAGATCCTTCCGAACTTTCTCTCGGCAGGGTAGAGCTTATGCCCAGCCAAGGCGATGGGCTCGTCGGGCTGCTGGCGACGCTGTGCTGTCCACGGCTGCGGAGGCTCTCCTTGTCTCCCTGATGTACCTGACTTGGCTCACGGACCTGCGCCTGGAGGCAATGGAGTTTCTTGAACTGTTTTACTTTTTTTTAAAAAGGCAGCTTCATGTGGACGACCGCGTGCTACGGGCCGCTATGACGTACTGCCTCGACTGGTCTGGCCTCTATTCTGGCACGGAGGCCACCATCCGTGCATGCGGCAGACTATTCATACACCTAGCTAGTAGTAGCATGCCCGTATGTACATGTACACGTAGCACTAGCATGTTTCGCAGCTAGACGTGTCGTGTCGACATCATCCCCATTTTCAATGAATCATGTTGGGGAGGTTCTGTGCGAGCAAGAGGAGATTCTTATTTCGCTGCTAAACTTGTCGACATCATCCCCAGTGTCAACGAATCAAGTTGGGGAGGTTCTGTACACGGTGATACCTGAGATAAGCCATTTCTTTAAGTTTTTTTTGTCTATCAACTACCACACGTACCATCATCTCCCATGGTTGGGAAAACATTTTTCATCTCACCGTGAGAGATTTTGGGTCAACATTAATTTTTTTCTCACATGGTTATTTCAACCGTGTGTGAGAGAGGAAACTTTCTCTCACGGTTTCTAAATTACCATGCCTGGGAGAGTCAAACCCTGTAGTAAGGTGACTTACCGTTGTAACCAGTTTTATGATCATGCCTTATATTCATTTATTTGACATGTAATAGCATCAGAAATACACCCTCCATCCTTCAAATGATGACGTTAGGACAGGCTTTTAGTGCAAAATTGAACTGAAAACGTTGTCCTAACGTCATCATTTTAAGGATGGAGAGAGTATATAGGTAAGACCATAACAATTTCTCTACAAAATGATACAGAAAATAGACACTACAAAATGAAAGGTAATTAGCTATATTTATGTTAACATAACCACTTTCTGGATTCACATATGAGCAGTGTTACCTCCTCATCTTCAGTGCTCTTTCCACTTTCTAAGCCTTTCCACATTTTATTTGTTGTTCCATTCTTATGAACCCTTTAGTGGTAGTGATTTCATTCAAATTGATCCATTATTTAATTCATAGAATTTTCAATTAAATATTGTACAATAATTATGTGCTGCCATAAAATTTTCAAAAACATTTCAACATTTATTTTTGAGGTGTTTTAACAATCTATGTTGACTGTTTCAACAAAATATTAAAATTGCTAGAACGATAAAACAATTAAAACTATGGTTATATTACATATTATTTTCTTTTGCTAATTATTGGCAACACAACAATTGTGAAAATTGAACCCTCATTGTTCTTCGACATTATGCGATGCTTAATTGAACAGATTGTGACACATGTTTAATAGTTAACATAACTTTTTGAAATAGTGTATTTGAATTGTTAAATAATAAAAAACATGCATGTTCAAGTTTCATACCTTGTTTCGTTGTAACTAAAATAAAACCATAGTGAAGATTGCTTTTAAAAATGTACTCTTATTGAGTGAAAAGTGAAAATGTATATAAAAATGAATCTTATCTCATTTGTGTAATCTGTTTCATTTTATAGATATATTGTTTGGTGATAATTTTATAGATTATACTACTTGCCCATTCCACATGGCTGAGGATATATTCCCATCTGTAGTAGATTGATCCAAGATCGGAGGTTTGAAACAAAACCTCAATGCTGGAAAAATTAGGCAACGTAGAATGTTGTACGCATATGAACGCAAGCACAAAGTTCGGCACACAATGTTCGTACTGTACGTACCTGTAATTAAGTTGCAAGTTTTAGGTCCATAGAACATTGACTTCTTGCATTGACGACAAGCTACACGGGCGTGTATCATCTCTCAAGAAACTAAATTAATTAAGCCATATGATCCACCAGAGAGTACGATGGAGGGTTAGTTCCGTCTCTACATCTCGCCGTTCGTAAGTACGTGCAACGGCAGGCCTCTCTTATAAATACTGGTATGCGGCTGCTATGAGTGAAGGCGCACACACGGAGCATCCCCGCAGTTATAGCCATGACATCGTCCAATTCCATGGCTTTCCCTGCGCTTCTGTTTCTCACTAGGGTTCTCATGCTCATTGCTTCTGCCCAAGGCCAGGAACCGACGCCTGCTCCTACACCTTCACCAACTCCAACACCAATGTCAGCTCCTACATCTGCACCTTCTCCAGCATCTACACCTGCTCCGACTCCAGCTCCTACTCTGCCTCCGAGCGTTGCACCGTTCCAAGCTCCTACACCGGCTCCGACGCCATGGCAAGCTTTGTGCCCAGCAGGCTTCAACAACCTTAGTGACCTTCAACAAGCTTCTATTCAGTTTCTTGGTCTGATTTACTTCTCCAGTGGCCTGAACCGCGGCACGATAGTGGGCAAGCTGCTGGAGGAGGCCCCCGAATCCCGCCCAGCCATGTAGATCTGGCGAGCGGGGTCGACGTCATCGTCTTCGGAATCACCTCCAATTTCAGGGCAGTCTTCGCTGTCCCACGATTCATCGTCACTGTCCGGGCTCCCGATCCTGAAGTCCGGAAAGTAACGTCCTTCTAGTATTGCTTGGACGACTTGCGCTTCTAGGGCAGAGCCTGAGATCGGATCCGAAGAGGATTCTGCCTCCGGTAGGGTTCCCGAAGGAGAGCCCCATACCCCTGTCGCAGCCTCCCAGAACGCACCCGCCGAGTTCGTGAACCCGAACGGCATATGCGCCCCCGAAGACATCGTCTCCCGCTCTTCCTGGACGACTCCGTCATGGAGGTTGATCGAGGCCACCAGTTTCGCCAGAAGCGCCTCCTGCGCGTCTGGCGGGTTGACTTGTTGAAGATCTCCGTTCCCATCGGCGACGAAAGCCAAAGATCCGAAGCGGAACTTGGCGCCGACAGGAAACTTCATGTTGTTCGCAGATCCCATCTGATGCTCTTGACGGAATCTCGACGCTGCCCCCCTACCTGGCGCCACTCTGTCGTCACCCGATTGATCGGGGTATTCGGCAGATATTTGGATCGGTGGGAGCAACGTGGGTAGCGAGATCGATCTAAGAACACGCAGAGGGTTTTATACTGGTTCAGGCCTCCCGAAGGTTAATAACCCTACGTCCAGTGTGATCTTGTATAATGTGGCAGCCTTTGCGCTAGGGTTTCGCAAGGTGCCAGATAGATTTCCCCAAAGGGATTACATGAATATTTATAGGCTAGTTACCGCCTATCAGAGTCCTTCCTAATTACAATACTCCTTATCCGTATCTAACAGGGAGATCGTATCCTTCCCGTAAACTATACCGTGTAAGGCAAGTCTTCGGAAAAAGTCTTAAAATAGTATTCAGAATATCCGGGACCTAGGGCTACGACAAATGCCATCTTTGGATTTAACACATTAGTGACACTATTAAATTTCAGTAACTCATTGCACTACCTTTCGTTATGTTCTCCTACTTTTTTCATATCTTTTATCGGTATTTACCCTGTAAACACATGGCTACGTGACCCCCCGCTGGGTGAATGACGCGTGTCGTGTGGTCACAGTAATCTTACAGGCTTTGGCAGGTGTGTTAAGAGACTAATGCTAGTAGGATTCGCTCGGAGTAGGGGGACGTAGGTCCTATGTTGTTTCTCGCGTCGGGAGGGCATCGTTGCAGGAGTAGCAGAGGATGGAGTGGGTCGGTGGTTCGGTGGGATCCAGTACCCCACTACGCGGAGGCGGGAAATTTTTTAGCGCCTTGACCGCTCAGGCGTCCCGTGTGACGGTGTGAGAGCTTTGTGCCTGAGTCAACTGTTAGATACTCGGCCGCGGAAGCGATTTGCCTAAGAACACATACGTCATATCACAAGATCACAGAAAAGAGAACGACACGAGACATAATGTTTTTTAACGAGGTTCAGCGATGTGTCTACATCCTCGGGGTATGACTACAGGCGCTCCTCCCTATTAATATCGTAGCAATACCAGCATCTAGGAGTACATAGCTTGGCTGCCCCAAAGACACGCCGCCCTAGCCGCCGCTACCCCTTGCCTACTACATCTGTTGTCGTTGCGGTTGCACAGGTGCTGCCCTCATATTTATGGGCCTGGGTATACAGACTCAACTGAACCTCGAACCAAATTCCAATTCAAATTCGAAATGCAAATTTCAAATAATAGCCAAACACATGCTTGTGAAGCAACTCAAATTTTTGCATAACAACTTGGACAGACAAAAATACCAGTGGATAGCCCTGCTCAAGAGATAATTTTGGAGAATTTTTTGTGATTTTACAAATTCATTTGGTAGGTCAATAAAATCCCCAAATCTGAAAAAGTGCTCAACTTTAAATTGTTGCCATTTGAAATCCCTTTGGATTCCAGATGTGCATGTTGGCCAGTGGAAACAACTTTTCAAGATCTTTCCAATGGTACCAAAACCACAAATTTTGGAGTTCTTTTGCTAATCCAATTTGTGTGCACAAATTCGGTCAATTTCTGAGTTTGAATAAATTCAGGAAAAAGAAAGATGCGCCCGGGCCCGCTCGTCAGTGACGCTCGTCTCACTGAGGACGTTGGAGCTTTTGCTCCACGTCGCTGACGACGAGCGGCGTCCCTCCGCGGTGCTCTGGCCCGCTCTCGGCCGCGGACGGCGTCAAAACAGGCGCCGCTCCACTCCGGTTCTCTCTCCCTCGCTCATTTCCTTCACTCCCGAGCACGCAAACCCTAGCCACCGTCTCCATCGCCGAGCCGAGCTCCACCCCGCCGCTGCTCCATCGCCGCGAGGTTCTTCCGAGCCGAGCTTCCTTGCATAGGAGTACGCTGCGACACGGTTGAGCTCACCATGGAGCCCGTACCCCTCTTCCCGACGTGAAGAGGGAGAATCGACCCTTTCTTCTCCGAGCCCGGCAAGCACCACCCCGCCTTCTCGCCGTCGATTCGCGCGCTCCGGTGAGTCTCGACGTCGACTCGTTATGCCCCAGTGTTCGTAATGCTCTTGCGCAGCGTTGGGCCTCATTTTTGGTTCTTCTCCGCAGCCACCCTCGCTGGCATCCCGTTTTTCCCCGTCGCCGGAGCTCACCGCCGCGAGGAGCTCTTCGCTCCGACCACTCTCCCGGCCACCTCGTCGTCAATCTGCTGGTCCCGGTGGTGCACACCATCGCCGAGAAGCTGTAGCGCCCACACGTGCAGCTCCCCGTCAACCACAGCGAGCCCGCGACCTCGCCGGACTTCCGCCACCCGCCGCCTCTCGCCGCCGAGCACCCTCCGGCCGTTGCCACCCTCTCCAACTCGTCGAGGTGAGAACCACATCTCGTGCCGTCCCCTCTCGTGCCCTCCGTTGGCCAGTGCGCTCACCGGAGCTTACTCCGGCGAGCAGCGCCGCCGTCTTCCGGCATCGTCTCCGGCCAGTGCACGGAAGACCACACGGCGTGGATCTCGTGTGGCTACACGGATCCCGTGTAGCCAGCCTTGTAGCCCCGCGTGCGTCCTCGCACGTGAGTGGCTGGATCTGTTGTGGCAGAGCCCAGATCCGGTGCAGCCCAGACTCTGTGGCCCCTTGTGTTGCCCAGATCTGATTGGTCCGCACCATTTTCTAATCATTTTCGAAATTTGTAAAATCTCCAGAAATCCACAGAAACTTGTAAAATCGATAGAAAAATGAATACATCTCAGAAAAATGCAAATCAAAGTTTGTCAGCCTTTTTGTACTCTGCTCTGTGCAGGAAAAATGTCAAATGACACAAAATACATTCTCTGTTTTCCGTAAAAATAATTTTGTATAGATCTTGTTTAATCCATATTAAATTATCTGTTGCTCCATAAATCCTGAAATCTTGCATGCTTGTAAAGAAACTGTTAACACACTTACAGAATATTTTTCTACTGTCATATCCTGTTTAATTATTTACTTATGATTTAAATCGTTCTGTGCCTTATTTAAATTATTGTAAATAATTCATGTTACAATAAATCGTCAAGCTTCACCATAAATCACTTCCAGGGGTGGCTTTCACTAGAAAAATGCCACTGGACATAAATTAATTTTCAAAATTGAATTATTTATTTAATCGTCTTAAGCTGATTAAATGGTTAACTTAATTGAAGGTCAATGAAGGAAATACTCCAGACGAAAATAACTAACAAAGCAATCGTTTGCACTTACAGTGTAAATGACTGTCCTATCAAGTAATTAAATCATTAATTGCATCATACTCTTCCATCTAACCTTACATTATTCCTTGTCATAACGTGTAGTGACAGAGACGACTCCGGAGGCGCTCGACTTCCAGCTGCCGGAGGAGCAGGCCCAGCAGGTGCAGGAGGAGCAGCCGCAGTAGGACACTGACCCCACTGACCATGTTAGCTACGCTCCTGAGCCAGGCAAGCCCCGGTGCATGCCTCCCTATTTAGGATTTTACTTTTCGCATTTGATTGGGTCTAGTATTTGATTGTGCATTAGGTTTATTAGGAGTTGCTGTGAAACCTTAGTACTGCACTAAGACTACCCTTCCATATCCTACCTTGTGTCCTATTGTTGTAGATGTGGTCTAGGATACGTTAGAACTTGCTATGCTTAGTGGCTAGCGGACGGTAGAAGTCGAGTGGTAGGTCCCACTCGCGAGTTAGGAATTACCCTGGATTGTACTAGATGGATTTAGGATTTGTTGAGACCGGACGGGGATTGTATTTGTGTAGGATGGTTGGAGAAGGCTGGGCCTTCACGGTGGTAGCCCCGTCTCTGTCGATTGAGGACCGTTCGTTGTTGGCCCTGTTGAGCAAGTTCGAACGTACTGATCATATGCTAGTGTTTTTATGGGCCTAGTAAACTTAATAGCTTGGTTTGCCCTGGTGTGCGGCGGAAGCCTGCCCTTTCTATCATGGTATTCGGGAGAGAAAGGATGCTTCCCAATCAGGGCGTACGTCTGGGACGGGGACTGTGCGGGAAGGCCTTTCTCGGGAGGGGTTGGACCCAGCCTAGCTTCAGGGGGATTCTTGCAAACAGTTGCCGCATGCGACTTTACGCGTGTGCGGCGTATGGTCAGGTTTTCTCCTGCAGGATGTACATCGATGCCGCCGTTCTCGGTCAAGAGCAACCTTGCTCACTGAGTCACCTCGTAGTGTGATATGATTGATGATGATGACGACTAGTACTGTTATTTATATATCTTTACTGTATACTGCTTATCTGATGTATTGTTACTTTATATCTGTTTTAGATATATGTACACTGTATTACTGGATAAGTACTTAACTTGAAAATAAAACTTGAATGTAAGGATCAAGTAATTAGTGCGAGTTATGCTATCGAGTCAGCCACCCTTTTGTAGCCTTACATATTAGGAGTCGGTTGTAGATAGCCACGTTGACGGGTAAGTCTTGCTGAGTATTAGTTGCTCAGGGTTTGGCCCTTTATGTTTTATTGCAGGTAGCACCTTTATCCCTGACTCTACGGGTGGAGGTGGACAGTGGGATGGCCAGCTTCCCTTCGGTTGGACAGCCCACTGGGAGACTGAGGAGTGATCTCCTCCAGAGTCCGCATCTTCATGGCTTTGGATGCGGGTTCTTATTGTATCGTGAGCGCGTGCGCTTGTATTTCTATTAGCTTTGGACTTGTATCTATATCGTTTAATTCCGCTGTGCGACTCTATGTTTTAATTGGACTAATGTAACCACTTAAAGACTTAATTTGTGCTTTTTATATGTTGTACTGTTGCGTCTGTTCATCAGCGCTATACCGACTCGATCCTGCGAAAAGCGGAGACGCTTCATTTGTCGGGCGAACGCAAGTAAAAAACGCCCGACTCAAAGCCTGAATGCGAGTAAACCACTCCCATCTAGGCTCGGGGGCTACACCCGGCGGGTGCGCTCGCACGCACCCACCGGATATCAACTCGACGGCCGGGCCGATGGTGGAAATCGTCGGAGGCTAGGGGGAGCCCCGCGCACAACGCCAAAGCGTTCCGCGCAGGACTCGGGGGCTACTGTCGGGTACCCAAAACCAGGTACCCGCGATTACCCACATAAACCCACATAAACCGAGCTCCCGACCCCCGGGGTCGAGGAAAAACTCCGCCTCGGCCGACCCCGGACGCCCGACCCCGGCCTCCGACCGAAGGGGTCGGACTACCGAAGTCGGAGGTTGGCCAGTGGATCGCATTAAATGGCCGCAAGTGGGCGTCCTTCGACACTGTCCGAAGACGTGAACCGCAAGCCCCGCACGTCTCGCAGGGACGGTTGACAGCGGTCAAGACGCCTCGCCGCACGGTAACAGTGCGGGCCGTATATAAACAGGGTCGCACAGTGCTCAAACAGGACACGGACATCCCCGCCGCAGTTGAGCTGTAGCCGCTGTCGACGCCCACGCCCGGAGAAGATGGTGTCGAGGACGGACGCGTCAAGGACGGACGCGCCCTACCCTGCGAGGCCCCCCACCTTACATCGAGCTATTTTATCAATTCCCTTACTTTCTTTTTCTTCTATCCTCCATCTTTGTACAGTCAACTTTTCCTTGACAGATAAAAGGGAGAGCTTAACTCGCGGCTAGGGAACCGCATCCTCACTTTCTCATTTCGCACACACTCGCTTCGGCCTTGCGACGCACGCAAGGACGAACTGCACGAACACTTAGAGACTTGGGAGCCTCTCCCTCTCTCGTAAGAGCTTGTACCCCCTACTACGAGCAACATGAACCGAACCAACTCACTGGACGTAGGGCTTCGATCGCCCGAACCAGTATAACCACTTGTGTCATCCTCAGTCCCTTCAACCAACCGTAGCGTGTAGTCTAAATTCACTCGTCGGTCAGATTTCTCAACACCGACAGTTGGCGCGCCAGGTAGGGGACCTCTGCGCGTTACGGTTGCGATTCTCGCCGCCCTCGATGGCGGCTGCATCGTCGACGAACGGCATTCGCGGGCCGCGCCGCAGGACGGCTCGCGACGCCGCCAACTCAGGCGAGAGTGGGCTCTTGCCCGCTCTGCTCTTTCCTCCGCACCAGGTCATCCGCTTCGGAAGCCTGGAGTTCGAGGCTGACTACACCGGCCGCTTTTTTAAACACTGGCTAAGAGTACCTTCTACTTTAAAATAGTGGACTTCAAATACATCTGTTATATGAAAAATATTGTGCTTCAGATATATTTATTATGATGTGTCCGCTGCACAGACGAGCAAGCGTTCAGCTTCGATCGATCTTTTTTACGGTAGGGGTGATCAAGTTAATTTTGCTGTAACTAGAGTTGGAGGTGGGTCACACACTTTCTCTCTCTCTCTCTCTGTGTGTGTGTGTGTGTCCCCTCGAAGACATTCAGCACCACGTCGTATCGATTGCTAGGTGAGGAGGCGTAAGAGCACAGTCAACTCGTCAGAATCGCTCATCTGCGCACATGCAGCTAGGCGACACGAACCACGAACGATGGCATGGGAAGCACGCCGCGAGAGAAGGATGCCCTGTCCTGGGCGGAACACCTGCTGCGGCGGTGGCTGTCCAACTCCAGGTCGTTGCTTCCGGTGCTGCTCCTGTCGCGTCGTCGTTGTCAATTAAGCTCCATGCGGGCGAGGCTGCTTCAGCGCGTCCCAGCGTTCGGCGGACGCCGCGCAGTTGCCACCATTCCGATTGGTAATGCTCCACCTCTGGCCCATCGACAACGCTGGCCGGCCAGGGCCAGTCCTGAGATTTTGGGGGCCCAGGGCGACTCTAGCTGCCAGGGGCCCCTCTATATAAGAATCGAATTTTCACACACACATACATATAAATATAAATTTCTATTACAAGTAAAATGAATAGTGTATAACAAAAATATTAATATAGAAGTGTTTGTACATAATTGTTATTTTAAAAAAAATTCTAACATTTCTAGATGCGAAGTCGTGATAATGGTATCCATGTCAATCTCGTCCAACAATTTCTTCTCAATGCATAAAGTGGTCAAGCCGTTTTACCGTTTTTGAGACATTATAGACCTTAAATAAATTCAACAACTTCAACTTTGAGAACCTTCTTTCAGCTGAAGTCACGGTAAATAAGATCCTATAGGCTTTTTTTTTTTTATCTTTTCACTACGAGAATGATACTTCTGCACGACGACGACATGATCTTCCTGAAAATTTTAACAAAAAAATGATCAATTAAGCAATAGCATTTTATTAGGATCTTCCTGTATACGTTACATACGTATCTCCAAGCTTGGTCAGCGTAGCCAACAAAACGAAGAAAGGGGCCTGCTTGGACCGAAGATCACGGTGCAGCACCAGGTAGCACGACCAAGATCACGCAGCGATTGTTCGTCGTCGGTGATCATCGTTGCATCGTTGCGGCAACTTGTGGCAACAAGCACAAAGAATTGCGATGCCAGGTGCCTCTTCGACTGCTATTGCCGTACGTGTCGAGCTAGAAGGGAAAAGGCTGCAGACAACAAACCAACAACAACCGTGGATGCTTGATGAGCCTGCTGGACTGCAGATGGTGATTAGCTCATTGAGGCTTGAGTGTTTACAGTTTTTCTGGAATAATAGGCCATGAGCGAAGATATCGATAGGTATACACATACCTGGGGTGGGGCCCCTCAGGTTTGGGGGCCCTGGGCGGCTGCCCCGTTGGCCCTCCCCCAGGACCGGCCCTGTGGCCGGCTGTTCCTCGCGCTGTTGCTGCTTCTCGACGACGACGTGATCACGATCGCCGGCTTGACCTTGCGCGCGTCCCACCTCTCCACGGCGCCGGTGCGGCCGGGCACGGTTGCGTTCTTGCGTGCGTCCCACCTTCCCTCGCCGCAGCCGGCCTCGGGCTTGGGCTGGGGCGACGACATGGTTGGGATCAGGAGGACGAGGCGCGGCGGCGTCGGGAGCAGCGGCAGCATCTCGCTCCTTGGCGGGGTCGGGAGCGGCGCCGGGAGGAGCGCGTTCGCCAAGTACATTTGCGCGCGCTCCGTTGGCGTCGGCATCAACCGACGACAAGGTCCAGTAAGGACGGCACTTGCCATGGGTGGTGTGCTGGTGGTGGAGGCAGAGGAGATGAGGCGATGAGGCTCGGTGATGGAGGAGTGGGTTGATCGGCGATGGCAGCAGGCACCTTCATCAGATATATAGACAGTGCGCATGAGCGCAGCAGGGCAATCGGAATCGGGATCCGAGTCCGAACGGTGTCCGAGTCGGCGGCCGCGAAATGCCCAGGCTGTGTGCATGGGCTGCTCCTGCCATGTGGTTGCTGAAAGTAAAGCTTTAGAATCACATGGAAAGTATAAAAATAGATGCACCAACTTAAATAGTTAGTGACTCGAAGTGCAATAACTCTGGATTAGTCCTTTTACGCGAAGAGAGGACGAAAGCGTAAGCGAGTTACAGCGTAGGTGTGGTTCGTGCAGCGTGTGCGCGGGCATGAGCCATATTTGGGCCTGGCTCGTTACATAAATAATGACATTTTGAAACAAAATCAATGTTAGGTAACAACCACTTCTATGTTATAATATGTTCATATGTTATAGTATTTAATTACCGACATACTTGAACATTTGATATATTATGCATATATATTTTATCAGTCAGTTTTTATTTTGTTTAACCAATAAATGATATAAATGAGTAATCAGATTTCTCTTCTATTATTATCAACATGACAAAAACATCAAGTTCTCCTATGCACAAAGTATTATCCTGATATGACTAACATATAGGAGTAGTTGAAAAAGATTACTACTACATACGACGAAGAAAAGTCTTCAGTGTAGTCTCTAGATTCATGATCGTCAATTCATTCGACCGCAAAAATAAAAATAACAAATTAACAATATAAATCACTTTATGTTTAAAATTTTGTTCATAAATATATGACATATTATGATTGGTTTTATGCTACAAGATTAATTATCTGTCTCTTCATCTCGACGGCCTAGGTCAGCCTCTAAAATTTGATATTTTCTTATTCTCTTGCACTTATCTATAAGCTAATACAACTAATGACGGGATTTGATAAATGTATCCAGATACTAGCTTTCTAATGAACATCCAGTCATAAAAAAGTTGTCCTTTCTTGAATCTAAATAACCGTTCAAAGTAACAAAGATACCACTTCTTCAAATGAGCAGCATAGGAAAGAAGCAGAAAATATAATTATTCAAATGATGAATATGGCTATCATAAAATCCGATTACTCAAGGAACTATTATGTTTCATAATTTTTCTGTTCAATCCAATCACTCATGTCTTTTGATCCAATCAATAATACATTATATAAGCCCGTGACTAAAACTCTTAAAGCCTAGGTTAGACATCACGTCACTGTAATATAACAAGATATTTTAACTCCTTACCCCGTACTCCCATGAATTATCTATTATCTAGAGAGATCGTTTGAAAGTATCAAACTTTAAATAGTCAAGTATATTGAAATTCACTCATCTTTTCTAAAGAACTGTGGATTTAACACATTAGTGAAACTTTAGTTCTAATCTTGTAGGTATCAAACAACACAAGTGAATTCAGAAAGTGAGTAGGCAGAGTGACACTGCAAGCAATCATGACCTCGCCGGGCCCGAAGTTAAACTAATGTTGCTCCAACGGAAAACCAGCGAGAGGGGTTGTAGTATCTACTGCCTCGCTCCAAATTGGATGGCGACGACGGCCAACGAAAGCACCGATGCACCATCGAAGGTGGTGGCATATGATAGGACGCCGAACGACCAAGTATTACGAGAACAGTTCATGGCCATGCGATCACTCCGAAGATATGGAAGGGTCATGACGAAGTAGATAGATAGATAAGAATTATTAAAGTGCACAACACATTAACATTTCAGTAACTCATTGCACTATCTTTGATTTTGTTTTCCTCTTTTCTCCATGTCTTTTTTTCCTAGGAATATGCACAAAATTACTAGTCTACCCGCGTATGTCATTAACTGAACGATACTATCCATGTATGTCACTGATAAACAATAATAGAGTAAACTACATGGGTGGTCCTCAAATATGTCTCGATGAAGTTACACAAAACAAAATGTCTCATCTTGGTCTCTGAATTGTCAAAATGCATATTTGGGTCTATAAACCTGCTAAACCGTGTCATCGAGGTCCAAAGATGTAAAAACACACTTATGGTTGCGGATGGGCTACAAATAAAGAATGATTTTCAAACTCTTTCTCTCCTTCAAATTAGGTTGCCATTACAATTCATGTCAGAAGCATTATTAGGGTGCATGATGACGTAATTATAAATAAAGAGATGTCATCCAATGCTTATATGGAGACATGTAAGAAACAAGAAGGGTGGTTTTGGAATGTTGGACCTAGATGACAAACTTTTAGTAAGTTTAAAGATCTGAATATGCATTTTGAGAGCTATAGGGACCTAGATAACACCCGTGACAAGTTTAGGGACCGCCCTCATATATTTTACTCTTTCTGTTGCTACCCACTCTGTCACCAACTGAAAAGAAATACTTTACTTTGTTGTTTCTTTTAGAAAAAAAATTAGAATACCCGCTACTTTAAATAATATATAGGAGACTTCAAATGCATTTATTCTAGAAAAAAAATTGCGCTACAGATATATTTTTGCCGTGTCCGCCACACAGACGAGCAAATGTGCAGCTTTGATGAGCCGCTTATAGTGGGGGTCTGTTTTTTATCGTTTCGGACTGTAACACAATGCAGGTTCACTAAAAATGAACCTTCCTACATGTAAGTCCATTTTACTCCTCTAAACAATCCGCTTTGTCTATTTTACCCCCTAAACAAAATGATGGCTCATTTTACCCCCCAAACAATTCTATTTGATGCAATGTACACCTTTTTGAAGTTTTTCTTTTTTGTATCTCACCCTACAAGTGGAATTTGAAGCTTAAATTTTGCATGATGGTAACTCACACAAAAAACTATATTAATAAATTATGACATATTATTTTGATATTATTTACATAGTTCAATAGAAATTAATGTTATATGAAAAATAATTAAATATATATTTTGACATAGATTATTGTGGCAACTAACATCATACGAAATTTGAGCTTCAAATTCTACTTGTAGAATGAGAAACAAAAGAAACAAACTTCAATAGGGTGTACATTGCACCGAATGAAATTGTTTGAGGGAGTAAAGTGAGCCATCATTTTGTTTAGGGAGTGAAACAGACAAACTAAATTGTTCGGGGAAGTAAAATGGACTTTTTCCGAGTAGAAAGTGGCAACGCAGAACCAGTGTTTGACTATGAGCTGACAAAAACAGCATTAGTTCATTTTTCATATTCAGTGATCGTCAAAACTTGTCCAATCGGAACATGTTCGTATCGGTGTGCAGCATCAGAGTCTCAAACTCAGTAGGGAGACAATTCTTCGCAAACTTGTTCGCGGTTCGAAATTCGAAATTGCAACGACAAAAATCAATCAACTGAAAACATTTACACTGACGAGCTCACACATACATACCGCTAAGCAAAGTTCCGAAACATATAACTCAAACTTTAAGGCTTAGGCTTTACAAGGAGTCCGAAGAGATTGAATTGATTCCAGTGGGCCGTTGCAATTTCTTCCAGACACGCAAGCTTGAGCTGGTCAGAAAGTTTTAGTAGGTTTGCTACCTTGTAGTTGGTCGTCGTAATACCATTTTGGGGTCGATCTGTTTCTCGTTTCGGATTGTAACACTGTGCAAGTTCATTCAAAAGGAACCTTTCCTAAATTAAGTAGAAAGTCATAGGTTGACCCTCTGCCGACGTGGCAATGCGGAACCAGTCTTTGTCCATGAGCTGACAAAACCGGCATTAGTTCATTATATTATCCATAATCAGCGATCGTCAAAACTTGTCCAATCTGAACATGCGGTCGTCGCGCAGCATCAGAGTCTGAACTCTCAACTTCAGTATGCAAAATAATTCCTCGCAAACTCGTAAACTTGTTCAGTGTTCACTGCTCGAAATATAAACACCAGATCGTAAGAGTCAATTCCTCATGATGCTGCTACGCAACAAGCACCGAGAACGATGGCATTAGAAGCACGCCGGGCTCCGGCCGGTGAGACAAGGAAGCCCGGTCCTGCGTAGACGAAATCATGGTGCTGCTGCAGCCGCGCGCGGCGGCGTGTCGAGCTCCACGTCGGTCGTTGCTTCCAGTGCTGCTCCTGCGTAGACGTATGCCTTCTGCGGCCGGGGCGTGTCCATTTCCACATCGTTGCTTACAGTACTAGTATAGGTGGCTCCCATCATCGTTGTCGTCGAGCTCCTTGGCGTGCACCGGCCTAGGCTGCTTCCGCGCGTCCCAGCGTTCGATCGGCGGACGCCGCGCGGCTGACAACTGGCCGCTTATGTCCGCTCCAACTCTGACTGATCGACGACGCCGGCCGGCTGGTCATCACGCTGTTGCCGGTTGCCGCTGCCCGACGAGGACGAGGGCGACGTGCTCACGAACGCCGCTTTGACCATGCGCGCGTCCTACCTCTCCGTGGCGTCGGCGCGGCCGTCACGGCTGCGTTCTTGCGCGCGTCCCACCTATCGTGGGCGTCGGCGCGGCCGGGCTTGGGCTTGAGCTGCGAAGTGGTGGAGAGGAGGACGAGGCGCGGCGGCGTCGGGAGTCACGGCAGCATCTTGCTCCGCGGCGGGGTCGGGAGCGGCGCCGGGAGGAGCGCGTTCGCCAAGTACACACCTGAGCGCGCTCCGCCAGCAGCATCGGCCGATGTCCAGACCCAGCAGGGAGGACGCAGAGGAGGTGAAGCAGAGAGGCAGGACGCGTGTGCATGAACGCAGGAGGGGCGTCCATTCGGTCATAACGGACGCCCTCCACCACCTCTGTGCCCTGCTGCCTACTGGACGACATCGCCGTCGCTAGCTCCGTTAACTTATGCTCGCCGTTGCTGTTGCCCTTGTTCGTCGCCGCTCGTGCTGCACACGTGCAGCTTCGTTCCGGCGCACGTACGTAGCGCTCAGAGGCGACCACGGCCGAGACGGGGGGCGGAGAGCAGGCTTCCTCGGTGACGCGCTTTTTGTCCGCTCCGGCGCGCGGCTGATGTCGCACCAGGCCACTGGCCAGCGTCCATAGACATCGCGTTCAACCTGGCTACTGTGCACAGGCCAATGTCAAATGGTGGTAAGACTGTGACCGTATGACGGTGTCATCATGCTCTGACGGCCTTGAAACTCTGTGACCCAGCGATGAATGCCGTAGTAGGTGAAGACCTCATGGCAATCGCCCGATTTTAGCTGCTTAGTGATCTTCTTGGTTGTTCGAATGATACTGAACAGCAGTTCAGGTGATACTCAAATTGCAGGAAAAAAACACTGGAGTGCCACGAATCATTAAAAGCAAGGAGCACACTGGCTTCTTGAAGGTGAAAATTGACGAGGTGGATTCATCCTTGAAACGCAGCTATCCGTCCATCCGACACATGTGTTGTCAGATGCCGTGAGCATTTGTGAAAGACACCAGATCAGGGGTGCATTGATGTTGTCCCGTCTGCAGTAGATTTTTCATACTTGAGAAGTTACTGATTCGAGGCACATAATGAGTGACCATTTGCATTATGACGGTCTGGAGTTTCTTGCATCTTTAGGCAATATATGAATATCATTTCTATCCGTTTATCACAAGTTTTTAAATTATTAAGGGGCACAATTTCCGTGCAGATTATCACAACACCTGGTACAATCAGATAAAACGAACGGCGGTAGGCTTCACAGTCCCCACGCCGTTGGAGCCAACCTGGTCGCCCTCGACAACAGCGGTAGGCTTCACAGTCCGCGCGCCATTGGAGCCAGCCTGGTCGCCCTCGACAACGGCAGTAGGCTTCGTAGCAGACGACTTGCCACCGTTAGCGCTGGCGTGGTTCTTGCCGCACGCCTTTGTCACCTCGTCGTGGAGGCCGATGGAGTCGTTATTCTCCATGCGCGCCTGCTTTCGCATCGGCTCATCGCTGCTGCCGACGGGGTCCTTGTTCTCGTGCGCTTGCTTCGCGTCTCCTCATAGCTGCTGCCGACTGGGTGCTTGTTCTCGTCACGCACGTTCCCATCTGCCGCCTGACCGCGGACGCCAACAGGATCGTTGTTCGCCGCGCACGCCTCCTATGGCGTCGGCACGTCGTGTATGGGATCGTGATGCACCTAGATGTTGCCAGCTTTCACGGACTCCTTGTCGGCCAGTGCCCCCTTTGTCGCCTCGACGCAAACGGCGTGGTTCACCTTGAGGTCGCTGCGCACGGACTCCCTTGTCGGCGAGCACCTGCTCAGTCGCCTCGTTGCAGATGGTGTGGTGGTCTTGGTTCACCTTGAGGTCGTCACAGTGGGTATGTAAATATTCCATCTTTTCTTTTGCCATATCGAGGAGTCTGATTTCATTTGATAGAGTGTGGAGCTGGACATCGGAAGAAGCAAAACCCAAAAGATTTGTCCCGCCACCGTCACGAAGTACTGAGAAATCATTCCTGTGGAAAGGGCTTTTTGGAATACTAACAACCACAAACTAAAGAATAGTATATTATCTATATATATAGATCATTCTATCTTTAAAAGTTTTTTCATAACTATTTGACATATTGTGGTTGTTTACTAAATAAATGTAATAACATACTACATGTATTTTATGCTAGAAAAATTATCTCTTTCTCTCAATGTCTCCTAAAATTGTTATGTCGGTTTGACTTGATATCCACTTTCGGGTCATCTATTCATACAAAGTTGAGTTTTCTTGAAATGAAATAAGCACAAAGAGAAACTGAGTTTTTTTTTCAAAGAGAAACTGAGTTGCCACCACTTGGTAGCCAATGGAAGGAGCAAAAAAGGTAATTCTTGCAACGATGAGCACACATTCCATACAATCTAAAATTACTCAATGAATTGTTATGTTGCGCAAATTGCCTACTTAATATAATCTTTCGTGTCTATTTAACCAAATCAATATACATTAGTATTTGGCGTGTTTTTTGTGCTTCACATATAGTGGGATACAATGGTGTGTAAAACTTAAATTCTAGCTAGTCTTCACATCATTTTCATAAAACAAGATATCATTTAAACCCCTCGTCCCCATGAACTATCTCTTATCTGGAGTCATCTTTTAAAATAACAAACTTTAAATAACCAATTATATAAAAATGAAAAAAAGGCACAGTGTCCCAAAATTTTTGTGGAACCAAAACATCCGTGAAACCTCGGTTATAATCTTATGGTCATCAAACGACACAAGAAAGTGAGAAAAGCACCTACCTTGTTAACTTATACTACCTTTTTTCTTGTGAATATTGACTTATACTACCTCTCTTGCATATATGATTTTTCCCCCTGATCGTTTGTTCTTGCTGCTTGCAGCTGCGCACAGTATTTACACCTCTCACTGTTGCAGCCACAGCAGCAGCAAGCTGAAATGATCACAAAGTTTATTGTAGCTTTGGGCACAAGAATTGAGAAGAAGTTCAAATGTGATTGTGTACAGTAAGCGAGCAGGGGTGAAGGAGGAGATAGATAGATGCATGGGGAAGCAAGATCATGACGAGTAACAGGAGAAAAAAATTGAACTCTTCAACGCAAAGTAATAGGGAACGGACGGTGTAGTTCTAAAATAACTAATTAGAAGTTGTGTTGCATAAAAAATGCCGTAAAATACGTACAGCAAGGAAAACATCTTTTTTTTCTGTTAAACAGCCAAAAGTGTAGTCCTAAACCTCGTCATCCCCTTTCCATGAACCCCACCGTGCCACCTCGCCACCCGCTCTTCCCCTCCCTCTCTCTCTCGCTGGATCATTTGAACGAGCACCATGGGCGCGCTCCAGCGTAGACTCGGAGCTTGGGCAGACGCCACACGCCCCCGCCGTGTCTGCCGCGAGGCGAGGCACTCCCTGGCGCCGCGAGCGCCGCCGTACTTGTTCACCACCAGGGCCTCGAAGGGGTACTTGAACAGGTTGATATCGATGTAGTCCATGAACACCCAGTAGCGCGGGATGTTCTTGCTCGCCACGAACAGGCAGAGGCAGGCCGTGAAGGAGTTGACCGTGAGAATGACGCTTCACAAGACGGAGCAGAAGCAGACGAAGCGCGCCAGGACAGCTAGCTAGTACACGGGCGCCGCGCGCCATGCACGATTATTGCACGCATCCTGCCCACTGCCGCGCCTTGCCGCGGCCGCCGCTTGAGACGCGTCGCGCCGCGGGACCTCGTCCTCGTCGCGCAGACGCGTCGCTGGGGACGAGGCACGTTGTCAAGCTCTTTGGCTGGCCGAGGCTGGAACTCGTCCTCGTCGTCAAGCTCTTTGGCCAGCCGAGGCTGCACGCTTTCAGCTTCCGCGTGTTCCCGCGTTCGGGGGACGACGCGCGGGCGGCTGACAACTGCCCGCTTGTTGCTGCTCCACCAGCCTCTGCCTCACGAGGCCCGGCAGGTCGGGCTCAACGAGGACGGTGAAGATGTGCTCAGCGCAGGCTTGACCATGCGCACGTCTCACGTCGGCGCGGTCGGGCATGGTTGTTTTCTTGCGCGCGTCCCATCTCTCCTAGGCGTCGGCGCAGCTGGGCTTGGCTTGGGTTTGAGTTGAGACGTGGTGGCCCGGAGGACGAGGCACACGGCGTCGTGGCAGCGGCAGCATTTTGCTCCTTGCCGCGGTTGCAAGCAGCGCTGGAAGAAGCGTTCGCGAAGTAGCTAGACCTGCACGTGCTCTGGTCCGGGTCATCATGGGCTAAGGTGCATGCAAGACGCACGGCCAGTCGATCGGCCAGGGGCTGCCCCGACGCTCCTCTTTCTCTTCAGCTGGGTCTTCTTTATCGTTGGTGTAACCAGGATCTCCACGGTGCTTGGCAATGACAACTCCACAACCACAGCAACCGCAAGGCGAGAGCGTGTCTTTCAGCACCTTGGGCGGCAGCTCTAGCACAACAAACATTTGGATCGTGAAGGCAGTGAGCACTGGATCTACCAAAGTACATGTCTCCTTTGTTCATAATCTTTCTTAGAATTCTATGATGATCAACAATTTCCTGGAGATGCTCCTTGCGTGTCTTGCGATGCTATTGTTGCACGTGATGAACTCCTTTCATTTTCTCGTCTGAAATAATGGGTCCTTAT
Source organism: Eragrostis curvula (assembly GCA_007726485.1). NCBI lineage: Eukaryota > Viridiplantae > Streptophyta > Magnoliopsida > Poales > Poaceae > Eragrostis > Eragrostis curvula. The sequence goes on along the minus strand of CM017440.1, from coordinate 26,777,087 downwards.
GTGCTACTTGATGCTTTCTGAATATCTTAGGTAGGTTGAAGGTCTTCAAGATGTCAGCTATAAATACTCACATATATTTCCAAAGTTCTATTCGAGTTCGAAACAATTTTAGTGCCACCTCTGTTGCCATTTTAAGAAAAGATTTGGACTTTATTGCATCTATGTGACTTACATCCAGCCCCTTGCAAAGGCCCCCAAATAAAATAAAATTACATTTAACTCCTTGACAGGTGCTCCTGGAGCTCACCGTCCTTCCCAATCGGAATCGCCGCCACTTGCCCCCTCTCTATCGCCACAAAGGAAGACAAAGACAAATGAGAAAGCTCGAAACCATTCCCCTATCAGACGAAACAACCTTAACTTTTAAAAACGCCATCAGTGGCACACCAGCATGCCATGCATCGTTGAATGAACATGTGCCATGTATGTGATCATTTGCTATAGAATGATCTATACTATGTGAGACAAAATCAAAAATATCAAATTAATCATATAGATCATTCTATCTTTAAAATTTTGTTCGTAAATATGTGACATATTATGATTGGTTACTAGAAGACTACATGTGTCTTCATCTCAACATCCAAGGACATCCTCCTAAATTTGATTATTCTTGACTCTCTCTCTTGAACCAATCTATGAGCAAACATAACTAATGATAGGATTTGCTAAATGTTAACAAAGTATATCCAGATACCCACTTTCTAATGGACATTGAGTGATAAAAAATTGTGCTTTCTTGAATCAAAATAACCACTCAAAGGAACAAAGTTGAACTTCATCAAAAGAACAGCATATAGGAAAGACTCAGAAATTATAATAATTCCAATGATAAATGTGCCTATGGTACTAATATCCAATTATTCAATTGAACCTTTGTGTTTCATAATTTTTCTATTCAATCAAATCACTTATCTCTATTGATCCTATCAATCTTGCCCATGGCTAAAACTTAAAGCCTAGGTTAGTCATCACATAACTGTCATATAACAAGATATTTAACCCCTTGTCCCATGCATACTCCGATGAATTATCTATTATCTGGAGAGATCTTTCAAAAGTATCAAACTTTAAATAGTCAAGGATATTGAAATGAGAAAATGACACATCTATCCAAACAATAGTGGATTTAACAAATTTGTGAAACATACGTTCGAATCTTCTAGACATCAAACAGCACAAAGGGAATTCAGAAAGTGAGTCAGCGGATTCACCGGGCTCGAATTTAAACTAATGTTGTGCCAATATAAATCAGCAAGACAGGTTCAAGCATCTACTGCCTCACTCTAGAATGGATGGCGACAGCGGCCATTACCGATCGATGCACCGATGAAGGTGGTGGCATACGTATGAGTGGACAACCAGACGATGAAGTACTACGAGAACATGTTCATGGCCATGCTATTGCTCCAAAACCAGAAGGGTCATGACTTCAAATACATCTATTTTATGAAGAAAAAAAATGCGTCAGATATATTTGTGTGGTGTCCGCTGCACAGACGAGCAAACATTCAGCTTTGTTCAAGACATTTACAGTAGGGGGAACTTGCTAATTTTGTTGAAACTAGGGCTGGAGGTGGGTCACACAAGTTCACCTCTAATTCATATTGGGATGAATATTGGAGGAACGGACTTGAGGTGGGTGAATCTACCAAACACTTCTGCTAGATGTAGTTAATTTTTTTTTTTTTGTTTGTTTCTCATAACTCTCTATGATGTTGTACTCCTTCTTTAATTTACCTAGAGTATTGTGTTGCGGAGTTTAGGTGATCCGCAACTATAATTTGTTTATATTGTATTTTTATCACATTAAACGTACTATAATAGATTTGGTACCTTGGTTGGTAGTTTGTCATCGTAATGCACCCCACCCCCCCCCCCCCCCCCCCCCCCCATATTTGGGTTCTGTTTCTCGTTTCTTATTGTAACTTTTCCTAAATTAAGTAGAAAGACATAGGACGTGGCAATACGAAACCAGTGTTTGTCCATGATGAGCAGACAAAAAACAAGCATTAGTTCATTGTCCATATACTCAGCGATCGTCAAAATTTGTCCAATGTGAACATGCGGTTCTGGCGCAGACTGAGCTCTCAAACTCAGCACGCAAACAATAATTCCTCCGAACTCATAAACTTGTTCACTGTTACTCGAAATATAAACACCACTGTTAGGTTGATCTCCTTGGGCCAGCCCAACGGCTGGGCCAAACACTTGTTCTCGCGCCCTGATCGGGGGCGCTAACCACTCTTGGTTGCGGGCCCCCATCACACAGCGCCATATAAGAAAGAGGTGGGGTCCAGGGGGCACACGACATGAGTTTCGCCGCCGCCAAAACACCCCACCTAACCCTAGCACCCGACCTGCAGAGGCGCTGATAGTGATGGGAAGCACCGCCGCCCGTCGGACTTCACTCCGCCTCTACCACGACTCGCCGACATCGACACCGCCGCCGCCGAGCAGAGCCACCAGCGACACGAGTTGTAGCAACACGATCATCAAAAGCTAAGTAACCACCCTCTCGATCTACACCTAGATGATTTAAGTTTTTATAACATTGGTATCAAGAGCCGCTCTACAGTGTAGGTTTAGATTGGGGAAGAAAAGAAGGAACAATGAATTCGATTTAAAATCGAAGAAGAAAAGGCCAAACCCTAATCCAAGAAAGGACGACGAGGCTTACCTTGTGTTGATCCACCGCCGTCATCGCCACCACAGCGCGGGGAGCACCACCGCTGATGCGCGGGAAGAAGCCACGCCATCGCGCGGGAAGAAGACCCCAGGCCGCCGACGATTTTGCCGGTGTGTGCGGGCTCAAGAGCACCGTTGCAGCGCCGCTCGACAGCGGCGCGCTCACCCTCGGGTGGACGCGCGCGCTGGCGAGGGGGGAAGCGGCGGCGCCATTACTCTTCCTTGGCTCCGGCCACCACGGGCAGTCATCGCTGCTCGCCTTGGGCCCGCCTCCATGTGGTGCTGAGAAAGGGAGAGATGAAAGGAGGCTGCTCAAGGCGCTCCGCCGACGAGATGACTGCGGCGGCACCGCCACTTAACTCTGGCCGCCATGGTGCGCGAGAAAGGAGGAGAAGCAAATGGTCTAGGGTTTGGAGGAGGACAGGCCGGCGTGCTGGTGTTGTTCAAGCGAGATCAACGCTCAGCCGTCGGATACTCATCGACGGCCAAAGAGCGGAAGGAGAGACCGGGCGGCAGCGGCACACTGGGCCGATTCTACGGCCCAGCCGTGAGCTGTCGGCCCCAAGCCTATGCGCGTGGCAGCTGGGCCGCCGAGGCTCGCGGGCCACTGGTCCGAGGCCGGGGAGCAACGCGCCCCCTGCGAGCAAAACGAGCCGAGCTGGGCTGAGAAGCGCTCAGCTGCTGGACCGCCAAGGTTCTCGGGCCCCTGGGCCGAGCCGCGCGAGGATGCTACGTGCGCCACTGGGCCGCGGGTTGATTTCAGCAACTGGGCCAGAGGCAAAAGGATGAACAGTAGCTCTATTCTTTTAGTTTTATTCTTTTTCAAAAGCATTATTTGATATATTTCTATAAGTTTTAATCTCTAATTAATTTGAACCAACGGGATAATTTTTTAGAGATCAAAAAAATGAAAGTTATGCTTCTGGTCAAGAATTTGTACAAGTCTCCGTACAATTTCCTTTTAAGTTCTAATCTAGCAGCAAATTTGAATGCTTTTTGATCAAGTTTTATCTCCCATTAATTTTGAACCAACGGGATAAATTATTTGGAGAGTAGATAAGTTTAGAGGATTCTTCTGAATAAGTGCTTTATTCATGTCCACGCTGCTATGATTGTTTAGCTAGCCTTTTATCTCTGTTAAATTTGAACCAACGGGATAATTTATTCAGAGAGTAGAATAACTTTTGCTTCTGTTCATGTGTTTAATGCAAGTTCTATAAAAGTTTTGGCTGCAAAGTAAAGTATTATCTCCCATTTCCGCTCCAAGTTTCATTTGGGGGGGGGGGGGGGGGAGTAGATCCTTTTATTCAAGTTTGTTACGATATTGTTATTTTCTGACCAACGTTGATGATAGCAATTTTGTGACATTATTCATGAGTAGTTTTATACACTAGTTTTATTTTTGCCCATCGGTGATGTGGAATTATTGTATAGGAATATTGTGTTTTTGCCTGAGAGTGTTTTATACATTAGTTCTATTTCTGCCCAACGGTGATGTGGAACTAATGTAGAAGAATGAAGAATTAAGACAAATAATTTTACAAGAGAATGCATTTGTTCTATTTCTGCCCAACGGTGATGTAGAATGAATGTAGAAGATTGCATTGATCCATTTGTTGTGCTTTTTTTTTTACTTGGCCAAAAATTGGGTTTTAGTTTTTTCCTCTCTCAAAAGCTTCCGCTGTTGTTAGTCAATTAATTTTCTGGTTAAATCTGAACCAACGGGAAGATTTAATCAGAGAATGAAGTATAAGTGTTAAGTTTTGTCATTATGACTAAGTGTGTTGCATTAAGACATATGCATGTCGAATTGATTCTCAAACATTTCCTATGTCCTGAGAGCCAACTCTGGCATTTAAGTCTCTTATAGGGAATCGTCCTGCATGGCAGGAGAGGTTAAGCAATGCACTTGTGCTAGAGATATCCTGCATAGCAGGAGAAGTTTGTGATGACTCTTGTGTTATATTTAAGTATCTCGCATGGCGAGAGAAGTTTGGGGAGCTCATAAGCTATCCTAGAATTGACTGTTGACTTCTATAGTGTCATAGTCAATGAACACTGAAGAAATTAAGGCCATAAGGGGAGGAATCCCAAACTACACCATTGTCAAATCATAAGAAGGTAAAGAGTCATTTGTTTGACTTTTTACAATCATATGCGGGCACTCTTATTGAGTTGCTTATTTGTGGAGCAATGCAGTGGTGGTAGAATCCACATTTTCTGCATGTGCAATATGGCCAATAAGATGGAGTCATAAACATGGGTAGTAACTAAAGGGAAAATTAAGGCTTGGAAGGTTGAATTTTTTGACCAAGCTGAGCACATCAATAAGTAAAGAATTTTGCCTTGAAGTATCTTACAAATCATAAATGAGGTCAAGGACAAAAGAAAGTTGTATACAAACCAAAAGATAAGAAATACTTGCAAGCATGTCTTGCAGAAGTATTGCTGATAAAGAACTTTGCTAAGTTCTTGAAGAGGAATGAGGAAAGTGTACTCCCTTTAAACATTATGTGATGACTTTGTTTGCACAACAGAAGTGTGTGAATGAAGTGATGAAAGATTTCCTCGTTCACAAGAACTAATAGATTTCAAAATTATGGCAACAAAGTTTAAGCCATAATTCGAGGGGGAGGAATTCGCCTATATTTTAAGTTGAATGTGATGCATAGTATGCATTAAAGATAAGAATGATCTATCAAGATGACTATGACTGTTAGAGGAGTTTAACAATCATAATGTTGATATCACTATACAAAGAAACAAGCTAAATTCCTGGACCTTTTACCATTCCAATAGGAAGACAGCGTAGTCGAGCCTCAAAGTAAGCTGAAAAATAGTAAGGCGGTGCTTTAGTGCACAATATGAGGCTTTAAAAGGTTAAACCCAACAAGAATTTTGAAGGTACACCGTCTTTTCGTTAGATGGTATGAATATGGGGGAGCATGGTATGTTAAGAACTACGACTTCAATGATTCAAGAGTTTGATGTTGTATGAATAACATCTGTAGTTAGTTCTCTTATGGCAATAACGTGTGTGAATGCGGAACCTGTCCCTCAGGAGCCGATAGAAAATGTTGCCGCATATGGGGGGAGCAACTTCTACCCAGATAGAAAATGTGCCAAATGTTGAGACCTCTATAAGGTCTCAAAGAGTTAGCTAGAACAATAGTCATTCCTGATGACTACAAATGAGGGAGGGTAAATCCACCTCATTTGAAGAACCATGAGAAGCGCTCACTCACAGAGATTGCTTGAAGCCATGCGGGATGAAATAAGATCACTGAATACCAACTTTTTTTGGGACTTAGAAAATATTCCTAAAGGAGCCAAGACAGTAGACAGTCAAAGGGTTATGTGACTCCAGAGGGAATGTAGAAAGATATAAAGCGCATCTTGTGACAAGAGTTTTTATTAAAAAAGAGAAATAATGGTCAATAATAAGACTTTTGCAAGCTCTCATGTAATGATTCTTTTGGAATCATAATGGCATTAAGTGGCACACTATGATTTAGAGTTACATCAGATCAATGTAAAGACGACATTTCTCAATGAGGATTTTGATGAGAAAGTTTACATGGCTCAACCCAAGGGTTTTTGTCGTGGAAGAAAAAGAACATAAAGGACGCCGTCTAAATAAATCCATTCATGGGTTTAAGCAAGCCTCTATCTAGAGGTCATTAAGACTATAAGAAAGTTTGGGTTTAGAACGAGAGGAAGATTGTGCTTATGCAAAGGTTAAGAATGGGAAATTGTTTTTTCGTATCCTGTGTGTGAATGTCGTCTTGCTAGTGTGTGTGTGAATGTCGTCTTGCTAGTGTGTGTGTGAATGTCGTCTTGCTCACTAGCAGTGATGTTCATCTATTTCTAGAGAAGAAGTTTCATCCTCGAGTTTTTGATGCGAAAGATCTCGGTGAAGCATCATTTGTTTAAGAAATTGAAGTTCACCGAGATATAAGAAAAGGGCTATCAGGACCATCGCTAAAGGCATACTTAGAAAAGGTTCTGAAGGAATATATATATATATATATATATATATAGTATGCCTGCGAGTAAATATACGCATGTTTTTATAGTCAAGGGTGACAGACATGGGAATATTATGAACTCCCAAGAACCAGAAAATGATCGATCAAATGCAATCAGTTCCATGAGCTTCTAGGTAGAAGCTTAAAGAATGCTCAACTAAGTATTCACCCTGACATATGTCAAGTCTCAGGAATGTTTTTTGGCACAAGTCCGGTCCAGCCATAAATCACTGGAATGGAGATAAGATTGTCTTGCAATTTTGCAAAGTATTGAAGGCCTCATGCTAAGTTAAAAGGAAGAAGTGCTCTCAAATAGTTGTGGGCACAAACAAAAGCTTCTGCGAAATGTGTAAGGAAATCCACAGTAGTTGCTAACATTCGCCAGTTGGAGTTTTATTGTGGAAAAGCTCCAAACAAACAATAATGGTGTCATCAGCGATGAATACCTATAGCATAGCATGATATGAGGCCACAAAGCAGGCACGTAAAGTTAATAAAACCATATGCAGAATCAAGTTTCTCACTCCTGTGACAACGGGCCGTGTGTGCTGCCAAACGTATTGACATTAAGTATTGCATTGTCAAGGAGAAAATCCAGACTCATATTGAAAGTATTGAGCATATATCCAAGCAAGTACTTGTGGATCCGCTTACCAAAGGCTCACCACCCATTGTGTTCAGAGAACACTCAGTTGGCATAAGTCTATCTTAGAGCCTATGATTTCTGGATTACAAAGGGGCCTAGAATAAGAACTGTTTCAAAATGGAAAGGTGCATCGTAGCAGTTAATCTGACAGTACTTAATGTTATGACAAGACTTGCTCTATGCACTAATTTGTGATGGAATGGTTGTCAAGTCAAGTATTAAGGTTTAAGTACAAGTTCTAAAAGGAAGATGAGATCAAGGGGGAGAATGTTAGGTTGATCTCCTTGGGCCAGCCCAACGGCTGGGCCAAACCCTAAACGGAGGTGCCCTGATCGGGGGCGCTAACCACTCTTGCTTGCGGGCTCCCATCGCGCAGCGCCATATAAGAAAGAGGTGGGGTCCAGGGGGCACACGACACGAGGTTCGCCACCGCCAGAACACCCCACCTAACCCTAGCACCAGATCTGCAGAGGCGCTGATAGCGATAGGAAGCACCGCCGCCCGTCGGACTTCACTCCGCCTCTACAACGACTCGCCGACATCGACACCGCCGCCGCCGGGCAGAGCCGCCGGCGACATGAGTTGTGGCAACACGATCATCAAAAGCTAAGTAAACACCCTCTCGATCTACACCTAGATGGTTTAAGTTTTTTTAACAGCCACATTACATAGTAGAGTCACTTCTCAGCTACGCAGCTACGCAGATGGCAAAAAACTTGCAAGGAATGAAAAACGAAAAACAAGAACGAACTGAGGGTTTGTCTCCTTAATTGTTATGCCGATCAACCATCTAGATCGTCTTATTCTATTTTAATTGTTGGGTTAAAAAAATTCCAGTGCGTTGCAACGGATTTTCATTCATAGTAAATTTGAAAAATCAAAACACGTAATTGGTCCAATGCAATGTACAGACAAATTTCTTTTTTTTAGCAGAAATATACAGACAAATTTCTTTAACAACATGTGTAGAGCCTGCACTAAATGCTTTTGTTAGCAGAAATTTTTAGACTAATCGTTGGTCTTTGTAGCAAATAGCAATGCACCAATATATACAAGACGTGCTGCTAAAATATTTTCCTTAAGCATTCGAACTCAAACTCTACCTCCCGGCATGTAAAACAATAGCAGCACACGAAAAAAAAAAGAAACAATAAAAAATTCATTGCACCATGTTCTGAAGTTCCAGGAGTTCACGGGTGAAGGTCTGATGGGCGAGAAGAACAAATAAGCAGAAAAAAATGCGGCCCGCAGCCGCAGGCAGCACCCCATGCCTAGAGGAGAAAAACGCCTCCAAGCATAAGGAGAAAGCGTATATATAAAAGTACGCTTCATCCTTGAAATTACATGAAACATCCTTTTCGTTTCACTCCATGGCCCATCGACCCCATCTCCCTTATGGACCACCGCCCCCTACGGGATCAATCACCGGCGGCGATTCCCACAGAGATGGATGCCACCTACAAGCAAAATGCATTCGTTACCAAGTACAGAACGTAACGGTGTCAGCAATTTTGTCTAACTCACGGTCTGTATCGCGAATTTTGTGGATTTGCGCTTGGTTTGGAAAGGGGGAAATGGCATTTCAAGGATTGTCGATGCGTGGCACCGCAGCAGCAAGAAATCGCAGGCGGCAGAGGCGTCAGAGACGAGCAGGTGTAAGACCATTCAGGAGCAGGCTTTGAGCGAGCGACCGGTTAAGCCACGGTTCCTGCAGCTTGGCGGAAGAGAGGACTGAACGGAGGCGTCAACATCGGGTTGGCGATGGAGATGTCTCTGCTCGTCGCTTGGATATGCCACTTAGCTGGATTTCACCTCTTGTGCTCACCTTTAGCGCCAATCCTCTATTGGCTGCAACAGGTATGGATGCGATTTGTTGCTGTGGAACGAAGGATGGGCAGTGGGGATCAATGGAAGGCGATAAGAGCACTCCAACCGGTAGCATTGTAGCAAGAGATCATTGATAAGGTCCATTTGTGGGCGGTTGCCGGGTTCTCCAAACTACGGAAGCTACTCCTTCCTCGACGGGCGTAGCGTTTAGTTTATGTTGCTTTGGTTTAGGAGCTTGTTTTCACCTCCTTTTCGGTTCTTTTATTTACGTTTCTTAGGGCGTTTGCCCTCCTATTATACTTGTAACTTAACAATGCTTCGTGGTCGGATTTTGCCAAGTTCCTTAAGGAGCTAGGCCATGGCCACGTTACGAGCTTTTCTCCTCTTTTTAATGAAATACGTGCTCCACACGTTCTCCAAAAAAAAAGAGCGCAGGGAGAAACGGATAATTTTTTCCTTTTTTGTTCCTTGAGTCTGGGAGGAAGCGAGAGAACACGCTTTGGGATGGGCCCACTTGTCGGCGCCGATCCTAGGAGCGGCCACGAGCGCCGCAAGCCACCGATTCAGGATTTTAAGTGTAGTAAAGACTACCAAAACTTGTAAGGAATAAAAAAAAAAGAACGAACTGAGGGTTTGTCTCCTTAATTGTTACGCCGATCAACCATCAAGATCGTATTATTCTATTTTAATTGTTGGGTTAAAAAAATTCCAGCTCCAGTAAAAAAATGTTCTAGTTTAAAGGAAATAATGTTCCAGGCGTATATTTTATTTGTTTTATTGATGTGATAAAGAAATATGGAAGTCTTATTCATCTTCGAACTAAATGTTATGGCTTGAATTATTAAATGTTCTAGCTAGCTTCACAAAAAAGATATTCCACATGAACTTTATTCGTTCAAAAAATATGATTGAGAGATTTACAAAGTCTTCAATTTATTATTTGTTCAAATAATATGATTGCGACATTTACAAAGTCTAGATTACTTAAGAACATCAAATCTCATGAATCAAATTTGAGGTCCTTAATGCTTTCGAAAAAAAGTCCCAAAAGGCATGTATCCTTGTGTGGCATGTATGGAGAATTCTCCTTTACTTCCCATCTTGTACCACGAGCGTAATTGAATTGGAGGTCACTACGCGTCTAGAAGTATGGCACCATCATGCGTTGCAAACATCAGAGGCGAGAATGCAAGGATTGCTACAATTGGTTCAAGAACAACAACAATAGAGATATAAACTTTAAGGTGATTCATAAGAATGCTGCACGCACCCCCTGCCCTGATGGCCGACGCTTGTGTCCTCGCAACTATGGGCCAATTCACTAATTACATGAGACAAACCACTGACTAGCCACCTTAATGTGCAAAAGGACTCTCCCATTCCTGTAATCAAGGGTATGTAATATCAAATCAACTATATAAATCATTTTATCTTAAAATTTTTGTTCATAAATATAAGACCATGTATAATTGTTCAAAAGTACATGTAATACTTAAAGTTATCTATGTGTGAAGATTATGTCGCTTCGTATTGACATCCTATGACTGAATATAATTTTATTGGGCTTGTTTAAATGTTATCCAGATACCCACTTTCCAAATTTAGTCATAGAAAGTTGACACTTCTTGAAATGAAATAACCACTCATAGGAACAAAGTAGCCATTTGTCAATACAAAATGAGCAACCAAGGAAAGGAGGAAACATATAATTCCTTCACTAATGAGTATTAATTCCTACCATAAAATCCAATTATTCATGAACTATTACATTTCAAAAATATCTATTCAATCCAATTATGTATGTCTATTTAATCGAATTAATCTTATCGTATATATATATGCCCATGACTAGCTAACACTTTAAGGATAGGTTAGTCATCACATCAGTGCCATATAACAAAATACAAACCAATTGTCCCATGAATTATCTTTTATCTAGATACCTCTTTTTAAAGTATCAAATTTTAATAGCTGATTATATCAAAATGAAAAAAAATGGCACATTTTCCCAAAAATTCATGGAACTATTAATACATCAGTGAAAAATTCTAATTGTCTAGACATCAAACAACAAAAGTGAATTCAGGATGTGAGAAAACCACTGACCACCGTATCAACTTATAGTTGAATAACTGGTTAGAAGTTTTGTGGAGAAACAAGTATTTTCTTTCTACCCACGCCTGTCACCATTTGAATAATACTAACCATGTTTCTCACAGAGAAACCAGTATTTTCTTTTCTACCCATGCCTGTCACCACTGAAAAGAAAATACTTTGCTTTTATGTTTCTTTAGAAACAAATAAAAATATTATCGCCCAGGATATTTGTCTAGAGCAGTGCTACATCTACAAAAAAACGTTTTACAACATTCCCACGAAATGCTGATGTGGCAAAACATGGTTTGTTGCATGATTTAGGATTAGCATAATTGAAGGAGATAATTGCTATAAATTCACTCACACGTTAGCAGCACTCGCTATAAATTCAATGACACGTCAGCATTTTGTGGGAACCTTGTAAAACCTTTTGTAAATGTAGCATTGCTCTTTTTTCTGTGATGCAAGAAGTAAGAATACCGGCTATTTTAAAATAGTGGAATTCAAATTCATCTATTCTATGAAAAATTTGTGCTTCAGATGTATTTATGATGTGTCTGCTGCACAGCCGAGCAAACGTTCTGCTTCGATCAAGCTTTTTATGGTAGGGCTGAGCTAGGTAATTAATTTTGTTGTAACTAGAGTTGGAGGTGGGTCACACACGTTCATCTCTAAATCATATAGGGATGAATCTACCAAACACTTTTGCTGGATGCAGTTGAAATTACCTGGTTTGTTCTAATAAACCTTTATGTAGTTGTACTTCTATTCTCCTAGATTATTGTTGCTCTGCTTTGGTGATTCGCTACTATACTTTGTGTTATGCTGTATCACAGGAAAGGCAGTTCGATGAACTTGACGAAGATGCAACTGGCAAATTGAAGCGCGAAGCAGGAACTCAAGTTTTATGTTATGTTGTATCACAAGTTGTTTAATTTCAAATGAATACATCTCTTGAATTTGAAATACGCACAAACAATTTAAAGCTCAACTGAATGTGTGAACAAGTAGTTTTGCAGCTACACGTTAGGTTTGTGAGAATTTCAAATGTAGTTGGCAAACAATTCTCACTTGTTCAGACAGTCGCATCCAAAATCCAACAATGGAAATCAACCAATGGAGACTGTTAAATTTCAGGTCAAAGAAAAAACGGAATTGTGACGTGCAGTTGGATCCAAATTACATGTGTGTGTGTGTGTGTGTGTGTGTGTGTCGTCGAAGACATTCAGCACCACGTCGTATTGATTGCTAGGGGAGGCGTAAGCGTAAGAGCACACTCAACTCATCAGAATTGCTCATTTGCGCACATGCAGCTAGGCGACACGAACCACGAACGATGGCATGGGAAGCACGCCGGGAGAGAAGGATGCCCTGTCCTGGGCGGAACGCCTGCTGCGGCGGGTCCAACTCGACGTCGTTTCTTCCTGTGCTGCTCCTGTCGTCGTCATCGTCAAGCTCCTTGGCGTCCCAGCGGCTGACGACTGGCCGCTTGTGTCCGCTCCACCTCTGGCTGATCGACGATCGATGCCGGCCGACTGGTCATCGCGCTGTTGCCGCTGCTCGACGAGGAGGAGGACGGCGACGTGCCCAAGGCCGCCGGCTTGACATTGCGCGCGTCCCACCTATCCGCGGCGTCGGAAGCAGCGGCAGCATCTTGCTCCGCGTCGGGAGCAGTGGCATCTTCAATATAGACGCGCACGCATGAACAGCACGAACGGCGACCGCGACATTACGCGCTTGCTGGAGATCGATCACGGTCGCCAGCTCCGTTACGCACGCCGCTGCAGTTCCCTTGCGCTGCCTGCCACCCTTGTTGTCCTTGTCCTTACCAGGCGCCAACTGTTCAACGAAACGCTCGGCGCCAACTACGAGGGGCGGAGGGCAGGTTTCCTCCGTGACGTGCTTTGGGCGGTCCAGCGCGCAGCTGATGTCGCGCCAGCGTCCATATACAGACATCGCGGTAACCCTGGCTGCTGTGCACAGGTCCATGTCAAATGGGGGTAAAACTGCGACCATATGCCGGTACCGGCATGCTCTGACGACCCTGGAACTCTATGAACCCGCGAAGCGATGCAATCGCCCGTGTGTTGAGCAGTTAGTGATTTTTTTTGTTTGTTTTTAGAGCATCTTCAATAGAACTTTATAAAATTGGCCTTATAAACTTGTTATGAGGGGCAATTTGTCTTTTTTCCTCCAATAATTTATTCTTAAAAATAGATCAAAACAAATTTGATTGGGCCACATCAGCATGTGGGGTCAAAAAAACATTAATTATGTAGAAAAAGAATGGATGGAGGGGCCAATTCTTCTCCTGTTTGTAGCTAAAAATGATAGGAGTTTAGAGGTTATGGAAAGATAGGGGTTGTTTTGGGGTCCTGTTGGAGATATTTTTTACCTAAAATCCTAATAACTAAATTTAAAAAAAGTTTACAGAGCTCTCTTGAAGATGCTCTTATGGACATACCGAACTGAACAGCAGTTCAAATCATACTGAAGTTTTACAGGGAAAACTCTGGAATGTCATGAACTGCAAAGGATCACACTGGCTTCGTAAAGGTGAAAATTGACAAGGTGGAATCATCCTTGAAGCGCAGCTACCCATCCATCCGAGACATGGCCTGCACGTGTATTATCCGATGACGTGCGCATTTGTACTAGATACAGGACGATTTGCGCTTGCGGCTACTGGGAAAATGTCTTGTCAGGGTCTGTTGCTTCTTGAATCTTTCAGGCAATGTGGATCATTTCTATCCGTTTATGAGAATTTCTTAAATGAGAGAGAACGATTTCTATGCAGATTATCCCGGCACCTAGAAAGATAGGAAAAAAAAGACGGACCCTCCACCGTCTTGGGACCCGGTACTTACTCCAAAAGGTACTTTGAATCTTTCTCATTTTATTTTCTTGTTTTCAGATAATATTGACCTGTTTATCCGGTTCTGTTACTTCTGTATTGCATATACGCTTTGGTTTTGTTTGTGGAGTGCTATACTCCTTTACATCACTTCTTTAGCTGTTAATTATTTATTCCGATACCCTACCCAAGACTATGTAGATTAGTATATATGAGCTACTGATCTTGCTTAGATAATTTTCCTATTTATCAACAATGTGTGTATTTATTATCTTGCTTGTGACTCTCTTTATTTCTAGTTCTCCAAGAAGTATCTCATAGAGACATCATATTAAAAAGACGAGGGAGGAAAAGGATGATGACATGACAATGTTTTTTCTTTCCCTACCCTATATCTTACGGGTTCTATTAGGGGAGGGGAAAAAAAGAAGCATCAAACATCGGAGGAAATAAAAAGGTTCGAGGGCTACTTGAAGGACATGTCAAGAATCATTCGGTAACATTTAGGATGGAACTCACAATCTTCAAAGCGGTGGCAGCATATACCTTAGAAGAAGACTCCGTCATAAGGATCATGATTGAGGGAAGTTGGGTTTCTATATATATGCTAAGTCAAAAGTCGAAACGTTTCTAGGCTCGATCCAAGCCCCAACCTTGGCCTTTTTGGTTTCATCTAAGGGCCTATCCTTGTCCAATCCATTTTTGGCATACGAAGTCGCATCCGACCTAGCACATCAACAAAGCAGATCCGATCCTATCCTGACCCATTTAAGGGATTCAGGCCGATCCATTCGTAATAATAACTATATGCTGAAAGCTAAAGAAATCCCTCCCCTCACAGTAATTTTACCGATGTGGCTTCATTGTGGGCTGACACGTGTCCTTTTACAGTGCCAATTCTCCTCCCGCGCATGGAGTTACCGCCTCTTGGCTGGTCCCCGTGGCTGCCAGTATCCAGCCATGTTTCCTGGCCCGCCTCATCCCCTGCGGCCCATATTAACTCGGCCCATCAACCGCCTTTCCCGAACCGCCTCTCTTCCCATCCTTTGTAGCCGGCCTCCCGTTACCGCCGTTATCTGGGGGCATCGATTCCTTGCCATGCCCTTAGCCAGAGCTTCTTCACCAAAGATAAAAGGAAAATCAAACCGTATCGAATGTGAGGACTGCCCGCCGTCGCGCGCGACCTGCTCTACGCCGCTGCCTCGCCGTAGGTCGCGCGCCTGCCCGCCGTCTCGCCATGGATGAGGACGAGGAGGAGAGGGACGGGGAGCCACCGTGGAGGAGGACGGGGAACCATGGGAAAGAGGAGAGGAGGCTGCGGCGGCGGTGAAGGAGTCGAAAGATCTGAGACGAATGGAAACTCGAGGAGCAAAGAGCAGTCGGTGTTGCCAAGGACTTGGGCCGCATGGGCCTACTTTGGTCTTCTTGTGAGGCTGAGTGGACGACTTCAAATGAAGGGGAGTCTCTCAAAAATCTTTGAATGAAGCGGACGCGGCGGAGCGCGTCTCATCTTCTAGTACTATAGTTTCCGCATGTGGGTTGTGAAGCTTTGGCCGAACTCTTCAATAATGCTAATCCTGTGGACTGCTATACAGTTATGGCCTAGCCCAGTGGCGGAGCACAGCTGAAAATTTAGGTGGGGCAAAATGGCCTCTTCGTCTCATACGAGCTTGACAAATCAATGCTTTTTGCCTTCTTCGTTGTTCCTTCGCAGTTCGCACAATAGACATCAAGAGAACAAAATAAGATAAACGCCTCGCCGGCAACATCGGCCATGGCGGAGTAAGGACAGAGCTTGAAGAAGAAGCAGAAATCAGCTCCAAAGCTACAAGTTTTATACACAAGAACTGAACATGAGTGCTGAATTGAACATCATAGCACCCAGGCCCAGGACGCAAGTGTGAGAAGCCTCAGATAATCAGTCTGATTGTAACCAAGGAAGAACTACTCCAAAAGCTTCATGCGTCCAAGTTAGAGACAAACCTTGGCAGGGATATTGCTACGGCCTTCGAAACAACGAGCTGAGTGCAGAGCCGCGCTGCGCAGAGCAAGCAGAGGCACAGAGCGGCGCCGCGATGCGGATTGGGAAGGAGGCGTCCGGTCTCTCGTCGACAGGGGCGTCATCAAGTGTCGATAGGAGTTGATGAAGGCCAGTTGACGTTTCTGTTTCGAGGCCCAGCAGCCCAAACAGTCCAGAAGCAGCTGACCCATATGCCTTTCTTCTTCAACCTCCGACGAAAGTCACGAAACAAATCGCCGCCGTTGGCCGTTCTTGAACGCAGGCACGCAGCAAGAACACGGGACTACGGGAGGGCTCCAGGGAGGAGAGGTAGGGGTGTCAAAAATTTTGCCGCCGGCTAGCTGGGGCAGCTGCCCCACCCTGTCGTATGGGGCGCTCCGCCAGTGGCCTAGCCCTTCAACAAAGCAAATTCAGTGGTCTGTTATACGTCTTTGGGCTAGCCCTTCAACTATAGTTCTGCCTGTGTCCAAGTTGCAGCCTTGCTGGCCAATACTCGCTATAAATAAATTTCAAGATGGAAAAAATACCTCCAATTTTTTACAAAAAGGTAAGGAACAACAATTTGGACTGCATCGGCACTACAACATAAGTAAATTACAATTTAGTACCAGCTACTCAATTTATTGGGTAGGACAACATAAGTAATTTAGTATAAGCTATACTCAATACAGTTGACTGGAATTAGGGACGTATCGTTGAAGGTCTTCAAGACTCTTTCTTGTAAACTTTTTGGATTTTAATTAGGAAAAAACACAAATATGATAGTAATATGCCAAAATAAGTCCTAAATATTAGTACATGTGAAGTTGAGTGATAAAAAAGCTTTATTACATCAATCATGCATTCCTGAATTTAAAAGGCAATTAAGTACTAAGTATACAATCAATTGTTTCAGAATTACGATATAGAAAATTTTGGTTTATTCAGTTATTTTGGTTTTCTAATACTAAAAACCTAAATAATTTTGGTTAATAACCTAATTGGTCATATACTATATGGACGACGAGGTCGCTCATCGTTGAGCCGTCGTCCTTGTTGCGTTCGAAAAATCCCCTAGGTGTGTGATCCTTTTGTGGCGTATGTGGAGAATTGCCCTTCCCTTTCCATAGCATAGTACTAGCGTTTAGTAAAATTCGATGTCACTTCATTCGGAAGACCGCGCCATCATGCGCTGCAAGCATCGAAAGTAGGATTGCAAGGGTTGCTACAATTACTTCAAGAATGGCGATAATTAGTTTTGTTTGGTTGTAAATATGTAAGTCCTTTTAGAGTAGCAGTAGCTTTCTTAGTGGTAGTCTAGCTCCTCTCTACCTTGTTCCCTTTTTTGCTACTTGTAAATATGTCTATTAATGGAAAAGGCAGGCACTATGGGGAACTCCCCTACAGTTTTTCGTCTAAAAAAGAAGGCCGCTCGCACCCCCTGCTCCAATGGCCGACACCAATGTATTGATCACTAATTATGGGTCGACTCGCTAATTCCATGCAACACACCACCAACCAAAACTCAGGTACACAGGAATATGTAATATCAAATCAACTATACATATCATTTTATCTTTAAAATTTTGTTAATAAATATATAAGACCATGCAAGTGTATATTTTCATAAATATACTAATACTTTATTAAGTTATCTATGAATGAAGATTATGTCTCTTGGTCTTGAGATCATAGGAGATTCTCTTAAATTTGTTATTTCTTGATTCTTCTTTCAACTTATCTCCGAGTGAATAAAATTAAATTTGGATTGGTCAAATGTTATCCAGATCCCACTTCATGAACATCTAGTCGTATAAAGTTGAGATTTCTTGAAATTAAATAACCACTCATAGGAACAAAGTAGCCATTTCTCAAAATGAGCAGCCAAGGAAAGGAGGAAAATATAATTCTTTTAGTGCAATCCAATCATGCATGAACTGTTACATTTCATAAATTCTATTCAATTCAATCCGATCACTCATGTCTATTTAATTCAATCAATCTTATTGTGTGTGTATATATATGCCCATGACTAATACTTAAAGGCTAGGATCCTGAGGGTTCTTTTGGTAAAGAACGGTTGTTTCGAAGGGTGTTTAATGTTGCTCGAGCAATCTTGGTGTCTTGGGTCCAATTGAAGAGAATAATCATGTAGGAACACTAGTCTTCAAAAGGAGCTAGAGCTTCTCTTAAAGATAATGGGATCTTTATAAGACCAGTGCCACGTTCAAAATATCAAAAGGTATACATTTTTTTCTGCATTTGGAGAAAAGAAAATTTTAATGTCGTGTTAATTTGCATAAATTACTGTACCATAGCTGTTGGCGGTTTCAGGGACTTCAATCGCACTATACAGGTCATTCTTATTTTTAAAGCATGGCATGCTCATTCTTATTTCAGAAGCAGGGCATATTTATCCGTTCAATCATAAGACTGTTACACAATAAATAACTATTATTTACGGAAAAAGCATCAACAGGGCATTTGGTCTAGTGGTATGATTCTCGCTTTGGGTGCGAGAGGTCCCGAGTTCGATTCTCGGAATGCCCCTTTTTTTACAATTTTTTTTATTTTAAATCCGGCTCCTACTTCCGAATGAGCAAGGTTTCTGTACAGGGAAAGAGCAATGCTTCAAATTCAATTCCATTTTCTCGTTTTAGCGTACAAAGAAACTGGTGCAATGATGGTACTCTAGATGCTTGAATTCCAATACAAATTTACAGCATCAAAAGACAACAGAACAGATCACTACGAGATACTAGTCAGCAAGAACAACAGCAGGGAGACGAACACGAAAGAGACCATGGAATGGCAGGACGTTACTACTGCAAGAGTGCGCGGCCGTGCTCCGGATCACGTCCAGAGCTCAGTCACGAGATGACGAAGACCCTGAGCTCGCCCCTGTCCCCGCGCGTGATGCGTGTGTCGTCGTCGAGGTAGGTGACCTCGAACTCGCCGCTCCCGGTGTTGGACGGCGGGCGGAGGTTGTCGGGGATGCGGGGGAGCTCCAGCGGCGGCAGCTGCGACAGGTTCCCCTTGGTCTTCACCGTCGTCTTCTCAAACGTGATCTTGATCCCGGAGGTCCCTGCAAAGCAAGGAGCAATTAATCAATGCCCGTCCGTTCTCGCAACACAAAAATTGGCCACTAGGCGGAGGACGGGAGGAGGAAAGCAGAGCAGCAGGGCAGAGCGGTGTTCTGTTCTGTTCGCTCACTCACCGACGATCTCGAACTTGTGGGCGAGCGTGGCCGTGGCCTCGACGGGCGGGAACGGCCATGGCGCGCCGAGCTCGAGCTCGACGATGTTGTCGAAGTCGCGGCTGACGACGTCGATGCGCTGGAACACCTGGCCGAGCGTGATGGGCAGGAGGCGGCCCGTGGGCGGGCCGGGCCGGCTGCCGCCGAGCGTCCGCGACGAGAACGCGCTGCTGTACAGCAGCCGCCACCGGCCCTGCAGCCGGTCGATGTCCTTGTTCAGGTCCACGGGCCCGCCGCCCGCCGCCGCCGCCTCCAGCGCCCGCGCCGCCGCGTCGGCCCGGTCCAGGTCCTCCTGGCTCGCCGCCAGGCCCCGGTTCAGCCCGGACACCGCGCTCTGGAAAGATTTGGTGGGTTTGGATGGACAAATCAGTCATGGTTGCAGGAACAAGAAAGAAACATGGGGGGTGGGGGTGGTTTCTTGGATAATCATTCGCTCACCAGCAGATTGATCTTGAGCGAGGCCACGTCGGCGGTGTCGGCGCGGGCGCCGGCGTCCGCCGCGTAGTCCACGGGCGGCGGCGGCGCGGCCGTGGCGCGGACGGACAGCTGATTCCTCTTCCTCCCCTGCCGCCTCCAGCTCCTCCGGCTGGCACCAGCTGCGCACCGCAGCCTCACGCCCCTGACGCCGGCAGAAGGAACAACACGGGGAGCGCTCGTCGTGGCGCCGGCGCAGCAGGACAACGACCACGGCGCGGCCATGGCCATATATACGCGATACCCACTAACCGGCTAGCAGCAACCTCACAGAGCAGAGCAAACTAAACGCAAGCGCACCGGCAAGCGAAGCGATAGCACTGGGATTGATTCAGCCTTTCTATCGGAGCGAGGCTCTCAAGAAGTCACACACGGGAGACGTCGAATTTTCCATGGCGTTCTTGAAGGAGAGGAAGACACGAGGGAAAAGAAAAGAAAACAGTGGGGACACGCTGCGCGGCGGTGGAATTTTTGTGGTGGGCGAGTCGGGACAGCAGATGAGGGAGTGGCGCAGGTGGGGACGCGTGCGTCGGCGTCGTCTGCGTAGGTCGCGGTGGCACATTCCCTGCCTTCTCGAATGTTCCATTGGTATTCAGGGGCAATTTCCGTTTTACAATCGTCGTCACGAGCTGGGGTAGTGGGTACTCATGCTTCGGACTTTTCCAAATATAATCGATCGTTCATTGACTTGATTATTCTCACAACAGACGTGTGCTACAGCTGAGACGTTGAATGTAGGGTTAATTGCGATTTTCACCCCATAAGTTACTTGTAGTTTGATATTTCCCCTCGTAAATCTGTTTGTTGTAAAAACCACTCCACCCCACCTCAGTTTTGATTGATATAGCACCCTAATTTTCATGTGCTCTTTTAAATATGTCAAAAAATATCATGTAAATGCGTGTCTAGCTCCTAACTCGAGCATCACACCTATGTGCAATGGTGGTGGGACTGTTGAGCAGTTGAATTTGTTATGTTCGGCTGTCATTATAGACGTTTAAAAGACAATTAAAGCAATGAGTTTAAGCGTAGTGGGTCCAAAAAATATCGGATACCGCCAAACTATGTACTCAACTCGATCTAAATTAGTTGAGTCATGTAGTCAAACGTCAACAGTGACAATTTTTAGCTTATTTGTGAGAGCATATGAAAATTGAGGAGCTATTCCAACCAAAACTGGGGTGAGGTAGGATGGTTTTTGCAACAAATTAACTTATGAAGGGGATATCAAACTAGAAGCAACTTATAGGGTTGGATTTGTAATTAAACCTTAAATGTAGCTGAGACGTATGTTTTGAACTAAGTTTATCGAAGCGATTTAATAAGAAGAACAAAAGGCATGTTTCCTCTTTTCAAGGCGATAGCTAGTTTCCTCTTTTTTTTCTTTTAGTTTTCTCATCGTAACCAGTATCGTCATGTACTCATGTTGCTGTGACGTTCACATTGTCCCATTCACCCGAGGCAAACGTGGGAAATGATGAACCGGTGTTAAAATAAAAAGGAAATGAACTGGAAAATTTTCAATGTTAATATATTTTTTATTTATGACGTCTGGTGATGAACCGTGCTTACAAAGGTAATATTTGAGCCATTTTGTGAACTTAACGCTGGAATTTCACGAGAGATTTTTTTTTTGAGGTGCACGAGAGATTTTCTGAAGAGACCGGAACTAAAATAGCCTACTAGTTTTTTTTTTAGGTGAAAATAGCCTACTAGTTGGTAAGAAGCCCAGCTAGTTACATCCAGATATACCAAATGGACCATCTATCTGGGTCTTTTTCGGCCACTTTTAAACTTACCGAGAGATTTTCTTCTAATGGAGTCCGCTGGCCTCTTCTTGTCTCTCCGTTCGGCGAGGTGATGTGGGGGTCGGCTGTTCGAGTCAAGGATGCAGAGGAGGCTGCGGTTCGGCAGCAAGGTGGTGGACGAGGCGTCCTCGTCGGATCTGCGGCGGCTTCTGCTGTCGTCGGCGAGCGGCGGCTCTGGCTGGATGGGGGACGGGGCGCGTCCCCGGTCGACTGGGCGAACTGCTATGGCGCATCTACTCCGGCTCACTTCAAAGCGTTGGCGCGATCTCGCTTCGGCGAGGGTGGTGCCCCTTCCGGCTTCGGGTTGGCGGTGATGGCCGGATTTCTTGCCGCCGGCGTCGGTCGGCGGTGGTGAATCTTGCCGTGTCTGTAGAGCAGAGGGCCAGGGACTTGTTTGTTATTTCTAGGTTTTCTAGGGGCCTTTTTGCTCTTTTGGTGGGATAGCTGTCCTGTATCCTTCCTAATGTACCTGTATGCGTATTTGTACTCTTCCTTAACTTTTAATACAGGTACGGTTTGATAAAAAAAATGGGTTGTAGCGCCCAGTCTACAGGCACCAGCTGAAACAAGAAAACCGATGCTTCACTTGCCTAGAACTGACTAATCACTTGCCCAAAAATCCGTCCTTCTTCTACCGAGATTTTTGTTATTTCACCCACCAAACCGGTGGGCTTCGACGGAATGCCCATATGAGAATGGGCTTCGTTATTATGCTCATGAATCCATTGCTCTCACCGGTAGAATGCCCATGACAACTATATTAGCTCTTTTTCTTCTCTTTTTCAATTTAAAGGCACGGGAAAAGACAGAACTGCCCCTCCTCGTGAAACTTATTCCCCTGCTCCAGCGCCATTGTCCAGCATGCGTGACACCAAATCATCATTCTCCGGGTGAAAAAAATAAAAACAGCACGCTCACCTCCAGCATGCGAACCGGTTCAGATTCAAACAAGAATAGAAAACCTGCATGCTCCAGCTGCACGCGACATGGTTTAGATTAATGGGATAAAAAACTGAAACCAGTATGCTGTAACCAGCGCGCGACATGGATGAAGCCCAGGAAAAAAGAATCGAGGGCGGGCGCCGGTGCACTAACGAATCGAGGGCGGGCGCCCGTGCTCTAACGAATCGAGGGAGGGTGCACCTTGCAACTGCTCCAATGAATCGAGAGCGGGCGCAGCTACAACGGAGCCGACCTGGGTCGCCGTCGCGCTGGGAGGGAAGGCGGCTGCCTGGGGCGAGCTCGCGTCGGGAGGGTGGGGAGCGGCCTGGGACGAGGGCGCGCCGCCCCCATTTGCGCCCGCTCTTGCCGGGCCCGGCTCATCGGGGAGGGGCGCCGCCATCTTCATGACGTCCGCTGTTCGTCGAGCTGAGGAAGACAGAGAAGAGGAGAACGAACAGGTTTCAAATCGATTGGTTTCGGTCAAGGAAAAACCGGTTAGGGGTACTTTCGTCCTAACATGTGAGAAATAATCCGAAAATGATTAAAAGAAATTAAAAATTAACCCATGGGCATTCTATCCGCGGAAGCTTTGGTTTTATAGGCATAATAACGAAACCCATTATCAGATGTAGGTGAAATAACAAAAGTCTCTCTTCTACCCACCGGCGCCACAGCAGGGACAGCACCTTGCGGCGGCCGTGATTTCGGCACAGAAATCTCAGGTGAGATTCGGCACCCGTCTTTACCAGTTTGAGT
This sequence comes from Eragrostis curvula, assembly GCA_007726485.1. Classification (NCBI taxonomy): domain Eukaryota; kingdom Viridiplantae; phylum Streptophyta; class Magnoliopsida; order Poales; family Poaceae; genus Eragrostis; species Eragrostis curvula. Next base: position 26,753,712 of record CM017440.1, on the reverse strand, counting down.
CTCACATGAATCGACGCGGTGACCGCTAATCTGCCGCTGTCGTGCAGACAAGGGATTCGAGGGAACGGCCCCTTGCTCGTCGGATCAAGAAGCCTCGCGTCGCCGATCCCCGAAGACCATGGATTCCGGTACCGGCACCTCCCGTAAGTTCATCATCCCCTGTATCACAATGCGTATGCCGTGGTTGTGTACTTGGTGTCAGCGGAGTAGAGTGACACGTCGCTAGTGGCCCGTGCAGGTGACGTGCTCGACGGAAGGCTTGATAAGAGATCAAGGTACGAGTCTGACACGGAGGCGTCCCCGTGGGCGGGCATTCAGCCAGAAATCATGGGAATCGTGCTCCGCTTCCTCATTTGCGTTGCTGACCGAGCCAGTGTGCGGTCTGTGTGCCGCAACTGGCGTGCTGCCGCCCACGGTCACCGCCTGCCCCCACCGTTGCCCTTGCTGGTACTTGCCAATCTCAGGTTCTCGTGCTTGTCCCAGGAGGGGACATTGAGGCCTGCGTGGCGTTTGCTGATGCCTGATGAGGTGGCAACCGATGATGTCCACTGTGTGGACTCTTTTGATGGATGGCTTGTGGTGGCAACTCGCAGCAAGAAATACAATGATGCCGATGGTGACTGCTTCTTGGTGAATTCTTCCTCCCATGCGGTGGTCCATCTTCCACACCTGTGCTATTCACATCATAATTACTCTGCTATCTCCTTTAAGACGCTTCCTATCATCAATGGCTTCGGTGAGGTCCATTTTACTATCAATGATCTATATAGAATGTCTCTCAGCAAAGTGGTACTATCTGCTTCGCCTGACTTTAGGATCCAATTTCATTGTGGCTGCTTCCTCTGACTTCATGTCTTCACCTAGCCTTGCTCTGTGGCAACCTGGGATGGTGTCATGGCATATTTGCAATGGTGTTGCCATTGATGGCCCCAAAGATATCACTTTCTCCCAGGGGAAGTTGTATGTGATCCAAAGGTTCACGGCAAGCCTATGCGCTTTTGTACTTGAGGAGGAAAATGGTGGGATCATCATCTCTTGTGTTGAGCATTGTGTGACAGAGACACTCCCCCCACATCCCACACAGCATGATGGTTCGTTGACGTGCAACATGGTGGTGTGGCATGAAAAGCTGTTGTTAGTCGTCAGATACTATGATAGTTGTTACCGTCGCTCTGTTCTTAAAGTCAAAGTGTTTGCTCTAGACTTTAGCACAAACCCTCATGGACTCACTGAGATGCACGACCTTGATGGTGATTGTATCTTTGTTGGCTCAGGCAGCAGCAAATCCTTTCCTGCAAGTTTGCTTGATGAAGCTGAAGGTGATCTTATCTACTTTGTTCCCGATGTTTGGAGCCATGATAGGTGTGTGTACAACATGAGAAATGATAGGATGAGGCCCTTTGTTATCAAATCTTTACCTAGCAAATCTCAGCTGCCAGATGAGTACAATGATTTCCCAGTGTGGTTATTTCCTTCGGAACAAAGAGAAATCTGAGCTATAGGATGAGGTGCTTTGTTGTCAAATGTTTACCTCTCAAATCTCAACTGCTGGATGACTACAAAGTTTCAAAGTGTGGTTATCTTCATGGAAATTATGCAACAGAGCAAATCTGATCTTGGTGTTTGGCGCCACTTACTATTGAAGGTTATGATATATTAAACTATGTCTCCAATGTTTAGGACCATGATGTATATTTTCTTCCAAGTTCCTAGCTATATGGTGAGGGACCGACATAGCTACTAACTTGGGAGAGCCCAGGGTTTCACTTACCGTGTGAGGCACAAAAACCGTAAGGCCACGGTTCAGCGGTTTTCGTGAAAACCGCGAAAATCGTGAAAAAAAACACACAAACGTTAAAGTTGAATTTGAAAACGAAACCGGACGGTTTTTGAGAAAACCGTGCGAGAACCGAGAAAAAACCGTGAGAAACCCGTGAGAAAACCGCGATTTTTGTAGAGAAACCGTGGTGAAAGGAAAAAGAGAGTAAAACGAAGCAAAAAGTTGCGGCTGGGACGATGGCACCAGACCCACGAAGCACCAGCACGTCGAGCAGAGGCCAACTGGTCGAGTTAGTGGCAAGCCGCTGCCGGCGCGGGCCGCCGCCGCGAGCCCTCGGCGCGGCTACCCCGGAAACCGCGCAGTAGCCGCGGATTCCGCGCGGCAACAGGGGAGGCGATTCCCGACGGCGATGCACGCAGGGGCGGTGGTGGATTGCCGGCTCGGCTGTGGGTCGCGATGGAGAAGCAGAGAAGATCGGGGAAGATGGGAAAACAACTCTCGCGAGTCTGGAGAGAAGAGGATAAGGTCAGTTTCTTTTTTTTTCTTTTTTTTCTTTTTCTCCTTTTTCTTCCCACATTTTTTTGACGGTCGAAACTTGCGACTTTTCATGTTCTTTTTTCACAAATGGTCCTCAAATGTCGAGTACTATCTGTAATATTTTTGGTTTTAAATTTTGTCAAAATTTCAAAAAAATTCAAATTTCAAATTCGAAATTCGCCGAACCGCACAAACAGCTCGGTCGCGGTTTCGGCGAAAACCGCGGTTTTCGCGCGGTTTCTTGCTAGATTCAAAACCATGGGAGAGCCACTTATGCTATGGCGATGTCCCAGCTCTCATATGTTGGCCTTTTCTTGTCCCTTGTTTCTCCATGACTGCAACATATATTCGGCTGTTATTAATGCCTGGATACATATGAAAGATGGTTGGACTATTCTGCTATTATTGGTGGCAATCTCTTTTCATGTTATCTTCCTTGATATTCAGATAAGACATATTTAGTAACTTGCTTGCAGTGTTTGACTACCACTTTCTCTTTACCAAACATTGTTTTGATGCTATTGCCGTAGGGAAATTATTTCTGAAAGTCAATAGTTTGATTCTCGCCTATCTATTACTAGATTGTACAATCAAGAGTTCTTTCTCATCAGGATCCCAAGAATTTGCCATGGTTATATGGCACACTATCCATGGTTATATGGCACACTATCCTAAATATTTGGTCGAATGAGCACATGAAATTTGCGCTCTCAAAACATGACTGATACACTAGCGAACCAGTTTGAAACCAACATGGCAAGATAATTTTGTTCTAGGATTATCAAATTAGACAGATTAGGGAATCGTTTCGACAGAATTAGAAATTTCCTGGTGTGGGCCACGTGATAGTAAGCAAATTTTCTACTCTCGTCAATGGTACAAAAAAAAGTGATTCCCTAATCTGGTGTTTAGTGATGGCTGGGCTAATAGGGTGGGCACGAAGCACGCATTATTTAGCCCGACACGAACCCGGCACGGCACGATTAAATTTTGGGCCGTGCTTGGGCGAGCGGCACAGCCCGATTAAGTTTTATCAAATATATTTTTTAGTTTTATGTGTACAAGTTGTACACATAAATATGAGGTAAGTGAATTCCTTTTTAAATATGAGGTCTCAAGTTCAATTCTCATTATTAGCATCTATTTTTGCAACATTTAACACTAAATTTCTTCAAAAAATAGCTAAATGAGTTGAAATTTAAAACGGGCTGTCAGGCTAATCGGGCCGGCCCGGCATGATTAATCAATTTCGTGCAGGACCATGGGCCGAGGGGTAGACACGTAGGCTGGCACGGCACGGCCTGAAACGAATTACGTGCCGTGGTGGCCCGAAAATTAATGCCGGGCGGCACGTTTGGCCATCACTAGATGTGTTCTGTCCTCCATGGCGACATGATTCGGCCCCCACACCGTGGCAAACAAGCGTTGTGGAGCGTATTGACCAGGCCGGCGTCGCATCCCAAATTAGCCGCAGGGCCCGTTGCTGGGGAGCACGAGGGCGCTTCTTCCTCCGCCGCGAGGAGCCCCGGCGGCCATGGATCTTGTCACGGGAAACTCAGGGGAGCCTCGTCACCCACGCGACGTCGAGCCATTTTCATCACTCATGGGCCTAAGCCACCGTCACGGCGGTCGTGCAGGCGAGGTGTTCGACGAAACGACTCGTCCGTCGTCGAATCAAGGAACACAGCGCCGCGGGTCTCCGATGTCGATGGTGTTTTGCGCCGAAACGTCCGGTGAGCCGCGTGTTCCTGCACTATTATGCGTAGGTGTTTGCTCTTTCCTGACGGTTGGTGGCTGGCTCCTGCAGGCGAGGCGTTCGACGGAAGGTCCCAGAAGAGATCCAGACTGGAGATGGACGCAGGAGTTTCATTGTGGGCTGGCCTCCAGTCGGACGTGTTGGGTATGGTGCTCTGCTTCCTCCCATGCCTTGCCGACCGCACCAGCATGCTATCTGTGTGCCGCCAATGGCATGCCACCTCCCGTGACCACGTTCTATTGCCCCCACGTCATCCTCTGCTGGTACTCCCCCAGCTCAGGTTCTCTTGCTTTTGTTCTGGGGCGGCACTGACAGCTTCGCTGCGTGCTTGGATGCCTGAGGATGTGGAAGCCAATGATGTCCGTTTTGTGGGCTCGTTCAAAGGTTGGCTTGTGGGTGTGACTCCCAGCAAGGACCACAGCAGCAGAGGTTTTGATGGCGAGTGCTTCATGGTGAACCTTTTCTCCCACAAGGTGCTACGACTACCACCCCTAATAAAGCGTTTGCATCACGGTTTCTCTGGTTACTCTCGTAAGGCTCTCCCCATCATTAATGGGTCTGGCGAGGTCAATTTCACTACCAATAACATATATAAAATGTCGCTCCGCAGAGTTGTTCTATCTGCTGCACCTGACTCAGGATCCAAGTGCATCGTTGTTGCTTCATCGTACCACACAATTACACAGACACTAGCTCTCTGGCAGCCTGGGATGATTTCATGGCAGGTTTGTGATGGCCTTGCTGGGCCCAAAGATCTTGTTTTCTACCAGGGAAAGCTGTACGTGCTCTTGAGGTTCCTAGTACGTCTCTATATTTTTGAACTTGAGGAGGATGAGCGTGGGGTCATTGTCTCTCGTGTTGAGCATTGTGTGACTACGCTGCTTCACAATCACCACATTCGTCCAGGTGATGTGTTGAGCAACATGGTGGTATGGCGTGGAAAGCTGTTATTAATCATCAGAAGGTATGATACTTCCAGTTTGAGGCGCGCTCTTTGTGAAGTTGAGGTTTTTGCACTGGACTTTAGCACAAACCCGTATGGGTGCACCACCATCCACAGCTTTGAAGGTGATTGTATCTTTGTCGACTCATGCAGCTGTAGTTCCTTGTCCGCCGGTCTGTATGATGGAGCTGAAGGCGATCTAATCTACTTTGTAGATCAGTACAGCAAGTATGATGGCAATTCTTTCAAACCTTCTTACGATACATTTGTGTACAACATGAGAGATGGTACAACAAGGCCCTTCGCTGTCGAGTTATCACCACATAATTTTGGTGCACCAAAGGATAAGCTTGCCGTCCCGTTGTGGTTGTCACCTTTGGCATGAGCTGCTGTAGAGTAAATCTGATCTTGCTGTGTGCATCTCCCTTTTCTGGACAATGATGTGTAGATGGTGGGGATATCTCAGTTGTAGGAAGACTAACTCTTCCATAATCATGTCACTTGCCTGACATGCAAGTTCTTACACTTGAAGGGCACCCCTGATGGTGCTCTTTTCCTCTTTTCTGATCTTTCCAGGAGTGAGTATACCACTGTAGTTTGTGACTGGATTCGTGACTCTAGTTTGTGAATAAATTCATTTGAAGCATGGTTGGATTGTTATGCTGTGTTCTTGAGGGTCATCATAATCATTGACCAGATAAAAAACTGCTTTAAGTATAGGGGAACATGACATTGTCTTGTCATGTAATGAATCAAGAGCATGTATATTTGACTGGGTTGGTATGTTAATATGATGGCTTATCTAGTTCTTTCAGTGCCATAATTTTGGCTTGCCGCTATTCTCGAGTGTTCTGTGCCTACAATTCTGAAATCAGATAAAAGCTCGAGCGTTGTGTGGGAAAAACTATCAACAATAACAAAATGATCTGTCTAATTATATTTTATCAGATTTTTCATTGTTTCTCAGTCTATATCCACCCCATCGTGGACACGAGAAATTGAAAGGGTTCCTCTGGGATTTGTACCAACTTTGGTAAAAATTCTACAAAATCCACTTGTTCAAACATGACCTATCCTCATTTCTATTCAAACTTCCTAGTCGAGCACCACTGTTGACTAATTCTTGTTAAGCTTGTGTAGTGGAACCGACGAGATAAAAGAAGACAACTGATGTGCATCATATATGGGCAAGTTTTTGACATTTGAGGTTGAGAAAAAAATGATTATATGAATTAATTCCTTTTTAAATTCATACTCCCACAATATTGGGTACGGTGCAGGGAATATTTTAACAAAGTAAGCAATGCAGGGAAAATGATTATATGAATTAATTCCTTTTTAAAATCATATCCCACAATATTGGGTACTCCCACAAAGTTTTTGACGTGTGGGAGTACTACAATATTTTAACAAAGTAAGCAATGCAGGGAATATGATTATCACCGTACAATGAGATAGCTGGTCCACATGACAGACACACAGACGGCATTCCCACTTGCCAAAGCAGGGAGCAGAGAGGTCAGCATTCCCACTTTCAGAGGCTGGGCACACGCGCTAAGCTCAACGCTCTTCTCCCCTGCCCCGAGGAGACGAAACCCAGGCCCCTGGCGCCACTGCACCTCCGCTGGCCATGGACTCCGGCACGGAAAACTCAGGTGAGAGTTGATGCCCTGCTCCACCCTTTTGCATCTCTCGCGGGACTTTAATGTCACGGTTCTTGGTGGATGTCGTGCAGGCAAGGTGTTCGATGCAATGCCCGGTGAACTGCCGAATCAAGAAATGCGTCGGAGCCGGTCATCTAAGGCGATGGACTCTGGCGCTGATATCTCTGGTTAGTTATCCATTCCCTGTATTTTGTTCTGTGTCCGTTGCCGCGGGTGGTGTAAGCTGAGCACCGTGACAACCCGACTGGTGTGACTTGTGCAGGAGAGGTGTTCGACGGAAAGTCCTGCAAGGTATCACGATTGGAGTTTGATGTGGGGGTGTCGCTTTGGGCGGGCCTTCAGCCGGACATCCTGGGTGTCGTGCTTCGCTTACTCCCCTGCCTTGCAGACCGTGCAAGCGTGCGGTCAGTGTGTCGCCATTGGCGTGCTTCTGCACGCAATCATGATCTGCCCCCTGCACTGCCCCTACTGGTGCTTCCTGAGTTCAAATTCTCGAGCTTATCAGCCAAGAGGGATTTGATGCCTGCACGGCGTGTCCTGGTGCCTAAGGAGGTGGCAGCCGATGATATCCGTTGTGTGGGGTCTTTTGATGGATGGCTTGTAGGTATGACTCCTAGCAAGAACCGCGTCGATGAGTATGAAAGGAGTGCAGATGGTGAGTGTGTCCTGGTGAATGCTTTCTCTCACAAGGTTATTCGTCTACCTCAAGTGTGCAATATGCACTACAATTTTTCTGCTTTCTCCCGTAAGACTCTCCGTATCGTCAATGGCTTTGGTGAGGTTGATTATACGTCCAATGACTTATATACAATGTCATTCTGCAACGTGGTACTATCTGCTTCACCTGACTCAGGATCAAAGTATATTGTGGCTGCTTCCTCCGACCGGATGGGTTCATCAAAACTTGCACTTTGGCAGCCTGTGATGGTATCATGGCATATTTGCACAGCTATTGACATTGATGGTCCAAAAGATATCGCCTTCTACCAGGGGAAGATGTATGTGCTCCTGAGGTTCAAGCTACGCCTCTTCGCTTTTAACCTTGAGGAGGATGATCGTGGGTTCATGATCTCTCGTGTTGAGCGTTGTTTGACTGCGCTCCCTGATGATCATCCCTTTGAGGAAGGTGGTGCGATAAGTTGCAATATGGTTGTATGGCGTGAGGAGTTATTATTAATTGTCAGACACTATAATGGGAGCAGTTACCGTGCCATGCGCCAAGTTCTTAAAGTCGAAGTGTTTGCAGTGGACATCAGCACAAGCCCTTGTGGCCTTGCTGAGATTCACAACTTTAATGGTGATTGTATCTTTGTTGGTTCAGGTGGTTGCAAATCCTTTCCTGCTGGTCTACATGATGGAGTTGAGGGTGATCTAATCTACTTTGTTCCTGATGATTGGAAGCCTTATGATACATTTGTGTACAGCATGAGAGATGGTAGGATGAGACCCTTTGCTGTCAAATTATCTGCTTGCTACTTGGACGGGCCAGAGGAGTACCTTGATTTTCCTGTGTGGTTATTTCCTTCAGAATGATGCTGAATAAGAGCAACTCTGATCTTAGTTGGTGTTCTGTGCTGGCATTTGCTTTTTGAGATTCAGAACACTGATGCCTACTCTCTTTGCTCTACTTCTTTTGTTCAACAATGATGTGTAGTTTTTCAATTTATCTGCATATTTGGTAAAGAATATTACCATGGGAGGTAGTACTGCGAAGCTCATGTCTGAAACGCTCTACAAGTACTGAACTAGCACATCTGAATGATCTTTTTCTATTTTTCGTTTTTGCTGCAATGTAATGTTGATTATTGAAGAATGGCTGGACGATTCTGCTATTTGTAATGGCATTCTGGATCCTTGACTATCATGATCCTGTTACTACAAATCAGAAGTAGAGAGATCATTATAGTTTTGGACCATGGGAGTACAGAGATGCTCATTCTAGGATTCTGAAAGCAGCCATTACTTAACTCGGAGCATCGTCGTATTTCACACTTCAATATTTCGATATGCAGGAAATGTGAGTATTTATAGGACATGTGTTTAACCATTTCCTTCGAGATAAAATAGCTGGCCCACTGGACGGCATTTGCCTGGCTGGGACCCTACGTGTCAGTACTGTCTCCTCGCCGATCGCAAAGCCCACGATCGCAGTCTAGCGGCTGGCGGCGCAGGAGACCGTCTCCTCCCCGAGGCAACGAGCGCCGGCGACACTGCAGTTTTCGGCGGCCATGGATTCCGGCACAGCCTCAGCCGGGATTCAAGACGCACCTCTGCCTGCTTGTGTCCCTCTCGGTCGCGGGTCTAAGACGCCGCGGTGTTCGGCGGCGGCGGCGGCGGCGCAGGCAAGGTGTTCGACGAAATGTCCGCTGACTCTTGAGGTGCCAACGTTCAACGCGGAGAGCAAGCCGCAGCACCTGTCATGGGCGGACCTCCTGCCGGACATACTTGGCGTCGTGTCGGGCCGCCTCCCACGCGTCGAAGACCGCGCTAGGATGCGCTTGGTCTGCCGCTCGTGGCACGCCTCGTCTCGTCTCCACCGGCGGCCGCCACCTCCGCCTCCGCTGCCCCTGCTCGTTCTCTCTAACTTCTTGTTCTCCAGCTTCGGCGCTGACGGGGCCTTGACCGGCACACGCCGCGTCCCTCTGCCAGCCGGGGAATTGGCGTCTGGCGATGTCCGCTGCGTGGGCTCGTTCGAAGGATGGTTGGTCGCTGCGCAGCTGCAGCCCAATGCAAATTGCCTCTCTGGTGATATCGGATGCTTTTTGATGAATTTTTTCTCCTGGGAAATCATCCATCTCCCGCCTCCTCCTCCAGACACTCCTCTCGCTGAAGCCTGCAGTAGATCTCTCCCCGTCATCAATGGCTCTGGTGCAGTGGATTGTACTGTCCACGCCAAGTGTCTGATGTCGTTCCACAAGGTGATATTATCCTCTTCACCCGACTCTGCCTCCAGTTGTGTTGTGGCTGCATTCTCCTTCCACATGTTGACACCTAAGCTTGCTCTCTGGCGGCCTGGGATGACGTCATGGTGCGTGTGCGATGGCAGCTGCATCACTGCATTCAGTGATATTGCCTTCTACCAGGGGAAGCTCTACATGTTCAGCATGCTCGACTTAGATATTTTTTCTTTTGAGATCTCTGAAGATGACAGCGGCCTGATTGTTTCTCGTATTGAGCATTGTGTGATGGAGAAACTGCCGAAACCCAATGGTACATACATCCGCAGGTCGAAGATAGTAGAGTGGCATGGGAAATTATTGCTAGTTGTGCCATTCTTTACTGGTGCTGAATGTTGGCAAAACATTCGTAAGATTGGCGTATTTGAGGTGGACTTGAGCCCAAACCCTGCCAGATTCATTGAGATCAACAGCTTGGATGGTGACTGCATCTTCATCAGTCCATGCAGCAGCAAGCCATTTTGTGTGTCTCAGTATGATGGAGGCGAAGATGATCTGCTCTACTTCATTGATAGTTGCATCTTTCCTCGTAGAAATGCACCCCATTATGATAAATTTGTGTACAGCATGAAAGATGGTACGGTGGTACCCTTTGCTGCAGCCATATCAGAAAAGAACCTTCAGGTACCAGATGGAAGGCCGATGTATCCAACATGGCTCTTTCCTTCTGAATGAGATTTATAAAGTCTTAATGTACACGAAGCACGCGCGTACGGATGCTTCTTGGTGTGAGGCGCCATTGTGTTTTATTTCTAAGATGCTTGTCTCAGAAATACTGGTGATGCTTGTCTCGTTTTATAACTCTTTTCATTAGTAAACTGAGCTTAATTTCGCCTAGTTCCTATGTGGATTTTCAGTGCTTCGGCATATCTGGTAGTCACTCAATCTGAACATTGCTTCAGGTTTCTTGGACAACTGTAGTTTCACAATTCCCATTTTGGTAGTAGTTTTTCTTGCAACTCCTGCTTTAGATGTTATTTTGACTATGTCTTGGCATGTTTGCCGAGATGCTCCACTTGTGTCAAAAGTGATATGGCCGGATCAATACGTAGCACAACAACCTTTTTTCATCTGTGATCACCAACAAATAATAAATGTCACACAGGTGGACGTTTCTGACTAAAAGCTTGACATGGTGAGTGGCATTCACTTGTCCGAATGCGTAGAAGATGCTATGAATCTAAACATCCAGAAATATTTTCTCCTCCAGTTTTGCTAAGCTTTTTGGCATGGTTGTATCTAACCAACGTAGGTTACGTATGGGCTGACCCACGATAGCCGACTAGTCCCAAGCTTTTTTGTTAGTATTGTGCAATCCAAACATTTTTTATGTAATAATTATTTTTTCGACAACAATACTGACTCAGCTAACATGGCCCTATATCCTCTTCCATCTCCTATCCAACCTCGTCTTAAATGGAAAGCGGTTCACATTGACACCCTCAGACCCTCTCCAGATCTAGCCCCACCCCATCTCGATCTCTCAATTCCCTCCCTCCTTCCCTTCTCTAGATCAACGACCTCTACCTTCCCAAACAAGACGGCTGCCATCCTCACCACTTTAGTGTGTTCAACCCTGTCATCTTCACATATTGCGTTGGAGGATGGTATGAGCTTCCGCGCCTCATGACTATCACCTCTCAAAGCGTCTGGCGATGACCGTACCCGGGGATTGGATTCAAATTTCACTTCTTTGTTCTAGAAAAAGTGAGTGCCTACTGGAACTTTTTTAAGATTAAAATCTTTAGTTGACCACTTTGAGCCTATATATTTTATTTGAAACTTTTGTTCTCTTTTTTTGGGGTTTCTAGTTCGATTTTTCTTGGTCAAACATGATGTCGATGGGGAAAGAAAAATGCTAATGTTTAAGTGTACATTGAATTTGTGAATTCAAACTTTGATTTTACAGACTTGTTTTGCCTTTACATTTTTAGTTTGGTTCATTATAATCTTTAGGTTTAACTTTAAATATAAAATGAAACCTTACATCTAGCCGTAGTTTTTCTTCGATACATTGTGTTTAAATGTTGTTGAATGCGGAACATAAATTTTTACGTTGTTTCTTGTTGTCTTATCAAACACCTTCCTGGTCCTCTTTCAAATCTAGGCCCTTCCCCTTTCCCCAAAATCTCATCCCACTCGTCACCTTCTCTTGTCAAGATCAACGGTTGATACTTTCCTAGTTAAGATTTTTTTTGTCCTCACCACCATATCGACAGTTTATTTCAACCCGACAATCTAAATATATAGCGTTGTGCGGTTAGATGAACACTTGCTACCTCAATGCGGTAACTTTTCGAGGTGTATTACGAGGAGACTTTCCAAGTTTGGAACTCTTATTCGAGGATCTTTCATTTTGTATTTTTTTCGAATTTGTAACTTTTTGTCAAATACTAGTCACACGTGTTTCCTTTTTTCTAGTGTAATTTCGGTGTTGTTTTTTGAGTTGAAAATTTTGAATCGGGCATAAAGTTTTTAGTTTGATTTGGTCTGATATTTGTATGTTAAAGTTCTGAATCGGGCGTATTTTTTTAGTTGAAAGGGTTGAACTGACTTAAAACTCTAATCCCTCCATTTTTAATTATATGACGCCATTGACTTTTTTCATTACTTTGACCATTCGTCTTATTCATAAATATTTGTACAAATAGTTAAATGTATAAGTTAATCTTAAAGTGCTTTTGATGATAGATTCAATAATATAAATTTCATGTTAAACAATTAATTATTTTCATATATATTGTTGGTCAAAGTTCAACAAAAAAGTCAACGGCGTTATATAATTAAAAACGGAGAGAGTATTTTTTTTAGTTCTTTACTATTTATCCTTTTCTAGTGGGAGAACGGCCACTAGCTGAGTTTTACTAAAAACGGAAAGGGGAAAGAGGACAGAGACGAATCGACGATGTCCCCCGATCCCTCTCCAAAATCACCGCTAAGTTTTACTAGGAAAAAAAAGCGCGTGCGAATAAAATCTAGGAATCCCAATCTCAAGAATCCCCTTCCTCGACCGTCTCTGGTTCCTGAGGCGAAACGAGATCGCCATTTCAATCGATCTCAGGTCCCCAAATCGTTCGCAACTTTCTCATCCATCAAACATGAATCCCGAACCTGATGGATTCTTACTAGTTCTCTGGGCTCAGATTGCCAGGGCATTCGGGTTTGGCGGATAAGTGGGGCCCCCACGGTCTCCGGCGGGGATGGGTTCCGGCGCCGACACCACCGGTGAGTCCCAACTCCTCCCTGTACTGCGTGCGTTTCCCGTGTCTGTGGGTGTCAGTCGCTGCGTGCGGACTGTCGGTGTCTCAGGTGATTGGTTCTTGCAGGCAAGGTGTTCGACGAAAGGCTTCAGGAGAAGAGGCCAAGATTTGACTCCGAGCCGGCATCACCGTGGGCGGGCCTTCAGCCGGACGCCCTGGGCGTCGTGCTCCGCTTCCTCCCCTGCAAGGCCGACCGCTCCAGGTTGCGTTCCGTCTGCCGCCACTGGCGCGCCACGTCGCGCGGCCATGCTGTGCCCCCGCCGCTGCCCTTGCTGGTGCTCTCCAGGTTCAGGTTCGCGAGCTTGTCTCCCCGTGGGGCGTTGACACCTGCACAGCGAGCCTGGATGCCGCAGGAGGTGGCAGGCGATCATGTCCGTTGTGTGGGATCCTTTGGGGAGTGGCTGGTGGGCACCAGAGAGGCCTATGGCGAATGCTTCTTGGTGAACGCCTTCTCCCACGAGGTCGTCCATCTGCCGTGCCTGAGTGATTCTGGCTACCGCTGCTCTATGTACTTACTCCACAAAGTGGCGCTATCTGCTTCACCTGAATCAGGATCTGAGTGCATTGTGGCTGCTTTCGGCTTCCGTGGGTCTAGTCCTGAACTTTCCCTCTGGAGGCCTGGGATGACTTCTTGGCATGTTCGCCGAGATGCTTTGATTGCTGGGCACATTGATATGGCCTTCCTCAAAGGGAAACTGTACATGCTCTGGAGGTTCACGCCATGCCTCGTTGCCTTAGAGCTCGGGGAGGATGAGCGTGGGGTTACTGTCTCTCGTATTGAGGATTGCTTCGTTGAATCACGTCTCCCTAATCCTCTTAGGTACAATGATTCAGTGAGTTGCAACATAGTGGTGTGGCGTGGAAAGCTGTTATTGGTCATCAGGTACTATGGTGGTTCCCAGGCCAGGCACAATGTCCTTAAAGTTGGAGTGTTGGCACTGGACTTCAGCACAAAACCTTATGGAGTCACTGAGATCAACGGCTTCGGTAGTGACTGTATCTTTGTTGGCTCAGGTGGCTGCAAGTCCTTTCCTGCTGGTCTGCATGATGGATTTGAAGATGAGCTTATCTACTTTGTTCCTGATCATAACAACCCTCATGATGCATTCGTGTACAACATGAAAGATGGTGCAGTGAGGCCCTTTGCTATTGAATCACGACCTGGCAGCATTGTTGGTACACCACAGGACAGCCTTGGCTTCCCGGTGTGGTTATTTCCTTCTGAATGATGTGCTGCAGGATCAAACATGATATAGGCCCCCTTTGGAATGCGGGATTTTTTTCTATTCCTGCGTTTTTCCTGTGAACAGTCAACTGATTCCTGTGAAATTCCTGTACAATTCCTGTGAAAATCCTGCGTTCCAAAGGGGGCCATACTGGATGGCTGATTCTGAAAAGTAAATGCTATGTTTCATGCTGTCTTATGACTCCATTTGTAATGTCGATGTATCTTTTGTTCCCAAAGCCTGCCCATCATCCTATATGCTGAGGGATATCACAGTTGTGGGAGAACTTCTGGCTAATATGTCTCATGCTCAACATGCCTTCATATCAGCTTCTCTTGCAATTCATGGTGTAGCCTTTTCTTTCTGTCTTTGTGGACCTAGAGCCGCTCGACTGCTGTATCATCACTTTAGGGGCCGGTAGCACTTAAACTAGTGAAATGTTATGCTGTTAAGCTCGATGCAATGATTATCAACTAAAAGTGTCGAGTTTATGTTTCCTGTAACATCTGGAGCTGTTGTGCACTCCCCCCCCCCCCCCTCTTTTTTTTGGTTTACTTAGCTACTAATATTTGGAGTTTTTGAGATTTTTTTGTTACAAAAATACAGGAAAGAGGTGCACGCAGCATACTGTTGATCAAAATTTTCTTTGTAATTTAGAGTAGTTCAGCCTATAAGGTCGTCCTTGATGATAATGGATAGGAGTTTATAATAACAGCATAAGTGCAGAGCATTGCTCTTGAACTTTAACCAATGGGTTGATTTCAATGAGTCCCATCTTCTCTATCAATGAACTATCTCTCGGTAGCTTCTATTTCATCACTTCAATCTATCGGTAGTGGCCAATGGGTAAGAATATCAATTATCAGCTCCTGAGTTTATTGACAAGCATGCTGATAAAATAAGGGGCAATCTAGCATGCGCTTTAACCCGACCTGTTGTGACGGAAATTACTCTATATCGGACAAAGCAAGAAGTGATTTTCTTTCTTTTGAAATGAAAGCAAAAATTATTTACTTATATGTGATTTTTTTAGGGGAATTTACTTTTTTTTTTAGAACAGGGGAATTTACTTATCTGTGGGTGTTTGTCAAAGTATGATTTCACGCGCGGATTGAACCAACAGCTAAATGGGCTGCTAGTGCTGGGCCTTTATCAGCTGTTGCAGCTGCCCAAAACTACGGATCATACCAGGCCCAATCCAAGTTTCTGGATATGTGGTCAGAAAACCTATAATTAGCGCGTGCTACCCGGAGCTGTCGGGTAGCGCGCTTTGAGATTCGGGCTGCTGTTTAATCGGACGGAGCGAGACACACAGACGCGCGCACGGGCGGAAGACGAATCGCTGCGCGCTGACACCGCTCTGTTGAAGTGGACACGTGTCGACGTAATATTGGATAGGGCGGGGTTAAAGTGGATTATAAACTTCAAATTGATTTTTCTCTTCAACCGTAACTCCGCTTTCGAATCCGTTTGAACCGTGATGATCATAACAATTAATGCAACAAAATAAGATCCCACATGAATATATTTTTAATTTTTTTAAAAAATTAATATTTTTGAATGTATTCTTTAAACATTGTTCCAGCAGTAGAGGTTTATTGTTCCAGCAGTATATTTTTATTGTTCTAGCAATAGAGTTTCATTGTTCCAGCAGTATATTTTTATTGTTCTAGCAGTAGAGTTTTCTTGTTCCAGCAGTATATTTTTATTGTTCTAGCAGTAGAGTTTAACAATATAGTTTCATTGTTCTAACAATAGAGTTTCATTTTTTTTAAAAAAAACAATAGAGTTTCATTGTTCTAGCAGTATGTTTTTATTGTTTCAAAAATATGACTAAGAGATCTAATCTGAGAAGGAGCAAATCATATCTTAAAATGCGTTCAGCAGGCAATCACAAAAAAAAAAAAGACGTTCAGCAGGCACACAAAATTCACGGAAAAGAAAAAGTCAAAACGAAGATGCGCTCACGCTCGCTGCTGCTGCGGAAAAATGCCGCGGGCCGCGCCCACCTCTCTAGGCCGTGGGCCGCGCTACATGATGCCTACAACTAGCGCGCGGTGCGCAAAGGGTGTCCCATATGTGGTGAGGGGGAATGCAATTGTGCGAATCTCCAGTTCTGCAATCAATATGCAGTAGCGAATTAGAGAATTTCATGGTATTTTAATACATTATTTTATTTCTTTCCTATATCAAATATGCGGCTGGTTTGTGCTTGGAATACTAGACATAGATAAACCTTGCAAGAATTATTATTTGTTGTTGTTGCCTTTTGAGAGTTAAAAGTCTACAGCTGATCGGTTGTTGAGGCTGAGGCTGCAACACCGTAGAAGCCACCAAGGCTTCATCGTTACATTATGCAGCCGCAGCTGCACGGTAAGAACCTGAAGCGAACTTAGTTGTTAATTTCGTGCACTGTATAGGAAATAATATTTTAATTACCATATTGAGTTCTCAACTTGAAGTGCCTAGTAAAGTTGCACTGTTCAAGGTAACTTTTTTTCTGAATTCGCAAGGTTATACTAGCACGTTTCTCTTAAAGAACTTTCAGAAACAGGAAAAGTACATTATGTCAGTCACATAATCAGTGTATCTTTTCGTGAAATGTGAGCTAAAGCAGTTGTTCATAAGCATGTCTGAGTGACTATTTGGAACAATAAAATGTAGAGGAAAATGGACGGTTTTGTTTCAAATGGAAATGGTCCGATCCCATGATTTTTTTTTCCTAAAAAGCGTTGTAAAGAAATTTCACAGGATAGGATCATACTAGGATCTAAGGTTTTTTTTTTTTTTGGGTGCAGAAAGTGAAATCTAAAAAAACTCGACCTGCCGGGGGTAAGACCGCCCCCGACGGCATTTGCTTAAGGAGAAGAGCCTTCTGGCCGAGAAAACCCCCGAACCCCCTCCCCGACCTTACACAGGGACTCAGCTGGCCGTTGTGAGCTCCGGCGCGAGTCTTTACCATATGCTTTGATCCGGGGAGGGCGAGAGGATTTTTTTACACTGCAATGAACAGTACCATCTCTGGCACTGTTCACTGCAGCGCCCGTGCCGCAGCTGGGACTCGATCCCCGGCCGACAGGAGCGAAGCTCCCGGAGCCCTCCGGCTCTGGCCACTCGCGCGTCCCAGAGTTGGCCAGAAAGTGAAATCTAACATGCTGTTTAACCTCTTGTTTCGAGTTCCTATTGGAGTTCGAATACATTTTCCCTTTCCTCTTCTATTAAAAGCATTCTAGTAAAATTTTACAAGGTATTTTTTTTCCATGGTTCCATTGGCTTCCTAAAGTCATGATAATAAAGTTTACCTTTTTTTTTCCTGTTACCGCAATTCCAAAAAATTGGTCCATGACCAATAATTGGCTCAGTAGCTGAAGTTGCAAGAGGCCTAGCAGCTGCCAGCTTTGCTCAGTGTACCTGCGAGCTTGAGCTGAAAGTGTGGAAGAGAAGCCGAGGCAGCCAGCGGCGCGAAGGAGCATTCATCTCCCCGGGGGGCAAGGAGCCCCGGAGCCGCAACGCGTCCCCGCGGCCATGGATTCCGGCACGGGAGCCTCATGCGGGAGGCGAGACCCAGCTCGACATGCTCGCTTCCCTCGCGGTCACCGGGCCACGCCGTCAGAGCCATCGGCGACGGCGGTGCAGACAAGGTGCTCGACGAAATGCTTCCTGCCTCCTGAGACGCCATGGCTTGACGCCGACGGGCAGGAGCCGCATCAGTCGTGGGCGGAGCTCCCGGTGGACATCCTCGGCGTGGTGGCGGGCCGCCTCCCCCTCCTCGAGGACCGCGCAAGGCTGCGCTCCGTCTGCCGCGCGTGGCGCGCCGCGGCGCGCCTCCACCGCCCGCCGCCACCGCCCCTCCCCCTGCTCGTGCTCGCCGACTTCGCGTTCGCCAGCTTCTGCGCCGACGGGGCCATGGCGGGGACGCGCCGCATCCTTCTTCCCGATGGGGAGACGGCGGCGCACGACATCCGTTGCGTCGGCTCGTTCGACGGGTGGCTTGTCGGCGTGCAGCTCAACAAAGGTCGGTACTTTGGGGACGGCCGGTGCTTCCTGATGAATGCTTTCTCCCGTGAGGTCGTCCGTCTCCCTCCTCCGTCTGAAGCCACCCACTTCATCGATGCCTACAGCAGATCTCTCCCCATCGTCAATGGCTCTGGCATGGTGCATTGCACAGTCAACGCCGCGCAGTACGTGATGTCCTTCTGCAAGGTGGTTCTGTCCGCTCCACCTGAATCCGGTTCCAAGTGTGTTGTGGCTGCCGTCTCTGTGCACAGGAGCACAGCCAAGCTTGCCCTCTGGCGACCTGGGATGACATCGTGGTGTGTGTGCCATGGCGGCTGCATCAGCAAGTTCAGTGATACCGCCTTGTACCAGGGGAAGCTCTACATGTTCAGCAAGGTTACCACAAACCTCTTTGTCTTTGAGATCTCTGAAGATGACAGTGGCTTGATGATTTCACGTGTTGAGCGTTGTGTGACACAGCTGCCTGAGATCAACAATAAGTATGGACAGAGGTGGAACATAGTAGAGTGGCATGGGAAATTGTTGCTTGTTGTCACATACTTGGGTGCTGCCGAAGGCTGGCACAGCATTTGTAAGATTGGGGTATTTGAGGTGGACTTGAGCACCAATCCATTGAAATTCACTGAGATCAACAGCTTGAATGGAGACTGCATCTTCATCAGCCCGTGCAGCAGTAAGTCATTTCGTGCGTGTCAGTACGATGAAGTCGAAGGTGATCTTATCTACTTCATTGATGGTGGCCTCAACCCTGCAAAACATGCACCTCCGTTTGATAAATTTTTCTACAACATTAGAGATGGTACAATGGGGACATTTGCTGCAGAAATATCAGAGGACAAGCTTCGGGCAGTGGATGGGGTGCTTATGAATCCAACATGGTTGTTTCCTTCCGAATGAACCGCTACGATCAGCTCTGATCCTTGCCTGTCTGAATCATTCAGAAGTGCGGATGCTGCTTGGTGTGACGCAGCATGTTCTGTTTCTGATTGAAACCAAGTGTATGCTTTTCTTTCATGTATGATTTCCATGAAGCCTGTCTGACTTTAGCTTTACTTAGTAGTTGGCTGATGCGTAATTTCTTTTGATATAGATGTCTGATCTGTAGGAGGTTTCTAGTTATTCTGCCACTCTTTCTCTGTGCTGTTATGTTTGAACTACGATGTGGAACCTCCTGCCCCGACCTGATCTGCTGCTATGCAACCTGAATTCGAGCTATGTAATGCGCCTAGTCCTTGAGCAAGTTTTGGTTTCTGATGCATTTTCTAGCTTTGAGTGAATGAAGTGACAAAACTGCGAGCTGATATCCTATTTGTAGAAGCCGAAGTTTTGTTTACACCAGTAAAGATGCATTTTGTTAAGATATCTGTCAATCCTTTTCAAGTTGCAGTCACTTATTAGTCTCTCGAGCAACAACATCACAGACATTCTGCAGATTTCATGCGACAAATTATTAAATTCAGTTTGTCAAGAGTTTGAATATGTTATGCCTGTATTAGATGACAGCCTAGGACCCATTGGTTTACAGCCTGTCCCTTCGCTCAACAGGTATGGTTTTGCAGGCACGCACAGCTCCAAACTCCACTTGATCGTGTGAACAATGACCCATGTTATGGCGCGTACGCCGGGGAGTGCGCAGGGGTGAGTACAAGATCAATTGGGACTGTGGAAGGGAACGAAGGGAGTAGGGAACTCAAGCCATCGACGAATGGTTCTCGCCGGTGGACTGAGAAGTGTTCTCAGCCACCATGCCGAAGAACAACCCGCCGCAAAGGGGATTGATTAATTCTTCTATGATTACAACTGATGACCTAGGCTGCCTTTATAAGACAGGCGCCAAGCTAACTGAACAATGACTAACTCCTGAAAACAAGCAAACAAACCTAACAAACTCTCCCCTGTTTATTCTCGACAACTTCCTGGTCGCGATCCTAGCCACTTTGGCTTGCTGCCGCCGCCGCTCTCTTCTTCTTGCGGTAGTACTTGCGGCCCACAAAACTGTTTATAACATTTCCCCCCTCCCCAACAAACAATGCGTCCTCGAGCTGTACTGATGGATAGGTGGACTTGAACTCCAGCAGCTTCTCCCAAGTAGCATCCGTAGGCACGCACCCGACCCACTGAACCAGCAATTCCCACACACCACGGTTGAGCCTGGCGCGCACCACCCGTTCTGGCGACGGCACCACTCGTCCGTTTAACAACTCCGGCAGCGCCACCACTGCTGTCGGTGGCTCACCGGTGAACTTCTTCAGCAATGCAACATGGAACATAATTGTGGATGCGAGCTTTGGCCGGCAACTGAAGCTTATATGCGACGTCACCCAACCGCTCCAAAATCTTGAAAGGACCAAAGAATCGGGGCCCTAACTTTGTTGGCGATGCTGGTGTGATGGATGAAGCCGAGCGCTGATGCAAACGGAGCAACACCCACTCGCCAACAGAGAACTCCACATCACGTCTCTTCAAATCTTCATGCGCCTTCATGGTGCCCTGTGCTTGCAACAACCGGTCCTTGATCTCCTCCAAGAACTGGCCGCGTTCAATCAACTGGCGATCCACAGCAGTCACTCTTGCCGCGCCCGGTTGGTACGACAACAACGACAGTGGGTCGCGGCCAGACACCACCCGGAACGGCGAACACTGAATTGTAGTTTGATAGGATGTGTTGTAGCAATACTCTGCCCAAGGGAGCCACTGTAGCCAGGAACGTGGGCGATCACCTGCCAGGCATCGTAGATACATCGTGATGATGCGGTTCACAACCTCGGACTGGCCATCACTCTGGGATGAAATGCCGAACTCAAGTTCAGCTGCACTTTTGCCAACCCGAACAACTCTTGCCAGAACGAGGTCAGAGACGATGGAGCAGGGGAACCCATGGAGTCGAACAATGTTATCGAAGAAGGCCCTTGCCACCGAGGCCATCGTGTACGGATAGCCGAGGGGGATGAAATGCGCGTACTTGGAGAAGCGATCGACGACGATAAGCACCACCGACTTGCCGCCGACCTTCAGGAACGCCTCAATGAAATCCATCGAGATGTCGCTCCACACCTCGGAGGGCAGGGGCAAGGGTTGGAGAAGACCCGTCGGGTGCAAGTGTTCCGACTTGTTGCGCTGACAAGTGGCGCACCCACGCACGAACTCACGCACGCGGCGGGGAGCATGTGCGTTGAAGAAGGATGCGCGCGACCGGTGAAGAGTCTTCTGGACTCCGTCATGGCCAGAGTCGTGAGCGTGCATGAGCAACGCTGGCCACAAGGAAGATGCGTCAGGGATGAACACGCAGCCTTTGTACAACAGCAGGCCGTCGACCTCCGACCACCCTTCCTCGGCGGTGTGGGCGGTCAGCTTGGCACGGATCGCCGTCGCCTGGGCATCCGTTGTAACACCCTAACTTAATGCAACTGTTAATAAAAGGAGTAATTCAAATTGACAAAGATTTGGGACAAAAGAATCAAAAAGCATAAATGGACAAAGCTTTAAGTTTAAGTCAAACCAAGGTCATAAATTATTTCGACAATTCAAATCGGGGCTATCTGATAATTTGGTTGGTCTACCTGTAACAAGATAGAATTTTGGAGAATTTTTTTCAGATTTTTCTGATAAGTGGAAGGTGCTCAAATAATTCAAAGACCATTTATCCAATTTCTGTCTTATCCGAATTATTACTCAAACTCCATTTCGAAATTTGAAAAATCCCAATGGGAAAGTTGTTCCCCCATGTGAGATCTTCCAGTGGTGAGTTTATCAGATTTTTTTCGAGTACAGCAAGGTTAGGTTTGAATCCAGTCAAGTTACCACGTGTGAAATCAATTGAAAAATTCAAAAGAATCGCTGGGACCCGCATGTCAGCCTCCGCCATCATCCACTTGCTCTGCTCCTCCATCCCGCGCACTGTGACTCGCTGCTGCGTCGCCTCAGTGCCAGCAGCGAGCTCGCGTGTGCATGGCGTCGACCATCATCAAGCCATTCACCTGCTCCCCCACCGACCTCCCCATTTCGCTCCAACCTTCGCGCACAAACATGAGAACGCCGCCTCCATTGTCGCCGGGAAGAGCTTGCCTCCGCACCGTCTCTGCAGCCGCCCCCGAGCTCGACCTCCACGGCAAAAGAGTGCGCAATAAGCTCCTCTGGCCCATGCCCAAACCCATCTTCCACGTCCCATTCCCAAGCTCGAGATTGACGGGAAGATTTCGCCATGGCCGGCGATTGACCGAGCTCGCCCTTGCCGTCGATTTCTTCTTTCTCGGTGAGCCATTCTTCAATTGCTTGCGCATGGTGATGCTCCTCTCCCTCGCGCACCATAGGGTACGGACGTCGACGTCCCCATGCAGTGACCTCGCCGGAATCCTCTTCTTCCCCGCCGCCGTCCACCGTGCCGCTCCTCTCCGACGAACTCCTCTCTCCAGCCTTCCTCCACTTGAATACGTCCCCCAGTGAGATGTTCCTTGGCTTGTAGAAGCTCGTTCGCACCTTCGTTTACTCCGCAGACCACCCAGCTCACCGGAACGGCGACCTTGCCATCGCCATGATCACCGTGAACCCGCTGGCACAGCTACAGTATCGGCCAACCTTTCTTTTTCTTTTCCAGAAATGTAGCTGAACTTGTAAATTCGATAGAAAATAAAATACAAGTCCGGAAAATGTTAAACAAAGTTTGTTGGATTGCTTGTGAAAATATCTATCCAGTGGTACAACATAAACATCTGAATTCATCTTGGTTAAGTCTCTAAAATTCAGAGAAGAGAAACTGAAGTCATTTTTATAAAAATATCTACACATGCAACAATTCTGATTTTTGGCACACATACTCCTTATAGGTTCACTGAACTACTGGCCAAACAGTTTCTTGAAATTCACCATATTTCGGGAGTAATTTCAGTTTCAAGTTTCTACTTAAACCGTCTTTCATATTTTATTCCTGCACATTTTGGCACCAATGTTTGGATATGTTGCTACGCACAGGAGTACCTTGCTAAGGAGAAATACAAGATAAATTATAGATCTTCCAGAAACATTTTACAGAAAGTTTAGAAGAAAATCCCTTATGCACCCTTAAACACTTCATGAATATGAAACAATAAGTGGAAATGTTTTAAGACGAAAATACCTAAATCATGTCAATGACTATTTAGACATGCCATTTTGTATACAACAGCAACATCATGTCATAATTGTCAAGAAAGTTCCATGAACCCTCTTGTTGATTTTGTACATATCATTGCATTCATTTAGGAACCGACGCCGGACTCGAGGACTTGGAGATCGTGACCGAGGAGCCCGGAGTTGACGTGACCATGACTGAGAGTGCTAACCACCAGCCCCATGGCAAGCCCTGGTGCACTCCTATGTTTACAAAGTTTTTACCTTTTCTCACATGTACTTCGAGTCATGAATTGTGCATTTAAGTTTTAGGAGTTGTATGGAACCGTAGATGCATTTGCCTTACATGCTCCTATGGGTGGGATTAATGTTATACAGCCGCTCGGTAGATTTTGCTAGGCTTAATAAGGTTGTGTCGTCGATAGAAAATCGAGTGGTATGGAGACCGCTCGGTGTAAGTGGGGTCGTTACTTTATGTTCTCACATGATGATGATAATGAATTTGAGACCGAACAGTGAAGTTTCATGTGTAGGTTGGGGTGACAAGGCTCGCCTTGTTCGCTATAGCCCCATTTGTGTCGATTGAGGACCGTTCGTTGTGGCCCCGCTGAGCAAGTTTGAACAGTACTGAGTGCATGCTAGTAGAATGGGAACTAGTAAACTGAGTAGCTCGATGTTGTATGTGTTGTACGGTGCACCCCCTCTCTTTTGGTGATGAAGATGGAATGGTGGTTGCGGGTTTGTGTAGGAAGGGAGGGCACACGGGCTAACCACGGATTGCCTGGCGCGGGTATTGCGTGGAGGACGTGTGCTCGGGAAAGGGAAAATCGGCTCGACCTTACGATGTCTTGTGAAAAGTTGCCGTGCGTGACTCTTTTGAGTGTGCGTACGTCGTGTATTCGGGTTTCGTCTGCAGGTGTAAATCGATTCAAATCGCCGTCCCTTGCGGTTATTGAGTACCACTTGTTCACTGCGTCACATCGTAGTAAGAAGTGAATGGAATAGATGAATGTTGCTGAATTGTATCTTAATTAATTGTATTGCAACTTGCTTGAATTAGCTTAGGTGCAAACATTTATATTTCTGTACTAAAAGATAAATTGGGCTAAAACATGAAAGAAGAACCACCTCCTAGTGCTATATTTATGCAAAGATATATTTTTTTGCCATGTCAACCCCCTGCATGCTAGAAGTCGGTCTTAGAAGGCCAAATTTGACGGGTAAGACTTGCTGAGTATTAGTTGCTCAGGGCTTTTGTTGAAAATGTTTATGCAGGTAATTGGTCTTTTGAAGTGGTTCCTGTTTCTTCCTCTTCGGAGCATGAAGAGTGAAATCGTGTCTATAGCCGGGCATGACTTAGCTATATCGTCATGTGTTTCGCTTCCGCTCGCTTTTATGTAATCGAATTTCGAACTCTTTTATGTAATAAGAACCGTACTTCGAACCATGTACCCTATGTTAATCGTGGAACCAATGTAATAACTGAACTTGTTGTAAAATTATTTTGCTTATGCTTATGTGTGTGGTCATTTGGAAGCTTGCTTCGTCAAGTATCACCCGATTATGATCCTGGTTAGCCAAACCCCTCATTAATTTGAGGCGGGGTGCTACATCCGTCAACAGCTCGGTGAGCAGCACGTCGTAGAGCTCAAATGTAGGAGCCGAGAGCGCGCATACCGACATCGTCTCCTCGTCGCGCCTGGACAGTGCATCTGCGACCGTATTCAGCTTCCCTGGCCTGTACCCCACAGTCAAATCATAGCCAAAAAGCTTAGTAACCCAAGTGTGCTGAGGGATTGTTGTGAGGCGTTGGTCCAGAATAAACTTCAGGCTGTAATGGTCCATGCGGACTGTGAACGCACGACCCCAGAGGTAGGGCCGCCAATTCTTCACCGCTTTGACGACGCCGATCAGCTCCCTCTCATAGGCCGGCAGCTTTGCATGGTGAGAGGCAATGGCGCGGCTGAAGAACGCCACCACGCCCTTGCCTTGGTGTAGCACCGCGCCAAAGCCGCTGCCTGATGCGTCGTAGTCGATGATGAACCGCTTGGTGAAGTCCGGCATCTACAACACCGGGGCGGTGATCAGCGCCTGCTTGACGTGGAGCCCCAGTTGTCGTGCGACGCTGTCGTCAACCAGCGCGATCCGAGGCTTGCCCGCGATGGTGACCCTCAGCTACATGGTGTTGGCCACATTGATGCCGATGAGCGAGATGCCCAATTCTTCCGCCACCGCTTCGACGTCCTGATCTTCATCCAGCTCAAGCACTTGTGGCCGGGAATGTATTTCTCCGGGCAGTAGTAGCATTCCTCGCGTGCACGCTTTGCCGCTACCTCGTCGGGGACAGTCACCGGAACCGCGGACGCGGCGCGCTCGCGTTTGGTGCTGCCGCAGCCGGAGCAGGAGCCTGGGTGGACGCCGCCGTCAGCTTGGTGAGGGCGGACGACGTGTATGTGGAGGAACGCGGCACGAACGCCTTGCTGTTGTCGTCGGAGGCCGCACGTTGCATGTACGCGCGCGCCACGCTCATGGCTGTCTGCAAGTTCGTGGGTGCCTGCAGCTCGACGTCGGTGCGTAGTGGTTGGCCAAGCCCCGCCGTGAAGAGGTTGATCTGCTGGTGTACGGTGAGGTCCTCGTAGCGACACAGCAGCGCTAGGAACTGCTGCTGGTATTCTTCCACAGATCCGGTGCATCGCAAGTCCTTCAATTTGGTGAGGCCGTTGGCGCAGATGATGGGGGGGGGGGGGGGGGGGGCGAAACGCAGGTTGACAAAGTCCACGAAACGAGCCCACGACACCACGCCATGGTCGCGTTCCAAGGTGCAGTACCATTGGGCCGCGATGCCGTCCAGATGAAGCCATCCACACTTTCTCCATCTCCATGGTGCGCATGCCCTTGAAGTAGGACTCGCACTTGGTCAGCCACGTGAGTGGATCCGACTCGCCGTGGGGAAGGATATCTTCGGAAGACCCGAGCCAGGGCGGCGATCATCATCATGCCAGCCATGGAAGCCGCTGCCGCCTCCGCCGCCGCTACACTGCCACCGCGGCGTTCGGGCGGGATCTCACCGCTGCGACGTTCAGGCGGTGTCTCGCCATCGACACCGCTGCCGCTGCTGTCGCTCTTCTTCTCTTGGCGCGCTCTTCTTCTCTTGGCGAGCGAGACGTAGGTCGTGGGAGTCGAGATGGTTGTTGATCATGGTCACTTGCGCCAGCAACCTTGTGAGCTTCTCAGAGTCGGTCATGGAGTCAGGATCGACCGGGTCGCCGGCCATGGAAGGTGATGCGACCGATGAATCTGATACCAATTTGTTATGGCACGTACACCGGGGAGTGTGCAGGGGTGAGTACAAGATCAATTGGGACTGTGGAAGGGAACGAAGGGAGTAGGGAACTCGAGCCAGCGATGAATGGTTCTTGCTGGTGGACTGAGAAGTGTTCTCAGCCACCGTGCCAAAGAACAACCCGCCGCAAAGGGGATTGATTAATTATTCGATGATGACCTAGGCTGCCTTTATAAGATAGGCGCCAAGCTAACTGAACAATGACTAACTCCTGAAAACAGGCAAACAAACCTAACAAACTCTCCCCTGTTTATTCTCGACAACTTTCTGGACGCGATCCTAGCCACTTTGGCTTGCTGACGACGCCGCTCTCTTCTTCCTGCGGTAGTACTTGCGGCCCACAAAACTGTCTATAACACCCAACCTATCACATTTAAACATTTATATTTAAATGTGTCTTTCTGTAGTCTGCTAGGCCAGAGATTTTGCCGAAACCACAATATTTCTTTCCTCTGAAACTCTTTCGTGAGCCAGCCTTGGCTGCCTGTATGAACCTTTACTGCTTGTTTGTTCTTCTAAATGAATGAAAAGGCAGAGCACCACAAGTTTTCCATCCAAAAAAGGACCATTGGTTTATCCACGTATTTTTTCTTCTTCAGAAAAACAGAGGATTTGGGGACGTTGTTACTATCCACGTATCTATATTATTCATTCTTGTATTCACAACCAGTGTTACAACACGATACAGTAAACATATATGATGGGCTAGAAATTACCATGGCACATAAAAACAGATATCTGCATTGATTTTGTTGAATCACGTTATAAAATTTTTTATAAATCCTTTCTGGAATATAATGATGCAAACAAATCTCAATATGGATCGGGTTCTCTGTAGTTGCAGTTAGTTTCGAATTGGAAAGCAAATGTAGATGGCAATGATATTTGGAGTTATTAAAAAATAAACATAGTTTATTAATATGCATAGCCATACATTTTACGCGCACCAGCTTGCTAATCTATATTAGCAACAGTGCGAGCAAGTAAACTGAGTACAAACTTTTCATAATGACGATCTTAGTGGAACAACTTCTTCGTATAAGAGAAGAATGTGCTGAACTTCGTGATCTTGGGCGCGAATTATCTGAGGTCTTGCAATGAAATCGCGGTTTTCAAAAATTATGGATACACAAAGGAAACTTTCGGTCATCTTGGATGGTTAGAACTTCCTTCCTAATAGTATTGCCGTCTATTGAATAAATTAAGCAGGAATATACTCCCTCCGATATTTTTTTGTTGACGTTCAGCCAAAGCATTTAGTTCAAATTTGAACTATGATTCTTGTCTAAACATCAAAAAAATATCAGAGGTGTCGGAAGTCATGTTCTAGGCGTGCCCTGAGGTACACCCCCCTTGGACAAGTCATGGCAGAGAATTTAGCTGCGGGCATGGTCGTGTTGGGCGGAGGCGGTGGATGCGGGGAAGGGGTAAGGGCGGTGGCCCTGTGGAAGACATCCAGCTCCAAGAAATCCTACCATGCTGCAAGAATCCAATGATCTAGAGCTAGGAATGGATTAAGAGTCTTTATTGTATTGAGTCATCTTCAACTTATCTTGGACTAAAAATAAAAATATAAAACACTGGGAGCTATGCCAAATTAATAGAACCATGGGCTTGCAAGCTAAGGTGGCCCTACTTGTAATTTTTCTGTCTAAATATATTAAATCACTTTATTGACCACATAAATGTTCTTATTTGATAACTCCAAATATTAACAGCTTCATATTTAAATTTTACATAATCTTTCATTATATTTGCCTTTATGATAAAAAAAAGAGCTTAACCCCAATATTTTTTATTTAAAGCCCCTATATGCTATATTCAAGGATATACACTAAGTGGGAAGATGGGCATATGGCCACCTATATCCAAAGCTGATGCACACCATATTCGTCGTATTCACCATGAATTCCAAACACTGAGTATGCACTTCATTTGTTTCGTCCATCATTATTTTCCGAAAAAAATTTAAAAATGGACGTGTAGATATTATGAACATAATTAATTATAATCTGATTCAACAAATGGACGTGTAGATATTTGTTTTTGTGTTACCGTGGCAATTTGTAGTCCATCCTAGAAATTGTGGCTATACTTTTGTGCGTACAGAGACTGGTACCTGTGATACAGACTATACTTTGGCATGGATATATACCCGCTTGTGTGCGTGCAGAGACTGGTACCTGGATTTTGAGTGTGCGTGCAGAGACTGGTACCTGGATTTTGAGTGGATAGCATTTGTTGCAAGTCCTACTCCTGTAGATAGAGAGCGGACCAGTTCCCGGGGGAACAATGTAGAGGTCGTTTTCATATGTCCTTGCCAAAGTGGCAGCGATCAGGGCACTACAGCCGCAGATAATATGATAATTATTAATTACCAGCTCTGGTCTCGAGGAGAACGACGCAAACGTTTCACCTGATGAGCCGTTTCACCTGATGAGCTTGGCTAAGATTAACAGGATGCATCTTTTCCTTGGAAGGCTTGTTACCTGCTCATTGTCTAGCATTGACGTGACCAAGGGTTATGAGAACGTGTCTGATATTTCTTTCCCTTACGCTATCAGTGGCATTCCAAAAACCTTGAGTAATTTTTTGAAAAAAATCAGACAATGTTGGTAGAACATGAGTCTACCTCATAATGTTTTTGTATCAATATCAACCTACAAATAGCGAAAGGGCGATATCAAAGTCATAAAATGTACATAATTCAAGCAGCATAGGTACCATATGCGAAAGGGCATGTAGCCTATTGATTACAAGTGCCTTAGCAGCACCTCAAGTCTTGGATTCGACTCCTCACGGGAGAAGTTTTTAGAATTTAACGGCGTTGTGTTTTCCCCGGCGACGTGGCCGGCGACAAAAAAAAAAGCATAGGCACTATATATTCCGATACTATTCAGTTTTTTCTTATAAACACAATACATACATAGATGTTCAAATGCTAATGTGAGCCCTCACCTATATGAACACATGCATGCACATGCTATCCCTACGAACAACTATGAGAGACTGAACCGACTAATTGAAATTATCAAAGCAGACACCATAGATGCCTCGCTTTTGAGGGGGACATCATGTCCAACTGAAGGAATAGTTAGACGTAAATGTAACATCCGTGCCAAATCGAAGTTTTGAACAAGGGTGGGTCGGTTTGACTTCCACCACAAGGAACCTAACCATATGAGCTATACTTAGTTTGCCTAATTTCTCTTGTTCCAACCAAGTATGTAGCTCAAGTAGTAATTTGAAGTTTTGTGGGGAGGTAGATGCATGACATTCTAGAAAACAGATTTTTATGTGACGGTGATCATATTTTGTAAAGGGCGTTAGAAATACTCCACGAAAATTCCTAAGTTTCTTGAGAGTAGTGTAAACCCGTAATGAAAATGTATCATTGCACACCATAAAAATTAACATTTTACTGGTGGTTATACGAGCAGTCAGTGTGGCAGGAGGCAGACAGCCTGCGATATATGGATGAATTTGGGACGGCTAGCTGGCGTTCATCGACCAAATTTGATGAAGAATAGCAGCACCACTTGTTTGCACGCGGCATATTTCCAGCAGGGTTGCCACTTGGTCCTCTAGTCAAAAGACCTATGCCGTGTCTTTCAAGCTGACAGCGTCCGTGGTGTGATCTGTCAGACTTTGACTGCTTCATCCTCTATTCAAAGTCGTTATGAGTATCAATCATTGACGATTTCTGTGACATCCCCACACTTGTTTGCACGCGGCATATTTCCAGCAGGGTTGCCACTTGGTCCTCTAGTCAAAAGACCTATGCCGTGTCTTTCAAGCTGACAGCGTCCGTGGTGTGATCTGTCAGACTTTGACTGCTTCATCCTCTATTCAAAGTCGTTATGAGTATCAATCATTGACGATTTCTGTGACATCCCCACTCACACCCTCTATATATAATATGGTCACAACAGGACGACTAGCGGTACATGTAGATCGAGTAGATCCACAAAAACTCTTTTATTCGACTTTCTTTCTTCGACACTCGCCAGGTTTTGATTCCTCTACTGAACTTAATCTTAGGTCTTGAAGCAAACGGAAAAACATCGATTCATATATGTAATTGTTTTGCTTGTGCATGCAGGATAATCGATTATTACATGGTGTTTTCATTTGACTGATCCTAATGGCAGAGATAGTAAGTTCTGCAGTGGCCCAGGAGGCAGTTAATCAAGTCCTGTCTACCATTAAGGAGAGATATAAGGGGAAGTCAGAGACAAAGGAGCACATGGAAAGGATGGAGATGGCGCACATCAAGCTGGAGGCCGCCCTCGAGATGTCCGACAAGTGGAACACCACCAGCACGTCGTTGCTGCATTGGCGGAGCAAGCTCAAGCGCGCCGCAAAGGAGTGTGATGACACGCTTCGCAGTTGCAAGCAGCGCTTGCAAGAAAATGAAGAGATGGAACAAGGGGTAAGGAGCTCCTTCTTTCCAGGTCACTCGTTTCGTCCATTATTAATCACGGTAACGAAGAGCCGAGCGGTTCCACCGTTCGGAGATACGAGTGGTTAGCTGAGGGCGCTAGTGAATTTTTAAGGTACATGGAACTTGGTGGAACGCCACGCCAAGATATGTTCTTCCATCCTCTTGTACGGCATCTTCTTGAAGGCAAAGGAGCAAAGTATTGCCTTGTTTGCGGGGATAAACACCTCTTGTTTGTCATCCGGCCCTTCAATCCACCTGGGTATGGTTTAGAGAGTAGGCTAATATTCCAACTCGAAGATGGTAGTGCACCTGAGAATAATTTCCTTCTAGGTCTCCACTTACGACTTACCGAGAGTACTGACATAGTTGGGGTTATAGTCAGATGCATGCAGTTGTTTACACCCCATTTGAGGTCCACAGCCGAGACAGTGAAGATAAAGCTCACCCAGCTGCCAACGCAAGACTTCTGCTGGATCCCCAGTGACTACTCCATTTATTGCCATTGGGATAATCTTCACACCATCTTCTGTAAATGGTTTCGACCGAACCCACTTTGTTGCAAGAAAAACGGTCATCGATACATGCAGAGATACGCTGGTAGCAGCACCTCGTCATCATCAGAGTCATATCTGTGTGATTTATATTTAGAACAAGTTACCCAAGTGTATTTGCAGGGCCACGTTGCAGCGTCTGATGAGTACAACAGACGGAGTTCAGTCGTTGACGGGGAAACATGCCCCATGAGAGGTTTGCCATTTCTAAAAATTTCAGGAATCTTCTTACCCCATGCCTCTTCTGATGATTTGTCGCCAACAGTTGGAGGTTCAAATATAGAGATTAACAACAGGGAGGCCGCACAATGTTGCGTGTATGCGAATATTTCCTTTGAACAGCTATGCAGGATCATTCTTTCAAAGGCGGTAGACTGCCTTCGTGGGAATGCAGCAACTACCTCTCATCAGATGCTGTGGCAGTCCAAGCATGGTGGCTCATACAATCGGATCGAGGAGAGCTCATGGTGGGAAACTTCTCGGAAAGGTAGAAAACGTCAGAAATGGCAGGGAAAGAACGGCAACAAGGTGCATGAATGGACAAGTGAGGTCGTTGAGTTTGTGGGGTCGTTGGTTGTCCACGCGCCTGCCCAGCTGCAGGGCTCGATCGCGGACTGGGTCCAGAAACAAAAGCGGATGCTGCACATACGTAGCCAGCTGAGTAGTTGAGTTCAACGGCCCTATGAACCCGTGCATCCACACAAGCTAGCTTCATTATGTGAGCATAATTTTAATTACACTACTTGCTTATAACATATAAAGAACACGTGTTAATACTTAATTTGGACTTCGTGCTTATGTTACAAATAGAGCGCAAGTAGCTCCAAGCTTACGGATAGAAGATTTGCACTCTAATTATTACGAACTAGCAGGGGAGCTATCTGCATATTACATTGAGCAAATACATTTTTTCTACTTTAAAGTGTTAATTCTATTTATGGCACGTTGAGGGATGAATGCATCTATGTATTATCTTAGTATTTGAAGAGAAAAAGAAGCTACCATATTCGCTCTCAAGGCCACGAAATTACCACATTAATCAGAGAAAAAATAAAGATGTGAACCGTCATATTTTATTGTCCGACTACAATTCGAAATAGATAAAATACCGAATAACAAATAGAAAGTGGAAAAAAATATCTTGCTTGGTATAGAGTCCGGCCAGCCGTATCATCATCTTTACTCCTCTTTATTTTCCTTCTGACTCCACCGTGCGTCGCAGCTTCTACCTTGTAAAAATTGACGCCGACAGGTGGGGCCGGCTGTCCTCGCACGCGCGCACGCCCGCGTCCCCTTGCCTTCCCGACTCCACTCACGTTCTTTCCTCTCCTCCCGAATCCCGATCTCCCTTTCCGTCGCCAAACCATAGCCACCGCTTGCGGCCCTCGCCTCCGGCAGCTAGCAAATACGTCTGCCGCGCGCCGCATTGGTGTTGGCGGCTGCGGGGAGGACGACGACGAGAAGGTGACCCAGGTGTCCCCGGAGGCCGACGGCGAGACTGACTCCGATCGCGTGGACGTGCTCGACGGCGGCGACGGGTTCAGATCCAGGCGTCCAGATCCCTGAACCAGTGCCCATGGAGCCCTCATCGGAGCAGGCGGCCGCGTCACAATGGGGATTTCATCGCCACTCGCCGTAGTCTGCAGCTTTTGGAAAGGTGCGCCTCGATCCTAGCCTGGAGATTTGTCAAGTAGGCTATGCAGGAACTGCTGAGCTCCAGGGAGCAGTAGGGTTGGATCGTACCGCGTCAGCTGTAAGGAATCACGATTTCCAGTTGTGCCGCGCTCGTACTGGCCCGTAGCTGTAGGTTCTGTTGAAAATTTGTTGATACTTGCGTGTTGATTGCCTTGATATGTAGACATACATTTGACATTTCAATACTATCCACTACAATTTGCTCTGCCTGCTTCCATGAATCGCTGCAACTCTTAATCACAATGTAACTTACCATGCACTGAGCGCAGGGACGCAACACATTGCAATAACAAAATGCTTTAGACTTCAGTTGGAGCTTGCTTGCAGAGCTTTTACTGTTTCGCACAATAGTTGTATCCATAGATTTTTCAGTTTCTGGCAACTAGCAACTGACTCTGCACAAAAAAGGAGTAAGACACGCATCTTGTGTCATTTTCCTGTTCATTTTGTGTTACTTAGTATGTCAGTAACTATGAGGTACTATGCGATTTTATTGCTAAATCCAATTTCCATGTTGGGGCTTGCAACAGTGAGATAACTTTGGATGAGCAAGCTAGGATTAAATATTGCAGAGAATCAAGAGACCAGCTAGAAGACTAGACGAGAGACCAGCTAGAAGAATAGACGTTAACCAGCTGAGAACACTCGGGGCTTTAAAAAGGTATCTCCAGATGAGAAGCTGAGTTTATTTAACTCTCTGCTGAAGAATTATCAAGTGGAAATTGATAATCTCGCAAAGAGAGCAACATTTGGAGAGAATTTATTTCTCAACATCTACCAGAACCAGAAGCTCTACGAAGGCCCTGTCCCATATACAGCTCTTGCTTTCATGGCTGTACGTTTTTTCAAATATTTTTTTATTGTTTATCTGATTGCTCTCAACTGTAAATATACTGCCAAAATTTGAGGAAAAAAACAGTTATTACATTTCCATTGTTGCAAGATTATGTCATTGTTAAGAGCAATAGCATTTGTCATCTCGTCATAATTCACCAGACACATAATTTGATATGATCAATATTAAAAGTTCTAATATGAAACATATTCGACCAAATCACCCAGGTGTGTTCACACAATTTGTAAATTTAAGCACAGTATGGATATGCTTAATAAATTTAGAAGTCACCACAGTCTATATGTGTTGTATCATTGAATCAGTTCTTAGTCTCTGATCTTGAAGAATTCCCTCTATAGGAACTTGGAGTTAATTGTCTTGAGTTAATGCCCTGCCTTGAGTTCAAGGAGCTGGAGTACTTCAGCTCCTCTTCCAAGTATGTAGATTCGAAGTCACTACTATAATATTTGATCAGATTTATAAAACTCAATGCAGATTTCGTGGCTATAGAATGGAGAGTGATATTTTTTTTCTGCAAGAGTACATTCACTGACCCCTCCCACCTGTATTCTGCTTTTTTATTCCTTTCTCTTTTTTTTTTTTGAATTTTTTTCATTGCTTGCTAATGTGGGCTCCGATTCTGTTTATTTTTCAGCTTGCAAGGTAACAATAAAATAGGTTGACTTGCAAGGTAACGTTACATTGCCATCCTGCTATGGGTCACCTTAGAGATCAACTTGAGGTTTTGCTTTTGATGCCTGGATCAATATTATCATGGAATGTGTATTTAATGATGTATGAAATTTAGTTCCAGGAATTGAATTTATGATCCTGTCAATACAAGGAAATGACAGCTTGCAACTGTTTAGCTTTGGTTTAGGGTCTATGATAAGAAGATTCTTTAATGCAGGAAACGATGGCTTGCAACTGTTTAGCTTTGGTTTAGGATCTATGATAAGAAGATTCTTTAATGCAGGAAACAATGGCTTGCAACTGTTTAGCCTTGGTTTAGGGCCTATGATAAGAAGATTCTTTAACACAATCGATCTCCTCTTTCTAATCAATGATAGCAGTATGATTTTTTCTCTTTTTTCTCAGGCTATTCTTATTAGCCCAAAAAAATACATAAATTTGAAAAGATTTTGTTCATAGTTGAAAATCAGCAGAAAAATGGTACAATATGAGTGGAAGAGTGATCGTTCCTATATGTTGTGATGAAATTTTGATTGGTTTGTAATGAGCATCAATATCTTAATGGTGTCTTTTATGGTTGGGGTGTATCCAAATTATGAACGAGCACTCACTTCAACCAATCCGCTATCTCCCATAGCAACGAATGAGCAATTAACTAATCAAATGTTCTTGGTGTTTTGTCACAGCCCGAGGATGAGCTGGTGAGCTTACTGCAGAACCTGGCAGACATGGACGTCACAAGGTGCTTCAGGTGAACCTTTTTTTTTCTTTTTTCTTCTCCTTTGTTTGGCTTACGAAAGAAAATACAGATTAGTCAAGTTACGGCTTTGAATTGAGCGTGTGCTATGGAGAAGGTGAGAAGTTCATGTTTCTGTGTGAGCACTGAGCAGGAGATGGACATGGGCCAGCATGTGAATGGTCTGCCTCCAACGAAGTCTGGCGACTGGTAAAGCAGCTCATCTGATGAAGAACAAGAATACTGTTTGCTAAACATGTGCTTCCAAGTCGGAATATGCTTTTAGTTGTCCTTTATTTTATGGAACAATATGGTGTTGCTTGCAACTTGAAGGAAGTGGAAGGAGATATTGGATTATTAGGTGCTCCTGCACAATATCGGTGGTGACGGTGGCAACTCGATCATTGGTATGTCACTATGTAATGTCACGGTCTCTTTGGCTCAAGATTTCATAGTCAAACTGTGTTTTCAATGTTACATGATATGAAACAAACTAAAAATGTCATTCTGAAGCTTGCTTCCTCGGCTATCTTTTTTGCATTAGAACATTAGAATTAACTGATTTTTTTCTCTATAAAACTGATGCAGTTTCTTTGTTGAACTGGTTTGTGCATGGAAATACAAAGACCGAAGAATGAACCAGACAATGAATTCATCTTTTAAGTTGTTAATAATGCTACTTCAAATCAAAGTTTTGATGCTCAGTGCTGCAGGAATATGTTAACTGCTGCCTATATTTTGGAGAGGAGAGAAACAAGGTGCATTCAGGGCTGCATTATTTTAACATTCCGTGCAGTCATTCTTTGTAATTAGAGCTGAATACTTGTGCCTTCCTCATGACGTGAACTTCTCATATGATATATTTGTTTTCATTGATGTTATCGCAGGCAGTCAAAGGAGCTTCAAGCTTCATAAGAGCTGGCACAAGTGAACGTTAGAGACCATCGACAAAAGAGTGATAGAAGAAAAGACTCCAAAGAATGAAAAATCTGAAAGAGTGAAGGATCCTGAGCCATTATACATATTTAATCCCCTCTGTTCTAGACCATCAGCTGTATTTTCACATTGATTTATTTTTTTTATGAAATTGGTTAAAATATCCAAGATTTCGGTCAACTATAGGTCCTGCAAGTTCACTTTCACACCTGGTGATCTTATTAAGTACTACCATTATAGAAATAATGTTAGTTCAATTTTGAACTAAACCAACTGGTCTAATATGATTAAAAATTCTGAAGGGAGTATCTGGATTCAATTATACTTGTAGCTGCAGTGAGACTACAAGTTGCAGAGTACAACTTCGAAGAATAAAATTAATTATATCAGTGGATGATTTGTTCTTTAAAAACATGAATGATTGTCGAAAATTGATTCTGATAAAAGGGTGGGATAACAAATCCCTTTGCATTGCGGTTGTAGCTTGCTGTGGGTTTTTTCAAAAAAGTTTTTCCTGATTTACGAAAAACACCACATCGCATGATGTACACATACTGTGGTTCATGTTTTCATTTAGTTATGTCTATAGATGTTTGCTGTTTTTTCGCACGACTTGTCTTCGCAGCTAAATTTCTTTTCCCATGGCAATGTACGGATAAATTGCTATATTACTAAATAATTAAATTGTGGATTTTTTTTTTCAACCTTGCCCGTGGCAACGCACGGGCACTTTTGCTAGTTAATTAAAAATTATGTACTGCAGTCCGAACAAGTATATAATAATCCATCTGATTATTGCCTTGGAGCAATTAACGTGGCCAACGTCGGCCAACCTCAGGCAGAAGGCGTATTCCAGGTTAACTAAACTTCTACACGTGACCAAATCTACAGATTGAGTTTTGGAAAAAACCAAGAATCAACTTCCATGAAGAAACATCCAATATTAATCGTGACAAACCTCGGTTACTGATTTCTCGACGTCAATATCTACGGGTATGGCTCATGTCCGCCTATTCTTCATACATGTTTCGTGCATAAAAAAATGACGACAAGCAAACAGCCGATTGCGTGGATGAACTCGCGACACAGCGTTGGCTTATGGTCGGCAAGTTGATTACCACGGCCGTTGAGTCATCAAAAGCATGCAAAAAACAGATTAGGAGGAGGCAAAGCAATATGGTCGGCAAGAGGTTCGCCGTGGCGTTCGTCCAGTCGTCGAAAGCAATAATCACATATTATATGCATGGGACATTTGCAGCCAAGCCTTCAATAGGATCCGACCCTGTCTCACGATATCATACCTGAAGTTGCGGATTTCCACTATGGCCTCTGCATGTGTGATGTATTGGTTGCCTGGATTCTTGCAGGCACCTCCCCGTTTGCCTCGGCGCTCGACAGCGACCTCCATGCTAATGAAATCGGATTTTAATTGTGTCAAGTGGTCTAAGGCGGTGCAAGTGGCTGTCGAGCTCCTCCTTAAAGCAGCGTATATACATGACCAAACCGGGATGGTCAGATTCATGAGCAGCTAGAG
Organism: Eragrostis curvula; assembly: GCA_007726485.1. Classification (NCBI taxonomy): domain Eukaryota; kingdom Viridiplantae; phylum Streptophyta; class Magnoliopsida; order Poales; family Poaceae; genus Eragrostis; species Eragrostis curvula. The sequence goes on along the minus strand of CM017440.1, from coordinate 26,715,699 downwards.
GTATTAAACTACAATGTTAGATCGAGAGGACATGATGGCGTCGACCCGCAGCTGCGCATGTATCTAGAAACAAAAGATGCATGCATTCGACAAAGATGAGAGAGATAGGTGGAGCCAACAAATCCACCAGGCCACGTCAGGGAAGTGTATGACTATGTGGCGCACATCGGCTGACGAGGGATGCATGCGAGAGGAATGGAACCAAGACGGCAACAGTCGAGGTCTCTGCTTGCGAGTCAATCTGTGACGCTTCATGATTTAGTAGTTCCCTGCTCGCAGGATGTCAGGAGGAGAAACTAGCTAGCCGAACCGGACAGTAACGAAACCACAGATCAGTAGATGGCCTAACGCCTTCTCATACAACCACACCCGAACGTGGATTAGTTCGATAGGGAAAGAAGCAAAGGTAATAGGCTAGGAAAAGAAGGTTAATAAAGAAAAAAAGGAAGAAGATGAAGCTGACAAGCGGACCTATGACCATCGACATGCTCGGATATGCATAATGCAAAACATTATGGGGCAGCGGACTGCAGCGACGGACCTATGACCATCAATAAACTCTAGTGTCAGCTAGAGGCTCGGGACGTTAGGGAAACAGACCTGACGTAGCTAAGTGCGGCTTCTTGGTATGGTACTGCGAGATCAATCGCAATGGAGGTAAAGATTAGAGAGATGGCCTACGGTCATGTGTCCATTAATTGGAGGGAGCAGCTTGATTGCTCCACGGAGTGATAAGATCTCCACGGATCATATCCATGATGAACTTCTTGATGAGGCATTAGTAATAAATTTGCATGACAATGCAGTGTAAGGAAGCGTTCTAACAAATTTTGCTTCACGACATTATATTTAGAATTCCCTAGATAGATAGGTACATTCTTTTCTAAATTTATCAAGAAAAATTCCAGAAATCAAACGATATCGTATATTTACAAATGCACGATGGATGCCGTGGTATCTAGCCGTGATAGTGCAATGCACAACCAATAAATCACACATGTGGAGCTATGTTAATCGACAGGCAGGCAAGATATTGGAGCCAGGTTTAGGCCACACACCTTACTGTCACAACATCAAGATAACGAGGAGTTAAATTTGACTAAATTTGTTAGGGAAATACAAAAGGCACGTTAGAAAAGAAGTCTTAGATCTTGCTGCTATTTGAGGTCAACGGCGTTATATATGTGACAAAAAAAGATATAATAGGTCGATCAGTGACAAGAGACATCGAGTCAGAGTGCCATGAAGATACAAGGATGGTATAGCTTGCAATTGTCGACTTTGGACCGGACAACTTATGACCCACATGGTTGATGAGCGAATAGCAAAGAAAGGTATGGCTTTGTGCATTTGTATGAACATCCAACAAGCCTCCACAACTATGCTGAGTAAATTTATTAGACAAATTTCAACATTTAGATATTAATCAGAATTATGTTTTTAAATGACGTTAGTATTATTGATAGGTTTTTATAGACACTATATGTGAATTTATGTTGTACAACGTTCAAAAAATAGAGAGAAAAAATCTAAAATGTTTATTAGAAAGACATGAAGAAAAACAATGTTGAAAATTAAATTAAGAATATAACGAACCTAGCCGCACAATTTGCGTGGGCCACCTTCCTAGTTATAGTATAAGACAATTACCAGGCCCGTCCTGCCCGGCATGCCTTCTAAGGGGACCCAAACCTGAATGCTAATAAATTCAGTCTTAAGCAGTCTAGCGCTCTTTATGTGTTCTTTCTTTGAAATCCCAAAAGGAGTCCTAAAGAAACTGGACTATTACAGATCTAGATTCTTTAGGTAAAGTGATAAACATAAGAAAAAGTATAGATTAGCAAGATGGGATATTATTTGCAGGCCAAAGGATCAAGGAGGTCTAGGAATACTTGATCTGGAGGTACAAAACAAATGTTTACTGAGTAAATGGTTATACAAATTACTGAATGAGGATGGGCATGTGGCAACAAATGTTGAGGAATAAGTATTTGAATAACAAAACATTGACCCAAGTACAATCAAAACCTGGTGACTCACAGTTTTGGTCAGGTCTAATGAGTGTCAAAGATCAATTTTTACAATATGGTTCTTTTATTGTAAAGGATGGCACTCAAACTAGCTTCTGGAAAGACAAGTGGCTAGGAAATGGTACTTTAAGGGATGAATTTCCTATTCTTTATAACATTGTGAGAAAAAGACACGACATGGTTTCTACTGTTATGATCTCTATTCCTCTTAATGTAACTTTTAGGAGAGCTTTAGTAGGGGATAAGCTCTTGGCTTGGGAAAATCTAGTTAATAAGTTGCTAAACATACAACTAATTGATGAACCTGATACTTTTAGATGGTCACTAGTACAAAGTGGCAAGTTTACGGTTCAATCAATGTATATATGGAGCAATTTTAGATAGAAGTATTGTTCCAAACAATAGATACTTATGAAACATTAAGGTCCCCTTGAAGATTAAGGTTTTTCTTTGGTTCTTGAATAAAGGAGTTATACTTACCAAGGATAATCTAGCTAAAAGATACTGGCATGGTAATCATAAATGTTGTTTTTGTAGTAAATTAGAAACTATACAACATTTGTTCTTTAAATGCAGTTTTGCTAGATTAATTTGGAGGCTGATTGAACTTTCTTTTGGGTTAAAACCACCTAATAGTATTGCTAACATGTTTGGTAATTGGATTGGGAGGTTTCGGCCTAAGGAAAGTTACAAATGTTAGTTGGAATTAATTCAATTTGTTAGGCTATTTGGTTAAGCAGGAATGATGTTGTTTTTAAAAAGAAAGCAATTCTAACTCCTATGCAGGTGATTTACAGGGGCACATATTGGATGAGAACATGGTCACTTTTTCAAAAGGAGGAGGGAAGAACTTCCATGTTAAAGGCATGCCGACTTTTGAAGGTGGTCACAATGGATATCTTCGCCAGAAATGGGTGGAAGTTTATTAATAGGTTGTGATAAGATGAACTATTTACTATTTTTTCTCCTTTTTGGCGATTCAAGTTCTGTACTATGGGTTGAGTCTACACATAGTTAAAAGTTGTAATAATGAATGGTTAAATTCATTGGATGATGAAGAGACCGGGATGTTTTCATTTGCTTGATGAAATAAAAGTTCCTTTTATCTAAAAAAGGGGACCCAAATCTAGACTCTGATTTCAGATGTGTAAATATTATTGATTGTGACATAATAATGACATGAAATCAAAACTGGAGGGAGTATTTGTATTAGTACAACACATATTGATAATTTGATGTACTTTTATGAATGAACACATCAATTATCATGCATATTACTTTGCGGTGTCCTAAATTTGCGAAGATGCAATGCTTCCACTATTGTTAATGGCTACCCACTTCATCGATGCCTACAGCAGATCCCTCCCCATCGCCGATGGCTCCGGTGTGCTGCACTGCATAGTCAAGGCCGTGCGTTCTGCAAGGGGGTTTTATCCGCTTTACCTGTCTCCGTTTCCAAGGGCTAGTTTGGTTGCTGCCCTCACCAAAAATGCCTGGCCTGAGAGGGTGCCTGTGATCTGCCGGAGGTGTGTTTGGTTGCTACCCTGAGAAAAACGCCTGATGCTATCTGCCTGAGGGGACGCGCCTGACTCAGGCGTAGAAAATCGAGCACCTGAGCTCGCGCTCTCTCGTCGCCCAAGTTGCCTGAGTAGAATCACCTCCCATTATAAATAGCAGTCACCCGGCGTTATCATTTTTCCCCGCCACACCCACTGATTTCCCGCCACATTTCCCAGGCACATCTGAAGATTAGGGTTCTTGAAGGTGAACTCCTCCACGAATCCGGCCATGGAAGCGATGGCTGCTGATGAGATGGACTCCATCAAGTAGATCGGGAACTCACCTTCTTCCTACGACAACAGCTGGCCTTCTTCCTCTCTAGCTTTTCCTCTTCCCAGATTTGGATTCGTTGAGCAAGATTGGTCTTCCTTAGATTTTTGGTCTGCAGCAACCAGTTGCAGCTAGGTGAGGACCATGCGCCCCCTATTTTTTTTACGGTTTCCCTTTGGTTTTACTGCTTACGCATGAAGATCTGTACAGAATATGTGATGATATGCTTTGCTCGTTTTCCCCTTATTTGCTCCTTTTCCCCTGCTTTCATTTCTGTATACAAAGACAACTAGATAGAGATATGAATGAAGCCTGAAGGTGACGCACCACTAAGATAGCATGCCTTTTGTCTGTAGTTTTAGAAAAGTGAATACATAATGGAAACGTTATGTTCTACAAAATGCGATTCAGCTATATCTTCTTCTTTTACAATGAATTTCTTATTTGTTCTATCGTCTAATTCTCAGATGGATGTAGAACCTGCTAATTGTATTATCCAACACCGAGCACGAACTTTAGGTGCTTTAGCTGTTGTATTGGCCATTTTACGATGGCGACGGCTTAAGCGTAAGCATAATGTAAGGTCTGCAAGAAAATATGGTCCATTTGTGGATAGGGATCTGTTAAGACAGACAAGGTTAGCTGAGCTGTACAATTCGACTGATAGAAATTGTATCAATCAGCTTCGGATGAGGAAGGATGTGTTCTGGAAGCTTTCATCACGATTACGTGATTCAGGTCTGCTACGTGATTCGATGAATGTTTCAGTTGAAGAACAATTAGCTATGTTCCTGCACACAGTTGGTCACAATTTGAGAAATCGTGTGGTTGGATTATACTTCAAGAGATCTAATGACACAGCTGGGTGGGATGGTTCCACCCATGACTCAGTTGTGCTCAAGGCTGCTCTGAAAAAGTCCGATGGACTTCCAATGCCCGAAGGTGTGAAAAATATCTTATTGGTTCAGCTGTGCAATAATTTTTGACAAAACAATGAACCTATCATTCTTATCTGATGTAGGAAAATTCTATTTAGCTGATGCGGGTTATGCAGCAAGGCCTGGTATACTACCACCATATAGAGGAGTTTGGTACCATTTGAATGAGTATAAAGGAGGGAAAGAACCAGAGACACCAGAAGAATGATTCAATCTTCGACATTCCTCACTGCGCACAAGTGTTGAGCGTGGAATTGGAACCTTAAAGAACCGTTTTAAAGTTCTAGGAAGCAAGCCTTTTTTTCCAAATAGAGTCCAAGTTAAGATTGTGATAGCGTGTTGTGTGCTGCACAGTTGGATACTTGAGAACGGACCTGACCACATCATATATGATGAAGCTCGCTGGTATAGGTCACTACCTAGGTCATCTAGAGTAGCTACGGATCAGGGAGTGGATAATAGACTTTGGGTAGCAAAACGGGATTCTATGGCTGACTTGATGTGGAGAGAACATTAGTGGTCTCCTTGTTTTTCTTTTGTGAAATCAATTGTAATGTAAGCAATCATTCTCTATTAATGCATGGATTTTAAGACTTGTACTCATGTTGATGATGGTTGGTTTCCTATGTACGACTGTTTTACCATATTTATTTGCATGAATAATCCTTTTTGTAGTTCACAAGATGGACACAGCAGAGAGCAAACTAATTGCCAAGGGCAAGAAAAGCACCAAAGTTGGGGCGTCAACCAATAGGGCCAAACCTACAAATTGGCCTGCATCTATATCTGAGTTTCTACTCGATTGGTACATTGAGAAGAAGCTGGATTTGCCACCAAAAGTTGTAATCGAGAAGATGTATCATACTGCTAGCACAGCTGCTGTAAATTCCAAGTTTGCTACTACCTACAGTGTTGATCAAGTTCATCGTCACTATAGGCGCCACAAAGATACTTGGGCGCTTGTGGCTCACCATATGTGTTATGATCAAAAGGCAGCTGCCCCATTGCAGCCATGGAGGAGGAGGGGTGCGGCCAGGGTTGAAGGAGAGGGAGGCGCAGGCGCAAGAGAGAGGGAGAGAGAGGCGGCGGCTTGAGAGAGAGAGAGAGAGCTGTAGGGTTAAACCCTTACTATTCCTTTCTTGTTCCAATCTGATTACAATCCTCTCATTATATAGAGAGGGCTAACTTGACCCCTAAGTAACTTAACTTGACCCCTAAGTAACTTATTCTCCAAGCAATCCTAGCGGCGGCGGCTGCCCAAACCCTAGCCGCCACTAATGGGCCTTGCGGCTGGGCCTAGGCGCTGGCCCATGCCCATAACATCTCCTCCGCCTTTGAAATCCAGCGCGTCCTCGCGCTGGGAAGCTTGCCACCCTTGTCCGAAGTGAGGAGTCGATGAAGATGATGAAGCGCGAAGTCCAATGTTGACGATCACCATGCCAAGCACCATGTCGTCGAGCAAAGTACGCCGAGTGCGGTCGATATGAAACCCAAAGGAGTAGCGGAGGTTGCCGATGTAGCCCACGTTGATGAAGATGTGTGATGGAGAGCGGGGGTCACATCCTCTCACAGCCGGCGTTGTAGGCGCCATAGGCAATAATGTCCTAGGCGCCCCCATGTCGATGGAGAACTCCGAACCAGGAGGAGGAGGCATGGAGAACTGATGGTGAGCAAACTCCTCCTTGGTAGGCAGCAGAAGTCCATCCAAAAGCACCCTGAAAGTGCTAACTGGACGGGTTCGTCGGGCCGTCAAGTCCAATCCATGGCCGTATAGGATGCGATAATCTGTGACAGCAAGAGAAGCAGCCACCAGGCCTGGCGGAATACCAAAAGAAACTCCATTGACAAGGAGAAACTTGCAGCCAAACATATCCACGAACCTGACGTTCACATTGTCCACCGTAGCTTGAGTAAGCTCCCGAAGTAGCAGCACTGAAGGGAGGAAGTAGCGTGAAACGCCCACGGTGTCTGGCATATGCAACCCCATGGCTTGCTGCCGCAAATAGCCCTCCTCGCCTTGATGCATGACGGTGGTGATGAAGCGAAGTAGCATCGGCGAAGAGACGGGGAGGTAGAGGCGCTCGTCGAAGAAGATGAGCCCCTCGTGCAACGTCCAAGCGCGGGGCGCAACTCCTGCCGCAACAGAAGAAAAGAGATCGCCAAGCTCCTTGTCTCGGCTCATGTCGCGACGATGGTCGGTGTAGAGGGAACTCGTGATGTCGATGACGTCGAAGATGGAGCGAACATGCTGAGGTCCTCCCATGATTGCCAAGGCCAAGCCATGCTCCACTTGTCGAAGAGGAAGATGCAGAGAATTTGCAAGCGGGAGATCAATAAAACTCAGAGAAACACTCGAATCAACATGTATGTGCACCTGGCAATTGGAGAGAAATACGCGGATTTGCATATCGCATCCCCCGTTGCTAGGGGACTTAGCCCTCGTAGTTGACGGAGTGAAATACATCGAGGCAGTAATGCTCCTATAGATGAAATCCTTGTCTCCGACGAAGATGGTGGAGAGATGAGTCCCACCCATGACACCATGTTTTGTGGTACCATAAGCATCAAAATCCGACGTCCTGAGAGATGCATCCAAGCTAGAGCCGCCTGCTCTAAGCCAAATGTGGGAGGTAGTCCATAGGAGTCTAGGAGACCAGATAATCTCCGAGTTGATTGGATCCTTGGTATGGACGAAGGAAGCTGGCAAGAGTGATAGTGCAAGCAAAATAACACTGAACAACAATGGGATAGACATATTTTGCTTACTATTCATGTTGTTCTTGTAGTTGACCACCTTGGCGCTTTTCAGAGTTGTCGCGTCATCCTCAAGATGGAGTATATGGTTGTTGGAGATGTCATGTTGATCCAAATCCATCGATGGTGGGAGATCCAATATGAACTCCATGGCATCAAAGAAATCCTCTTGACAGATATTGATGGCGTCGAATGAGTTGTTGTCCTGAGTGGCGTCGAGCGTGATGTTGTTGGTGTCGATAATGTTGTTGTTGAAGTTCGGGGGTGTAGAGACGCCCATCCTCATGAAGATTAGGAGGAACGCGGCTAGATAGCGCGTGAACTCCTCAGATCCAAATCTGTTTTCCGAATCGTTGATGATGAACATCGGAAGATTCTGAACATGGCGCGTAGGCGACGACAGGAGGCGAGTTGTCGATGTCGAGCCCCTTGTCGTGATCATCGAAACCTCCTAGAATTCCTGCTCCCCAAAGATTTGAGAAAAGGACTTGATGTAGTGCAGCTCCTCCGCGGTGGTCTCCTTGGCGCCGTCAAATTCCGCAGGTGCAGCCAAGGTAATAGTAATATTCTCCATCTTTCGGCAGAGATAAATTTGAAGGGATATTTTTCCAAAATTCACATTTCCAAAAGCAATACTCCACCCCAAAGGATTGAGTTCCGACAACCAAGAAATCCCCAATAGATCTTTATAGAAATTAGCAACGAAAATTATACGTTGATGAAGCGTAACTTGATGGAACCTCCGTAAATTCAGAACTCCCAAGTAAAAACGTCAGGCAATTCAGATCCATTAGGATGAACCATGAAACCATCAATAAAAAATCCAGGAAGTCCTTTGGTGGATGAATTGAATGGCTCCATTCATATATGGCTTTCTGACTTGTAGCACCAAGAAACTCCAATTGAGACTTATCAATTACGTTGCGGAAAAATCCCAAATTCAAAGTGTGGAATCCAATCAAATTCTCTCCGAGTTTCATAATAGATCCATCAGGTTGTAATCCCGAGGAATTCCGAGAATCAGAAGAGGCAACGAAAAATTTTTGCGAGATCCAATTTGTTGATTCAAGGGCAATAGGCAAGAGAGGAGCAAACCCATCTAATCTCTTATAAACATTGCAAACCTGATTAGTAGTCGTCCCCTCTATTTCAATCTCCAGGTCGCCAAAGAAGCCCGGGGCGAGTTGCAGGGCGATTGGGGTATCCAAGCGGGTGGAGAGGACCAAGACGGTCTTCTCCGTGGCGCCCAGATCAGGCGTAGCAATCAGATCGGCCGTGTGAACAGTACCACGGCTACTGTTCATCGCGTGAACAGTAGCAGCGCCGCTGTCCGCAGGGTTAACGATGATGGCCGGGGCAGTTGTACTGGACGAGTCGTCGTCCGGAAAGGTGTGCAGCGCCGAATGAGCAGCCAGGGGCGTAGAATTGGCTGTCGATGCAAGAACCTCGGCTGACAATGCCGGATTGACGTTCCCAACGGCTCGGACATCCAGATCTGGTTCGTGAACAGTAGCGTGGGTACTGTTCATCGCGTGAACAGTACCGATGTTGCTGTTGCCGGAGACGAGGTTGTTGCTGCAGATGTCGACGGTGGCCTCCTCTGTTGTGTGTGCCTGGACGACGCCAATTGCCGGCTCCAAGATGCTTTGCTCCTCAGGGAATACAAATTTTGGCCGTAATATCTCCCTGAATTCCCGGAGGGAATCCTCCATCCACTTGATTGCATCTGTAATTAATTCGCTTTGCGAAGCGGTGTCTGGATCCAAGGTCGATGCTGATGTGTAGGAAAAAAATTTTGGTGGTGGTGGAGCAATCGCAACCTTGGCTCTGGATACCAAGTTGTTATGATCAAAAGGCAGCTGCCCCATTGCAGCCATGGAGGAGGAGGGGTGCGGCCAGGGTTGAAGGAGAGGGAGGCGCAGGCGCAAGAGAGAGGGAGAGAGAGGCGCAGGCGCAAGAGAGAGGGAGAGAGAGGCGGCGGCTTGAGAGAGAGAGAGAGAGCTGTAGGGTTAAACCCTTACTATTCCTTTCTTGTTCCAATCTGATTACAATCCTCTCATTATATAGAGAGGGCTAATTTGACCCCTATGTAACTTAACTTGACCCCTAAGTAACTTAACTTGACCCCTAAGTAACTTATTCTCCAAGCAATCCTAGCGGCGGCGGCTGCCCAAATCCTAGCCGCCACTAATTGGCCTTGCGGCTGGGCCTAGGCGCTGGCCCATGCCCATAACAATATGAATGAAAGTGGTGGTGGCTGGGATGATGAGAATAAAATGGTGATGTTATCTGAGTCCACTATTGCTGGACTTTCGGTGAGTACTTTTCCAAAGAAAGTTGAATATAAATTGTTTGGCAGTTTTACAATATTCTAATTACAGCAGATTCTTTGTAGGTAAATGATAGTGGGGTGCTCACCAAACCAATTCAGTTCTTTGACAAGCTGAAAGAATTGTTTAGCGGTTCATCAGCCGATGGGACATTTATGCAAGATGCTAATACTGCAGCTGATTCTGACCATGATGACTTAGATACATTGGACTTTGCAGATACTTATGGACATGATGACTCAAAGGATCCAGAAATGGATGATTCTGACAAGTTGTCATCAGATAGTGATGATTGTAAGGAGGTCGCTGCCCTAAGTGTAGCTGGCAGTAAAGCTTCCTCGTCCAATGTTGCTGCTTTGAAGCCTAACAAGAAGAATTTCAAAAAGACGGGGAAGAATACTTTGCCTCCATCACGCAATGATAAGACCAACAAGTCAAGGCCAAAATCAACACCTGCTGTGCAAGATGATGATCAGGATGTGGTGATCACCGAGACCTTGCAGGGGATCAAACATAGCCTAGGCACCAATTCAAGTTGCAGCACCACCTGGGACATGCTCAAGGAAATTCCTCTGTCACCTGATCAAAGAATGACAGTAGGGATGCATCTTTGCCAGAAAGAATTCAAAGTGCATCGGAATTTTCTTGTCAGCATGGGTAAGCAATACCTTGAGTGTTGGGTATACAAGCATTTGTCAGGTGATCATCCTGGTGCCGTGTGATGTTGCATGATGGTGGCAAATGTCTGATGACCTCTTTTGCAGTACCCTTTTGGTTTAGCGGTTGTTACACTATGGTGTTTAAACAATCACTAAATGGTAGATGTAAGTATATATTAGCATGACTGCCGTGATACAAAGGGAGAGCAGTTGCTTTCTAGTCTAACTTTCGGCCTTCTTTTGGAAATGCGGGCTGTAGTGGAATATTTTGTGTTGTTGCTCTATAGATGCGAGCAGACTTTAATCTGTAATGTTATGGAACAAATATAAATAGATGGTATTAGCACTCTACAGTTTAATGTTCCATTCGAATTGTTCTTGTTACAGTATTGCTCTCTGATAAAAAAGTATGAACAAATGTTCCTCCGGTGGAGGTAACATCACCATGTTACTATAGGATGGTAACTGTAATCTCAGGCATGTGATGAGCCAAACGCTGCCTGGATGCGTTCTCTACCAGGCATCATTTCAGGTCATCAACCAAACACTGCTCTTGATTTTCAATGTGCCTGATCTGGCAAATTATCTAGCAACTTCAGGCATGCAAAATGCTCAGGCACATTTGTGAGGGCAGCAACCAAACTAGCCCAAGTGCCTCGTGGAGCCTTCTCCGCGTACAAGAGGGCAGCTAAGCTTGCCTTCTAGCTGATGCGTAATTTCTTTTGAAATAGTAGTCTGACAATATAGGAGGTATCTAGTTTTGCTGTGGTCATACCACTCAATTTCTATGTGCTGTTATGTCTGAATTCCATTGTGGCGATTGCACCTCCTGTCCAGACCTGATGTGCTGCTATGTACCTGAATTCAAGCTATGTGAACAGTGCTGGCAACTTCATTAATGATGCCGTGTCACCAAGCGTCACCAAGCACTCGCTGCGCTAACGAAGCGCCGGCAACTCAAAACCATTTTGCCTCTCCCATCATTTCATTCTCTCTCCTGTCGTCGGCAGTAGTGCTGTCTACCTGTTCGTTCATTATGTATGAATCCCTGCCATTACCAATCTGCAGTAGAGTGTCGCTTTGATATATCAATCTTGTCTTAACAAAGAGAGGGTGTGATCCAAATAGGAGTCCGGCAATCCAGCCATGGATGGAGAGGCGGGCCAGACGTCACTGAGCTTCTCCATGGTCCCGCTCGCAGAGTCCAAGACGCCAATGTCGCGACGCCACATCGGCAAAAGGAACGTGTCTCTATGGACGTCGTCGGTCAGATAGCTAGGCGCTGTCTCACTTCGACAGGGGCGCAGGGAGGCGCTCGATCGGAAGGTACAGACCGGAGTTGCGCCCCAGGAAAAGTGCGTGGTCACGAGGAGGGCCTGCCAGCTTCTCCATCCTGATTCCTGAACCTGACTGTGTCAATCTTGTGAATCTGGATGTCTATCGTTGTCACGTACTTGTCCTCGTCGCCGTCGCCGTTACGGCAGCGGTGGTCACGGTCGGCCGGAGATTCCCCGGACCTGCACCAGCGCCTGGTCACCACCAACAGGTTGCCGCACGGCGCGGGGACAAGGTATGGGGTGCACTTGGACGAGTAGCTGCTCAGAGTGCACGCCAAGAGCCACGCTGGCGGCAAAGGGCGGTGGTTCAGATCAAGGACGTGCACGGACAGCCCGTCCTTGTCGCCGTACGCCACGCTGTCGAAGTGGCCACGGTGACCATCGATCGCACAGCGACGTCCACCGCCACGGTGACGATCGATCGGACGACGCGCTCCTCCGTGCCTTTGCCGGAGACGGCGATCTGGTGGTAGTGACCTGCCGTGTCTCCGGCGGCGCCGTGCCTGGACTCAGGGATTAGTCCACGTCGTACACGCCGCCGCCGCTGCTTTCGTTGACGGAGCTGTCCTTTACGCGCTCGAGCGTCGTGATGGACGGAAGCGCGGCCCGTGAGCGGGTTCAGGAGGCACGGGTTGGCGGTACTCGGTTTATATATCACTAGAGGGTACATTCCTTCGATAGTGACGCTTCATATAAATTTCTTGCAAAGTATGTGACAATTTTTATTTTGAATAGACGAATAGTCAAATGTGATGTTTGAAAGTAAACAAATTCTTATAAGACGGAGGTAATACTGTCGGTGTTAAGAAACCGGCCGACAAGTAAATTTGTAACTACGGCGCCTAACAATCTTCTATGATGACGAGGGTTTTGCGAGAGAGGCAAGGTTTATACTGGTTCAGGCAATCGATGCCCTACGTCCAGTTCATGGGTAGTTCGTGTTTCGACTTGCAGAGGGGAGCTACAAGTGTTGGCGAGGGAGGAGAAAGACTCCAAGCCTCTTCGTGTGTATCTCTATGTCTGTGTGCGTTGTATCTCTGGATCCCCTCTCCTCATGCACCAAGCTCTCCTTTTATAATCAAGGAGTGAGCTGGTTTACAAATGAGAACCGGGTTTCCCGTTGTGGACAGTGCGGCTACGCGCCGCACTAGTCTGATCCCTATCCGCTACTGTGGCTCTAGTCAGGCGGCGTCCTGTCAGCCTGGTCGCCGGGCAGGTGGTCGAGATGTCAAACCCAGACTGTCGCGACCGTCTTGTCGCCGGTCCGGTCTTCGTCCCTGTTCAGGGTGATGATGATGCTGTAGCCATCCCGCTGCTGTACTCGAGGTGTCAGGCGGCGCTGTGAGATGGGACGGATGTCACTGTGCAGGTCAGATCGCGTGCCTGCAAGTAGATGAGTTGCTGGGTAGAGTTAAGGCTCCCCAGCTACTCGTCGTAAATGCCTGTCCTCCTTGCCAGAGGGAAATCTTCTCGACGAAGTCTTCCAACTCGGGGTCGGGCGAAGCACGGCTTGTGGGCCCGCCCGACTGGGAGTCGGGCGAGGCGGAGTTCGGGGCCCGCCCGACTGGGAGTCGGGCGAGGCGGAGTCTGTGGACCCCACCCGACTCGGGGTCGGGCGGGGCGGAAGTCGTGGGCCCCGGCCGACTCGGGGTCGGACAAGGCGGAACTTGTATGTGCCCTCGGGGTCGGCCGTGGGCCCCTCGAGCGCTCTGTTGTCGTGTGCCTGTTCCTGTGGGCCCTACACAATTGAGCTGAGACGATTAGCAGAATTAAGCATCCTAGATCAGGATACCCTGATTTGGGTATCCGTCAAATACCTTAAACAGGGCCATAGTATTAGTTATTGGTTTGTTCATTGGCGAAATATATATGGGCACTCCGAACGAACAGACAAATCAATAGTACTCCTAATGAAAAGGATGCCTAAGCACGAGTGTCAGCTTATCAGAGATTCAAGAGGTGGACAAGGACAGTTGCCTCTTTACTTCTTTAGCATTGCATCTGCAACGTGTAAGGTCAGCTTGTCTTTGGATCACACAGCACAAATGGACAGGGATCCTCTGCATTAATGCACAATCATTGACACATGGGTCCGGTCCTGTATGTCAGTGATTGTTAATGCACCAGCATTACTGCAGAGAATCCTCGTCCATAGTTCTTCCACTTTTGGATTCTTTAACCAGCATGTGCCGCGTATTATAGTCGAAGCACTATACTACTTTAAGGTCTTCATACAATCTATTCAAAAACTAAATCATAGTTCTTCCACTTTTGGATTCCTTAACCAGCATGTGCCGCGTACGTCTCAGTGCACTGTAACCATGCGATGCATTACTGTTATGCACTATGAATTTTCCTGGTGATTTCTCGGCTCAAAAAAGGTCCTCGAGCTCAGAAGTACCGTTATGCTAACAATATCATGTTTTGCACTTGAGAAAGAATGGCTGCTAACCTCAAATCTGACATTGTGGATAAATTAGCATAACTCTTCTTTATCCCTTTCCCGTTAAACACATACTATCTCTGTTCAAAAATATAAAGATTTGTTAACTTTCAAACATCACTTAATTTTGACCATTTGTATTATTTATTTGTTATGGTTTGTTTTATCACTGTATATACTTTAAGTATGATTTATTTGTTTTTATATCTTTACAAATATTTTGAATAAGATGATGTTATCGAAAGTCAACAAGTTCTTTTATTTCTAGACGGAGGATGTAGATCGAGCATCCAGATTGCTGTGTGCAAGTTGTCAGAAAATGAATTGCACTCCATGGACATCTCAAAAGGGCCCCGATTTTCTTTTTTTTTTTTCTTTTTAATTCAGTCCTGACTTTAATTCGGTACAGCACCTGAACCTGACGCTAGTCCTCTTGTAGACTAACACGGGGGCAGTGCGCCAAGCCTTAGTGGCGCACTAGCAAGCGTCGAGTGGAAGGTCCTGCTTGGCTGGTGTAACTTGTAATCGAGTTGATCTGTATGTCGGCACGGAGACGGCTGACCTTCGTAGACTGGAATAGTAAAACGAACGATAGGGTCGCCGTTTATTTTCCTTGGTCCTCGTCGAAGTCTCGTATATATATATGCCGTATCTATCAATCTCACAACCTTTGTATTCTGATCTGTCGACCTCACTCGGTTTGCGCATATCTATCAGTTTTACCATTTCCACGATTCCCCACTCACAAAGTCCCCCACTCTGTATATAAATATATAAGGTCGTGGCAGAGCAGATTCACAAACTCGTGTGTGTGGTCAGTTAAAAAAAAAAACTCGTGTGTGTGGTGGCGTGGTAGTGGTAAATCATTCCTGATTCTTGTTCCTTCGACCCTGCAACGAGTTCAACTCCGTCAGGTTTATAAGCTAAACAGAAATCAATCTATTTATATATTTATTTCTAGTGACAGATTTGCTCCCCATCCGACATATATAAGACTTTGCATATTTCTCTGTCAAACTTGCAGTAGTTATTTTTGTATGTTGCATTAGTTCTCTATATAGCAATATATACTTTGTATGAGCCAATATATACTCTCTCTGTTTGGATCATCTAGCCGGCTAATTTTAGCCAACTAAAACATTATCCAGCTAATTTTAGGAGGTACTTATTTAGGTCCTGACTAATCTCGATCTCTAGTCTAATGAAACCAATTCCACTAATTCTAAATGTTTAGTCACTTTTAAGAGGGGTGACGTGACTAGGGGCTAAAAATTTAGGAGGTAGGCTGTTAAAAGTTTAGTCACAATTAGGAGGTCATGTTTGGATCTAAAGTGACTAAAATTAGACAGCTAAAAGTTTAAGAGGTGAATCTAAACAGCGTCTTACCTTTGCATGTGTCATATCACATTTGTCGTAGGCATTGTTGTACTATTGTAATTCGCATTCTTGCATTTAGCAGTAGCAACTACTCCCTCCGTTCCTGAATATAAGCATTTCTGGGTTTGGTCAAAGTCAAACTGTTTCAACTTTGACTCTCAATAACAAAAAAATATTAGCACTTGATTATATATATATGGTGTTGTTAGATTCATCGTTAAAGCAACTATGTTAATATGTAGCTTTTTGTATTTAAAATATTTTATTTTTTAGATATTGTTAGTCAAAGTTGATGATGTTTGACTTTGACCAAACCTAAAAATGCTTATATTCAAGAACGGAGGGAGTAATATATTTGTGTGAAGGCAAATTTTAAGGTACACATAAAAATCACGGTGGATCAACTATTTTAGTTTGTTTTTAGGAAAGGTAATGGATTAATGGATTACCTCCTAATTAAAGGCAGGTACAACGCTACATATAGGCAGTCTCATTGCCTGTCTTATGCGTTGCCGCATACGATTTTTTATGACATGGAAGAGAGAGAGAGGGCGGTGAGAGAAAGAGGCGGTTGTTTCATGAGACAATCATCTCATGCGCTAAAATTTAGGGGTATGAGACGGCTTTCACACCATTATATGAGTTGTAGTTGCCATGCAACTCATAAATATTTCTTTTTTCATCAACAAATAAAGGAAGTATGGTATTCCTGTGAGACAACTAAAACAACCATCCATTGTATATATGGTCTCATAGATCGTCTTATGATTATGTGTCATTCATGAGACAATCTTTGAGACAACACCTTTATACACTTATAGTGTTTGTTTCTAATTTTATTATGTAACTCATAATAATCATGTCAGAGATATCAATTTTGTTGCCTAATTATTCTGATTTGTTTCTTAACTAGAACCCTCCATCTTTGATGGCATGATCAATATCTCCTTAAATATATAATGAAATTAACTGCACTATCAGGAAGCAAGTGTGGGTGCTATGGCTGCAAGGGTGAGTGGTGCTCCCAGCACCACTCACCCTTGCAGCCATAGCACCCACACTTGCTTCCTGACCAACCCTTACAGTCTCCATATGCTCTTCTTCAATATTTTCAAAAGATTGATGAACTGGATCAGTGGATGTAAAGCTCAAATCACCTGTGGCAATGCTCCCTATTCCAACAAATAGAAACGACAAATGAATATCTATAAGTTAGTTTCATAGTTCAGATAGGATTTTTAGAAATGACAAGCAAGGATTGATATTTACCTTCATACAACAATTCACAACTGTTGTAGTGAAGAAACCCCTTCTTACGAAACTTCACCACTTTTTTATGATACTAGCAAATGTAACATAACACTACATCAGTACCAAAGTATATTGCAAGAATATTATTTTTTTAGAGAAAGAAGTGCCTTACCTTTTCTATCTTATCCCACACATTTGGTCCACCAATTACCATGCCACTTGCTGGATCAAGACCTGCACCACTGTCTTTCCTTGCATCTCTAATGGCTTTATAGGTAGCTTTCAGATCTTTGTTTTTTTCCTGGAGATGTGCTTTGGTGTAACGGGCAAAAGGGAACATTTGGTTGAACTTGCGATGGATGCTATTCCATCCCTCCGCTGTCCATCCATTCTGACTGGTAAACCTGTCCTCGACCTTGTGCTCATTGAGAATATCAAGAAAATTTCATCATCCTCTTCTTCCTCTTCTAACAGAAATTGTTCAGCTTCTTCCTCATAGGAACTCATATTTATGCTAGTATATAGATCGTAAACATCAGCTAGTATATAGATCATATTTATGCTAGTATATAGAAATTATTTTCGTGATTAGCTCATGCCACTGATATGTTGGTCATGCCTTACGAGTTCAACAGTTCATCTGTTCCAATCATGAGGAATTGATATGTTTCATTTCAGAGACAAATATGGCATCTGATCAGTGCTGAATTATCGTAACAATAGGTTCTGAACTCTGCATAACGTAACTATAAGTCATGTTCATTTAGGGACATAAACAAAGCAGCATGCCATCCAATCAAAATCACAAGATTATTTGCATAGTTATCTTATATCAAACCTTTGCACTATACTCTAACCACTCACCGACCTAACAGTCCAAACACTTCAATCCACTAGTCAAACATCTGATCACTCCCTCACGTACATGGTATGCCCCCACCATTGCAAGTTTACAACAATCTTACTGGTTGCTCTAACGAATCAACGATGATATTACAATTGTCAACAAATCAACAACGGCACATAGCTAGAGCTTGGTCCGGTACCGGCACGTCGACGAGATCATAATAGCAATGCCTTTGCTTCTCAAGACTGCTGACTCTACTCTGTTTATTATGTTAGCATACGCAACAGAACTGGTTGTTTTGTGCATCAATTCCACTCAGTACCATGTTCTGATAAATATTCAGGTACAAACACACAAACTAATAACATGTCCATAGCTACAGATTAGTTTTGAAAATGACAGTACCCATAATAATCTACCACTCAGCCTCAAATATGATAGCTACTCCTAGCGCATATGTATCTCACTTATCAGTTAAGTTTCATAGCAGTTCCTTCTAGATAGAATTTCAGTTTTGCTAGCTGTTTCCCGGCAGCACCAAAATACTCTGTCTCCCATGTTCTAAAACTCGTGTGATACTAGTAATTCCAAAATAAACGCACTAAAACGGCAAGTGACAGAAAGAGAGTGAGATCCCAACACACCTTGATGTACTTGCGCTCGAACTTCTGGAGGCTGAATGTCAAGACCGAACTACACAACACCGATGAAGCACTGGCACCTGTTCCTGAAACTGAAGCTGTGCACCTGTTCCTGAAACTCAAGACCAATTTCAGTTGAAAACTAGCTTATTGTTGTGCCATCTAGCTATTCAAATAGTCACGGATACATTTTTCATCTATACCAGACTACCACTAACATCGAGATGATTGGATCAATACTACAAATAGCAATGCTCTGCATCGACAGAGGCACATAAAGCCAGAATCATACATCGTCCCTTACACAGAAGATTATGCAATAATCGAGTGCTGAACAAAGCACAATCTTGTTATAAGCATCTATCATTTTAACACATATGGGAGAGTCACCATGATACTACAGGACGCTCAACTTCTTGGCCATGGAATCTCAGCATTATATTACGATCTATAAGCTACAAATCAAGCACACGGAAGATGGAATCTCAGTGCAATGCGGCCGGATTGCCGGAGAAAAGAGAGCAATTGAGCCGAACATACCCGGATGAGGCGGATCTTGGGCTCGAACTTTTTGGCGACCTCGAGGTTGCCGTAGCTAGATGAGGCCGAATCCGGTGGTCTTGCCTCCTCCGAACGGGTGCAGAACTTGAAGACGAAGATGCAGTTGGCGTCCTTCACCCCGTACAGCTCCGCCAGCCTCGGATCCGGCACAAGATCCACGGACGAGCTCTCTCGCGTGGTGCGCGGCGGGCGAGGGAGAGGAGAGGCAATGTGGCGGCGAGGTTGCGAGTCGGCGAGGGAGAGGAGGGCAGTGGCGGAGAGGAGACACAACGTGGCGGCGAGGCGGTGGCGAGGTCGCAAGTCAGCGAGGGTTTCGTTCCCCGTCTCACGAGGCGATTATTTCTGGCCCGGGGTAAATGGCCGAACCCAGGGCAGGCCTTCCCTTGTCGATGGGTTGCCAAAGGATGCGGTGGGCTTCCCCGGGCTGCTTTCCCCCCAGGCGGGCTTCCCCGGGATTGGGCCGGGATCCCCGCAGGGAATTGAGTTCCCAAACGAGGCCTCAGGGGCGCGCTTCCCCCGGGGCGCGGGTGTGCAGGGATTTCCCTGCGGGGGAGCGCTCACCCGGGCTCTGCTCCCCGGTCTTCCCAAAGGAAGCCTTAAGGAGAGATATGATAGCGAGTCAAATACAAAGGAGCACATGGAGAGGATAGAGATGGCGCACGTCAAGCTGCAGGTCGCCCTCGAGACATCTGAAAAGTGGAATATCACGATTGTGCCATTGCTACGCTGGCGAAGCAAGCTCAAGTGCGCCGCGCAGGAGTGCGACGACTCGTTGCGCAATTGCAAGAAGCGCTTGCAAGAACAGGAAGAGATGGAACATGGGGTACGGAGATCCTCCTTTCCTAAGAGGTTTGCTTACACTGCCAGGTCTCTTGTTTCATCCATCTTTAATCGCGGTAACAACGAGCTGAGTGTATCCACCGTTCGCCGATTCGAGTGGTTCGCAGACAGCGCAACTGAGTTTTTGAGGTATGTGGAGCTTGGTGGAACGCCACGTCGATACATGTTCTTTGAACCTCTTGTCCGGCATCTCCTCACTGGAAAAGCAACTAAGTATTACTTCACTCGTGGAAGCCAACACCTCATTTTCTTTCTCCGGCCCTTCAATCTTCCCGAGCATGGGGTAGAGGGTGGGCTGCTATTTTTATTTGAAGACGGTATTGCGCCAGAGAATAATTTCATTCTTGCTCTCCACTTACGGCTCTCGGAGAGTACCGACATAGTTGGAGTTATTGTTATATGTCTGCAGCTGTTTAAACCTCACTTTAGGTCAACAGCCGAGACTGTGAAGACAAAACTCACCCAGCTACCAACGCAAGACTTCTACTGGGTGCCCTATTCTATTACTAGCCGTAAGGAACACTGGGAGAATCTCCACACCATCTTCTGTCAATGGTCTCGACCGAACCGGCATTGTTGCCAGCAATACGATCATCACTACGCACAGAGCTACGCTGGTAGCAGCACAAGTACATCACCGGAACCATTGCCATGTGATGATATATACATAGAACTTGTTACAGAAATGTACTTGCAGGGCCACGTAGCACTATCAGCTGGGCGAAAGAAACGGAGGGTAGTCGTCAACGGTGAAACATGCCCCACGAGAGATTTTCCATATCTGAAACTAGCAGGACTTTTCTCGACTCATGCCCCTTCTGAAGATTTGCCGCCTGCAGTCGGAGGGTCAGCGACAGAGACGATCAACAGGGAGTCCGCGCATTGTGGCTTATATGCAAACATTTCCTTTCAACAGCTTGGTGAGATCATGTTACCAAAGGCCGTAGATTGCCTCCACGGGAATGCAGCAGCTACCACATATCAGATGCTGTGGAAGTCCAAGCATGGTGGTGCATATTTTCGGGTCGAGGAGGCCTCATCATGGAGAGAAACCAATCGGAAATGTAGGGGTAGGAAAAGTCAGAAATTGCGGGGCAAGAAGTTGCAGGAAGGGACAAGTGGGATGACCGAGTTCACGGGCTCGTGGGTTGCGCACGCGCCTGCCCAGCTTCAGGGCTCAATCACGAGCTGGCTTAAGAAAGAAAAGCAAATGCTGCCTTTGGAGGATGAGGTGACACCGGTGCCAATGGTGTAGCCGAGTACACTCAGGTGATTACTATGATGGTTTGGCTAATGATCAATTCCATGTTGAGATGGTTACCTCTGAGAGAGAGAGAGAGAGAGAGCCAAGTTACCCTCTGTTTGTGTTGTGTGTGTGTCATGTTATGATGTGAGTGTGGTATGTGATGTTTGTTAGTTTCTGGGGATCACTAGGAGTAGATCGCGCGGGTAGTAATCACTGGAAATGGCGTACCTTTCCTATTCCTTGCTGTTGCCGGTCGTCACGCCGGCGACGATGTCGATCAGACGGCGGTGAGCCCCAGCACGGCGTTGGGCTCGGTGCAGAGATCGACGGTGGAGTTGCCGGTGGCGCTTCCCGTCGCTGGCAGCCCGCCCTCTCGATCGGACTAGGGTTGAAGGTGGGGTAGTTACTGTAGCGGTGACGAACCTCGTCTCTTGTGAACTGGTCCCCACCTCCTCTTTATAGGGCTGCGCGACAGGGGCCCACCAGCCTTCCTGGGCTGGGCATCCCCGATTAGGATGCGAGGTCAAGGCCCAGACAGCCTTTGGGCTGACTGAGGTGGAGATCAACCTAACAATCTCCCCCTTGATCTCACCTTTCAGTCTTTTAACTTTATACTTTGAAATAACTCTTTTTCAAAGTACTCATTCTATCACAGATTAGTGCATAGAGCATGTCTCATCGTCACGATCATATCTCGCCGATAGAATCGACAGCTACAATACACACCTCCATTCTGGAACAAATTCTCTATTCTTTGGGCCTTTTTATTATCTGGAAACCATAGGCTATACCGTGTGCCCATGTCGACTGTGCGTTCTCTGTACACACTGGGCGGTAATTAAGCCTTTAGAAAATGGATCCACAAAACTTGTCTGTTACTTTTATGCTCAATGCATTTCAATATGATTCCGGACTTTCTCCTTTACAACACATAACTTTGTGTCAGCGTGTTTGGCACCACACTTGACTCGTTGTCATAGGAGTGAAATTCTTAAATGGTTATTGCTGTTGTCAACCATTATCAATTCCGGGTACAGGTTCTTTAGTCATTTTGCCTGTTCCTCAGCCTCATATCATGCTATATCATGTCTTTGCATCACATTGATGACAATCGTTTCATTCTTTTGGAGCTTTTCCACACAAAACCTCCAAATGTGAAAGTTAGCGACAATTGTGGATTTTGCTACACATTTCACAAGTTCTATCTTTGTACTCACAACCTTTTGTGAGCACTTTCTATCTATGTACTCACAACCTTTCGAGAGCACTTGTTTCTATTAGCATGAGGCCGATATCTTTGATTCCATTCCAGTGGTCTATGTCTGGACTGGACATTGCCAAAACAACCCGGATACGTGGACTGTGTCAGGGTAATTTGTTGAGCTTCTAACAGCAGAAACATATGGTACCATATCCATTTAATCCATTTCTCATTGATTCTTCGAACACTAAAGTTCTCAAAAACATTACCCTTGACTATAAGAACAGGCACAGGTCTTCTCGCATGCATTCCTTAGAGACTTTTCTTAGCATGCATGCCTACGTGACATTTTTAATACCCCTTTTCCTCTTTCTCGATGAATCTAGATCTTCATAATGAGAGACATTCTACCGAGAACATTCTTTTTAATCTTGAGGACAAGAACATCTTCTTCTCCTGCAGTAGATCGATATCACGTCTGACAAGTAGAATGTCATCCACATATATAGGATTGGGAAATGAATTTCCCATTCTATAACTTTATACAAATACAATTGTCCTCTCATTGACTTTAACCCAAAATACAATTAATTCTTTTAACTTTTAAATGCCATTGTCTAGAGTCTTGCTCTAGTCCATAAATGATATCTTTAAGCAGCATTGCTTATATTCTTTTTCTTCCATGACAAAACCTTTAGGTTGTGCCATGCAATCATCTTCATATTGATCCCCTTGATAATGTTGTCTTTTCCTTTCATCTGATGTAACTCAAATCATGATGTGCAACTAGCACCCATTATAATCTATTTATTCTCTTTGGAGTCACATTTGAGATTGTAGACCCATGACGACCTACTGTTTTGGCTCCATTGAGGATCTGCATTCCTTTTGGAGTCACATTTAATATTGTTGACCCATAACGGTCTACTGTTTTGACTCCGTTAGGAATTTCTTCTAAATCCCAAACACCGTCGGAATTATAATCATCTTCATGCCATTTTACAAAGCTTCTTGCCATTTAGACAAGTGAACGCCTGTTATGGCTTCTTCAAATGAGGTGGGATCACCCTCCATGGTAATCAGAAAAAAAAAACTGATTTTATTATTCTTTGAGACCTTCAAGGTCCTCAACTATTTGCACTTCTTTCATGTGGGGTGTTGTTTGCTCTTTTATTGCCTAGAGGCATCTGATTCTATAGTCTCTTGTATAACAAGATCCTTCTTTACATTCTTGAGTCATGAAAGTGGACACGGAGTCCTACTTCTTTTTTATTGCCCAGACACTTGTATAACAAGGTCTTTCTTTACTCATTCATCTTCCTATAGAGCTAACAACAGGTGTTGTATAGGTCATACAACATGCTCCCCCAGATACAACATGTTCTATTCAAGTCTGAGGTATCTGCATACAATGCTCCCCCAGATTACTCCATCTTCTCTGAAAATGGTCTTTAAAACTTTCTTATTTGGGTATATTCTGTTAAAACTTTCCTCATATGATGCATAAGCACCATCTTTGACTTCTTCCTATCGGAACTGTTAAAGATCCAGGAATGTAGCCATCTCTTTACTTTAGGGGTATCATTATTATGACCGACGTACTCCGTGACGATCACAACATTTATAGATCACTTTAGATTATCTGAAGTATAGGAGAGTATCTTTCTAAATAGTCTTTCATTTCTCCCCCTCGAAATGTGGCGTGAACTTTTCTGCCAAAATTTCGAAAACCATTATGTAACTCTTGTGAATGAGCAAATCTGGATTATCTATTTCATTCATCTGATTACTTCATGTGAAATGAAGTTATTTCTTAACTCGTATGGGAGTACTTTTTCCTCATTTCATTTCAAAACTCAACAGAGTTCTTTGATCATGCTGCGGTCATCATGTAATCTTTTGCCTCTAGAAGGGACCGAGGAGGAAGTAATAAAATAAACAATAAATAGAAGAAACTTAAATTGTGAGGAATTTTACTGTGCCTAATACCACACAGCTAGTATATTATACTAGTCATATTTATAATCTGACGATCCAGATTAGTACTCCTCCAACTTTCATTACCACTAGAATTCTTAGTATTAATAATACTAGTCTATCAACCCGTGCGCCTGCACGGGCTAGAAACTTGAATCACGCCAAAAATATTAGTTTATTCTGTTAACAATGGTATTATAAGACTCATCAGATATTCACATTTTCGGCCTTAAGATTTTGTTTAATTAATGATCAACGGTTAGAACTTAATTAGAACAAAACAAAAATATTATAAGAATTTAGCAGCGCTAACGTGCTATTAGTGCAAACAAACCTTGCTTGAATAGGGATTTGACATCAAACAATGGAAAATGCTATAGAGCCAACCCACATGTCCGACTTTATTATGACCATACATCATCTACAGCTGTTTATTAGCACATGATTTGGCTAATGAATCGCCTCTTCATCACACGATTGTTCGAGTCGGTCACAGGTCGAACCATTTGAATGGACCTGTAGCAGTGTTATAAATAAATTACTGTCTGCATTGATGACAGGTTTGCATTGATCAGTCTCAAGGAAAAAATCTCTATGCATCAGAAATTACAACCATTTCACTATATATGGAGCCAAAAATCGTATTTTTCCCAAAAACATAGCCGAATCACTTTTTTTCCCCCCTATAAGTAACATAGCCGGACACCTGATTAGACGTCTTTATTGCTTATAGCTTCTTCTTTTTTCAATCTCCATTACAGACGCTTGACACCCATAACAACACTCATCCCACCGTGTTGTATCAACACTCATCGCACCTTTTTGTCCATGGTCACCAAGTTAACTAATTTACATGAGGCTAATAGTCACATGGTTGTAGCCTGCCGGTGGTGTGCTACATGAGATCCAGAACACGGTAATCCATGGATCCTTATGGAAATCAGCATCGTTCTTTTATCTGGACCTCCATGCCGGAAAAATGATCTGCATGTTCAGAACTCTTGCCGTGATTGTGTACACGCGGGATTCCTGTGTTGCTATCTCGTTTAAAGGTTTTGGAAAGCTTTGATTTTGTATACTTTCATCAATAGGAGACTTGATGTGAAACGGACAATAGATATCCATTAATATTTTTTCTGACGTAACCATGCTGAGTTTGGTAACATAACCTCTAGGGACTCTTGCCAAACGTGGGGATTTACTTGATTTTTGATCTGTGGCTATGATTTGTCAAGTATATAAATTGATGGGCGGATGGCGGATGTTTTGCTTTTTTGTGGTAATTTCTAAGATTTTTCTTCGATTAATGTAGAGGCACCGAAAAGAGCCTCTAATTAATAAATATAAGACTAGAGTATTTCAGAAACAATTTTTTAAAAAAATATTAGCGTGAAATCTGTGACGGCAAAGGGCAAATCAGTGGCAATGTAGGGCGGTAACATCATAGGTGGCGGCAAGGCAAGCTCATGCGAAGAGAGGGTCGCGATGAAAGGATTTAGAAGGCGGTGACGCGATGGAAAGTAGTCTGGTAAAACTAAAATGATTGTGTTACCATTCGTCATACCACTATATATTATACTTAATGATATAGGGCTCCCGCACTCGACACGGCGGAGCGCCGTCACAGAATTGCAGCACGTGGTGGGAGCCACGACCCTCCGGTCCTATTTTTTTTGGGTAAATTGCAAATTTCACCCCATAAGTGGCTTCCTTTTTGATATTTGCATCGCGGAACTCCTCGGCGG
The DNA here is from genome assembly GCA_007726485.1 of Eragrostis curvula. Taxonomy (NCBI): domain Eukaryota; kingdom Viridiplantae; phylum Streptophyta; class Magnoliopsida; order Poales; family Poaceae; genus Eragrostis; species Eragrostis curvula. The sequence goes on along the minus strand of CM017440.1, from coordinate 26,689,692 downwards.
TGCATAAGCCCACCCACCCAACACTGTACAGTCTGATTTCCCACCCCAGCCCACCACGTGTGAGTTCTTTTGACCCATCATTTGCATCGCGGAACTCCTCGCCGGTGCTCGTCCTCACGGGCTCACGGCGATGCCTCCCCCCTCCCCACCCCTCTGTCTCCGGCCCCTTACTGATGCTCGGGGCACCCGCGCCGTCCGCCGCCGAACACGTGGGCCTAAGCAGCTGTTGGGGGATCGAATGTCCTGGTTGGACTCAGCGAAGCCCTCCAACAAGTTGTGTTTGATTGTCTTGCCGCTGCGAAGCTCTCAAAGCGTTACGACGTCCGAAGGTCCCCTTGCGAAACCTTCCTGACGCCTTGCCGTCTATTGCCTCCTTGGCGAAGCTCTGTTGTTGTGTCTATGCTGCCAGATGAAGGTTCTCCTGTCCAGGCTGTTCCTTGGGTCTTTCGTTATATATAACTCCGAAGCCCTCAATCGCCCGCGATGCTGGGCGAAGGGGTTAGAGATGCCAGAGAAATGTGGACGAAGTAAATGAGGTGTCTCTGGCTCGCGGCCCGAAAAATTGATGTCATTACAGGATCCCCTCCCTCCATATTTATAGGGGGAGGAAAGATCGTTATTACAGTTATGCCATCAATCGATTCTATTACAGCTCCGCAACAGTGCTAGCGCAACCGCGTGGCGAAGCCCCTTCGTCGCCTCCCTTAATGGCTTCGCTGTATTCAGGGACCCTTCGGTGTATTCGCGCTTCCCTTTCCGCTTCGTCCGTTATCATGCTTGCGTCTTCTGGCATTGCCTGGTCCTTCGCTGTGCATAGTCGCAGCCATATTAACAACATTAGCCCTCAACTGTTGAAGGGAAGAACAAAGGTATTCCTTGAAACAGTTAGCTTTGGCTGCGACGTTATTTTTCCATTTTTTATTTTCCTTACAAGATTTTTTAATCTTTCTTTACTTTGTACTTACGTCCCTGCTTTTTTTTGTTTTTAACTTCTACATCATTGGTCCCGCTGGGGTCTTTAAATACGAGTCGCTTTCATTCCCATTATTCACCTTCTGTTTTCACTGTCGTGTCTGCTTTGCTGTCATCACTTCTTCCGAAGGTATTGCATTGTTCACTCCGATGGCTCGGCAGAAGTCTGTAGCTTTGGCTAGGGGTTTTCATTCCCTTCGAGCGAATTACGCTTTTACGAGGGGTATTTATACCACCCGTGATAAGGGTAATTTGAAGGATTACTCTGAGTCTGGGCTTCTTGATACTGATTTATTTCGGCTCCCCCTCAAAGGACCAGATCAGGTTCCTGATAACTTCTTGAACCCCAGGCCTGATGAAGTTGTAGTCTTCTCGTCTTTCTTGGATGTTGCTTTATCCTTTCCGCCTTCGAGGCTTATTTCCCGTGTCCTTTCTATGTATCACCTACAACTTCACCATCTTACTCCAGTTGCAGCTGCAACTATTTCTGCGTTTGCCTGGGCTTGCATGAGCGAAGGTGTTAACCCTGATGCTCATGCCTTTTATCACGTATATCAGGCTCGGCATACTCCTCTTTACGACCATCATCGTCAGGTTAGTCCTTGCTTCGGCGTTGTTGACTTCGTGGCTAGGGAGGGGTTTGTAACCCCACTTCCAAGCTTTGACCCCCTCCCTTTTGCGCATGGGTGAAAGATTGGTTTTATTACCGCGCTTCACCCTTCGAATTTCATACTGGCAAGGCTGTTGACATACGCATCGTTAATAGCTTCGAGCCCTTTAGGAATTAGGCTGTTTTTCGGTCTCTTGAAGCTTTCTTGAGGGTTAGCCAAAGGATGACTCTTCAGGATATCTTAGAAGAGTGCTTCGCGGCTGATGTTCTTCCGCTTTCCCGAGATGGTTGGCGGCCTACTTCTTTCTTGTCAAAAAATGTACTTGGCTTAAAAGTGCCATCTTTCTCTTCGAATCCGGGACCTCGTATGGCCTCTTTTTACTTTCGCAGACTTTGTTTATTTGTTTTTTCTTGATAATGTTTTGCTTTGCTAAAACTTTACTTCTTTTTCTGCAGACTTCACCCTCTGGTCAGCCCAGGATCGAGTGAGGTCCTTTCTTGGTGACTTTTCTCAGAAGGAGTGGGTTGAGCGATCTCGAAGGGGGATTGGTCTTAGGATTAAAAGGGTGTATCAGAGCTTGGGCATCTTCCAGTCTGAATACCCTTGTCCTGAAGACATTTCTTCTGGTGACGAAGCCTCTCTTGTACCTGTTGCGACTGGCCCCTCTTATTTCAGCGCTTCGGCTTCTTCTACCATTCAGATGGGTTCCTCGACCGTTTGCGGTAATACACCTGAGATTAATTTTCCTCCGAAGAATGCTGAGATTCCTTCTCCTCCCGGAGGTTGCCTCGTGACGCCATCGTATTCCACAATCTTCAAAGAACCGTCTCCTGCTGCTGCTCCGAGTTCTGCTCCTTCGGTTGATGCCGAGAAGGCGGTTAGTTCATGTTGACCCTTCGATGAATCTGCGAAGTGATTCACTTAAAGTTCCAAGCGTGCCTCTCAGCATCGATGGTGAGAGAGCTGTTAGCTCTGATGTTCCTTGCGGACCCCCCTTCGCAGCTTCTTTGGCCTCTTGTTCTGGCGTGATAAGCAGTTTTGCTCTCCCTAAGAGGGCCTCATTTCTTGGCTTGCTTGGCAAAAGCAAATTCGATAAGCTCGTGTCGGCAGATATCTTGCCTAACTCAAGCGAAGCTGCTACTCCTTCTTTGCCTTCGAACGATGCGCCGCAGGCTTCGCAGTCTCTTGCCCTGGCTACTTGTTCTCGTGGTATGTCTTCTTTCCCTCTTGTTTTATATATATATATTTTCTATTTTCGAAAATAGGGTTCCTCTTGTATTTACCTTCGTTTGCTTTTTTTTTAGGATCTTCGGACTCTGGGATTGGCGAAATAGACGTCCAGTCTATATTGTCTTCTTTGAATGCGGATCTCCAAAATGTGGATTCTCTTTGTTCTGTTGCTCAGAGGCTTCGGCTTCCTAAGGTGGAACTTGGTCTCTCAAATATTTCGAGCGAAGGCCTTTTTCGGTCTTTGATTGCTCTTCAAATCAAGGTTTGATTGGAAGTTCTTCGTCTTTTATTGCATATGATGCTTCGCGCTTTACTTGTTCTAATGCCCTCCCTTTTATTATTGTAGTCCATCACCCTTACTCATGCTTGTGCTCGCCGAATCCAACATTTAGTTGGCGATCCTTCCAAAATATCAGCCCTCGAAGCCTCTCTTGCCTTGAAAGAGGAGGCGTTGAAGGTTTCTTCGTTCGCTGTTTCAAAATTAGAAGACGAGACCGTAGCTCTTCGAAGCACATCATCGGGGCAAGACCAGTATTTGTCTCTCATTGAGAAGACCATCCGCGATAAGAAGTTGCAGTTGGAGAAAGAGGAACTTTTCCACAGCTTTCTTTCGTCGCGCCTGTCTAAACTTACCCAGTCGAAGGCACTACTTTCTGATGCTAGCTATGCTGATTCTCTTCGCTTCTGTGAACTTTTGAAGGAATTGCTTCAAACTGTTGGGGCGAATTATGACAATCTTTCGCAGGATGCTTCTCCGGAAAGTGTGAAAGAGTGGTTATATGTCAATGTGAGGGGCCTTGTCGGCGTTTGTCGGAATTACTCCAATGATGCCGTGGTACTCATGATCCAAGATGTCCTTCACAGCTTTCTTTGCGGGGGTAGCAATGCTACTAAAGTTATCACCCAGCCAGGCTTTTCAGCGAAGGCTTCTGATCCTGTTCATGACTTTGGCATTGTTGAAGCTAAGTGTCTTAGTTTGATCAGCGATCTTTGGTGGAATAGGGTTAAAACCCTTGCTCCTCACTTCCCCGAAGGATCTTCTTGATAATCTTTGTAATGCCTTGGTGTGTAGGCATAAATATGTCTTTGATGGCCTTTGGTTGTATCTTTAGGGATACCCTTTTTTGTTGCGGAACAGATGCTTTGCTAAATACCTTCGTAGTCTATTTTCGCATCAAAATATCTTTTTTCTGTGTTTCTTTCTACGATGACTTCGAACTCTTCTTTGAGTTTTTGGATTTTCGTAGCCTCATGCATTTTTCTTGCATTACCGGTGCCTTCGTGTTATAGACTCGAAGCTTGTCATATATGTCTTCTATCTCGTCTTTTGGTATGTTTGCTCGTATGTAAGATGTCAGCTTCTAGTGTAACTTTACGTCTGCGAAGGCTATCTTTGTAATTTCATTTTTCCGTGACAGGTGCTATGCCTGTTTTTAGTTAGCAAACAATGCTCTTTCTTCTGATTGTCCTTGGGCTTCTTGACGAGTTAGAGGCTTCGCGTTTTCTTTTAGCGAAGGCTGTCATCGCTTTCGGATTTTCCCTTCGCTTACTGTTAAGCCAAAGTTTTGTAACCACCTGTAGGGGCTTATCGCCCTTTCGTTTCATGTATATGCTTAAAAAAGCTGGCTTACTTAGCCCTTTGATTGTAGCTTCGTAATCTCTGAGCGGAGGCTACTAATTTTTCCCGAATTGGCTTTTTAGCGTTAACAGAGAATGACTTTGTGGTTTCCTAGTGAAAGCCATAGATAGTTGTTTTCGCGGCTTCTGAGCGAGAAAACACTATTTGTATATATTTTTTGTATTGTTTTTTGCGTCCTTGATGAACGATATCCTCGTAACCTTTTGGCGAAGGGTATTGATAGTTGCTTCGCAATTTCTGAACGAATGATACTATATTTTCTTTTGTGTTGGCTTTCATGCCTTTGATAGATAATAGCTTCGCGATTTTTTGGCGAAAGCTATAGGTAGTTGCATCGCGATTTCTGAGCGAAGAGTACTATTTTTGCATTGGCTTTTGTGCCTTTGATAGACAATAGCTTCGCGATTTTTGGCGAAGGGTATTGATAGTTGCTTCGCGATTTCTGAGCGAAGAGTACTATTTTTGCGTTGGCTTTTGTGCCTTTGATAGATAATAACTTCGCGATTTTGCAAAAATTACTATCATTTTTTCCTTTTTTGCCCTTTTCTGGGCGAAGCTTAATTTCTGCCTTTTTGGGGGCGAATTTTTATCGTCTTGTCTTGGATTGCGACAAGGCTTCATTCTTTTATAAAAGATATTATTCCCTGCTTTCTTCTGGAATGTTCCTTCATGCCCTATATATACAAGGAGTGTTTCTAGTTGTCCGATCTGTTTCTTTTGTCTTTCTATTGGCAGATATGGAATCTTTGTGGGATCATCTTCCTCGCGGTGTTGTGAAGGTTCTCACACGCAATGGTTTGAAGCGTGGCGATAATCTTCCTCAGGAGCTTGTCGACCACTTCGCAGAGCTTGACAAGATTGCTCAGAAGCATTCATTGGTTGAAGTTCCTGCGGAGCCTGTTCCTCTTGCAGTGGTTCCTCCTAGTGTGATCATCATTAGTGATGACGAAGGTCCTACAGATCGTCATGCTAGGCCTTCGCCATGCTTTGGAGTTGCAAGTCGTACTCGAAGTAAAACTAAGAAATAGTATGATGTTGTTCCTGTTGTTTCTTTGATTTGAATCTTCGCCTGTATGGCTCTGCCCTGCCTTGTTTGCTTTTTAGTTCATTGTAAATCCGCTGAGTTGGACAACATTGCTCCTAGTAAAATTCTGATGTCTTAACTTGAGAGCCTTCGCTTCTTCTTTATTGTTAGCCTTGAGGCTTCGTGATTCCCTCCTGTTCTTCAGCTTCCTTGGTTCCGCCGGCTTCGCTTCTTTCTTTACACCTCGATGCCGGTGCGCTGTGTCTTCATTGCTTGACTAGGATATCTGGCGCTCAGTAAGATATTTGCTTGTTTTGAGTTCGAAGACGTCTGTGTGGATAGTTTGTGACCTTGATGCAGTCTGCCATAATAAGGGTAGTTTAGATGCTTCTATCTCAAATGCTCTTCTCTTCTTTTGGTCGTGGGTTCGGCCCACGGACGGCGCCAAATGTTGGGGGATCGAAGGTCCCGGTTGGACTCAGCGAAGCCCTCCAACGAGTTGTGTTTGATTGTCTTGTCGCTGCGAAGCTCTCAGAGCGTTACGACGTCCGAAGGTCCCCTTGCGAAGACCTCCTGACGCCTTGCCGTCTATTGCCTCCTTGGCGAAGCTCTCTTGTTGTGTCTGTGTTGCCGGATGAAGGTTCTCCTGCCCAGGCTGTTCCTTGGGTCTTTCGTTATATATAACTCCGAAGCCCTCAATCGCCCGCGATGCTGGGCGAAGGGGTTAGAGATGACAGAGAAATGTGGACGGAGTAAATGAGGTGTCTCTAGCTTGCGGCCCAAAAAACAGATGTCATTACAGGATCCCCTCCCTCCATACCTGGCGAAGCCCCTTCGTCGCCTCCCTTAATGGCTTCGCTGTATTCGCGCTTCCCTTTCCGCTTCGTCCGTTATCATGCTTGCGTCTTCTGGCATCGCCTGGTCCTTCGCTGTTCATTGTCGCAGCCATCTTCCCAACAGCAGCAACGCTGCGAATCACGGCAGGGTGAGGATTTCGTCCACATGCTCCTCTGCTGCAGAAGAGCAATCAATCACCGACGTGCTCCTCCGCGTGCAGAATATCACGATATTGATTTGCATTGATTCGCCATTAGTTCTCATCAATCAATACGTATATGACTTGAAGGCAAACGTGATTAATTTGTTTCGGTGATTGATTGCTCAACGCACCCTCGCGAGCTCGCGCGAGACGCCCAACGCACCCTCGCAACTCACGTAATTCGCCTCGCAATTCGTCGCGCAACTCGCCTCGCAATTCGTCACCCAATTCGCCTCCCGCGCGTGCCGCGGCCGCTGCCGTTGCTGAAGTCCATGTGCACGCACGGGCGGCGGGTGTGCGTGCTCGTGCAGGTACCTGAGCCCCTCGGCGATGTTGAGCACCACCTGCCCCTACTTCGCGAAGGTCAAAGGCGGCGACGGCGGCATATCGTGCTCGGCGGAAAGGATGCGGTTGCGGAGCGCGGCATGCCCCTCCCTGACGACCTCTGCGCGCCCCTCCCCGACGACCTCCAGGCGCGCCCCTCCCCGACGACCTCCGCCGCGCCCGACGACCTCGCCGACCTGCAGGTCAGTGCACCCCTTCCTTCCCTGTCTTAGAAAATGGTTGATTGTCCGGTTGTTACTTCAATAAAATTCAGTCATTTCTGCCTTGCCCTGCTCTGCCATGTTCAATAGGCTTTATTTAGTGAAAATTGCACAATGGTGAAGTAAACAAAGGAGTCCATAGTAGATATAAGTAAACAATGGTGACTACATTATGGTTGCTATTAGTTCAATAAAATTCATAATTTGTGCCCTGCCCTGCGATGCCCTGCTGTGCTATGTTAGGTCAATCAACTTCATAATTTGTGCCCCTGTCCATAGTTATTGATTGGTTTTACATGCAATTTTCAGTCTTGTAACCCAAAAAAATTAGAACATGTCGAATTCAAAAGATGGGCAACCGTCGCACGTGGCTGGTAACAAGCAAATCGAGTACAACCAAGACGATGGAGATGCCACCTCCGGTGCTGAAAATGAAGGCAGCGAGAGCGACATGTACGAGGAACCTGAATCTCCCTCTCCTCGGGTTCGTCGACAAAAACCCACAGAAGACGACCTAGACGCCGATTATGTTGCTCTCGATGAGGTGTGCGGTCAATGGTTCACTTTTGTTATCAATTCGCTGTCATTTGAAACCTCATTGTCCGTAATTGAACTCTACTTTTCCATGTAGACGCAAATTCGACAGAGCACCTGCCGCTTGTTTGCGAAAGAGGCGGCGGCCAATGCTGCCCTTCAAGAGGACAATGAAGAAGTGACTACCGAACCGAGCCCATTGAAGCGCAAGCGCGGTCAACGGTCGGCAAACAAGGCTGAGGGCACGTATGAAGTCATTGCGATAAATCCCGTTGATGGGAAACCAACGCAACCTGATGGTATATGCACAAAGTGGCGCAACTGTTGTGGCGTTGTCTGCAGGGATAGCTGCAGAATAGTCTGGGTCAATTGGCGCGTAGTGCCGGAGGACCGAAAAGAGGAAATGTGGAAATTGATCAAGAAGAAGATCCGCTTCCCTCCACAATTTCAGAAAAAAGCCAGATGGGCTACAATGAAAGAGCTGAAAAAGATATTTTGCGATTACAAGGCGAAGCTGAACTGCACTTATGTGAAGGAGGGTCTCAGTCCCCCCCCCCCCCCCCCCAACCCCCAAAGGTCATGGGAAAAATCACCAAAGACGACTGGCTTCTTTTTGTTCAGCAGAAGACCAGCCCAGAGGCTTTGGAGTTGAGTAGGAGGATGCAGGAGCTGAACAACATGAACAAGTACCCAGTGCACCTAGGACCGGGCGGTTACCAGGCGAAGATACCCATATGGAGGGAGCAGGAAAAAAAACTCAAAGAAGAGGGGAGGCTCGACCCATTTCCAGAGGGTACAGAGGAACGTACCAAGAACTGGTGTCTTGCTCGCTCGGACCTAACTGATGATGGCCAGCTCATTTTTAAGGACCCTGGTGTTAATGAAATACTGAAGAAGATAAAGGGTCCAATCCAGAAGGAAAAGGAGCTAGGTCTTTTTAAGCCATCATATCATAGGGACACACTCACCAAGGCTCTATAAAAGGATGAGCACGGAGGCCGCATACGAGGTCTTACGTCATCGGGGACCTGGAAAGATGGTTTTCCGGAAGCTTCCGATGGCTCCTCGGGCGGCTTGTACAAGAAGCATCACTTGTACAAGAAGGGCATTGCGGCTACATCTCAGCATGAGTTTTGTTCAAAATTTGTTGACTTCGCATTGAAGAATCCAGAATTGGCCGTGCCACCTGCTCATCTTCAACCGGTGGAAGTAAATCTGGAGAAATCTATGGGTATGATTCAAGCAAATAGGCCATCAGCGCAAGTTAGGGTAATGCACTAGACAGCGCAAAAGATCACTGAGAGCGCTCCATGTGAGTTGCACATCCCATATGGCCATAAGGGGAAGAAATTGCTAGTTGCGAGAGGCATGGCACTTCCAGGTGACACAGTACACCACCGAGCAATTCCCGATGGCTACGCCAGGGTGAGCGTCTCTGATATAGTACCTGGACATGAGGACTACGATATCGAAGTCCCATTTGTTGAAGAGGGGATAGAAACTCCACGCTCTCAACACTTTCTTCATGTGGAACCAACAATATATTGTGTGCGGCAGCTCAACGCCACGGCCGTCTCCAAAGTCATGTCACGATTCTCACCATGCTAGCCAAACTGGTGTGGGCGAGGCCAAGGATGGTGGGCACCAGTCTCCAATTTTAGGGGCAGCTTCTGCAACCAAAACTGGTCACGATGATGACTAGAGCCCTCGACTGGACAACAGAAATATCGATGATGAGTGTGCAAAGCCACCCAGTCCTAAGGGCGATGACAAAGGAGTCGAGGTTGATGGTCCAAACGGAACCAGTACGAATGAAGGTGACAAGCTAGACGAGGTTGCAGCTGCTACGGCACCTATTACTGATGATGCAGACAAAAGGGCTGACGTTGCAGGTGCTAAGTCGCCTATTACTACAGACGAAAGGGATGACGTTGCAGCTGCTACGGCACCTATTACTGATGAAGCAGACAAAAGGGCCCAGGTTGAACTTGCAAAGGCTCAGAGGAGTCATGATTATGACAACACGCCCGAGGTTGATGCTGCTAAGGCACGCAAAAACGAAGAAGCTGACAGGCCACTCTTGACGGGTCAACAAGAGCACCAAAATAATAACGGCGAGGTGGAGAATTACTTGGAGTTATTAAGGATGAGATGGAATGTGGCTCCCACGCATCAGATAGAAAACGTGGTTAAACCAATGGACTGTCGCGAGATGATCTCCTATGAGGACCTGCACGACGACGACTATCCCAAATTTGAACTGGGCAAGCCTCTTCTGCCAAGTCACCGCTTCAACAATGAACTTCCCTGGGAGATGCACAAGATGCATGAATGGTACATGACGGCTAGCAAGGAAGGATTGAGCTACATCACTTTGAAGGTTCCCCAGGAAATCTTCAACACCGACCCTTTTACGTTGCACATAATGTTTTCCGATTTGCACGATATGTACCGTCTTAGTAAGGTTGATGTCAACTTCGTAACCCTATGGTGCATGTAAGTGTCTCCATCCTTTTCGTATTTCTTCATTTCGTATTCATTGCAAGTTATTAATCATGGGTATCGGTCTGTGTAGATTGAACAGTACAGACCAACAGCGGCAATGGTTTCATACGAAGAAGAGATGGAAGACCGGCTACCTAAGCCCTATACTGGTTTCTCAATCCGCTATCAACCCAAAGGTTGATACCAAAGCACAGCACGCAAATAAGACTCCAAAAGAGCTAGAGCAGATCAAGAAGAAGATGACAAATGAAAGGAGGAGTGCGGTCGCGTCTTATGTTTATGATTGTTTCATTAAATGGCAAGACAAACAAATCATTGTTTGCCCCTACAACTTGAAGTGAGCTCTTCACTATTATTCCTCTCTTCTCGAATATGATGAAGTAGTAAATGACTTACTAACGCCAACATATTTTTTTTTAGCGAGCATTGGATATGTTTTTTGCTAGTCCCAACAAATGGGTGGTGTCAAGTGTTGGATAGTGCATACACTGACCCAGATAGCTACAAGGATATCGTTAGCGTCTTCAACTGGTAAGCAGATTTTTCAAAATTTGTACAACTAGCCCGCTCAATTTTGTCTAACAACACTTGTTTCCATTTCCATAGCGCATACAAAAACTATTTGAAGGACGGAGGTGTAGGCAGCCCAAAACGGCCGAAACATATGTACTTTCGTAACAATTTCCCATGGGTAAGATACCAAATGCACCCTCCATCCCATGGGAAAAATATATCTTTCGACCTATATCGATCTAACATGTTTTTGGCTATTTGCAGTGCTACAAGCAACCTGTGGGTACTGAACATTGTGGATACTACACATGCTGGTTTGCCAGAAGTCATTCTAAGTACTTGGATCGCGTTGTTGAACTTTCTAAGATAGAGGAGGAAGAGATTGTAAGCATTTCATGTTCCTTACTCAGTTTTACTATTCATATTCATTTCATTGTTCCAAAATGAAACACTACTCTTACACAACTTTTATCATGCAGAAAAAGAAGAGGCAGAAAAAAAAGGTCTTGCCGTCCAAGCCAGGACCTTCTCATCTCAGTGAAATCCATTTGTTGGTAATTGTCGCTAACATGTGTCGGTTCCTTTTAAGAGAGGTCATTCATCCTGAAGGTAAGTACTTCAATGATTTGGATGACCTAGCCATTTTTCACCGAGACCTTTGCCTTTGGTGTGGTTCAAAGCAACCAAATGAGCCACAAAATGACAACAATGCTGTACAACTTGAGGACTTAGATGAGGACCTCCCACCCATTGATTCATAGTTAGGCTACTTCAATTCAAAGTTTTGTAATATTGTAACACTTTGTGTATGTCGACCTCCAAATTTTTTATGGTTTGACAATTCTTGATATGTTATGATATTCGGCTCAGTTGTCTGTAATCAGTAATGATGTTGTATCTGGGATCTGTTATTTCTGGACATGTTATTCGAATTATTTTTGTTTTCATTTTTTTTAAATAAACACTTTGTAGCGGCAGACGGTAATTCCACCCGCCGCAACAATACGGTCAAACCACCGCTAGAGATAGCTTTTTAGCGGCAGTTTCATCACAGACCGCCGCCACAAATTCTCTGTAGCGGCGGCTTAAGTTGCAGACCGCCTCTAGAGATAAAGTTAGTAGTGGTGGATGACAATACCATCCGCCGCTAAAAAACGATTTTGTAGCGACGGAGCGTGAAAAAACCGCCGCTGAAGAACAATTTAGTCGCGGCGGCTTCTTCGATCCGCCGCTATAAACCCGATTTGTAGCGGCACTCGCGTAGCGGCGGACCAACGGAACCGCCGCTATAGTGGGTTTTGGTCCGCCTCTATAGTGACTTTGTGTTGTTGTGCTGGTCCAGGCGTCAGCTCCTGCACCAGGGCCATCCCAAGGTCTGTGCCCTCCTAGCTTCCCGAACTGGTCGGCCTTTGTAATGGCTACTGGACAGCTTGCTCCACGAGGCAAGCTTCTAGTTCCAGTCCCCGCAAGCGAGAAGCCCAACATTTGTAGCATCATCAACGGGATCCCACGTACCGGCATCACCACAATATGTATCTGCTATTATCACTCTAGCATGCACCATGCCTTCGTTGGCCCCTTAGTGTGCCAGCAGGTCGCGTGATGATGATCACTGATCAGGAGGGCGGGCATATGCACGGAACATGCTGGCAAACATGTTGCTTATTTATTGTAGCTATTTGTATTACTCGTACTGCTACTAGATCTATAAGAATAACTTGCCGCGTACGTACAGACGTGCCTGTTTTCCATCTGAAAAGAGCATGTATGCACTTGGCCTCCATCCTCTGATAATGATATGCGGTCTCATGCTTCTCCTTTAGCTCTTTCCAGATAAGCAAATAGACCCAGATTGTTGTGTGCAAGTTTCCAACGAAGACATAAATCCAAGACATCGAGCACCTCTTAGCATTGACGATTCATTTCCCTTGTAGATCTTCTCTTGCATTACTTCACTCAGTGTTTTAAAAAGCAAAAAAACTAAGCGGGAGGTTGAGCACCGCCTCGCGCCTAGGCGTGCCTAAGCGACGCTTAAGCAGTGCTAGGCAGTCTTAGGCGTTTGTACTTTTAGCAAATAAATATAAAATGATGGAAAAATAGAGGAAAATATAGTGAAAATTAGTGAAAATATGCATATTAACACATATTTGTTGGGAAAATAGAGGAAAATGCTTAATTAACAGCTTAGTTGAAAGCGAAGCGGTGGAGCACCGCCTAGCGCTTAAGCAGTCTAGGCGGCAGCTTTTTTAAACACTGACTTCCAGTGGCGGAACTGAAGGGGGGCCGGCAGGGGCCATGGCCCCCCCTAACCCTCGGTGTTTCGTTTGAGTACTTCCTCTTTAGCAGGCTAAACAACCCACGAAGTAAGGCCTGGAAAGTATAAACATTCTAACCAGATCCCAGTACATTGTCCAGCGGCCACGATCTCATTATTTTCTCATCTCACGAAGGGATAAACCAACGCAATTACGTAGTTCTTTGTTTTCGGGTCTTCGTGAGGAGTCGCGATGACGGGCGACGGGCGACGCCGCCACACTTCATCCGGGCTAGATTGCGCCATCGTGGATATTGAAGGGCGGCTCCGCGTCTTCTTCGCCGGAGAGCGAGATCGTGGCCGCTGCTATTTCTTCACGCGCCGGGCAGCCCAACATCCGCAATTGGCGAGATTCGTTTCCTTTAGTATTTTTATGTGTTTTTTCTCTGTAATTAAAATCAGTGGCTAGGATTAATTTGACCTTTTACCTCTTGAAAGGTAAAAGAGGAGGTACGTAACAAGGCCCTCTTAGTTAACTTGTGGAAGAAATGAAGAACTCAATCTGTAACTGAATAATGGGTGGTATGTGATTGGATCTTTGCTGAAAATGATCATTGCCTAAACTATCTAGGAAAATAAAGGTTAAACCTAAAATAAAGGTGTTTTCTCTTTCTTTTGAATAAGGAGCATGATAGCATTGGTTTTTTTGGACAAATAAGTCACATGATAGCATATAAATTTGGTACAAACCACCAAATTTTTGAAGCCTAAAAACATCGATCTTCCGGCCCCCCTTTAATTTCTCGGCCAGCTCCGACCGCTAACTTCACTTAGCATTGACGATTCATTTGTTTGCTTCTCAACACTGCACAATGTCGTATACACTTGAAACACAAAAAGTGGGCCAGAATTTCCTGGTGCACCCATCAATGGATTATGGGCCTCGATGCACAATGTTTTCCAAAGAACTACGCTGCAAATATACTCTTTTGTATTCAAAAGATGAAACAATGTGTATACAGAGGTCAATATCCTTCGAGCACTTTCACTGTACACCATGATACTGTTGGGGCAAAAAGTATCATGGACAAAATCTGACTGTTCGTTTGAATAGGTCATACTGAAATTACTCTTGAGTTTAAGTAACTATTTCCAATATTATCTATGTGTTACCCAACCTCAACACCACACCATGATACCATGATATTGGTGGATCAAACATGTTTCATAATGAAGGTCTGAATCATCAAATGAAGAAAATAGGCGGCGTGCATTCATTTAGTAGTAGTGTAAAAATCCTCTACCCTTTTACTTTTCTTTTCAGTAGAATTAACCAGATGATGCCATGATGGCTACTGCATAAGTATTGTACTCCCTCTGTCTCAGTTTAATTGTCACTTTAGCTTTTTCTAATTTTCTCAAAATAATTGGCATTCTCACTTTTCGATGCATCTTTTTTTTTTCTTCTTTCCAATACATCTCTATCTTTATCTTGGTCATTCTCGTTTTCTGCGCACCTACCTTTACCAACTTTTCTTAATCTCTGTCTCAAGAGCTAAAACATCAATTATACCGGGACGGACGGATTAGATGAAATCCTGTACACTATGGAGTTAAGCATTTGACACGGCAAGCAGTGTACACAATACACATCACAACCATTACCAATCGATGGTAACATTGATCCACTAACAAAATGAGGGTGTAAACCAAATCGCAGCCGGGTAGTTGAGCCAAGGATGGAGAGGCCACACATCATTGAGCTTCCGCTTGGTCCCTCCCTCAAAGACCCATACAAAAAGGTATCGCTGGTTGTTCGGCACGCAGGGCTTATCGGACTCTTTCTCCGCGTCATATGTTAGGTAAGCACAGTTTCGTTTCAGTCGACATGGCGGATTCCTTGATCGGAAGACACATGGCAGAATTTCTCCCAGGGAACAGGGCGTCCTCATCATCAAGGTCTCTCAGGCGCCTCATCTTCTGATTCATCGTTATGTCGACCTCCTCTAGCTGGAGGTCTGCGGTGGTGATGTAGACGTGCTCCGCGCATCCTTGGCCAGAGATCTCAGCCGACTGACTGCAGCAATGTCTCCTCACCAGCAGGAGACTGCCGCGCGACGTGACTGCAAGGTACATGGTGCTTGGATACATGCGACAGCTGAACTGCGGGCGGTTGACGCGCCGCATCCCCGGACACGGACAGCTCAGGTCCAGGGCGTACACGGTGCCTTCGAACCGTAGGACGTAGAACAAGCCATCCTTGTCGTTGTACACCGTGCTCACGATGTTGCGTCCGTGCGGTAATCCGATGTCGGATAGCAGTTTCCATCGCTCGTCGCCCGGCCTGGCAAACGAGAGCTCCTGGCACGGCATGTCGGTGAGGAGGACGACTCACGCCGCCGCCGCGAGAGGGCTGGCGGAGACGGTGATCCGGTGGAACATCCAGGCCCGCGCCCTTTGCGCCGATAATTGTTTGATAATACTGGGATACAATCCCAACCGGAACTCAACGTTGTACGTGATTCCGCCGCCGTCGTCAACGCTGCAGCTCTTGACGCGATCGAGCGTCGTGATCGCCGGCTGTAGAGTGTCGTCACAGGCGTGGTAAAGAAGGAAGGGTGTCTGCCCCAGCGTGGGGAGGCGCAGGGCGCGGAAGGAAGGGTAGGCGGCGCGCCAAGCGGAGCACACGACGCCGGAGTGGATGATCTGCCGGCAACGCGGACCAGTCCCTGTAGAGGGCGTCGGTCTCTATCGCGGTGCCACTCCAGATAAGCTTGTCCGTCGAATCTGAAGACCTCGGAGAACAGAAACGTATGTACGTATAAATATACCTTCTGATCCAACACGTGAAAGCTTAGAGCTCAGAGATAGCTTCGTTTGTCCAAAAGAATTCGGCATGCAAATCCAGGACGGTTTATCGGTATGATATCAAGCCGCGAAAGAATATGCATGCCACCGTGTTTAAATGACCTGTGCCTGAGTGTTTCCATTGCATGCGGCATCAGCACGGCATCATCCTACGGTGGCGATGGTCTCATAGAAATATACCGAACCGTCTAGTCTGAATTTCCATTTTACATTTAGTCATTGTCCAGCAATTCCTGTCGCCGTCCCACGGTTTCATATGGCTGAGGAGGCAGACCAAGAAGCATCGAGTGAAAAGCTCTGCCAACCTGCTCTTCCAACTCCCCTGCTTGTGTGCCTCTATTTCTCCCTCCATTGGGCAGTGGCGTGACAAAGCCGTGGAATTGGTCAGTGTGGCGGAAGGGAGACGCCGATGCACAAGCGGACTGACAAGTATTGGACGGTTGACGATCTTCGTTGACTGGAAACGACGAAAAATAGAATCGCCATATGTTTGCACTTAGCAAAGTCCTAGACGGGAGTGACAGCTTGGTCCTCTAGTTGACGTATATGCTGTCTCTATTTGTCTGAGTCTCCACGGTGTGATCTCGCGCTCTCAAAAGTCCCTCTCTATATATGGTCGCTGCTGGGTACATTAGATTCTCGAACTCTCTTATGTGTGGTCGGGTGATGTTCATTCCTGATCCGACTTCCTTCCTACGACCCTACAACTTGTTCAGTGCCGCCAGGTTCTGGTTTTCTCCAAACTTAACCTATAAGAATGATAGCAGAAACAAATTAGTCTAGCATTTGATCTATTATATGTTCACATGCACCCATATATGTGTTCATTTTATTTTTCTTTCTACTATGTGCAGGTCTGCAGGATAATCGATCGTTATACCATTTTTATCCATACTAATGGCAGAGATCCTCAGTTCTGCTGTGGCTCAAGAGGCAGTTAACCAAGCTATATCCAGCATTAAGGAGAGGTATGACGAGAAGTCATATGCAAAGGAACATATGGAGAGGATGGAGATGGCGCACATCAAGATGGAGGCGGCCCTTGAGACGTCTAACAAATGGAACACCACCAGTGTGCACTTGCAGCGTTGGCGAAACAAGCTCAAGCGCGCGGCGCAGGAGTGTGATGACATGCTGCGCAGTTGCAAACAGCGCTTGCAAGAAGAGGTAGAGACAGAAGACGAGTTAAGGAGCTCCTCGTTTCCTAAGCGGGTCCTTTACAGTGCCAGGTCGATTGTTTTGTCCATGTTTAACCACAGTAATGAAGAGCCGAAAGGATCCACCGTTCGACGATTCGAATGGTTTGCTGAGGGTGCTAGCGAGTTTTTGAGGTACATGGAGCTCGGTGGGACACCGCGCCGATACAAGTTCTTCGACCCTCTTGTCCGGCATCTTCTTGAAGGAGAAGGAACAAAATATTCCATCATTCACGGGAGCCAAGAACTAAAGTTTTTACTAATGCCTTTCTATCTTCCCGAGCATGGGATAGAGGTTCGGCTGATATTATTACTCGAAGATGGTCTTGCGCCAGAGAATAATTTCATTTTTTCTCTCTACATACGAGTCTCGGAGAGTACTGACATAGTTGGTGTTACACTTGGATGCCTGCAGCTGTTTACACCTTACTTAAGGTCCACAGCTGAGACTATGAAGATAAAGCTCACCCAGCTACCAACGCAAGACTTCTACTGGGTGCACCCTTATTCAATGTCTTGCCATCGTAAGCTTTCGGAACACTGGGACAATCTTCACACCATCCTCAGTAAATGGACTCGACCGAACTCCCTTTGTTGCCAGCAGTACAATCATCATTACACGCAGAGCTACGCTGCTAGCAGCACGAGATCATCATCAGAATCATTGGCATGTGATGCTTACTTAGAACCAGTAACCCAAGTGTATTTGCAGGGACATGTCACACTGTCAGCTGGGCACAAAAGACAGAGAGCTGTCTCAGACAACGAATCGTGCCCTAAGAGAGATTTCCCATATGTGAAAGTTTCAGGACTCTTCTCGCCCCATGCCTCCTATGAAGATTTGTCACCATCCGTTGGAGGTTCAGCCATAGAGATGATCAACGAGGAGTCTGTGCAACGTGGCAGGTATTCAAATATTTCTTTTGAACAGCTGTTGGGCGAGATAATGCTACCAAAGGCGGTAGACTGCTTTCGTGGGAATGAGGCAGCTACCTCTTATCAGATGCTGTGGAAGACCAAGCATGGAGGGGCATACCTTCGGGTTGAGGAGACTTCATGCAAGGCAACCAAACGGAAACGTAAGGGTCGAAAATATCAGCAGTGGTGCGACGTGACGGTGAAGAGATGGTGGACATATGGGCTCGCCGAGTTCTTAGGCTCTTGGGTCGCGCACGCGCCTGCCCAGATACAGGGCCTATTGGCGGACTGGATTCAGAAAGGAAATCATATTTTACCATTGGGGGATAATAAAATGACACCGACGCTTCCCCAACCGGGTAGCTGAGTTCACTCAGGCGATATGATGATGGCTGCGGGTTGGATAATGATCTGTTCTATAATGAGATTAGTTTTCTCTTCTTTTTTTTCTATTGCGAAGTAGTTTTTCTCGGATATGTAGGAGACCTACATCACATGTCTTTAAGTTGTATTATCTTCTCACTTATACTTCCAGTCTTCCACTGCTGTGCTACCATTTACCTGGTCATATCTACGTGGGGGTGTTCTGCTTCTTTATTTTTTCGAGCGTAACAGATTGGCGTCTGAGAACGATACATTCTAATAATTCAGAATCGGCTCCAGTCCAACTGATTCTGATGGACCAAATTCGGAACAAGTGATCACAGTTTGTGAATAGCCTGCCTTGCGAGGAAGCCTAGTTTTCTTAATTAATTTGTGCTTTTTATTCTAGATGACGCGCATGCGCACACACATGACTAAGCTCGCAATTCCGTTACACACCCGCGAGCCAGCGAGTGGTAGCACACGTGTACGAGTATTAAAATTCCACTAAAGTGCTGGTGTGTGTGAAAATCATGAGCACCATTAATTTGAACAGTCGTAGGTGAAGCAATATCTTCATGGACGGACCCACAACCGTTAAATTGGCACAACGACAAGAGGGTGGTTCACAGATGGCTTTTTCCCAAATTTAGTTTCGTGGAATGTTAAATTGGCAGCTAGCAGACCTGTGCGACAACATGCATGCATCTTTACTCTTTATTATTTGTGTTGTGAGTCCACTCTCGTGCGCGTGCGTCGCGCACCCCTCTCACAGTTAATTTTTGGTGCCGACAGGTGGGGCCCAGCTAAAAACGCGCGACGCCCCACGACCCGATGGGGGAAAAAAAAAACCGGCTCCCTCGCTCGCTCGACGGCGCCGTTCTGCTCGCGCCGCCGTCCCTCGCTCGCTCGACGGTGCCTTGTCTGCTCACGCCGCCTTCATTCCTCCTCGCTCCGTGCCCGTCCCCCTCCTCGCCCTTGCTGCTCGCCACGGACTCAAGCAGACGGAAGGATGACCTACCCTAACCCCATCGTCGGCCAGATCTGGAAGCCGCCGCCAGGACGCCCTCCCTCAATGAAGATGCTGAACTCCACGACCGTCGGGATGCGAGCCGCCTCCTCTCCGCGCTCCCGTTGCCGTCCTCCTTCCAGCCGCTCCGTCCTTGCGGCGTCAAGATGGGAGCGGCCGACCAAGAGGATCCACGGCTGTTCGGGACTGTCCGGGACGCCGGGGGTCAGCCGGTGACGTCGCCAAGGGTGTGGCTGAGGGACAGGTGGGCGGCAGAGCAGAGCACCCACGCGCGCGGAGGCAGCGGTGGTGCAGGCACCACCCGGCAACAACGGCATCGTCGTCTCCTTCCTCCAGAACTCGCAGCTCATGCAGGAGCTTAGGCCCGACAAACAGTGCAACTTTCACATGCTCTAGGAGCGCTTCCAGGTTTGTGTTCTCTGCCTGTTCGAGCTGTGGATTTGATTTTCTTGATTAACAAGATGTGGTTTTGAATTTAGTGTCAGTATTATGAAATTGCTTGACATTCTTCAGGAAAACGTGGCCTTTTCAATACATTGTCTTGTGTTTTCCTGTTGGTAAAAGGATGGTTTGCACAAGTGTGAAAGAAATAATGTATGATACCTGTACCTGCTTGTGCAGTTTTGTGCTATACATAACCCAGTTAATTTCTTCTCTTGGTACCTAATCATTTCATAAGACAAATGTGTATCGGGATCAATTAATCACATGAGGCGTCCTGAGGTGAGCGGGCCATCGTTGTAGTTAACCACATGTGTTGCACCAACATTAGGAAAGGGATTTAAATTTGGAAAAGGGGGAACCAAGACTTGTTTATTTAAGCATTGCTTCAATAAACACGAATGTGCTATGCATGGAAAAGTTACCGAAGAATAATATTATAAAACAGTAGAATTATTATTAGTGTGACGTTCACATAAATTTGTTAATTGGATTGTTGCTGGAATTTGATGACGTGAGACACCGTTTTGAGTTCATTTTTCAGCTAAACACGTTGTCCTAATTAACTTCATCGATGATAAACGAACTGAGGGAATATACGTTGTAGTACATCAGTTCTGAATCTTGTGAAAACAAAAGCTAAGAGCTGATAGTGAAATTATGCAGCTTGGATCACTTAACCTCTGTCATAGTGTCATAAGAAGCATTGAAACTGCAAGAAATTTTGATTTCGAAGATTTTCCAGTGAAAGACAAGGTAAGACAAGCGTAGGTTATGGACATCTATCCCTCTTGAAAACTTAACGTTACTTTCATTTTTAACAAATTATTATGAAATCGTACAGGTCTCACACATGTATTACACTGGGCGCTTGGAAGTGTTTAATGAAAATTTTCTTGTCGTAAGATCTCTCTTCCTGTCATGATTAGGAATTGCAGAATATTTAATCTGCTTACACAAGAGTATGTTTAATTTAATCAGGCAGATCAGAAGCTAACTTATGCTTTACTGCATTGCAGCTATCAAAGCGAGTCAAATATGAGGTACTTGTATGAATGGGTTTTTCTATAGCATGTAATTTTTGAGGTGCCTATTTATATATTGAGACTATGACTTGTGTTGTATTTTCTAGGAGGATTTTGAAGTGTCTTATCCCTGTAAAGCTTTCATTAGGTGTGTTGCCAATCCTGGAAAAGTACAATCTGCTTTGAGGTATGTTTGCTTGTAGCTTATCCTCTTGTTTTAACATGAAGGTCCATCTGGTTTGCCATATATATGCAGTATTGCAGTATCAGTGACTGCCCACATTCTTCAACTCTTCATGAGTTGCTTCCATAACCAGAACTTTCTTTTCTACATTTGAGGAAATTTAGGCGTGACAACATATACCCAAAAGGATACTATCTGGTGCTATGCTTGCATATCATGTTGAATTTTGAAAGAAGCAATACTTAGGAGGATTGGAGATTGTGAAAAATTTATGCAATATATGACAGAATAAAAGCTCGAAAATGGTGGTGTTGTAAATAAGAAGAAATAGGCACCTAACAGCAGTCCCTATATGACATGACAGAATAGCTTAGCCCTATATTGATTAAATTCTGAAGAAACCTATTGTTGTTGATTCATTGAGATGGGATGTAAGTTAATATAAAGGATACATACTTTCTTTTTAGTTTCACCTGAAACCTATATTCGAGTGTTAAGAAAAGTGTTGTGAAGACATTTATTTAGCACACCTAAGATGCGTGAACCCGGTGAGACCCACCATATGCATTCCAGTGCAGGCCTTCTCCTCCCTCCCTTTTACTGTCTAAATCTTGATGCCCCGGCAACTCAGCTTTATTCACATCACCCATGAGCCACGGTTGGTAAATGGTGTATCCCATGTCCGCTGAACTTGAATTTCTCCTGAGAACTATGGTTAGGGAGTGTTGTATGATATATATATACATCCCTAGATATCATTCATCAAAGATGAGGCTGTCTCTTCTGTGAATTGCCATAATGATTAGCGGACTATTTCTAAATAATGGTCAATTCTGCTAATGGACTTTACAGATAACCAAGCTGAATGTGATGGGGCATGGGGGTAATCTATTGTTCTATGAACACCTCGGGATGAGTGTTCTTGAGCAACTCTTTTTCTGAGCTCCTTTGAGGATGTTTTAGATGACATGACGGTTGCTTTCTATTTCTATTTTTCAGCTCTATTATGATAGAAAAGCTTAATTTGACTTACCCCATTGTACGTGTTGCTTTTACTGAATAAGGTATTCCATTGTAGTTTTCTTATTTGGTTTCATAAAGATGTCTGGCTTATTTTGGTAGTGCTCCTGTATAACTTATCTGCGCCCCTACTTCTGCAGAGATGTCTTGTATTTCTCAATTGAGAATTGCACATGTAGTAATGTAACCTTTTCAGTATGCAGATGTTGTGACCTCACTTCAGAGAGGAGATCTCAAGCTGCTCAGGCAAGCCCTAGACAGGCATGAGGAACAGTAAATTCACCTGTTCCGCTGCTCAAATTATTACAACCCTTCAACCGTGTCTGATGGCTTCTTCCTTTGCAAGATTTTTTAAATCTGGTGTATACCTGAGAAGCTCGAACTTCAGGTCTATAAGAGATTAGTTAAGAAAATGTGAGTACAGAACTGAAGCTGTTGTCATGCTTACTTGCATCGTGTCCAAATCTCTTTGGCTTTGTTGTTCTTTGGCAGCTATATCATTCAGATATAGAAGGAACCAGCCAAGGCACACCAAATTAAGCTAAGCTGGATGCCGTAGTAAAAGCTCTGAAATGGCTTAAAATCGACATGGATGGGGATGAGGTGCTTTGAGGGTGCATTAGTTTTCTTGTTTGTATCTCATTTTTTTGTGTTTTGAGGGTGGACTAGCCAAATTACTTAGTTTTCACCATGCAACTATAACGGTACTTTGTGCCTGTTTATAACGTCACATGCGTGTTCAAACTTGGTCAAATGTAAATGCATTTGTTTACAGTTTCTTAAATAATACAATCTCTTTGTTGCGATGTCATACCCACCCTTTGCTGCCATGTGGCACCATCATCCTCAAGCCATCGATTTTGGCGCCGCGCCGCCGCGGCCATATCAGACACCCAATAAAACCTGCCTCATATTTCATTGTTACTACTATGTCAACGGACCCAACAAGCGCCCAACAACAAGGGGTATGATGCTTAATATGACCAGAAGTAATGGATTTATCGATTTTTTTTTCTTTGCAGACATACACCTCTATTGAATATTTTTTGTTAGATTTCTTCCCTCAACCCATACAGCTGATGGTCCAAATTAAGTGTTATAGTCATCAATGTTGAACGGTGAAAATTAAATTAGCTAAGATTCATTACATTTTTTTGGGTCAGCCCGTGGCAACGCACGGGCACTTTTGCTAGTAATGAATTATTGAGCTAGATATCTTCATGGACCCACAACGACAAGAGGGTGGTTCACAGATAGCTTTTCCCAAGTTGAATGCCGTTGAATGCTAATCTCTACTCCTAAAAAGTCTAAGATTAGTCTTTCGTCAGGCAAATCGCGAGTCCGCTCGCTGCCTTCCGCCTAATTCGACTACGACTCCACCGGCAGCTTTTCTCCCGTCTTGCGTGCGTAGACTTTCTCTATCTGCCTCACGTAGTACGTCTTCTCTTCGCCTCCGGTGTGTACTTCTATGCCAGCGTCCCCAAGGACTACATGGGCAAGGACGTGAACGTGAAGAATTTCTTGGCCGTGCTGCTGGGTGACAGGTCGGGCGTCACCGGCGTGGCGGGCCGGCCGTCCTCGGGATGCCCTCCGACGACTACCTGTATGCCAAGAACCTCGTGAAGACGCTAAGAAGCGGGCGGCAGGGGCTATAAGAGCCCGTGTACATGACGTCGAACGCATAGGAGAGCGCAAATTACGTACTCTGATTGAATGGGATAATTGCAGCGACGCGCACAACCTGAGGACCGAGTCGCTAGCAGCAGTACGAGGTGTTGAAGGAGAGGACGTCGGCGCATGACACCTACGGCCTGGGCTCCCAGCCCCGCCAATGACAACGCCACCTTTTAGACCATAGGATAACCCTGCTTTAGGAAAGCAATAGAGTGTGGCTGGTAGCAACCAGCTTACAACCACCAATTCACAAAAAATACCAGAAAAAGAAAAGTCCTAAGTCTTGCAGAAGATGTAAACGAGTCTGAAGAGCAACCCAAAACGGGTGCGCAAAAAGTTCAAGAGGTCTCCTAAACGTCAGAACACAACTATCCTATTACATAAACGAGGCAAGGCTTCAGCTTCACTCTCCTCCCGTCAGGAGCAACAGGTAATTTCCTTTTTGTTCAATCTTGTTCCTGACGGCCTGAATGTAGAACTCGATGTCTTCTCGGGCCTCCTGCGTGGATAGGGCCTTCCATCTCTGCATTAGTGAGAGCATACGATGAATAATCGATTGCGGAGACGGGCATAGCTGATTGCGAAAAACGAAGTCATTCCGGGTGAAACAACGCCACCTTTGGCCGGGAGGCCCGGGACAACTCGCTGACGCGGCGACACTTCTTCGGAGGAAGGGTAAAGCAGCGCGACCAGATCTACTTCTGGCAGAAGGTTCGTTGGTTAATTGTGCTTCTTCCCTGTGGTGATTACTAAGTACAGCATAGGTACATAATCTCCATGTGCTATACCGTCACCAGGACACGTCCGTATGTGTGCTATGATTGAAAGAAAAAAAAATGTCTTTACAACTAAATTATTTCCGTCATGTATGCTCTTGCTTTCATGAACTGATATGTTGTGAATTACAGGAGTAGGTAAATCAAAACATAGAACTAATTTGACCTCTGAGAAAATAAATCAGCTCAATTTTCATGAAAAGTGTCAATAACAGAGTTGGATTGAAGTTTGCCTCAATGGACCCGTACTGTATGATATTGGGCTCCTGTGAATGTGTTTGCTTGCAACCTTCTGGGATTTGACCCTATGATCATGAGCGGGCCTGTGCTTTGGAGTGTAACTCTGTCTTTATATAATCGGCTAGACGGCAACATATAGTTAATATGTTAACACTGTGTTCGATTAATAAGTACGGCTCAGCAGCTCACACAGGTTCCTCACAACTGGTGTGTTAGAGCATGTTTCATATTTATATAACTAGCATGTACCTGATACAATAGAGATTTGATATGAAATTCTGCTTAAAAATGAGTATACTGCTACTTAGTGTTTTTCCTCTAATAACTCATATATTGGCGGGTAATATATGGTATTTTTTATATTGCTTATCTGATATGTGTGGCATTCATGTGTTCGATAGCTACAACCTTATATGAAAATCTCTAGCCCTTGGATTTTCTACTTGATATCCCTTTCAGTTTGTCAAACTTTTGTAGTAATTGAAGTCCATTTTTGTACCACTGTATTCAAAAATACATATGCTGCCTATTTCTCAACATTTGGATTTTCCATCTATGACAAAATGGAACTTAGATTTCATACAATAATCCTTTTTTTCTATATTTTTGTAGTAGCTTTTATATCTTGTGAAAAATTTCAGCCCGTAGCAACGCACGGGCAATTTCCTAGTTTGGGAGATAAAGCTGACTTCAACAAAGGAAGCCAAATGCATATATGCATCATGGAGCGCACTGTGCATCAGCATTCCCTCCTCCAACAGACCATGCAAACACTGATGCATTTTGCATTCGGAGGAGAGAGGGGAGGTAAAAATGGGTTCCCTCTCTTCTCCTCTGCATTTTACAGGGACCGTGCGGGGTGCTGCGGAGGCAGGCTGCGAGGGCGCGGCGGGCGGCGAGGGCAGGTGTGTGCATGCACGGGCGCGGCACTCGCGAGCTCGGCTCGCGGTGGGGCGAGCACGGCGTTGGCAGGCGCGGCGGAGGTGCATCGCGGGGAGGCGGGGTGGCACGCGCGGAGGCGGGGAGCGGCAGCGGTGCGAGCAGGGCACGAAGGCCGCGGACTCCGCGCACACCTCCCGCGCCCTGATCGACGGCGAGGAGGTTGGCCGAGCACGTGAATTGCACGCAGCCGGGACGAATTGAACGAGGCCATGATGAATTGCACGCGACCATGGTGAACTGAACGCGACCATGGCGAATTGCACGCAGCCGGGGTGGAGCGGGGAGGCGCAGTCGTGATCGCCGTCGCAATCGATGCCGCGCGAGCTTCTTGGCCGCAATAATCTCCTCATCTCGTCGGGGAGCCCATGGCTGATTGGCTGCAGGGGAGGAGGATGAGTGGCGGTGGGCGCGGCAGAGTCAGTCGCGGAGGTGGTGGGCGGCTGCACGGAGGAGGCGAGCGGGGAGAGGGCCACGCACGACGCGGCGGAGGAGCGCAGGACGCGGCAGAGGAGCGCGGGCCGCGGAGACTGGGCCGTGGCGGAGGAGTGCGGTGCCTCGACCGCCGCGCCTGGTGCGGGTCGTCCACGGGTCGCCATGGACGCCGCAGCAGGCTCAGCCCTACGGGAGTGCCGCCTTGGCGGCGCATCGCGGGGGCAAGGAAGCGCGGCGCGTGGAGACCGGCGCGCGCGGCGGCGGAGCATCTCGTGGAGGCACGGGCACCGCGTCCGCGCCGCGGAGTCAGGCGATGGTGGCGCGGGGTGCTGCGGAGGCGGGTTACGAGAGCGCGGCGGGCGGCTCCGCGACGTGGTGGCGAGCTCGCTCCTGCCATCGCGGTACGTGCGCACAATGCAGCAGCGCCGGTCGGTCTCGTGCCTCAGCCTCGACGCCGCGGCGGTATTGCTGTACTCCGGCCATATAGTTGTGAGCCCCGAGCCTCCTCCCATCCCTTTCTTCTTCCTCTGCCCAGTTCACAGATGAGAGAGACGGAGCTAGGCGTGGAGGGAGCTCGCTGGAGCAGATGCTGGGCGTTCTTGTCCTGTTACCAGCAGGACCGGACCGGCATCGGTCGTCAGGTGAGCTCCTTGCATCGCTCAATCATCAAGTACTCGCAGTACAAGCACCTTTTTTTTTTGTTATTATACAGTACAACTCAGACACTCACAACGTACGTACATTCACCCCTATGAACGCATATATGCAAACCCTACCCCTATGAACATTTTTTAAGACTGAGCCGGCAAATCGGAGTTGAATTGATCGTTCGTTAGCTGAGATGGAAATTTCAGTTTCAGTTTGACAGATTGGGAGGTGTTCTCATTCTAAGGAATCAACGTAGTGCGTGCTTGTTGGATGAATTCCTCCAGCATCTTCGTCGGCAGATGCATCGTGCGAGGAGGCGGCTCTGCCGCGGGTTCATCATGCGGAGGTTGGCGGCAAAAGCCATCAGTGCACCCCCTCCCCCGCCCTGGCGACGCGCGCTCGCTCCACGGCCGCCGCCACGCTCGCGCTGGGCACGCGCGTCAGCGCCCCTTCCTTCGCCGCAGCATCCTTCATAGTCACATGCCCCCAGGTGAGCTCGACTGATGGGCAGAGGAAGAGGAAGAGAGAAACGAAGAATGAGATGGGAGACGGGC
Source organism: Eragrostis curvula (assembly GCA_007726485.1). Classification (NCBI taxonomy): domain Eukaryota; kingdom Viridiplantae; phylum Streptophyta; class Magnoliopsida; order Poales; family Poaceae; genus Eragrostis; species Eragrostis curvula. The sequence continues at coordinate 26,662,515 of CM017440.1, read as the reverse complement.
TGCGGCGAAGGGGAAGGTTTGGAATCGGGCAGGCCTCTGTTGGCGTTCCTTACGGTACACCGATATTTGGGTTAAAGAGTCTTGCAATAATATTACTAGATAGCCCACCACTAGCAAGGAGTGCTAGAGATGTCCTATCGGCATTCCCATGATAAGAGGATCCGCAAGCGCACGGATAACCCGTTGTAGCATTTCACCCAAGAGTATTCCGGGGTATCGTGATTTATATTTTCCCAAAGGAAGACATGGTCAACAGTAGTACTTATGCTCAATGGATTACAATGATAGACAAACCCACAATCCAATGCAGGGGTAAGTGATAAAGATATATAATGAATAGTGTGACACACACAGAGGATTCCACTCTCAGATAAAAGACGAGAGGCAAGCCTAGGCAGGAGCAAAACTAACTAACGGGTGCTACTCCTAATGTACGTTACCAAATAGCGTACTAGGATTCTACCTACGTTAGGCTTACACTAGTGAGAGCTAAGAGCCTATGGCTTGAGATCATTGGGAGATCCGGTTTAGGCCTGGTTTGCCAGGCCACGCCGGCCTTTTGTATAAACTCCTATGCCATACCCGAACGTGGAGGATTACGGAAGGATGGACAGGGCTGTCACCACCTGCCACCTACCTCTACAAACCGTGGGCCACATGCACAAACAAGGATGAAAAGAGAATCTAACACCATGCTAGCATCACTCGCCATAACTCTAGATCCCTCGAGGCACCCCGCAGGGCGGTAAACCTAGAGCTTCCCTTTCGGGACAATGAACCCGATATCTAGTCACAAACAACTAGCCAAACTAGTCTAAACCAGTCAAGGATCAAATCTAGTACTACGCTATGCATAAGCGTTCATCGCTCAAGAACAAGCGATGAACGAAGAACGAATAAGAACGATCATTCATAATCGGTGATCGAGTATGAACGAACGAAGAACGCCCGATGAATGCCCACGAATGTTCATCAATGAACGATGCACGAACGATGAACGAACATGAACGAACGACGAACGCTCATCCAAGAACACAACTAGATTAAGGATGAACAACATAAGCACATAGCTACTATATGATAAACGATGAAGCATTGATAAAGATCAAGTCTTACAAGAGAAGGATACAAGAACATACCCAATTTTCCAGGAGACTTGGTAGCACAAGGGCAGCCCTCTTAGCCTAGCTCTACCTAAACATCCTCTAGCTCTAAGGTGAGGAGGAGGAGGAGGGAATGAGCCTCAAGTGGTGTGTGTTCTCTAGGAGGGGGGGGGGGGGGTACCCCTTTGTTTATAGACATGGAGGTCGGTTCCTGGAGGCGGTTCTTTGTAGGTAAATGATAGTGGGGTGCTCACCAAACCAATTCAGTTCTTTGACAAGCTGAAAGAATTGTTCAGCGGTTCATCAGCCGATGGGACATTTATGCAAGATGCTAATACTGCAGCTGATTCTGACCATGATGACTTAGATACATTGGACTTTGCAGATACTTATGGACATGATGACTCAAAGGATCCAGAAATGGATGATTCTGACAAGTTGTCATCAGATAGTGATGATTGTAAGGAGGTCGCTGCCCTAAGTGTAGCTGGCAGTAAAGCTTCCTCGTCCAATGTTGCTGCTTTGAAGCCTAACAAGAAGAATTTCAAAAAGACGGGGAAGAATACTTTGCCTCCATCACGCAATGATAAGACCAACAAGTCAAGGCCAAAATCAACACCTGCTGTGCAAGATGATGATCAGGATGTGGTGATCACCGAGACCTTGCAGGGGATCAAACATAGCCTAGGCACCAATTCAAGTTGCAGCACCACCTGGGACATGCTCAAGGAAATTCCTCTGTCACCTGATCAAAGAATGACAGTAGGGATGCATCTTTGCAAGAAAGAATTCAAAGTGCATCGGAATTTTCTTGTCAGCATGGGTAAGCAATACCTTGAGTGTTGGGTATACAAGCATTTGTCAGGTGATCATCCTGGTGCCGTGTGATGTTGCATGATGGTGGCAAATGTCTGATGACCTCTTTTGCAGTACCCTTTTGGTTTAGCGGTTGTTACACTATGGTGTTTAAACAATCACTAAATGGTAGATGTAAGTATATATTAGCATGACTGCCGTGATACAAAGGGAGAGCAGTTGCTTTCTAGTCTAACTTTCGGCCTTCTTTTGGAAATGCTGGCTGTAGTGGAATATTTTGTGTTGTTGCTCTATAGATGCGAGCAGACTTTAATCTGTAATGTTATGGAACAAATATAAATAGATGGTATTAGCACTCTACAGTTTAATGTTCCATTCGAATTGTTCTTGTTACAGTATTGCTCTCTGATAAAAAAGTATGAACAAATGTTCCTCCGGTGGAGGTAACATCACCATGTTACTATAGGATGGTAACTGTAATCTCAGGCATGTGATGAGCCAAACGCTGCCTGGATGCGTTCTCTACCAGGCATCATTTCAGGTCATCAACCAAACACTGCTCTTGATTTTCAATGTGCCTGATCTGGCAAATTATCTAGCAACTTCAGGCATGCAAAATGCTCAGGCACATTTGTGAGGGCAGCAACCAAACTAGCCCAAGTGCCTCGTGGAGCCTTCTCCGCGTACAAGAGCGCAGCTAAGCTTGCCTTCTAGCTGATGCGTAATTTCTTTTGAAATAGTAGTCTGACAAATATAGGAGGTATCTAGTTTTGCTGTGGTCATACCACTCAATTTCTATGTGCTGTTATGTCTGAATTCCATTGTGGCGATTGCACCTCCTGTCCAGACCTGATGTGCTGCTATGTACCTGAATTCAAGCTATGTGAACAGTGCTGGCAACTTCATTAATGATGCCGTGTCACCAAGCGTCACGCCAAGCACTCGCTGCGCTAACGAAGCGCCGGCAACTCAAAACCATTTTGCCTCTCCCATCATTTCATTCTCTCTCCTGTCGTCGGCAGTAGTGCTGTCTACCTGTTCGTTCATTATGTATGAATCCCTGCCATTACCAATCTGCAGTAGAGTGTCGCTTTGATATATCAATCTTGTCTTAACAAAGAGAGGGTGTGATCCAAATAGGAGTCCGGCAATCCAGCCATGGATGGAGAGGCGGGCCAGACGTCACTGAGCTTCTCCATGGTCCCGCTCGCAGAGTCCAAGACGCCAATGTCGCGACGCCACATCGGCAAAAGGAACGTGTCTCTATGGACGTCGTCGGTCAGATAGCTAGGCGCTGTCTCACTTCGACAGGGGCGCAGGGAGGCGCTCGATCGGAAGGTACAGACCGGAATTGCGCCCCAGGAAAAGTGCGTGGTCACGAGGAGGGCCTGCCAGCTTCTCCATCCTGATTCCTGAACCTGACTGTGTCAATCTTGTGAATCTGGATGTCTATCGTTGTCACGTACTTGTCCTCGTCGCCGTCGCCGTTACGGCAGCGGTGGTCACGGTCGGCCGGAGATTCCCCGGACCTGCACCAGCGCCTGGTCACCACCAACAGGTTGCCGCACGGCGCGGGGACAAGGTATGGGGTGCACTTGGACGAGTAGCTGCTCAGAGTGCACGCCAAGAGCCACGCTGGCGGCAAAGGGCGGTGGTTCAGATCAAGGACGTGCACGGACAGCCCGTCCTTGTCGCCGTACGCCACGCTGTCGAAGTGGCCACGGTGACCATTGATCGCACAGCGACGTCCACCGCCACGGTGACGATCGATCGGACGACGCGCTCCTCCGTGCCTTTGCCGGAGACGGCGATCTGGTGGTAGTGACCTGCCGTGTCTCCGGCGGCGCCGTGCCTGGACTCAAGGATTAGTCCACGTCGTACACGCCGCCGCCGCTGCTTTCGTTGACGGAGCTGTCCTTTACGCGCTCGAGCGTCGTGATGGACGGAAGCACGGCCCGTGAGCGGGTTCAGGAGGCAAGGGTTGGCGGTACTCGGTTTATATATCACTAGAGGGTACATTCCTTCGATAGTGACGCTTCATATAAATTTCTTGCAAAGTATGTGACAATTTTTATTTTGAATAGACGAATAGTCAAATGTGATGTTTGAAAGTAAACAAATTCTTATAAGACGGAGGTAATACCTTAAACAGGGCCATAGTATTAGTTATTGGTTTGTTCATTGGCGAAATATATATGGGCACTCCGAACGAACAGACAAATCAATAGTACTCCTAATGAAAAGGATGCCTAAGCACGAGTGTCAGCTTATCAGAGATTCAAGAGGTGGACAAGGACAGTTGCCTCTTTACTTCTTTAGCATTGCATCTGCAACGTGTAAGGTCAGCTTGTCTTTGGATCACACAGCACAAATGGACAGGGATCCTCTGCATTAATGCACAATCATTGACACGTGGGTCCGGTCCTGTATGTCAGTGATTGTTAATGCACCAGCATTACTGCATAGTTCTTCCACTTTTGGATTCCTTAACCAGCATGTGCCGCGTATTATAGTCGAAGCACTATACTACTTTAAGGTCTTCATACAATCTATTCAAAAACTAAATCATAGTTCTTCCACTTTTGGATTCCTTAACCAGCATGTGCCGCGTACGTCTCAGTGCACTGTAACCATGCGATGCATTACTGTTATGCACTATGAATTTTCCTGGTGATTTCTCGGCTCAAAAAAGGTCCTCGAGCTCAGAAGTACCGTTATGCTAACAATATCATGTTTTGCACTTGAGAAAGAATGGCTGCTAACCTCAAATCTGACATTGTGGATAAATTAGCATAACTCTTCTTTATCCCTTTCCCGTTAAACACGTACTATCTCTGTTCAAAAATATAAAGATTTGTTAACTTTCAAACATCACTTAATTTTGACCATTCGTATTATTTATTTGTTATGGTTTGTTTTATCACTATATATACTTTAAGTATGATTTATTTGTTTTTATATCTTTACAAATATTTTGAATAAGATGATGTTATCGAAAGTCAACAAGTTCTTTTATTTCTAGACGGAGGATGTAGATCGAGCATCCAGATTGCTGTGTGCAAGTTGTCAGAAAATGAATTGCACTCCATGGACATCTCAAAAGGGCCCCGATTTTCTTTTCTTTTTTTTTCTTTTTAATTCAGTCCTAATTCGGTACAGCACCTGAACCTGACGCTAGTCCTCTTGTAGACTAACACAGTGCGCCAAGCCTTAGTGGCGCACTAGCAAGCGTCGAGTGGAAGGTCCTGCTTGGCTGGTGTGACTTGTAATCGAGTTGATCTGTATGTCGGCACGGAGACGGCTGACCTTCGTAGACTGGAATAGTAAAACGAACGATAGGGTCGCCGTTTATTTTCCTTGGTCCTCGTCGAAGTCTCGTATATATATATGCCGTATCTATCAATCTCACAACCTCTGTATTCTGATCTGTCGACCTCACTCGGTTTGCGCATATCTATCAGTTTTACCATTTCCACGATTCCCCACTCACAAAGTCCCCCACTCTGTATATAAATATATAAGGTCGTGGCAGAGCAGATTCACAAACTCGTGTGTGTGGTCAGTTAAAAAAAAAACTCGTGTGTGTGGTGGCGTGGTACTGGTAAATCATTCCTGATTCTTGTTCCTTCGACCCTGCAACGAGTTCAACTCCGTCAGGTTTATAAGCTAAACAGAAATCAATCTATTTATATATTTATTTCTATTGACAGATTTGCTCCCCATTCGACATATATAAGACTTTGCATATTTCTCTGTCAAACTTGCAGTAGTTATTTTTGTATGTTGCATTAGTTCTCTATATAGCAATATATACTTTGTATGAGCCAATATATACTCTCTCTGTTTGGATCATCTAGCCGGCTAATTTTAGCCAACTAAAACATTATCCAGCTAATTTTAGGAGGTACTTATTTAGGTCCTGACTAATCTCGATCTCTAGTCTAATGAAACCAATTCCACTAATTCTAAATGTTTAGTCACTTTTAAGAGGGGTGACGTGACTAGGGGCTAAAAATTTAGGAGGTGGGCTGCTAAAAGTTTAGTCACAATTAGGAGGTCATGTTTGGATCTAAAGTGACTAAAATTAGACAGCTAAAAGTTGAAGAGGTGAATCTAAACAGCGTCTTACCTTTGCATGTGTCATATCACATTTGTCGTAGGCATTGTTGTACTATTGTAATTCCCATTCTTGCATTTAGCAGTAGCAACTACTCCCTCCGTTCCTGAATATAAGCATTTCTGGGTTTGGTCAAAGTCAAACTGCTTCAACTTTGACTCTCAATAACAAAAAAATAATAGCACTTGATTATATATATATATGGTGTTGTTAGATTCATCGCGAAAGCAACTTTGTTAATATGTAGATTTTTGTATTTAAAATATTTTATTTTTTTAGATATTGTTAGTCAAAGTTGATGATGTTTGACTTTGACCAAACCTAGAAATGCTTATATTGAAGAACGGAGGGAGTAATATATTTGTATGAAGGCAAATTTTAAGGTACACATAAAAATCACGGTGGATCAACTATTTTAGTTTGTTGTTAGGAAAGGTAATGGATTAATGGATTACCTCCTAATTAAGGGCAAGTACAACGCTACACATAGGCAGTCTCATAGCCTGTCTTATGCGTTGCCGCATAGGATTTTTTATGACATGAAAGAGAGAGAGAGGGCGGTGAGAGAAAGAGGCGGTTGTTTCATGAGACAATCACCTCATGCGCTAAAATTTAGAGGTATGAGACGGCTTTCACACCATTATATGAGTTGTAGCTGCCATGTAACTCATAAATATTTCTTTTTTCATCTACAAATAAAGGAAGTATGGTATTCCTGTGAGACAACTAAAACTACCATCCATTGTATATATGGTCTCATAGATCGTCTTATGATTACGTGTCATTCATGAGACCATCTTTGAGACAACACCTTTATACACTCATAGTGTTTGTTTCTAATTTTATTATGTCACTCATAATAATCATGTCAGAGATATCAATTTTGTTGCCTAATTATTCTGATTTGTTTCTTAACTAGAACCCCCCATCTTTGATGGCATGATCAATATCTCCTTAAATATATAATGAAATTAACTGCACTATCGGATAACTATAAGAGCATCTCCAAGAGAACTCCATAAAATTGGTCCCATAAATTTGTTATTAGGAGCAATCAAAAAATTATGACGGGCAATTTGTCCTCCCTCCTCCAACAATCCCTCCCTAAAAGTGGATCAAAACAAATTTGATTGGGCCACATCAGCATTTGGGTCACAAAAACATTAATTGTAATGGAAAAAGAAGAATAGAGGCCCCAATTTCCCCCCTATTTGTAGCTACAAATGAGGGGAGTTTAGGAGCTATGGGAAAGTTGAGGGTTGTTTTGGGGCCCTGTTGGAGATATTTTTTGCTTAAAATCCTAATAACTAAATTTAAGGGAGGTTTATGAGGCTCTCTTGGAGATGCTCTAAGTTGTGCATCCAATGATTAGAAGGGGAGCACAAGAATGTCATGTTGTACGAAGATTAAAGCGATATCTTATTGTATATTATAGTACAATGCCTGTTAAACATGTCATTAAAGTTACTAGATACAAATTTGTGGCACTATACATTAGCATTTTCACAGTTAGTAACCTTTGGTATCGTTAGTAATTCGAGTTTTGTAATAGAATTCTGGCAAACATGATGCAAAACAAATCCTAATTATGGTAGTGCACAATTCTAAATGAAACTATTGCCACATATATATTACTTGGTATGTCATAGAAAATTCCTTCCTTGGTTCTTTCCAAAACAAACTTCCCTATGAGGACGAAAACCATTTTCCGTTTCCTTCCATGACCCCTTCCGTCAATTTCAGCTTAAGTGTAGGGTAAAAAGACTATTTTACCTTAATATGAAATGAACTTTATTTTTAGAAAACATTATTTGAATGTGATTATTATTTTACTGGTTGATTTTTATTTGAAAATTATGTATCTTGGTTTGTTTAAAATTTACAATAAATGAAATTTGAGCAATATTTAATTAGGGACCTTCACTCTATTCCTTCTTCCCGTGGGCTCTTGTGGTTTTGAGAGTGTGTTGGTTTACTCCAAGTTTTTTTATGTGCTTTATTCTAGAGACTAGCTAAAATCAAAGAATTTGCAATACATTTTACCTAACCTCTTGGAGTTGCTCTAAGAGAGGATTGCTAAATGAATTATAGTGCACTAAATATTAGTGCTAGTAATGAAACAGTAGTAGCGTAAATTTTGCAAATCCTTTCTTTTTTTTGTAGTCCTAGTCTCATAGAATCCCTAGTATTCTATCTTACATCATTTAACCATGGATTTTATGGTTCGAATGTTCACAAAAAAAGAAGTGGTGCACCGCCCAGTTTGTAAGGGTGTTAGTGCTCACCTCTTCTTTCTTAAAGAATTGGTAGTGCTCCTGCCCATGGCTTCTGGGCCTTGAATTTCATTTTTTTTAAAATTATTTTACAAATCCCACCTATTTTACAATTAGTGGCATGTGCAAACCTATCTCTCATGCTTGTGTGATGTGTGTTTCCCAAACGATTTGATCAACATAATCAACAAATCAAATAAACGGCCACATAATCTCTCAACATTGAAGTGGGTCTAGTAGGTCTACATGTCAGATACATAGTTTTTTTGGATAAGGGTAGGGTTTTATAAGACATTATAGCCATAAAACATGTGGATAAGTGATACAAGCCAAAATACTTGGGGTGTCTTAAGACAAGGTCCACAAAACCTGGGGGTTTGTGATGTTTACTTTATATAAATTGAACAACTAAGATTCAGTTGAACTCTCCATGTTCAAACGATAACAGTAAAGAGCCATTGTGTGTTACAATAAGTATATTTATTTGTTATTGTAGTTATTTAAGTTATAAATGTTGCAACACGGTCAATATAATGATAGAGACAAAAACAAGTTATTAGAAAGGAAGCATCCCTTATGTTGCTTTCTTTTGTGCAGGATATACGTGATATTTTGATTGGCAACCGTAATGGCAGAGATGGTCAGTTCTGCTGTGGCCCAGGAAACGATCAACCAAGTCGTATCCACCATTAAGGAGAGATATGATAGCGAGTCAAATACAAAGGAGCACATGGAGAGGATAGAGATGGCGCACGTCAAGCTGCAGGTCGCCCTCGAGACATCTGAAAAGTGGAATATCACGATTGTGCCATTGCTATGCTGGCGAAGCAAGCTCAAGTGCGCCGCGCAGGAGTGCGACGACTCGTTGCGCAATTGCAAGAAGCGCTTGCAAGAACAGGAAGAGATGGAACATGGGGTACGGAGCTCCTCCTTTCCTAAGAGGTTTGCTTACACTGCCAGGTCTCTTGTTTCATCCATCTTTAATCGCGGTAACAACGAGCTGAGTGTATCCACCGTTCGCCGATTCGAGTGGTTCGCAGACAGCGCAACTGAGTTTTTGAGGTATGTGGAGCTTGGTGGAACGCCACGTCGATACATGTTCTTCGAACCTCTTGTCCGGCATCTCCTCACTGGAAAAGCAACTAAGTATTACTTCACTCGTGGAAGCCAACACCTCATTTTCTTTCTCCGGCCCTTCAATCTTCCCGAGCATGGGGTAGAGGGTGGGCTGCTATTTTTATTTGAAGATGGTATTGCGCCAGAGAATAATTTCATTCTTGCTCTCCACTTACGGCTCTCGGAGAGTACCGACATAGTTGGAGTTATTGTTAGATGTCTGCAGCTGTTTAAACCTCACTTTAGGTCAACAGCCGAGACTGTGAAGACAAAACTCACCCAGCTACCAACGCAAGACTTCTACTGGGTGCCCTATTCTATTACTAGCCGTAAGGAACACTGGGAGAATCTCCACACCATCTTCTGTCAATGGTCTCGACCGAACCGGCATTGTTGCCAGCAATACGATCATCACTACGCACAGAGCTACGCTGGTAGCAGCACAAGTACATCACCGGGACCATTGCCATGTGATGATATATACATAGAACCTGTTACAGAAATGTACTTGCAGGGCCACGTAGCACTATCAGCTGGGCGAAAGAAACGGAGGGGAGTCGTCAACGGTGAAACATGCCCCACGAGAGATTTTCCATATCTGAAACTAGCAGGACTTTTCTCGCCTCATGCCCCTTCTGAAGATTTGCCGCCTGCAGTCGGAGGGTCAGCGACAGAGACGACCAACAGGGAGTCCGCGCATTGTGGCTTATATGCAAACATTTCCTTTCAACAGCTTGGTGAGATCATGTTACCAAAGGCCGTAGATTGCCTCCACGGGAATGCAGCAGCTACCACATATCAGATGCTGTGGAAGTCCAAGCATGGTGGTGCATATTTTCGGGTCGAGGAGGCCTCATCATGGAGAGAAACCAATCGGAAATGTAGGGGTAGGAAAAGTCAGAAATTGCGGGGCAAGAAGTTGCAGGAAGGGACAAGTGGGATGACCGAGTTCATGGGCTCGTGGGTTGCGCACGCGCCTGCCCAGCTTCAGGGCTCAATCACGAGCTGGCTTAAGAAAGAAAAGCAAATGCTGCCTTTGGAGGATGAGGTGACACCGGTGCCAATGGTGTAGCCGTGTACACTCAGGTGATTACTATGATGGTTTGGCTAATGATCAATTCCATGTTGAGATGGTTACCTCTGAGAGAGAGAGAGAGAGAGAGAGAGAGAGATAGAGAGAGAGAGAGAGAGAGAGAGAGAGAGAGAGAGAGAGAGAGAGAGAGAGAGAGAGAGAGAGAGAGAGAGAGAGAGAGCCAAGTTACCCTCTGTTTGTGTTGTGCGTGTGTCATGTTATGATGTGAGTGTGGTATGTGATGTTGTCCTCCTATCATTTTTGCTTTATGTGCTTTGATCATGCTGCGGTCATCATGTAATCTTTTGCCTCTAGAAGGGACCGAGGAGGAAGTAATAAAATAAACAATAAATAGAAGAAACTTAAATTGTGAGGAATTTTACTGTGCCTAATACCACACAGCTAGTATATTATACTAGTCATATTTATAATCTGACGATCCAGATTATTACTCCTCCAACTTTCATTACCACTAGAATTCTTAGTATTAATAATACTAGTCTATCAACCCGTGCGCCTGCACGGGCTAGAAACTTGAATAACGCAAAAATATTAGTTTATTCTGTTAACAATGGTATTATAAGACTCATCAGATATTCACATTTTCGGCCTTAAGATTTTGTTTAATTAATGATCAACGGTTAGAACTTAATTAGAACAAAACAAAAATATTATAAGAATTTAGCTGCGCTAACGTGCTATTAGTGCAAACAAACCTTGCTTGAATAGGGATTTGACATCAAACAATGGAAAATGCTATAGAGCCAACCCACATGTCCGACTTTAGTATGACCATACATCATCTACAGCTGTTTATTAGCACATGATTTGGCTAATGAATCACCTCTTCATCACACGATTGTTCGAGTCAGTCACAGGTCGAACCATTTGAATGGACCTGTAGCAGTGTTATAAATAAATTACTGTCTGCATTGATGACAGGTTTGCATTGATCAGTCTCAAGGAAAAAATCTCTATGCATCAGAAATTACAACAATTTCACTATATATGGAGCCAAAAATCGTATTTTTCCCAAAAACATAGCCGAATCACTTTTTTTTTCCCTATAAGTAACATAGCCGGACACCTGATTAGACGTCTTTATTGCTTATAGCTTCTTCTTTTTTCAAACTCCATTACAGACGCTTGACACACATATCAACACTCATCCCATCGTGTTGTATCAACACTCATCGCACCTTTTTGTCCATGGTCACCAAGTTAACTAATTTACATGAGGCTAATAGTCACATGGTTGTAGCCTGCCGGGGGTGTGCTATATGAGATCCAGAACACGGTAATCCATGGATCCTTATGGAAATCAGCATCGTTCTTTTATCTGGACCTCCATGCCGGAAAAATGATCTGCATGTTCAGAACTCTTGCCGTGATTGTGTACACGCGGGATTCCTGTGTTGCTATCTCGTTTAAAGGTTTTGGAAAGCTTTGATTTTGTATACTTTCATCAATAGGAGACTTGATGTGAAACGGACAATAGATATCCATTAATATTTTTTCTGACGTAACCATGCTGAGTTTGGTAACATAACCTCTAGGGACTCTTGCCAAACGTGGGGATTTACTTTATTTTTGATCTGTGGCTATGATTTGTCAAGTATATAAATTGATGGGCGGATGGCGGATGTTTTGCTTTTTTGTGATAATTTCTAAGATTTTTCTCCGATTAATGTAGAGGCACCGAAAAGAGCCTCCAATTAATAAATGTAAGACTAGAGTATTTCAGAAACAATTTTTAAAAAAAATATTAGCGTGAAATCTGTGACGGCAAAGAGCAAATCAGTGGCAATGTAGGGCGGTAACATCATAGGTGGCGGCAAGGCAAGCTCATGCGAAGAGGGTCGCGATGAAAGGATTTAGAGGGCGGTGACGCGATGGAAAGTAGGCCAGTAAAACTAAAATGATTGTGTTACCATTCGTCATACCACTATATATTATACTTAATGATTTAGGGCTCCCGCACTCGACATGGCGGAGCGCCGTCACAGAATTGCAGCACGTGGTGGGAGCCACGACCCTCCGGTCCTATTTTTTTGGGGTAATTGCAAATTTCACCCCATAAGTGGCTTCCTTTTTGATATTTCACCCCATAAGCCTATTTGTTGCATAAGCCCACCCACCCAACACTGTACAGTCTGATTTCCCACCCCAGCCCACCACGTGAGTTCTTTTGACCCATCATTTGCATCGCGGAACTCCTCGCCGGTGCTCGTCCTCACGGGCTCACGGCGATGCCTCCCCCCTCTCCACCCCTCCGTCTCCGGCCCCTTACTGATGCTCGGGGCACCCGCGCCGTCCGCCGCCGAACGCGTGGGCCTGAGCAGCTGTTGGGGGATCGAAGGTCCCGGTTGGACTCAGCGAAGCCCTCCAACAAGTTGTGTTTGATTGTCTTGCCGCTGCGAAGCTCTCAGAGCGTTACGACGTCCGAAGGTCCCCTTGCGAAGCCCTCCTGACGCCTTGCCGTCTATTGCCTCCCTGGCGAAGCTCTCTTGTTGTATCTGTGTTGCCGGATGAAGGTTCTCCTGCCCAGGCTGTTCCTTGGGTCTTTCGTTATATATAACTCCGAAGCCCTCAATCGCCCGCGATTCTGGGCGAAGGGGTTAGAGATGCCAGAGAAATATGGACGGAGTAAATGAGATGTCTCTGGCTCGCGGCCCAAAAAATAGATGTCATTACAGGATCCCCTCCCTCCATATTTAAAGGGGGAGGAAAGATCGTTATTACAGTTATGCCATCAATCGATTCTATTACACCTCCGCAACAGTCCTAGCGTAACCGCCTGGCGAAGCCCCTTCGTCGCCTCCCTTAATGGCTTCGCTGTATTCAGGGAGCCTTCGCTGTATTCGCGCTTCCCTTTCCGCTTCGTCCGTTATCATGCTTGCGTCTTCTGGCATCGCCTGGTCCTTCGCTGTGCATAGTCGCAGCCATCTTAACAACATTAGCCCTCAACAGTTGAAGGGAAGAACAAATGTATTCCTTGAAACAGTTAGCTTTGGCTGTGACGTTATTTTTCCATTTTTTATTTTCCTTACAGGATTTTTTAATCTTTCTTTACTTTGTACTTACGTCCCTACTTTTTTTTGTTTTTAACTTCTACATCATTGGTCCCGCTGGGGTCTTTAAATACGAGTCGCTTTCATTCCCATTATTCACCTTCCGTTTTCACTGTCGTGTCTGCTTTGCTGTCATCACTTCTTCCAAAGGTATTTCTTTCTTCACTCCGATGGCTCGGCAGAAGTCTGTAGCTTTGCCTAGGGGTTTTCATTCCCTTCGAGCGAATTACGCTTTTACAAGGGGTATTTATAGCACCCGTGATAAGGGTAATTTGAAGCATTACTCTGAGTCTGGGCTTCTTGATACTGATTTATTTCGGCTCACCCTCGAAGGACCAGATCAGGTTCCTGATAACTTCTTGAACCCCAGGCCTGATGAAGTCGTAGTCTTCTCGTCTTTCTTGGATGTTGGTTTATGCTTTCCGCCTTCGAGGCTTATTTCCCGTGTCCTTTCTATGTATCACCTATAACTTCACCATCTTACTCTAGTTGCAGCTGCAACTATTTCTGCGTTTGCCTGGGCTTGTATGAGCGAAGGTGTTAACCCTGACGCTCATGCCTTTTATCACGTATATCAGGCTCGGCATACTCCTCTTTACGACCATCATCGTCAGGTTAGTCCATGCTTCGGCGTTGTTGACTTCGTGGCTAGGGAGGGGTTTGTAACCCTACTTCCTAGCTTTGACCCCCCTCCCTTTCGCGCATGGGTGAAAGATTGGTTTTATTACCGCGCTTCACCCTTCGAATTTCATACTGGCAAGGCTGTTGACATACGCATCGTTAATAGCTTCGAGCCCCTTAGGAATCAGGCTGTTTTTCGGTCTCTTGAAGCTTTCTTGAGGGTTAGCCAAAGGATGACTCTTCAGGATATCTTAGAAGAGTGCTTCGCGGCTGATGTTCTTCCGCTTTCCCGAGATGGTTGGCGGTCTACTTCTTTCTTGTCAAAAAATATACTTGGCTTAAAAGTCCCATCTTTCTCTTTGAATCCGGGACCTCGTATGGCCTCTTTTTACTTTCGCAGACTTTGTTTATTTGTTTTTTCTTGATAATGTTTTGCTTCGCTAAAACTTTACTTCTTTTTCTACAGACTTCACCCTCTTGTTAGCCCATGATCGAGTGAGATCCTTTCTTGGTGACTTTTCTTAGAAGGAGTGGGTTGAGCGATCCCGAAGGGGGATTGGTCTTAGGATTAACAGGGTGTATCAGAGCTTGGGCATCTTCCAGTCTGAATACCCTTGTCCCGAAGACATTTCTTCTGGTGACGAAGCCTCTCTTGTACCTGTTGCGACTGGCCACCCTTATTTCAACGCTTCGGCTTCTTCTACCATTGAGATGGGTTCCTCGACCGTTTGCGGTAATACGCCCGAGATTAATTCTGCTCTGAAGAATGCTGAGATTCCTTCTCCTCCCGGAGGTTGCCTCATGACGCCATCGTATTCCACAATCTTCAAAGAACCGTCTCCTGCTGTTGCTCCGAATTCTGCTCCTTCGGTTGATGCTGAGAAGCTGTTAGTTCTGACGCTTGTCGTGAAATTTTTCATGTTGACCCTTCGATGAATCTGCGAAGTGATTCACTTCAAGTTCCAAGCGTGGCTCTCAGCGTCGATGGTGAGAGAGCTGTTAGCTCTGATGTTCCTTGTGGACCCCCCCCCCCCCCTTCGTAGCTTTATTGGCCTCTTGTTCTGGCGTGAAAAGCAGTTTTGCTCTCCCGAAGAGGGCCTTATTTCTTGGCTTGCTTGGCAAATGCAAATTCGATAAGCTCGTGTCGGCAGATATCTTGCCTAACTCAAGCGAAGCTACTACTCCTTCTTTGCCTTCGAACGATGCGCCGCAGGCTTCGCAGTCTCTTGCCCTGGCTACTTGTTCTCGTGGTATGTCTTCTTTCCCTCTTGTTTTATATATATATATATATATATATATATATATATATATATATATATATATATATATATATATATTCTATTTTTGAAAATAGGGTTCCTCTTGTATTTACCTTCATTTGCTTTTTTTTTAGGATCTTCGGACTCTGGGATTGGCGAAATAGACGTCCAGTCTATATTGTCTTCTTTGAATGCGGATCTCCAAAATGTGGATTCTCTTTGTTCTGTTGCTCAGAGGCTTCGGCTTACTAAGGTGGAACTTGGTCTCTCAAATATTTCGAGCGAAGGCCTTTTTCGGCCTTTGATTGCTCTTCAAATCAAGGTTTGATTGGAAGTTCTTCGTCTTTTATTGCATATGATGCTTCGCGCTTTACCTGTTCTAATGTCCTCCCTTTTATTATTGTAGTCCATCACCCTTACTCATGCTTGTGCTCGCCGAATCCAACATTTAGTTGGCGATCCTTCCAAAATATCAGCCCTCGAAGCCTCTCTTGCCTTGAAAGAGGAGGTGTTGAAGGTTTCTTCGTTCGCTGTTTCAAAATTAGAACGAGACCGCACCTCTTCGAAGCACCGCATCGGGGCAAGACCAGTATTTGTCTCTCATTGAGAAGACCATCCGCGATAAGAAGTTGATGTTGGAGAAAGAGGAACTTTTCCACAGCTTTCTTTCGTCGCGCCTGTCTAAACTTACCCAATCGAAGGCACTACTTTCTGATGCTAGCTATGCTGATTCTCTTCGCTTTTGTGAACTTTTGAAGGAATTGCTTCAAGCTGTTGGGGCGAATTATGACAATCTTTCGCATGATGCTTCTCCGGAAAGTGTGAAAGAGTGGTTATATGTCAATGTGAGGGGCCTTGTCGGCGTTTGTCGGAATTACTTCTATGATGCCGTGGTACTCATGATTCGAGATGTCCTTCACAGCTTTCTTTGCGGGGGTAGCAATGCTACCTAAGTTATCACCCAGCCAGGCTTTTCAGCGAAAGTTTCTGATCCTATTCATGACTTTGGCATTGTTGAAGCTAAGTGTCTTAGTTTGATCAGCGATCTTTGGTGGAATAGGGTTAAAACCCTTGCTCCTGACTTCCCCGAAGGATCTTCTTGATAATCTTTATAATGCCTTGGTGTGTAGGCATAAATATGTCTTTGATGGCTTTTGGTTGTATCTTTAGGGATACCTTCGCAGTCTATTTTAACATCAAAATATCTTTTTTCTGTGTTTCTTTCTACGATGACTTTGAACTCTTCTTTGAGTTTTTGGATTTTCGTAGCCTCATTGTTGGTATTTCTTACGTCACAGACAAATCCGCAAGCGCACGGAATACCGTTGTAGCACTTCACCCGTGAGTATTCAAGGGTATCATTATTTATATTTTCCCAAAGGAACGGTGTGTGATTATCTTCCGGTCTAATTAGTCCAAGGACACGAAGAAGAGCGGTAGATTTGGGTAGAGAGGATTCCTATGGATGAGTTTCTTAGCAAAAGATAAATCCTGTCTCTAATTGCTTACTTCGAGCGCCGGCTTAGGCTTTGGTCTGCCAAGCCACTCCGGCTTATAGCTCTACTATGTACCCGAACGTGGAGGGTTCCTTTGGATGGACAGGGCTGTCACTTCCTGCCACCTACCTCTACAAACCGTGGAGCACACAGCGGACAAAGGCGACTTCCAGCCTAGACACCACGTCTATGCTATCGATCACTACTCTAGCCCCGGCCTGGTACCAATTTGGAAGACTAGAGCACTCCTTGCGGAGCGATGATCCCGTAAACAAGTAAAGAAAGAACTTAATCTAAATACTAAGTACACAATCCAATAGGAGATCAAGAATACTTACTTATGATGAAGATGAACGAACGATGAACGACGAACGAACGATGAACGAACGACGAACGAACGATGAACGAACGACGAACAATGACTATTATAAAGAAGTATTCTCAAAGATACAAGATTGGGGCTAAGTCCTCACAAAGAGAGGACTACCCTTCTCCTCTACCCTACTCTCTCCCTACTCTACTAGTATACAAGGGGCTCTAGGCCCTTGGGAGTGGAATGAGGCTCTCCTTCTTGTGTGTTTTGGAGGGGAGGGGGTACCCCTCTATTTATAGGCTTGAGTAGGTCGGTTTGGGGCCTCCACCGCCTCACCCACCGCCTTTGGGCATTAAATGCGGGCAGAACCGACATCAGGAAGGCGGTGGCGACCAGCTGGCCAAAGATGGGCCAGAGGGGCCACTGTAGCAGGTCGGCCGACCTCACTGTAGCAGGTCGGCCGACCTCACTGTAGCAGGTCGGCCGACCCCCCCTTGGCCCATTTGGCCTTGGGCTTTGGCCGAGGGGTCCTCCTTGATGTCTTGTTCAATGATCTTCGTGCATTGGCCCAAGTTGGTTGGGTTTTGTATGACTTTTGATCCATATCTTGTTGGGCTGCCTGTGCTGATTTTCTCGGAGTGATGTGTTGTGGCCTTCTTGATGTGAATTCCCTCCTTTTGATATGAAATGCACCTGCACTCAAAATCTCACCAAGACTTGTGGAATTTGTTAGTTTTAAGCCCTAACACTATGTTTGGTGTTTACTTTGATTCCATTTGTGCAGGTATTTGACGGTCAAAATCGTGCCGTAACGACCGTCAACACTCATGCATTTTTCTTGCGTTACCCGCGCCTTCGTGTTATAGACTCGGAGCTTGTCATATACGTCTTCTATCTCGTCTTTTGGTATGTTTGCTCATATGTAAGATGTCAGCTTCTTATGTAACTTTACGTCTGCGAAGGCTATCTTTGCAATTTCATTTTTTTGTGACAGGTGCTATGCCTGTTTTTAGTTAGCAGACGATGCTCTTTCTTCTGATTGTCTTTGGGCTTCTTGACGAGTTAGAGGCTTCGCGTTTTCTTTTAGCGAAGGTTGTCATCCCTTTCGGATTTTCCCTTCGCTTACTGTCAAGCCGAAGTTTTGAAACCACCTGTAGGGGGTTATCGCCCTTTCGTTTCATGTATATGCTTAAAAAAGCTGGCTTACTTAGCCCTTTGATTGTAGCTTCGTAATCTCTGAGCGGAGGCTACTAATTTTTCCCGAATTGGCTTTTTAGCGTGAACAGAGAATGACTTTGTGGTTTCCTAGTGAAAGCCATAGATAGTTGTTTTTGCGGCTTCTGAGCGAGAAAACACTATTTGTATATATTTTTTGTATTGTTTTTTGCGTCCTTGATGAACGATATCCTCGTAACCTTTTGGCGAAGGGTATTGATAGTTGCTTCGCAATTTCTGAACGAAGGATACTATATTTTCTTTTGTGTTGGCTTTCATGCCTTTGATAGATAATAGCTTCGCGATTTTTTGGCGAAAGCTATAGGTAGTTGCATCGCGATTTCTGAGCGAAGAGTACTATTTTTGCATTGGCTTTTGTGCCTTTGATAGACAATAGCTTCGCGATTTTTGGCGAAGGGTATTGATAGTTGCTTCGCGATTTCTGAGCGAAGAGTACTATTTTTGCGTTGGCTTTTGTGCCTTTGATAGATAATAACTTCGCGATTTTGCGAAAATTACTATCATTTTTCCCTTTTTTGCCTTTTTCTGGGCGAAGCTTAATTTCTGCCTTTTTGGAGGAGAATTTTTATCATCTTGTCTTGGATTGCGACAAGGCTTCATTCTTTTATAAAAGATATTATTCCCTGCTTTCTTCTGGAATGTTCCTTCACACCCAATATATACAACGAGTGTTTCTAGTTGTCCGATCTGCTTCTTTTGTCTCTCTTTTGGCAGATATGGAATCTTTGTGGGATCGTCTTCCTCGTGGTGTTGTGAAGGTTCTCACACGCAATGGTTTGAAGCGTGGGGATAATCTTCCTCAGGAGCTTGTCGACCACTTCGCAGAGCTTGACAAGATTGCTGAGAAGCATTCATTGGTTGAAGTTCCTGCGGAGCCTGTTCCTCTTGCAGTGGTTTCTCCTGGTGTGATCATCATTAGTGATGACGAAGGTCATGCAGATCGTCATGCTAGGCCTTCGCCATGCTTTGGAGTTGCAAGTGGTTCTCTCAGTAAAACTAAGAAATAGTCTGATGTTGTTCTTGTTGTTTCTTTGATTTGAATCTTCGCTTGTAGGGCTCTGCCCTGCCTTGTTTGCTTTTTAGTTCATTGTAAATCCGCTGAGTTGGACAACATTGCTCCTAGTAAAATTCTGATGTCTTAACTTGAGGGCCTTCGCTTCTTCTTTATTGTTAGCCTTGAGGCTTCGTGATTCCCTCCTGTTCTTCAGCTTCCTTGGTTCCGCCGGCTTCGCTTCTTTCTTTACACCTCGATGCCGGTGCGCTGTGTCTTCATTGCTTGACTAGGATATCTGGCGCTCAGTAAGATATTTGCTTGTTTTGATTTCGAAGTCGTCTGTGTGGATAGTTTGTGACCTTGATGCAGTCTGCCATAATAAGGGTAGTTTAGATGCTTCTATCTCAAATGCTCCTCTCTTCTTTTGGTCGTGGGTTCGGCCCACGGACAGCGCCAAATGTTGGGGGATCGAAGGTCCCGGTTGGACTCAGCGAAGCCTTCCAACGAGTTGTGTTTGATTGTCTTGTCGCTGCGAAGCTCTCAGAGCGTTACGACGTCCGAAGGTCCCCTTGCGAAGCCCTCCTGACGCCTTACCGTCTATTGCCTCCTTGGCGACGCTCTCTTGTTGTGTCTGTGTTGCCGGATGAAGGTTCTCCTGCCCAGGTTGTTCCTTGGGTCTTTCGTTATATATAACTCCGAAGCCCTCAATCGCCCGCGATGCTGGGCGAAGGGGTTAGAGATGACAGAGAAATGTGGACGGAGTAAATGAGGTGTCTCTGGCTCGCGGCCCAAAAAACAGATGTCATTACAGGATCCCCTCCCTCCATATTCATAGGGGGAGGAAAGATCGCTATTACAGTTATGCCATCAATCGATTCTATTACAGCCCCGCAACAGTCCTAGTGCAACCGCCTGGCGATGCCCCTTCGTCGCCTTCTTTAATGGCTTCGCTGTATTCAGGAAGCCTTCGTTGTATTCGCGCTTCCCTTTCCGCTTCGTCCGTTGTCATGCTTGCGTCTTCTAGCATCGCCTTGTCCTTCGTTGTGCATAGTCGCAGCCATCTTCCCAACAGCAGCAACGCTGCGAATCACGGCAGGGCGAGGATTTTGTCGACATGCTCCTCCGCTGCAGAAGAGCAAATCAATAACTGACGTGCTCCTCCGCGTGCAGAATATCACGATATTGATTTGCATTGATTCGCCATTAGTTCTCATCAATCAATACGTATATGACTTGAAGGCAAACGTGATTAATTTGTTTTGGTGATTGATTGCTCAACGCACCCTCGCGAGCTCGCACGAGACGCCCAACGCACCCTCGCAACTCGCGCAATTCGCCTTGCAATTTGTCGCGCAACTCGCCTCGCAATTCGTCACCCAATTCGCCTCCCGCGCGCGCCGCGGCCGCTGCCGCTGCTGAAGTCCATGTGCACGCATGGGCGGCGGGTGTGCGTGCTCGTGCAGGTACCTGAGCCCCTCGGCGACGTTGAGCACCACCTGCCCCTGCTTCGCTCAGGTCAAAGGCGGCGACGGCGGCATATCATGCTCGGCGGAAAGGATGCGGTTGCGGAGCGCGGCGTGCTCGCCGAACGTCCCTTGCGCACGGGAGGACGCGCAGCAGGACGGCGCGGAGCACGCCGGCGAGCTGGAGCGCCGTGACGAAGCTGAGTACCGTGCCTCACTCAGCGACGCCATCACCTCCGCCATCGCCGACGCCAGCGCACTCCTTTTTTCTCCCGTGTCACCTGCCGAAGCAACGCCAGCACACCCTCGCGCTGCCAGATAGGGGCAACGCCATGGTGGAAGGCGGCGGCAGCCATGGTCAAGGCATGGAGCTCGCCGGCGGCGTGCTCTGGGGTGGGCGGAGGCGAGGCGGAGGTCGGGGGAGGTCGGCGAGGTTGTGGCGGTGCTCGGGCCGCGGGGAATCGACCCGCGGGGCTCTGACGCGGGCGAATCGACCGGCGGCGCGTGAACGAAGTGCGCTCGGCCGTGCGTTCCGGCGAGCACGTGGGTAGTGGGGGGCAAAATGCAACTGAACAGTGCTGGGTGGGTGTGAATTTGCAACAAATAGATTTATGGGGGAATATAAGAAAGAAAAGGACTTATGGGCTGGGATTTGCAATTAACCCTTTTTTTTTTACATAGGCCACGCCCCGACGGAAAAACATTGTTTTGAGTTACAACCCCCAGAAAGCAACGGACAGATTGATCAAAAAGTAGAACAGGAACGTTATTACAGACTGGTAGTTTCTAACAGAAAGTATTTCTAGGTAGCAAAAGAACACAAAAATGAAAAATTGAGCACACCGAGAAATAAAAATCCAGATAAGAGGATTTAGTAGGCGTCAAGACACGGCCCTCTGCATTCTTTACGATTCCATATATATTCAGTCGGCTCAATTTCACAACGCCCTCTAATTGGAGTACCAGGCATCTTAATTAGCGAACCGGATTGGATTTGTATGCCGAATTCGACTGGACAAAGGAAGCAGTCACACACGCTCTATGGTTTCCGATTCGACAGACACGCTCGAGACTGAACTCTGAAGACCACACTGGTTATATCTGTATCTGGCGTGGCTTCGACAAACAGAGCCATGGAAACCGATACCGCCGCCTACAGGGATTGGTCCGCGCTACCGGTAGACCTCCTGCTATCAGCCATGGCGTCCATGGAGGTCCTCGACATCATCCACTCCGGCGCCGTGTGCTCCTCTTGGCGCGCCGCCTACGCTTCCTTCCGCGCCATCCGCCTTCCCACGCCGCCCCGGCAGACACCCTGCCTGCTGTACTACGCCGGCGACGCCGCCGACGGCTGCTCCGGCTTGCCGACGCTCTACTGCCCGTCTACCAACGCCAACTTCCCCGTGAACTCCCATGGAACCCCGCACCGGCGCCGTGGCCGCATAGCAGTCGGATCAGCGCACGGCTGGCTGTTCACCGCCGACGAGGAGGCGAACCCTTACCTTCTCAACCCAATCACCGGTGCCCGGGCGGCGCTGCCGCCGATCACGACGCTCGATCGCGTCAAGAGCAGCTTCCTGGACGACCGCGGCGGCGTCGTGTACAATGTCGAGTGCGGCTGGGGACGGAATCCGGATATGAAACAAATATCGGCGCAGAGGGCGCGGGACTGGATGTATCACCGCGTCACCGTCTCCGGCAGCCCTCTCGCCGCCGCGGCGTGCGTCGTGCTCCTCACCCACATGCCGTGCGAGGAGCTCTCGTTCGCCAGGCCGGGCGACGAACGATGGACATTGCTGGGTGACATCGGGTCACCGCACGGAGGCTACATCGTCAGCACGGTGTACAACGACAAGGATGGCTTGTTCTACATCCTGCGATTCGACGACACCGTGCACGCCCTGGACCTGAGAAGTCCGTGTCCGGTGATGCGGCTCGTCAAGGGTCCGCAGTACGACGGTATCTCACCTCCAAGCACTAGATACCTTGCAGTCACGTCGCGCGGCAGTCTCCTGCTTGTGAGGAGACATCGCTGCAGCCAGCCGGCTGAGATCTCTGGCGACGGGTGCGCTAACATCGTGATCGCCACAACAGACGTCCAGCTAGAGAAGGTCGACGTGACGATGAACCGGAAGGTGAGGCGCCTGAGAGGCCTTGATGATGACGACGCACTGTTCCTAGGACGAAACTCTGCGCTGTGCCTGCCGATCATCAAGAACTCCTCCTCCGCCTTGTCGTCCATGTTGGAACGAAACCGTGCTTATCTGACAGATGACGGGATCAAGGAGTTCTCCGTGGTCGGCCCGCCAAGGAATCAGCGAGACCTTGTTGTATGGGACTTTGAGAGAGGGACCGTGCAGAAGCTCGATGATGTGTGGCCTCTCCATCCTTGGCTCGACAGCCCAGCTGCGATCTGGTTTACACCATCATTTTGTTAGTGGATTAATGTTACTGTCCATTAGTATTGCGTGTGATGTGTATTGTGTATACTGCTCGGTGTGTCCAAATTTCGATTTCACATTGTACACGAGTTCATCTACACAATACTTATATGTACTTAGTAGCCATCCTTGTGGTTGTTAAATGTGAATGACGAAGCGTTTTACCTCCAGTAGGAGGCCGCGCCGCGGTGTGTATTTATAACAGACAAAGAAGAGCCCTAGCGTGGCATATACAAACAAACATGGGAGAGTCTAATGTCGAAGGTTAATCTCTAAGCCTACTTGAGATAAATATTCACCAGTTCCATTATTTTTATCTACAGCTGCCGTATATACATTGGCTAACAGAACATACGATTCAACTAGATTAATCTGTTGATATACATTGACCAAAAGAACACAAGATGTCAATTAGATTCTATCTCTGACTAGAAACTTGCAATCAGCAACTTGCCGATCACACGTCGTGGTGGACGGCGCTGCCGCAGCCTATAAATTGTCGGTGCAGTTGCTACGTTTGAAGGCGCGCACACACCGTCAAGAAGTCGATTGCCATCCATAGGCGCTCGCAATATGGCATCCAAGACCATGGCTTCCGCTGCGTTCCTGTTCCTCGCCATGGGTCTCATTCTCGCAGCTTCTTCGGCTCTGGCCCAGGCGTCGGCTCCTGCACCAGGGCCATCCCAAGGTCTGTGCCCTCCTAGCTTCCCCAACTGGTCGGCCTTTGTAATGGCTACTGGACAGCTTTGCTCCACGAGGCACGCTTCTGGTCCCAGTCCCTGCAAGCGAGAAGCCCAACATTGGTAGCATCATCAACGGCATCTCACGCGCCGGCATCACCACAATATGTATCTGCTATTATCACTCTAGCATGCACCATGCCTTCGTCGGCCCCTTAGTGTGCCAGCAGGTCGCGTGATGATGATAATTGATCAGGAGGGCAGGCATATGCACGGAACATGTTGGCAAACATGTTGCTTAGTTGTTACTGTAGCTATTTATATTACTCGTAATGCTACTATATCTGTAAGAATAAGTTTCCGCGTACGTACGTGCCTGTTTTCCATCAGAAAAGAGCATATATGCACTTGGCCTCCATGCATCCTCTATAATGATATGCGGTCTCATGCTTCTTTAGCTCTTTCCAGCTAAGCATGTAGATTCAGATTGTTGTGTGCAAGTTTCCAACGTAGACATGAATACAAGACATCGAGCATCCTATAGATGAACGATTGGGTCATGTGTGATCTAGTAAGATTTTCAATCTTTTTCCTTGTATATCTGCTCTTGCTTTACTTAACTTAGCATTGACGATTCGTTTGTTTGCTTCTGAACACTGTGCAATATGGTATACACTTGCAACCCAAAGTGGGCCAGAATTGCGTGGTGCACCCATCCATGGGCCTCGATGCACAATGTTTTCCAAACAACTGCGCTGCAAACATGAAACAATGTGTATACAGCGGTCATTATCCTTCGAGCACATTAACTGTACACCATGATACTTTTTTTTTTTTGCGAGGAACACCATGATACTGATCATACTGTTGGGTCGAAAAGTACTAGATTGTATTAGATTGTCACAGAAAAGCACCAAAGAAAAAAAAAAGGCAGTTTGTTGCTATACTGGTACGGTGGTACCAACTACTGAAACTTCTGATTTTGATCGTCCCACACCATTTTCTTTCCGTCTGGATTTTTTTTACAGCTTATCATTCTCCTGCAATTCATCCAGCCCCACAACCCTCCCCCAAAACCAGTGCTCCCTCCACACCTTCCCAACCTGCTCGATGGGCAGCCCCTTGGTCTCCGGCAAGAAGAGGTACACCCAAGCCGTCATCACAACGATCCACCCGGCGAAGAAGAAGAAGAGCCACGCCTTCATCCGGCACAGCATGGCTAGAAACCCCTGCGCGACGAAGATGGTGAACACGAACCCGGACGCCACCGTGATGCTCTGCCCCGCCGACCTGATCTCCAGCGGGAACACCTCGGCGGGCACCAGCCACGTCATGGGGCCCCACGACCAGCTGTACCCGGCCACGTACACGCCGATGAGCACGAACAGCGCCGCCGCGTACCCGCGGCCCATGCCGCCCTCGTCGCCGAGCTTGGCCGCCATGATCGCGCCGATCAGCAGCTCGGAGACCAGCATCTGGAGGCTGCCGGCGATCAGCAGCGTGCGCCGGCTGAACAGGTCGATGACGAACATGAACACCACCGTCGACGCCGTGTAGATGACGACGGTTACGACGGTGGACAGCAGCGACGCGCTCTCCCCCATGCCGACGGTGCGGAGCAGCACCGGCGCGTAGAACCCGATGGCGTTGATCCCGTTCAGCTGCAACACGAATCAATAAAAGAACCATACTTAACATCATTTGCCAATCTTTGCTTTGCATCGCCAGCTTCACAATCGCAGATGGTGGCTTCGGCGATCGCCTCACCTGCGTGAACGCCGGCATCAGGACGGCGACCGCAAGCTGAGGCCGATACCTCGGATGCGAGAGGATCAGCCGCAGGCCATTGCCGCCGCCCCGCTGCGCCGCGCTGTTCGCGGCGACGATGTCGTCCAGCTCGTCGTCGACGGCGTCGGTGCCTCTGACCTTCTGCAGCAGTGCTCTCACTTTGCCAAGGTCCTCGCCTTGCTGCACGAGGCTGTTGGGCGTCTCCGGAAGGAAGACGGCGCCGAGGGTGAAGAACACGGCGGGGACGCCGGCCAGGCCCAGCGAGAGCCTCCAGCCCCAGCCTCCAGTGATTTTCTCTGCGCCGAAGTTGATGATGTTGGCGGCGAGTGACCCGAGGCAGAGTGTCAGCTGGTAGCCGTTGCTGAATGCTCCTCTGTATCGTGGAGGGGCCATTTCGGACAGGTACAAAAGCACAGCCTGCAAAATTTGTTAACTTCTTTTTACTCCGTTACGTACCGATGCCGACATATTTTGGTTTATTTGCATTTCCAAACTTATGCGCATAATAACATGTTTCAGGAAGTTCCTAAAAGATCTTTTGCGCAAATTAACAATCTCTAAATAGATTAAAACAATCCAAATTTGAAATTATCTTCTCTGGCAACTTGTCATGAATATGAGATCAGTAGTGCTTAAAAAAAAAATTAATCTCGAAATCATGATTTCAGAACCGACATTGGACCAAATTCAGACAACACCATAACCTGAAAAATAGGCTACTGATCTTTCCAGGGTATAGGGGAGACGATTTACAAATTCAGACAACACCATAACTTCTGACAATTTTTGGACAAAATTCAAACAAGGCCAACTTGTTTTTGACAAATTCAAATGATCCCGAAAGAAAAGACCTGTACGATTTTCTCTCGGCTGAAACAAATTACAAAAATTTCAGCCAAATATATCATAAAAACCGTTTTCGAAGGTTCTGACCTGATTGGCGAACCCGAGACCAACGCCAAGCAGAGCACGGCCGAGAATAGCCATGTAGACATCCACGGCCGCCCCGCTGACCGCCGCGCCGGCGAGGAACGCCACCCCGCCGATGATCATGGACGGCCGGCGGCCGTACCTGGCCGTGAACCACGACGAGAGGAGCATCGCGGTGAGCAGGCCGGAGATGTAGAGGGAGGAGGTGAAAAGCGTCAGCAGCTGGCTGTCGAACTTGCAGTAGTTGCTGACGCGCACGTCGCCCTTCATCCGCCGGTACACGTCCGGGAAGAACTCCTCCAGGAACGGCCCCATGGACGACACGCCACCTGTGTAGAAACCCAGTAAATTGTCGAATCCAATTACCAGCACAATTCACCTGCTGCTTTGTTAGAAGATCAATGCTGCCTGAGGTTCCGAGGTCGTAGCCGAAGATGGCGCCGCCCAAGGCCGCTGTGACGCAGGCAAGCACCACGAATACGGTAATCCTGCCGCCGTACCGCCGGTCCTCGCCGTGCGCGCCATCCACATCGCCGGCAGCCATGGTTAACAGCTGTGTCTGGTTAGCTCAAGGTGAGCAGGGTCAGTGAGCTTTCCTGCCCATGCTCTTGTGTTGACTTACCGGCTGCTACTCTCATTATTCCAGTCAAGCTTGATGTGCCCTTGCTTGGAGCTTTGCTTGGTTCCGGCCGTCGGCGATTTGTTTGTTTGCACGTCTTGGTACCAATTTTCCAAGGCGTGCACATCGCGACGCTTGACTTATAAGTCGTATAATGCCAAACGAGGAATCAGGTCGATCGTATCTATTCTATTTTGTTTGAGATCCGGCAGCGAACTAATAAAACTAATTCCGCTGCTAATGTTGGGTGGGGCGATTTGACCGGGACCATTTGACATCTCTGCTCCGGTGGAAATCCCAAGGCGATTTGTAAATAATTTTATTTTCCGTGGCAGAACATCAAGAAGTCTCTCACCGGCGGTCCCCGGTGGCGGAGGCAGGCTGCAGCCGGTGGAGTCGCCGTGTCGGTGGCCGACGCTCAGGCGGGCGCAGGGACCGGTGCTCGGAACGTGCTACAGTGCCTAGGTATCATCACCAGCGCCTGATTCACCGTGGCACAGTTTGAATTTTGTATTGTTATATAATTCAGTGAGGATTTTTTTTTTTTAGAAATTACACAGTACAACTCAGACACTCACAACGCACGCACACTCACCCCTATGAACGCACATACGCAAACCCTACCCTATGAGCATCTTCGAAGACTGAGCCGGCAAATTCTCCAGATTCCCGAAGTCACCACTGGCGCCTCGCTGTCGACGGCCACGTCGCCTACCGCTGAAAGCACAAATGCCGATAAATCCTAGAAAATTCGCTCCCACCGGGAGTCGAACCCAGGACCTCAAAGGTGCTACTCGGATGCCTTAACCACTAGGCCAAGACCCCTTTCACTAATTCAGTGAGGATTTGATTAGTGACGTGTGCTTAGAATATACTCTCGTGCCATCGTCCCCACATGACCGACGCTCCTCTCTTTCCCTCTCATATGCTTTGCTTTTCTTGTTCGTTCCCATTTCGTAACTGATATTGTAGAGACCAATTTCTAGCTTGAAAAGGTGAATCTTCGAAGATGATAAATAGCTTGATAACCAAGCCCTCTGTGATTAACAGATGCTATCAAGATAAAAATAATAATTTTACTTTAGTAATTTTATGGCTTGGGATAAAAAATGCTTTGTTGTTGTTGTTGTCGTCGTCGTCGTTGTTGTAGTAATTTTATGATAATGGAAATGTTTCATGAAGTTGAGTTTTTTTTACAAGGTAGATGTTTTAATCCGTGATTGGCTGTGATGATTTAGTAAAACAAATTGTATTTGAACAAGTATGGCTACCCGCGCATTTGCGCGGCTAGACTTACTATACAATTTAAAATATTTTTATATTATTGTAAAATTTTAACATGGTTTATTGCTATTACTTATTTTATACTCTATATTTATTAAATAGCAAAAAATAGATTGAAGAATTTCTCACCATCTCTCAATTTGAGTGTGAGATGAGTCATTATTTATCTTGAATTGTGTCTTATTTAACAATGTATTTGATTTTATTTTAGAAGTGAGGTCGGTTCAAATGTGGCATGCTAAACAACTAACTTATGTCATGGTAAGAAAAAAGAATGTGTCGTGCTACAAATAAATCTTTTCGAAGAAATTTGTCATGCTAAAAATAAGAAAATATGCCATGCTAGCTAGACATATCACGGTGTATTTAGAAATAGGGAGTAAGTGTTTATTAGATATTTTTATTATTCTAAAAGTTAGCTATTTTGGGCTTATAATGGTATGGTTGATAAATTCAAAATAAGAATTAGGGATATTTTTAGCTATTTTAGGCTCATTATAACATGATCCACTATAATTTATGTTTCTGGGCCAAGCAAAGCTTTGAACCTATTAAGTTGTATGTACCCAACAATTTAAAGAGAAATTATATGTTACGTTCATATGATTTAAATTTTTATTCGGCATATGTTCAATTGGGTTTAAAATGTTAAAATAAACATATATTTAATATTTTTTTATTATTTCAAAGTTAGCTATTTTTGTACTTATGATGGTTTTGTTGAATTAGAAATAGGTATTAAGCATATTTTAAGCTATTTTTTGTACTCATGATGGTATGGTGAGTAATTTAGAAATAAGTATGTAGGGTATTTTGCCTATTTTTATTATTCCGAATTTTGCTATTTTTGGGCTCATAATGGTATGGTGGGTAATTTAGAAATAGGTGTGAAGCGTATTTTTCTATGTTTTTTCTTATTCCGAATTTAGCTATTTTTTGGGCTCATCATGGCATGGTGGGTAATTTACAAATAGGTGAAGGGTATTTTTTCTTATTTTTATTATTCCGAATTTAGCTATTTTTTGGGCTCATAATGGCATGGTGGGTAATATAGAAATAGCGCAAAGGGTATTTTGGCTTTTTTATTATTTCAAATTTAGCTATTTCATAATTTTTTATAGGGGGTTTTATGACTAATTGTTTCATAATGGTAGTGGTGGGTATTTCTTTTCTTATTTTCTCCGATTAACGTGGAAATTTTTAGCATTTTAGAGCGAACGTGGTAGCTCCTTTTCTTGTTCAATTATATATATAATAGTCCGATTAACATGGGAATTTCTAGTATTTTAGAGCGAACGTGGCTCCTTTTCTTGTTTAATTATATATATAATAGATTAGGTGGTGTATACTACAGCACTCATTAGTTACAACAAAAAAGAAAGTGCTACAGTTTGAAACCGGTTTTGCACGTTGCGTGATCATTTAGTTTCATTTAATTTGTGTCACACCCAGTTTTAAGGACAAAATTGAATACGTAACTATATATGTGCCAGGATCAAGTTCCACATATATAATGACAATAGTGAAATAAATAGTATAAACCAGTGCCATTATTACATCGTCTCATCGTATCATTATTACAATAACTGAATAAATTGTCTCAAAGGACTAAATAAACGACAGCGGAAGACTCTCAAACACACAGGCAGTCGATTGGGGGAAAATCATGCCTAGTAGTACTCCTCATCAAAGTAGTCCATCGCGCCTTCATCTTCTGAGCAGCATGACAAAACATTGTGGAGTATAGCAAGGGTGAGTACATGTCGTACTCCGCAAATGTGGGAAATTAAATGTAATGCAAGCTTAAACAAGAAAGGCTGACATAAAGGTTATTTGACCGAAGTCAGTAGGGGAATCCCCAACCTATTTTTTTTAATTTTCTTTTATTCCAGCCTGGTTATTCGCTCCCACGGGGAGTTGAACCCAGGTCTGCTAGATGCTACTAAGGTGCTCTAACCACTAGGCTAGAGGTCCTTTCGCTGACATAAAGGTTATATTGCAGAATAAGCACCCTAAAACATTAATTAAGCACCTATATTACTAAGTGAGAACCCAAACCCCAAAGTTATCAATTAAGCACTACAAGGTACCCCCTTGCAGCAAACTGGGTTCCCCACCCAAAACCATCCAAGTCCAACCACTCATTCTCTAATCATGTGAGGATCCAGGCCGTTCCTGACCGTGAGCACGGCTGTCATGACAGTTTTACTTCTCTGCAGATGTGCACAACTTTACCCACAGGGTGGTGATTTCATCACTATTCAGTGACTTAAACCTCTATGTTGCCTTCACACTACCAAAGGTGTGAGACCAAGAGATCACCACATGGTCTTTCAAAGCGCTTCTCAGCCAGCCAATATCCCCGCTAAGGTTTCTCTACTGCCAGTACCCCTGAAACAGTAGACCCCTCTTGCGCCTTGGCTAGAGTACCCCTCGATCACCTGAGTTTGGAAGTAACCCTTCCTCCCCCATTCCATGAACGCCGGCAAAACTGGGGAGACAGCATAATACTTGACCAAGTCTACCATAATCAACCCTGTGCTTTGCGCTGTTGTCCTGGGTTGCCGCTCCACGAACCGGTCCTTAGCAAACTTGACCAAGGCTACCGCAAACCAAAATCTCGTGCTAACCGCACCATCATCAACAAACCACTTGCTCAAGTTACAGCATACCTAAGTTCCAGGTTGCTAAAAGGATTAACCGGTCCATGTCATTACGTTAAAGTGAAACCATTAGTCAAGATTATTAGTCAAATTTGTTATCCAACCCATGACAGCAAGCTAAGCATTTTCTACCCATCCACATTATTATTAACAACTACCATCACCCGGCGACAAGGATAAAGTAAGGAACAAGGTATGACACATGGGATTCAAATTAACGCAATGCATGAAGTAAACTAGAGGGAGATAGAAATGGGATTCAAAATGCGTCAAGGAACACTTGCCTGTTCCCCCTGCTGCTGGCTGATCAAACTCCAAGTCCTGAAAGTTCTCGCTCGGCTCCTCTTCTAATAACGTTAACATGCAAGCACACAAGCACAAACAATAAATAACAGTACACCAGACAGTACTAACATACTACAAAAACAGTACCAAAAGATAGAGCTCGAGCCTACGATCAGGTGAGCGCAAGAATCGCTTAAAACGGAGTTACGAGTAAAAAGTTATAAGCATTTGAAGTTAAAAGGTTTATATAAACTAAAACAGGGTCGTACAGGGACCTGATTGTAATTTCAGAAAAGTCCTGAGGGCTGAAGTGTAAAAACTAGGATAAAATATAATTTGTGAAAAGTTCAGGGGTTTTTTTGTAAAACTACAGGACCTAAACAATATTAAATAAAAGGTTAAGGGCTTAAGTGCAAAAGATACATTTTAAAGAATTTCAGGAATTATTCTTTTACTGAAAATACTAATTATTGCGCAACGCTGACGCCATAAATTAAAGGAATTAAATTAAATCGTTTATTCCCGTGGACTCGGTCCACGGGGCGGTGCACCAGGAGAAACCGCCGGTCCACGGGTCCACGGTGGACCGGGGTCACCGGCGACGTCGGGGCACGGCGGCGCATCGCCGGAGCGCGGCCAAATCGCGCTCCCGGCCGCGATTCGGGATGGCGAGGGCACGGGGAGAGAGAGGGGAGTGAGGGGGTCCTCACCGTGGGGTCGCGGCGGCGAGAGATTGGACGGAGGCGGCGATTCGACGGAGGGGAACGGCGGCGGTTGTTCGGCGGCGTCGTGGTGGGCGTCGGGGGGTCGGTTCGTCGCGGGGAGGAGCGAGGAAGGGGCGGCGCGTCACGGGGAACGTCGGCGGCGAGTCGGCGTCGTCCGGGGCGGCGGCGTCGCGCGGCTCCGCGAGCTCGAGGGCGGCGTCAATGGCGGCGGCGGCGGTGGTGCGCTAGGGCTTGGGGAGCGACGCGTGGCGGCGGATCGGGGTCCACTGCCTTTTATACGCGGAGACCGAGGCGGAATCCGCGTCGGGTGTGCACGCCGAGGGCGGCGACGGCGTACGGGGGGCGGCGGGCCGCGGCTGGGCCTGCGGGGGCTGGCGGGCGCGCGCGGGCTGCGGGAGCTGGAGCTGGGCCGCGGGGTGAAGGGAAGACGGCCCGAGAAGAAAAAGAAAAGAGGAAGGAAAAAAAGAAAAGGAAAGATGGGCCAAGAAGATTCAGCCCAGAAGCAGTTTTCAAATCCTTTCTTCTTTTCTTTTTCGTTGCTTCTATTCAAAATTCATAAACTAAACGAATTCGAATTCTATTCGAATTTTAAATACATGTTTCACTCAATAAAATCCCTACTGCAAACTAATCCAGCATGAATGCAACGAACAATTATTTATAGCCTAGATTAATTTATTTAATTTAGAAAATAATTCTTTGGCCTAGGAAAAATGATAACACCCTAATTAAATAAAAGTAAATTTTAATGTATTGCAAAATTTGAAAATTAGGGTGTTACAAACCTACCCCCATTAGGATGAATCTCGCCCTCGAGATTCGGACGGCTCGGAAAAGAAATCTGGGAATTCTGACTTCAGATCATCGTTGTTCTCCCAAGTAGCTTCCTCCACTGGATGATGACTCCACTGCACTTTGCACATACGGTACCTCTTGTTCCTGGTACACTTCTCAGATGTCTCTAAGATCTTCACTGGATACTCCTGATAGGTGAGATCTTTGCTAGCATCCAAGTCTTCCAAGGGCATTTGTTCCTCTAGCACTCGCAGGCACTTCTTTAATTGAGAGACATGGAACACATCATGCACATCTGACAACTTCGCTGACAACTCCAATTGATAAGCAACTTCACCCATCCTTTCCAAGATCTTGAAAGGGCCAATAAAACGGGGTGAAAGCTTGCCTCTAACCTTGAAACACCGGAGTCCTCTCATGGGAAACACCTTCAAATAGACAAAGTCACCAACTTCAAAACTGAGATCTCTCCTTCTATTATCTGCATAGCTCTTCTGCCTGGACTGAGCAACCTTCAAATTCTCTCAAATAATCTGCACCTGTCGCTCAGCATCCCGGAGAATCTCTGGCCCAAACACTTGGCTTTCGCCCGTCTCATTCCAAAACAATGGGGTTCTGCACTTCCGACCATACAAGGCTTCAAAAGGAGACATCTTCAGACTTTCCTGATAGCTGTTGTTGTAGGAGAACTCTGCATAAGGGAGACTCTTGTCCCAACTTCAACCATACTTCAATGCGCAGGCCCTCAACATGTCCTCTAGAATCTGATTCACCCTTTCAGTTTGCCCATCGATTTGAGGATGATATGCTGAACTGAAATTTAGCTTGGTGTCCATAGACTCATGCAACTTCTCCCAAAACCTTGAAGCGAACTGCGTACCTCTGTCAGACACAATCTTCTTAGGCACACCATGTAGGCAAACTATCCGGGACATATACAACTCTGCAAGCCTTGGCCCACTGTAAGTTGTCTTCACTGGTATGAAATGAGCCACCTTAGTCAAACGATCCACAACAACCCATATCGAATCATATCCATTCTGAGTCCTAGGCAGACCCACAATGAAATCCATACCAACTTCCTCCCATTTCCACTCAGGTACCTTCAACGGTTGTAGCAAACCAGCTGGCCTTTGATGTTCCGCTTTGACCCTCTGACAGGTGTCACACAACGCAACATACTCAGCCACATCTCTATTCATGCCGTACCACCAATACTGACTCTTAAGGTCTTGGTACGTCTTGGAACTTCCTGGATGAATGGAGTAGGCTGAATCATGAGCTTCTCGCAGTATCAACTCCTTGATTTCCTTGTCATCAGGCACACAAAGCCTCTTCTTGTACAACAACACACCTTGTTCGTCCTCCAGGAATTCTGGTGCCTTGCCCTTCTTGATTTGTTGCTTGATCTCTGCTATCTTTTCATCCTTCAGCTGCCCCTTCTTGATGTCTTGCTCCAGGGTGGAATCTAGTTCCATTGCAACCACTTCGGTGTTAGATACCCATCCTAGGTTGAGTCTTTCAAACTCTCTGCACAACTCAGACGGTAACTCACGAATAGACAGCATATTCAGATGAGATCTCCGACTTAGAGCATCGGCAACCACATTGGCCTTCCCTGGGTGATAGTTGATTCCCAAATCATAGTCCTTGATGAGTTCCAACCATCTACGCTGCCTGAGGTTCAGATCTGGCTGAGTGAATATGTACTTCAAACCCTTGTGATCTGAATATACTTCACATCGCTTTCCGATCAAGTAGTGCCTCCAAATCTTGAGTGCATGAACCACGGCTGCCAACTCCAGATCATGAGTCGGGTACCCCAATTCATGCTTCCTCAACTGCCTTGAAGCATAAGCAACCACATGACCTTCCTGCATCAATACACATCCCAATCCCTGACCAGAAGCGTCGCAGTAGATCGAGAAAGGCTTCTCCATATCTGGCATCGTCAAGACTGGCGCTGTAGTAAGTCTAGTCTTCAACTCTTGAAACTGGCCTCTTGCTTAGCTGTCCACTTGAAGACTGCACCCTTTCCCAGCAACTCTGTCATCGGCTTAGATATCTTAGAAAACCCTTCAATGAACCTCCTGTAGTACCCTGTCAAACCCAAAAAGCTTTTGATGTCGGTGACACATTGAGGTGTCTTCCAATTCAAGACATCCTCCACCTTGCTTGGGTCAACAAAGATTCTACCTTCAGAGATGACATGACCAAGGAATGAGACCTCCTTCAACCAAAACTCGCACTTACTGAGCTTTGCATACAACTGATTCTCTCTAAGCTTCTGCAGAACCAAGCGAAGATGCTCCTCATGCTCTTGCTCGTTCTTTGAGAATATCAGGATATCATCAATAAAAACCACCACAAACTTATCCAGATAATCCATGAAAACTTTATTCATCAAGTACATGAAGTAGGCAGGAGCATTGGTCAATCCAAAGGACATAACAGTTACTCATATAAACCATACCGAGTAATGAATGCAGTTTTGGGAATGTCACTTGCCTTGATCTTCAACTGATGATAGCCAGATCGAAGGTCAATCTTAGAGGATACACAAGCTCCCTTCAGCTGATCAAACAAGCCATCAATCCTTGGCAATGGGTACTTGTTCTTGATGGTCACTTCATTAAGAGCTCTATAGTCCACACACATCCTCTGAGTACCATCCTTCTTAGGAACAAAGATAACAGGGGCTCCCCAAGGTGATGCACTAGGACGGATATAACCCTTATCTAATAACTCTTGTAATTGTTCATTAAGTTCAGCTAGTTGATTAGTAGCCATTCTATAAGGTCTCTTAAATATAGGAGCAGTACCAGGAAGTAATTCAATAACAAACTCAATTTCACGGTCTGGTGGCATACCTGGCAACTCCTCTGGAAAGACATCTGGGAACTCACTGACAACTCTGATCTTCTCAATGGACCCGGCGTCAAGCTGATTCAACACAATGCGGTTGGCTGCCCCTTTACTAGTGATGAGTGGTTCTGCAACATACTCTACTTGCTCTCCATTGCTAGCTGTCAGCGTCACTGCCTTCTTAGCACAATCTATGAGCCCCTTATGCTTGCTCATCCAGTCCATACCAAGAATGATATCAATCCCCTTAGATTCAAGAACTATAAGGTTTGCCAAGAAGTCTACCCCCCTTATATTAAGGTTTAACTTAGGACAAACAGATCTGGCACTCATCTCTCCCCCAAGTGAACTAACAAGCATTCTTTTTGTAAGCATTGATATGGGTAGGTTGTGTTTATCAACATAAGCAGCAGATATGAATGAATGAGATGCTCCAGAATCAAATAACACAATTGCATTGCGATCGTTGGCGAGAAACATACCGAGAACAACATCTGGAGCCTCCTGAGCATCCTCCAAAGACACATGGTTGACGCGAGCACGTGTCTTCTGAAGCAGGGTTCCACGTGCCTGAAGCTGTCCTTGAACTCCTGCCAGTTGATACTGTCTGGCTCCTCATGAGCATCCACATAAGCATCCCACCAATCAGTAGCGGGACCCACAAGCTGGTGAGAGGCATACAGAACCTTCTCTCTGTTGTTGCACTGGACCACTTGCAGCTTCTTCTCAACAGTCTTCAGCCAGTCGTCAGCATCCATAGGATCCACAGAGTGTGAAAAGGTAGGAGGCTTGGTCCTCTGAAACTCTCCAAGCCTGTCCCTAGGAGGTGGCGGTGGCGCCTGCTGCTGGGGCTGCTGCTGCTGCTGTTGCTGCATGTTGATCATGTTCTGCTGCATGGTCTGGAGGAGCTGAGTCTGCACTGTCAAAAGCTGCTCCAAGGTGGGGTTGGCTGCAGCCTCATTGTTGTTGTTGTTGGTGTTAGTTCCCCTTCTAGCCATCTGATAAGAGGAAGGGATCAGATGAGCATGGTGTTGGTGGATAGGACAGCATCAAAAGGTAGAACGGATCATCAAGTTATAAAGGAAATATGTGATTGAATAAGGACATAGTGCAATGCATAGATAAAAATAGGAATCAAGGTGAAAGACTAGCTGGACACAAGGAAATTTCGGCAGCAACATGGTGGAAATATGCAATATGACAAGGTGATGGATAAATATAGCAATATAAAGGAAACAGATATTGATAATGCATCAAGAACAATAAATAGATATTGGAGAACTAACAACATTCCACAATGATTTATGACCACAAATAGATATGACATAGCCATGATATAGAATATCTCACAATATAACAGATTGGATCACAATAAGATAAAAGATACAAGGATCTCAAGGTAGTATAGAAAGGTAAAGATTAACGAACCCAAAAGATTACAATTTGAAAATTAGGGTGTTACAATTTGTTCTCTGTATCCATCATTACTCTTCGAGTATGTTAATTTTGGTTCAGTACCCATTTTTGTACTCTGTGCATTTGATGACATTATATTATTTCAGTAGGGGCGGGGGGGGGGGGGGGGGGGGTCGAGAGCATCCCCACCTGAATATATTCAAAGTGTGGCAAACCACATATCAACGGCCTCATTTTTTAGGGAAACGAGGCAAAAACCCTACAACGCTCGGTTAATTTTGGACAAACTGGGCTAAAACCGTGATAACTATCTAGCTAAACTAGGTCTCAATCCACAGGCCCAACACAAGGGCGCATTTTGTGGCATAACCATGAGTAAGAAAAACACAAAACCCCAACACAAGGGGAAAATTGTGGCAAAACCACATATAACAACACTACGCCCTACTGCCCTAGCACAAGGGCGAAAAATGGCATAACCACGGATCACAGCAGACACGGCTGGGGCGATGAAAGGAGGAAACATTCACCAGCCCAAAGCAACCCTTTGCAACCCTCCAAAGCAATGCCTCCAAGGAGGTCGTAGCATTCGGGATCATGGTTTTCGCCAGGAGAATCTTGGGATTTGGCATGCAAGGGTACCTCGACAACGCTTTCAGGGAAGAAAATTGCGCTCCAGGCGTCATTGTTGCGAAGGTTTTCACCCGGTGCCCTGCACGAGGAGGCTTGAAAACCGCCAAGCCAAGGCACAGGCAGCAGTACAGTACCTCCGCACCGGAGTTTGCTTTATGGCCGGCGGCTGGGGCAGCAAGGTGGTGTTGATGGTGGAGGACCCAGTGAGCATGTCAACGCTGACGTGCAACTGCGCTGACATCCAACCGTGTTCCATCGTCGTGCGGCCACCGGGACCCTTCAAAGCTCACGACCTCACCGACCTCGTGCGCAGCCGCCGCGCCCCATCAGACGCGCACGGCCACAGCATCGCCGCCCACTTCACCAGCTTGGACGCCACACTTTCCTTCACACGCGCCGCCACCAGATCTGGCCGCAGACCCGTGCAGCCATCGCGGTTGCCGAGCCTCTTCGCCGGCGACCTTTGCATGCCCAGTCGTTGCAGCGCCTTGGCCTCGTGCACGCCATCACCCTTCACGCGTTTGGAAGGTGCTCCGCCTCAGCATCAAGCACGCCAATGCCTCTGTTGAGGACGCGCACGACAATAGCATCGCCGCCCCTCCACCCGCTTGGACGCCGCACTTCCCGTCACACGCGCTGCCGCCGATGCCGGATCAATCCGCAGACCTACGCAGCCATCGTGGCTGCCGGGCCTCTTCGCCGGCGACCTTCGCATGCCTGGTCGTTGCGACGCCTCGGTGTCGCGCACGCCGCTGCCTTTGTTGAGGATGTACCACCTCTGCTAACGCCGGATCCGTGAAGGCCGCAGATCCGGCCGCGTCCACACCGGATCCGGTCACGGAGACCACAGATCCGCCGAGAACGCCGACATCGTCAACCCCCACGATCTTGGAGAGGAGTGCTCGCAGGGGGAAACGCCCCGCCGCCGCCATCCTGGCTAACCGCTCGGGTTGTTCCGGTGGCTAGCTCCGGCGGCAGCGCGGCTGGGGTGGGGAGAGGAGGGCGGCGGCGGCTAGGGTTTGGTGGTCGCCACCTGAGTCGCCCGACGTGGACCGACGGGGGGGGAGGGGGGGGGGGTGTCTCTATATGTTCATTTTGCTGTAGACCTCTACACCACTTGGAAAATATCTTGTCCGTCACTTTCTTGTACCCTATCACTTTATCTCAGAAGATAGGCAGATACAACTTTTTTTTGAAAGAACAGGAGGGCTCGCCCCCTACTGATTATATATTTAAATTAAAAGTAAAGGTAGCCTTACAAATGAATTCATGAGAAAAAGAAGATAAAGAAGAAAAAATTCTATGACTAGATTATATCTATCCATTCTTTGATCCTTGGGAAGTATGATCTCTTTGCTCTGTGTAACAGCAGCAAAAACTCTTTTCTGAATAAATCTTTGCAATCAGGTATAGTTGGATCAATATCGTTGAACATCCAATTATTCCTTGTTTTCCAGATGCTCCAAGTCATGAGAATAATTATCTCCATGAAGAAGGGTTCGCCAATCTGCAGCTTAAAACCTTGAATGATATCTTCCTCTGTATCTGCATTCGGCACCTGCAAGCCTATGGAGTTCCAACATGCTCTTGCAAAATTGCATTGGAGAAAGAGATGTTGTAATGTTTCATGTATCTGGAAAATGCACAGCTCACAGGTGTATGAGTCCAGCGCCATATTCCTCCAATCAATATAATGAAACTCTTAGTGCACTGTAAATATGTACGGTATCCAGTTCCTGAAAGTCTTCAAAATAATCAAACACTGAATATTTGCCTCTGAAAGAACAAACAAGGCTAAAAGCTAGTATTTTTACAGTTTCTCACTTGCGTGTGCTTCATCCGTCCCTATAATCTTTTTCCAGAACCAGTGCTTCCCCCACACCTTGTCAATCTGCTCAATAGGCAGCTTCTTGGTCTCCGGAAGCAAGAGGTACACGAACGCCGTCATCGCCGCGATCCACCCGGCAAAGAAGAAGAAGATCCACGCCTTCATCCGGCACAGCAAGGCGAGAAAGTACTGCGCGACGAGGACGGTGAACACGAACCCCGACGCCACCGTGACGCTCTGCCCGGCCGACCGGACCTCCAGCGGGAAGACCTCGCAGGGCACCAGCCAGCTCAGCGGGCCCCACGACCAGCCGAATCCCGTGGCGTAGACGCCGATGAGGACGATGAGGATGAGGGCGTACGTCTTGCTTAGCCCACCTTCGTCGCCGAGCTTGGCAGCCATGATGGCGCCGATGAGCAACTCGGTAGACGAGCATCTGCGCGCCGCCGACAAAGAGGAGCGTGCGGCGGCCGAAGCGGTCGACGGCGAACATGGAGATGAACGTCGACGCCGAGGAGACGATGACCATGACGATGGTGGCGAACATGGAGATGAACGTCGACGCCGAGGAGACGATGACCATGACGATGGTGGCGAACAGGGACGCGCTCTCGCCCATGCCGATTGTTCGGAGCAGCACCGGAGCGTAGAACCCAATGGCATTGATCCCCGTAAGCTGTTATTACAGCAATAAAATACGAACAACTTATTTCTGATTCAACCTTCATGCTCTCGAACATGGTTACAAATTTTGCAACGGTCATCTCTCACCTGCGTGAACGAAGGTATCAGGATGGCCATGGCGAGCTGCGGGCGGTACCGCCGCTGAGAGAAGATCAGCCGCAAGCCATTGCTGTCGCTTTTTGCCACGGCGTTGGCTGCGACGATGTCGTCCAGCTCGTGCTCGACGTCCTCTGTTCCTCTGATCTTCTGCAGCAACGCCTTGACACTTGCGTTGTCCTTGCCTTGTTGGACGAGGCTGTTCGGCGTCTCCGGCAGGAAGATGGCGCCGACGGTGAGGAAGATGGCCGGGACGCCGGCCAGGGCCAGCGATAGCCTCCAGCCCCAGCCTGCCTTAATCTTCTCGACGCCGAAGTTTACCACCGTTGCGAGAAGCGCGCCGAGGCAGAGGCTGAACGCTCCTCTGTAACGTGCCGGGGCCATTTCTGACAGGTACAGAGGCACTGCCTGCAGAGTATTTTGAGAACTTGTTTCGTTGGTTCCAACCAAAATTGTTTGTTGCATTTTTTTTATGACGATTTGACGTTCTAAGAACATATTGCGCGTACGTAGACAAAAGAATCTCTTCTGACCTGGTTGGCGAACCCGAGCCCGACGCCGAGCAGCGCCCTGCCGAGGATGGCCATGAACACGCTCACGGCGCCGCCGCTGACCGCCACGCCGGCGAGGTAAGCGACGCCGCCGATGATCATGGACGGCCGGCGGCCGCGGCGCGCGGTGACCCACGACGCGAGGAGCACCGCGGTGAACAGGCCGGTGATGTAGAGCGACGACGTGAAAAGAGTCAGCAGCTGGCTGCCGAACTTGCAATAGTTGCTGACGCCGCCGCCGCCGGCGGTGGCCTTCATGCGGTGGTACACGTCTGGGAAGAACTCCCGCAGGAACGGGTCCATGGACGACACGCCGCCGGCCGTTCCGATGTCGTAGCCGAAGATGGCGCCGCCCGTTGCCGCCGTCACGCAGGAAAGCGCCACAAACGCGGTGATCCGGCCGCCGACGCCGCGATACCGCCATGCCTCCTCGCCACCAGCGAAACCGACGGCCATGGTCAGGGAAGGTAGTGAGCTTGGAAGCTCTCACGGTGAGAGCTCGCAGTCGCAGCCTCGCAGTGTGCTGTTCGGCGGCTGCACACTGCACTGTCATGATGACTTTACTTGCTGATCTTATCGTTCAAAGATGTCGGCCGCATGGTCAAGCTTGATGTGGTGTGACCTTGCTCCTCCAAGCTTTGCTCACGATGCATTTGTTTGCGTGCGCGCCGCAAAGGGAGCTAACTGCGTGGAAGCTGTAATTGACAATATGTATCAAGTAGCATATTTTTTCATGAAGCCTCCTCCTAGTCATGTACTCCTGGATCATGAAACCCTCCAACTATTTGAGCAATTATGTTTGACATCCAGCCTATAAAGATTTGTGCTTACAATGATATAAAGTGAGCTGATTAAGTTCATATACGATTTCCTGAAGTGAGATCCTATATCGAAATAATTTGGCTTTGAACACCTTGGTGCAATGACGACATAAGCATATGACGATAGGCACCTCTTATTATCTGTGTCGAACATCATGCATAGTAATGTGACATCGGAAAACATACAAAATAGGAGAAAACGATTAATGTTTGTTCATCTTTAATGTACAGAGAGTAGAATGATATAAACAACATCAAGCAGTAAATCTTGAATAAGTTTTGCAATGAGCATGCCACAACTTAAAATGACTTCATCAATAATTAGCAAAAGAAGAGGGAAGATTAAAACTGATCAAGGTGCCCGTAAACCTAGCATCCCAAACTGCAATTGTAGCAAACAAGCTGAGCGGATACAAATAAAATTCAAACAGATGTCAAAAGAAAGGAGGAAATATACACATGTTCTTTTATCAAATTTATGAACACATAATTCTAATAACAACAATTTAAATACAGAAAATGATACAACAAATTTCCCAGCATCCACCCGTAGCTACACAAGGGAGGGTCTTATCTAGATAGGAGATGGCCAACTCAACCAACGATAAATAACTGGCGAGACATCAACAAGTCTAGATATGCTCTGCTTTGCGATACTAGAGGCATCAAGGGGTGTTTAGTCTGCTCATAAGTTATTGATTTAGGTTCGTTTCTTGATTTTTCAGATGCGCTCAAGATTCGTAATATTGTGTCTCTATCCCATTTGATTGTGATGAAAAATAATTTATCCTGAAATTTCAAGTTTTCTTTTCTTTCGATTTGAGCTAGTTGTGCTTAGAAACATGCTTACTTGCACCTCCATGTAGAGGTAACTAAGAAAAGATGTGATTGTATGTAAATACATCTTGAATGAGCATCGGCAGGAATCTTCTAACATACTAAGTACCGACACTCTGCCTACTAATTTTACTTGTAGTCTCCATGTCATGTGATTGCAACTAGTTCGAGGGAAATTTAATGTGGAACATATTACAATTAATTAAATGTTATATTTATGTACCATAGGCTGTTGTTTTTACAGTCTATCATAATTAAAACAAGAAAGAGGCATATATATGTCTTGAAATTTTAATAATGAATAAGTCAACTAAAATTTGTATATGATATTTCTGTCTCAATAGAGTCGATCCATATCATTTTGTTATTTTTGTTTTACACTATAAAATACTCGCTGGAATCGCCTGCTCATTCAATTTCTCCACAAAGTCTAGTCTTGCGTAAGAATTGTAAAGATGGAGGGTGTGCATCTATGTCCGTAATTTGTTAAAGATTGTAATCAAATTTGTTATTACAATAAAGATCACGAATGATGTCCTTTTCTGAGATCTCCATCGCTAGTATGTTTGTTGTGTAGTATTAATATGCAATAACTCTATGAGATATTAGTGTGTGGATTGTTATCTCTTTTTTTTTTCTAAATTTGAAAAGAGAAGATATTTTTTCTAGACACCACAAGAATTATGTGGAAACATAACAAAGAAACCATCACATATCCACTGGCGGAGCCACAGCAGGGCCAGCCTTCACGGGCTCCACCTCCACAGGCGCCTTCACGAAGCCGAGTCGCGTCATGGCCTCCCCCGCGTCCATCCCCGGCGGCGAGGATGCGGTGGTGGATTCGCGTCATGGCCTCCCTATACCGCTCGCCCGGGCCCAACCCCACGTCACCCGTGCGGATGCGTCGGAGGAGAGAGAATCTGCAATTTTGGACCTCTCTCTCCTGGGAAGGAAAATTGCCTACTGATTTGCCTGATCTGTTGGAGATTGATTTGATAATGCAGTGGCAGAATAGATGCTTTTATGCATTTGCATTGCCCTGTTGGAGTCGGCCTTATAAAAACTGGTATATTGAGGCTAGCCATCTCCTGTTCATTCTCAGTAACTTGTCCATTTGGCTTCCTGAGTTTCACTATCCGGTTCTTCTTCTCCTGGTAGCACCCATGTGGAAGAAGCAGGTATTCTTATCACCTGCTCGTAGCCACTCAATTCTGGCTCTTTGCTTCCACATGAGTTCTTCCCTATGCTGCAGGTTGACCACCTTCTCAACAACTTTCAATTCTGCGTGAGTGGGTCCTGTGCGATGTGGCTCGTTTCTTAGCCTTTCTAACTCCTTCTCTAGCCTCCGCAATTCTCTCTGAACATGACCAAAAGTATTTCTATCCCAACCCGTGAGCAACATAGACATACCGTTGATCCAAAAATCTCCACACGTGGCCTGGGAGATCTGCTTAATTAACTCCAGTGCAGGACCAAAGCTTGCACGCGGTGAATTTCCCGAAGCGTGCCAGTTAGATTTCCTGCAATCTAACAAAGACAGAAAAAAGTGTTAAATTCCTTGGGTCACCGGCCCGGTGAAACAGGCCGATGCATAGCCGACAATCGGATATCGAGCAACCAGTCAATACGATGAAATCGGCCCTAGACTATTGACTGTTGACTATCGGCTATTGGCTTGTTATAAT
The DNA here is from genome assembly GCA_007726485.1 of Eragrostis curvula. Lineage (NCBI taxonomy): Eukaryota > Viridiplantae > Streptophyta > Magnoliopsida > Poales > Poaceae > Eragrostis > Eragrostis curvula. The sequence continues at coordinate 26,617,939 of CM017440.1, read as the reverse complement.
AGCAGTGAATAAACAGATTTGTAAAGGCAGCAACAATAACTCTATCGGCTATTCTTTCAGATATCAGAATATAAATTTACTGGTCCGATGAGCAATGCTATTATCAAATAAATCAAGTGAGTAGATCTGTAAGGATAAACAATCGGCTAAACACTCCGAAAGAATCTAAGAACTACCTATCGGCCAAGTCACATCACAAAACCACGGCAATCGGCTCTAACAAGATCGGACCTAACCGAGACAGCAGTAGAGATAATGCAAGCGATTAGGTGGAACACTTGACTGATAAATAATTCAAAGATGACTCGAATATACTCGAAAAACCTATACTATGCTTTTCAAACAAATGCTGCATAGGATCGGACCTAACCGAGACAGCAGGCAACGCTTATTCTAATAAACAATTCTAGATAGATCTAATATACCGGTGGTAATTGTTCTAGCAAAGCGTTAGCAGATTCAATCAACCCGTACAGTGAGATAATTCGATCAAACTACAAGACGAGAAGGTTACTAGATAAGCCAGGCAATTACCTTAGGTGACGAGTTCCCTGCCATGCGCGGAGATCGTGCCGATGCAGCCCACGCGAGACAAAAAAAAAAAAAAAACCCGTCAAGAAACAGGTTGGTGATGTGTCGAGAGTTGTATTCGTTGTGATTAGAGTTTGCTTACAAGCACTTGGGTTTATATTTATACACCCAAGGCATCAACCGTACGCGACTAGGATGACAGTCCGATACAAACACGACTCCCTACTTTACTTCTAACTTAAGGAATACAAATATTTCCTAAACTAACAATCCGTAACCGTATCAGTCCGGACCCATCACTTTCCATCCAACATGGCGAGCTCACTTCCAAATATTCCTTTGACCTTTTTCTCGCCGCCAGGTGGCACCAAGTCTTTTCAAATTCTGGTGTCAACACATACATTGCAAATTGTGTTGGAATGCTTGCAAATTTGTTGCGTTGCCTTTATTCTGCCATGCTTGAGATATCATATCCGAGAAATCCTGGTGAGTGTCCCACATCACCTCGTATGCCTGTGTTCGTTAGCTTCCAAGTGATATCGTCATTTCTATTCTTGTCTAGCTGAATATCTTGCACGAGATTCCATAGATTGACCAGCTATTGGATGTGCTGGGGCGTAATGTTTTTTGTGGAGGTTGAGGTACCTAATCCATATGTCTTGGTGTAGTGCCTCTCTGACCTTTCTTTTCTTCTTTTTCGAGATGGTGTAGATCATCGACGCTATGTCTTTTGGTCTGCATCCACCGATCCAGGCTGAGGACCAAAAGTCCGTCTTGAATCCATTCCCCAAGGTTATGGAGGCGTGGTGGCTGCAAATAGCAGCCTGTCAATCTGTCATCACAAGGGTTTCCAAGTGCAACCCAAGCCTTGCCCTCAGACTTCCATTCGTGCCACAACCAGCGTAGGCGCAGCGCTCGTGCAAACTTCTCCATATTTAATATCCCTGGTCCTCCTACCTCTTTTGGCATGCAGGTTCGTGTCCAATTTACTTTACATTTTCCGCAAGTTAGATTATCTCCATTTGCCCACATTAGTTTCTTCCTTTGATGGTCTAGCTCGTCTAGAACCTCTTTTGGTACTTTCATTGCTGTGAGGAAGTATACCAGTTGTGATGTCATCATTGATTTGACCAGGGCCGCTCGTCCCGCGAGTCCCGCATTTTTCCCTCTCCATGTCATCATTCTACCCATTGCCTTATCTGCCAGTGGTTGGTAGTCTACTTTCCGTAGGCGTCGTACCGACAGTGGAAGGCCTAAATACTTGAGGGGGAGCTTGTCCAAGTGGCAGCCACCCCGTCTAGAACTTCATCCAAGTCGATATTCTCACATCTGATTGACACCACCATTGATTTTTGGAAATTTGTTTGTAATCCAAAAGCTTCCCCAAAGTGCCGCAATATGGAAGCAAGATTTGTAACGTCCTCTCATGTTGGGTTAATGAAAACTGCAACGTCATCGGCATACATTGAAGGGCGCAAGCGTGCTTGTCTTCCTTTCAGCTTGGAGAGGAGGTCGTGTTCTGTTGACATATGTAGCAGCTTTTGCAGCGGGTCAATTGCTAGGATAAAGAGCAAGGGGGATAATGGGCCGCCCAATCATAAACCCGTGTTGTGTTGTCTTTCCTGACCCGGGACACCATTTAGAAGTATCCTCGATGTGGATGTGGATAAGATGGCTGCTACCCAATTTCTCCACCCTTGTGGGAAGCCGCAGTGTTGCATGAGGTCTAGGAGGTAATCCCATCGGACTGAGTCAAAAGCTTTGGAGATGTCAAGTTTGAAGAATAGGGCCGACTTTTGTTCCTGTGGAAGCGGCGAGCCAAGTTACGGACATATATGAAGTTGTCGTGGATATTTCTCCCTCTGATAAACGCAGTTTGGCTTCCTGAGATTATGTTGTTGATTCGGGGGGCCAGTCTGAGAGACAGTACCTTGGTGATGATCTTGGCTGAGTTAAGACATCTCATGTTAATGCAATGTTGATCATACAAAACTTGTATAGCGGCCCTGAGGTTGTTTTTTATTATTTCCCAACATGATGTGAAAAAATTGATTGTAAAACCATCTGGCCCTCCGAGGCTTTGTCTGAAGGCATTTGATTTATGGCACTATGTACCTCTTCTTCATAGAACGGTTCATCCAAAGCTGGTAGCTCGGTCAGTTGGATTTCCATGTTTGTCCAGTTGATGTCCCTATTATGCGGCTGCGGTTGGGTCATTACATTGTTGAAGTGGTCGAGTATGACTTGTTTCTTTTGTTCATGAATAACTGCCCAACCGTTGTCTTTGCGCAACCTCTGAATGTGATTCTTCCTTCTTCTTGCATTCATTCGTAGGTGGAAAAAAATTGTATTGGTAGTGTCTCCTTCTTTAACATTTGTGATTCGAGAAGCTTGTCTTTTCCCTGACCTTTCTATGACTGATAGCCCCTCACTCTTATCTTGAGGTTGGCACGGAGGTCGAACTCCTCATGTGTAAGTTCTCTATTTTCCTGTGCTATGTCCAGCTGCAGGATGACATCCATCGCCATGTGTAGTTTCAGCTTTGTTTCCGACAGTGTTTGATGGTTCAGTGTTTTTCAATGGTTCCGTATTTGATTTTATTTGCCCCTTCATTCTTTGTGATGATGACATGCTACTTGTTATTTGTCTGAAGGAACAACCAAACTGTCGTAGTTGCTTTGCTGTGTCTATCAACTTTTGGCCAAAGCTGTGCAACGGTTCAGTCACTACAAGAAAAATACCCTAGCGCCACGGCTGAAAAATGTTGCAATATGGGTGTTTTGGTTGCAATATTACGCAATTGCAACTAAATCAGGGTGTTGGGAGGTGTTGCAAGAGCGATTGTTGCAATAGGGTATTGCATCACCTTTTTCAGTCATTGCTATTACTTTGGTGTGTTGCAACGACGTGTGGTGTGGCAATGGGTTGCATCCGCAACAAGCACTAGTGTTCCAATAATGGTATTTGCAACAACAGGCGTCGTTGCTATAGTGGTTATTGCAGCCACATATGGTAGTTGCAAACACTCAATTTCGCAACGCCAAAGTTTTGTAGCAATACCAATGTATTGCCACGATTTATGATGGTTGAAGTGTTGCAATATGCTTGAAGGGTTCGCCACGAAGTATTAGTCGTTGCTATATGCTTTAAGGGTATCACAACGACTCATTGAATGGGTCGTTGCTATAGGCTTAAAGGATATCGCAACAAAACATGAGTCGTTGCTATACGTTAATGTATCGCAACGAAATTTGTAACGTTGTGACATTGACATGTAGCCTCAACATTTGTTCAGTGGTTAATGCAACGATATATATTAGATCTTTAATGCAATAAGATTAATCCAGGATATAAATTTGTGGAACACATATATATTATTGATAAAGTCAATCCATCATTCAATCTTACAGCCCATTTAAATAGGGATCACACCAATAACCACACATTTTCCATGAACAAAGAAAAAAGAAAAGCAACAAGCTCTCTATGATATTTCATTTGCTAAAAGGCTTGCAGCTGCTACTTTTCTTCCTCAAGAACACCTTCCATCTTCCCCACCATAGGCCCTACAAACCAATAGGGGAAACATTATCAAGACAAAAAAGAACATGTCTGAAATCATAATCATATAATTTTCCACAAACTCTTCAACAGTATTAGTATGCAAAAAATAAATATGGCACGGCCTTTAGCCTATTTCGTGCATGATAGCAATGAACGGTACATGACAGCCTAATATATAATTCCATGGTACACATTCATGGGGGAAATCTAAATAGCAACAATGACCTCAGTGTTCTCCTTTTACGACTGTTAATAAATTATATATGTTTGCTAAACAGCTCAGGCATTGTAATAAGAGAAAAACAGAAAAGTATATGTCCTGAATCATTTAAGCTTCTGGCAGTAATAAGCAGTAATAATACTTGAGGTAGGCTCAGATTAATTTTTCAATAGCGATATAACACCCTGGTACACTGTAAGAAAGCATATTTTTTCGGAGTGTCATAAATACATTGACTGTCTAAATATTCTTTTTTTGTTTCAGTAAATTTTTTAGGCTGATCAGAAGTTGACACATCATTAGGTTTGTTGTGTTGGTTAACAGAAAGAATTGACTTCCCCGCAAAAAAAAAAAAAAAACAGAAAGAATTGACTGTGTTCAGTCTTAGTTTCAGTCAATATCTATTGTAACAAGTGACCTCAAGAATCGACTGAAATTTATAACTCAATAGTTACGAAAATATAGAAACAAATATTGACAACAGATTACCAGCTTACAACTATGAGTAAACTTCTAAGTTCAAACAGAGAACAACTTGAATTTGTCTGTAGAATGACCTACGAACAGCTATCTGAATACAACTCATGGACCGTGGGCTACTTCTTTTCAGTAAGCACATTAATATCTTAACTTATTCATATGGATACATTTCAGTTTGCGCTTTTCATGTTTCAAAGGTGTAAGGCCTTGCTATTTAGAAGAAAGCTACAACAGGGCTTTGCTTAAAATTGAAGCCCACAATGCGGAGACCTCAGGGACACCTTACTAAGATGATAAGCTGACTAATGGTAACAAATATGTGATGGTCATGATTCTGGAAAAAGTAGTCATCAATTTACATACTAAAACTGGGGCATGAAAAGATCAACTAAACTTGCCGTTAGGTGATTCCAAATCCAGTATTAGATTAGAGCATTCAAGTCATGTGAGAACCTATCTACTGACAGGCCACGTCCCCCACAGTGAATGTTATTCGCATCAACAAAGGAGGGAAAGGAATCAGCAACTTACAATGTCCCTGAGCATTTGGTTGATGGACATCTGGACCTTCTCTGCCTGAAGATTCTCGAGGCGCGTCCAAGAACTATTTGGCATCCAGTCCTAGAATCGGAATAATAAACTCACTAACAATGGATTCAAACTATGAGTTCTATACTAAATGCATCAACAGCTATGCCACCACATCTCGACAAGCTAACTGCAAGGAGGAATGAGATTATGTTCACTATAAAACTCACATGGCTAGCTATACTTGCACATAATGAAAATACCAAGTGGTAGCAGTAAACAGACTTTTCGAGATTTAGCATGATGAAGGTAGATGGCATCTCTAATTATCTAAAGTTAGGCAGGATGAAGATAGATGGCATCTCAAATCATCTACAGGCAGGAACATTGTGATTCAAGAGAATTATTCTGCTCGAGTGTTCACATATGTAATGGGACTTTAAATATCATCCAGTTACTCCATTCATCCATACATACTAGCAGTTACAGGACCTAATCAGTTATACACTGTACAATGTCGGTATGGATCTTCTAATAAGTAATAAGTGGACTAGTATACAGCCAAGGCCAGCACGCTCATGTGCACAGCTAACATTATGCAGTTACCAAGTCTAAATATGAAACATACAAGACCACATATTATCAATGATAAAAAATAAATCTTACGTGACTTCACCTTGGGGCTCTGCATTGCAATCGTCGTTCTCTCGCGTATCCGCTGAAGCTGAAGCGTCTCTGCACATTGAACTGGGCTAATTAAGACATGATTTATCAGGCCATTCCTTTCATTTGGTTCCTACTGATGCGGTATAACTTTGACCATATCCTAGTATTGATTCAAATTATTCTACCATCTGGGCCTTCATTCCCTCCTTCAGTAAGATAAAATCCAGAACAATCTGAGAAGAAGAATCAAAGGAGAGCATAACTACCATACCTGGGTTGTCCTTCCTGCCCTTATTCCATGGCGTGTTCCCCTAGTTCGCCCTGGAGATCCGCAACTGCCTCAGCTTCTCCCGCTCGTACAGATCCTCCTTATCATCCTTGTGGCACGCGTCCTCTATCGACGGGAACTCGGCCTCCGAGGCAGACTCCAGGACCAGCGCAGGGCCGCGTCCACGACCACGCAGACCACGCCGGCATAGGGTCGTGGGGGCGGTGCGAGGCGCAGCACCCGGCGCCTCTGCATCCATATGAGGGAGAGGGCGAGGCCAGGGGCGGATCTACGCCGCCTGCGTCGGAGCATCTCGCCTGCGAGCGACGGCAGGGGAGAGAGGAAGAGAAGAGAGCGGCGGCCGGCGGCGGCTAGGGATCGGAAAGACCGGAAGAGGAAGAGAGAGCGGTTCCCAGCCTGCTGGCTGTATATTACTAATAGCGGGCCCCGACTGTCAGTGTAACACGAGATACTGCCATGTGGGTCTAATCTGTTAGCGTAAAAAGAGTTCCTGTTAAGTTCTTGTAACATGATCCATTATTTTAATTTTGATTCATATTTTTTATTTTAAACTTGTAGAGATTTTGCATATGCAGTCTAAATGCATTGATTCTTTTTTCTTTAATCTCAAAAAAATGTTCTGCACCCCGTGGATGCATTTTAATTATGATGGTGTAGATGAATTTTGTAACGATGCATCAACTCATTAATAGTAGGCACTATTTAGTATCATCTTCACTTTTTTGTAAATCTGCAACGGATTTGAATTTTCGAATGAAAAATTGGGTAGATGTACAACTTATACACCTTTACACATATATATTTTTTATATATTTTTAAAAATTTTCTACACGTGTATAAGTTCAAATTGGTTCATATTAGACTCAAAAGTTCATAACTCATACGTCGTTTAGTAGAATTTGAACACACTTCGATGAAATAAAATTCAAAAAAATCATCAAAAATTTGGTGAGGTTTGTTGCGCCTTGGAACAATGCCACACAAAAATTCACTTCAAAATTCAATGTATTTTTAGAGATAAAAAAGGGACAAAATTACTTTTCATTTGTTTTTTTGTTACGCTCAAAGTATAATGATTTTGAAACACAAATTCAGTGTACGCAGGTAATATAGCTTTCGAAAACTTGCGTAATTTTCGTTGAATTTTTAAAATTGTTTATCAATGTGACACTTGAAAAACTATCGATTCAAACAATAAAACGACGTTTTCTACATCTGAAAACGTATTATTGGAGCTGCTGAAAATGTTTTTCTGCAGTGAAAGCGTAGCACTGAAAACGTACTTCGAGAAAATACATTCATGTTATTTACTTGAATCCGAAACTTTATAACTGAATATAAAAATATTTTATTTCATTGAGAGCTATAACTGAGTGCGTGGTGTGGTGGTATGCTATTTTGAATGGTTTGGTCGGGTCTCAGGTGCGATTCTTCATTCCGGCACTACTTTTTACTCCGTTCTTACTTTTTTTTTCTGATCATCAAGAAACAGTCTCGATAAAAGAGACGCAACACAGATTTGAACTCACAACCTTCACTCCGCTGTTACAATAACTTACCACCTGGAGTAATTTGTTTTTGAGATAGCGTCACATGTTTGGCTATTTAAGTATTTTTATGCATCACTCCATGACATGATTTTCCTTTTGCAGATTATGTCTTTTATAAGCGAATACGTCACAACCCACATAGCCACAATAAAATATATGTGCCGGCTCAGGCTTTTCCAACAGGAAGTGCATTGTAACCACTAGTAATGACGGTTCTTCATCTTCAAGATACGGATATAATAACGTAATTGCTACATGTTTTATCAGTTGGAAATCAATCTCGGTTCAGTCCATGAAAGATATGAAGAACTCAACACGGGTATGTGTCATCCGGAGTCCGGACGAACCCATGAACCAGAAGTTCGATAGATGGCTCCTCCATTCCTCCCACGTACGACTGGGCCTTTATGAGCCTCCACGGACGGTTGGGCCTTTAAGTACGTAACTAGTTGGCCCAAAACTTGTAGCCTTGAGATAAAAAAAAAAAACACTTGTAGCCTTCAACGTGCAATATTTTCTGGCTGTCGGTTGTAGTGGAGGGCGGAGGTTGGGGTGGCATTGCATGGTGGTGACGGCGCCGGAGTCATGAGGGTGTTTGATCCATTGCGAAAAGTAGTAGGACTCGGTCTTGTGTACGGCTGGGCCTTTCTGAAAAAATAACTAGCATATTTGAGTACGTAAATAGCAAATCCACGTGCAATTTTTGCTGGGCCCTTCCTGAAAAAAGAAGTACTAATTAGCAAGCTAATTAATATACAAATTGGCCCAAAACTTTGAGCCTCCACGTCCAATATTTGCCGGAAATGGCTGATCAACCAACAAAGACGACGAGGTTGGGTCTCGGGCCGCTGTCCAATTCGTGTCAAATGAAATTGGGAGTTTTAGGCCACGAGTTTGGCAATTTTGGGCCACGAGCTTGGGGATTTTAGGCCACGACTAGGGCCGCAGTTCACAAATTGATCTATTGCAACTATTAAACAACAACTACTCAATATTGTTGCAATAGTACCTGGGTAGTAGCATCGATCCTGATTTTTGTTGCTATATCTAAGACTTGTTGCAATGATAAGGCTTGCGTTGCTATATCTCAGCGTCCTTTTGCAACAATTTACTTTTGTGTTGCCACAACATAGACTCTTTTGCAACACACGATATAACTAATCACAACATTTAATTTCCGTTGCAATATTCCCTATTATTGCAACAATTAGAAAAAAAGTTGCAATTACAATGCCCTAAATACAACACATATTTTTGCGTTGCGATATATCCTACTTATTGCAACCACTGAAATTAAAATTGCAACACTACACAATTCGTGGCAATATGTCCTACTATCGCAACCAAAATCGACTATTGTTGCAATAACCCCTATCTATTACAACTAAAATCATGGTGTGGTAAAAATTTTGGTGGCATTAGACCCAAAACCTTGTAGTGAGTTTGGTTGTTCTTCTGCTGCCACGTTTCCTTTATGACATCTTGGATTCCTGGAATGGTTGGATAGTAAGAGAGGACAATGGTCTGACAGCGAAGTGGCCAGAGCGTGTAGAACATGTTGATCGAAAGCTAAATCCCATTCCTTATTGCAGAAAATGCGGTCTGGTCGAACGAGAGTTGGTTTCCGTCTCTCATTACTCCAAGTATATTTTCGGTTTTGTAGGTGTATTTCCCATAGCTGACAGTGGTTGATTGCCGCCATAAAACGCCGCATTTGTCTTAGATTGATGTTTGTATTATTATGTCTCTCCCACGGTAAATCTGATTGAAGTCACCCACAATGAGCCACTTTTGCCCTTGCGGTGGTTTAAGCCTTCTCATGTGTCGGAGAAAGGCTTCCTTTTCAGAGCTTCTTGTTGGGCCATATACAATTGTTAGGAGGAAAGGAAGTGCCGCATCGCCGGGTTGTTATCTCTGCTGACAAGGAATATCTGCCAATGCGCACATTCTGAACTTCTTTGTGATCATCATTCCACATTAGGAGGATCCCTCCTCGTGTTCCCCTTGACGGGGTGAAAGCAAAATTCCTCAGTCTGAAGGCACTCAAATATGTGGCAAACGCAACATCAACGTTGTGCAGTTTAGTCTTCTGGAGACAAGCTATGTGGAAGAAGGTGGCCGATATTGTTTCGTGGACAGTAGTGCATCTTGTCACTGAATTTAGGCCCCGTCCATTCCAACATAAGGCTTCAAAGTTTGTCCCTGCCATAAATAAACCATATGTCGCATTGTTGATTGTGGCCGAGCCTTGCACAGTTCTGTAGATTAAGGGTGTTGTTTGGATGATTTGTGTCCCTTTCACGTTCTTCAGTAGCACACAACAGCAGGGAAGAGTACACAAATCACAGGAACTGCTAGAAGAGCTATCCATCAAATCTTAGAATTAGATTTGATGCTTCCTCTGTACCAAGATTTGATGCATGGATTTTAGGAGAACTGCTGAACATGCTCTTACCTGGTGAGCCCTCGCCATCCCCAACCCCAAAACCCCAATCTAAATCCGCCAAATTTAACCTCACAATATTATACATCCTATTCGGTCAAAAAAAATGTTATACATCCTTTTCTTTAGGGAAAAATGTTATGTATAGTGTCGGTCAAAAAATATTATACAAAGTCAATGATGGATTCTGTCTCTCTCTTTTTTTTTTGAGAACATGGATTCCGTAAAAAAAATAGATAAAAAAAATGCATTCCGTCAATTGAGTGACTGGCGAGGAGCAAAATTGTACTAGTGTATAGTGTCGGCGCCCTAGTAGTACCAGACCCGGCCCAGTAATTACCCAGCCAAGGCCCGTTGCCCTGACCCGCACCGAACCGACTCTTCGCGGCTCAAGAAACAAAACCCTCCCCATTGGTCGCCCACCTCCACATTTCCCCTCCCCATTCAGCAAATCTCGAAGCAGATTTCCCCACCCCAATCTCCAACCCAAATCGCCCTCCGCAATTTCTCGCAGAGCCTTCTCGCCTGCTCTGGATTCACCTCCGGCCGCATGGATGGTGACATCGGCGGCGATGGGTTCTATGAGGAGGCTGAAGAGGCGCCGCAGGACGCCGACGCGGCCCCCGCCGCCGGGCTGCACGACGACGACGGCGCGCTCCCCGCCGCCGGTCCGCACGAAGAAGACGCTCCCGCCGCTGCCGCTCTGCAGGATTCGGAAGACTCCGACGGCCCTGGGTCGCCGTCAGCAATCTTCATCGCTGCCGTGCGGGCGGCGTTCGCCGCTGCACCCGAGGGCGAGCAACCATGCATCGAATGCATGCTTGCCCTGTTCGAGATGGGTAAGAACCCAGCGGAGGCTAAGACCTACAGGGTTGCCAGTATCAGGAACCACTACCAGGATAAGCACAGGCAGATTATGCGGAACAAACGCAAGCGATCAGAGTGTAGTGTTTGCAGGAACTGGTTTGCGACCGTGGTGGACCGGAAGAGCCATCAGAAGAGATTTCGGCATTGTAAGTTGTTCTGTGTTTGGTTCGGATTCCCTAATTTCTGAAGTAGAGCTCATAGTATTGTTGATTCATGGAATTCTCGTGGTGCAAATGTTTAATTCTGATACAACGCTATTTACTGCAATCATACAGATTGAGGACGTAACAGAAGATGTGAACTGGAGCAAATTTCAGAGACTAGGTACTGATAGAGTGCATCAGTCTGCTTTCTTTTCCGTTATACTAGAACAACTAATACGTATGGAACCGTGATATGCCGCGCCGATAAAACATTGGAACTAGCAACAGTTGAATCAACTTAGTTGCACTTTCCTGGGGATTCTTTCACAGCATTTGCCCCCTTACATATTTGTGCATCATAATAAATGAAATTTTGAATTACACTATGATTTTAAATTTTATATATTCATGTATTTGGGATCCAGATGTGCAACCTCAACGAAGTTACTGTCTATCAGCATGCACTAGTGTAGGAAACTAGATACACTTTGACACAAAGTCCTCTTTTATCTTAGGATGGACCAGTAACGTTTTGCTTCTTAGGGAAGTATAGAGCTTCAGTTACCTGTCCATTCCTATACAGTGTCCTGCCAATTTTATTAAGAAAGTATTATGATATATGCGTTGCACAGTGATTTAAATGCTTAGTTCGTGAAATGTTAACATCTTGTTGAATTTCTAGTCTTAATTCTTTTCCTTCCTGTGCACATGTTAATAGGCCTTCCTTCAGTCCACAATTCGTACATGAGGAATATCAAACCTGGATTGCCTTTACTTCTGTTCAATTATAGTGACAGAAAGCTCCATGGTCTTTTCGAGGCTACAAGCTAGTCCGGGTCAGATATCTATTGATCCATATGCCTGGAGTAAAGATGGCTCCTTCAGCACAGCTTTCCCTGCGCAGGTACCAGAGGTTTAGTACCTAAATGAGGGCATTGTTTGTTTACTGGAATGGTTTAGTAATTGCATTTTCCTTTTTATATATATTTAAAACTGCCACTTGTATTTTTCAGGTTCATATTCGCATGAAGACTCAGTATCCTAACCTTCTGGAGGCCCAGTTCAAAAGAGTGCTTGCTGACAATTATTATAACCATCCTCACTTCTATTTCGAGCTAGACCATGCACAGACAACAGCTTTAATTTCTTTGTTCAAAACACTTGCTCCTGCTAATTTCAACCTAGCTCAAGCTGTTTCAACCAAAAGAAGCACTGTGGTATCTCTATCGAAGGCATCAGTTGGTCCTGAACCACAGAAAGTCAAAATGAATCCAAAGGGTGCTAGCAATTCATTTAGCATGTTATCAAATGCAAGTGGGGCTGTTTCAAGTAGATGGACCGATTTGGCTGATTCTGGTGCGGACAATGCTAGCATCAGTAAATATTCATGTAGTAACACTGATGACAAGGGATCTGGGGAGCTAGTTTCCGATTGGTATGATTTGGATGATGTTTCTGAAAACCAATTTGGTCCTCATTCAAATCCTGATGTGGCTAGTAAGAAGTCCTCATTCAAAAGTGTCAACCAACGAATGGAGCATGTTGAATGCAATCATCCAGCTGTCAATCTTGTGAGTGGAGAAAGGGGCACTTTTGATGAATCAATGCTTGTGAACTCACATAACGAGCATACAGGTGCTGCAAATGTCAATGTAATAGAGAACGCAGTTCACAATAGCCCAGGTGGTGAAGGGTTAACTCCTGAAAAACTGACTGTCCTGAACAAGTTGAAAGAGTTGTGTTTTCTTCGGCAGCAGTCCACACTGCCTTCCCAGGACTGTGTCGATTCTACTTCAGATCAATGTGCACCTGAAGAAACACAGGTCAATGCAAACCTTTGCTGTGACCCATTTGGTGCTACAATGGAAGACAAATCCTCGTTTCAGGAATGGCATGGGAATGCTGATGCAAGTGAGGTATATTATTACCTGTTAACCTTCTTTATTTTTCAGTATTCAGTTTCATTTCATAACCCATCCCCTAATGCAGTGACTGAAGTCCTCTCATGCTTTTTTTTTTCTTTCTTGTTTTACTTTATTTTGTAGCTGCTACAAATCATCACTGAGTTAACCAAGAGGACTGAAGCATTGGAGAAGAAGCAGGTTCGTCATTTCTTCTTGAATACTAGAAAGAAATTGATTAGTGCCTTCATTTTGTTGTTAAATAGTCAATCAGTTGGTACTTTTGTTCCATATGAAAGAAATTGGACTTTTGTTCCAACAAGAATTAATTAGTTTGATGACTTTCTCTGTTCTACTGTTTTATTTATTTACAGGCTATTCTTCTTGTTGTTCTAATAGTGGCGATAATTAATGCGGATAGTTCAGCATACATGTTTATTTCTGTTGGATCATTGTGTTATCCTGTATGGATCATTTAGCCACCGTATACAATACTGACTCTAGCAACAGAACCTTTTTGTTTCCTCGTTTTGGATCCGCATGGAGTAAAATGGACAGCTTAGTTTTAACAAATCTTTCTGTTGTCTTTTTTTCCTTGCCACATGCATTCATGATACAATCTCTACTAGCACTATTTTGTTGTTTATGCAAACTGTCTCCGCAGATTAATGTTCCTCTATTTTTCCAGATTGGGTCAGATCAACATATACATTCATTGAGGGAAGTAGTTGAAAACTCAGGAATAAAAGTACAGCAACTGGAATACGTTGTGGATGAGTTACAATTCATATTCAACTCTTCGTTGTCTCATCTTGGAAGTATGTGCAATATTCTGGCCAAGCCATCAATATTCCTGATCGGTGGTTATAATGGTGTGACCTTGTTACCATCTCTTGATTCTTTGACTCCTGATAAAGACGTACTGGTGGGTCTCATGCCAATTGGTTCTGCTCGCTCCTATGCATCCGCTGCTGTATTGGACGGTCATATATTTGCTTTTGGTGGTAGAGATGGTATGTCATGGTATCACAAAGGTATACTGTCTTAATATTTGCTTCCCCAACTTATTTTTTGCAAGCTTGGAATTTGAGCTGCAGTTATTTACTTCTCTATCTTCTTTTCTGGTTAGTGGAATGCTACAGTTTAAGGAATAACGAAGAATGCCCCTCATTGAACCGTATGAAAGGAAGTCTTGCTGGAATCAGTCTTAATGATAAAATCTATGCTATCAGTGGAGGAGATGGAAATGAAACTTTTTCAGAAGTTGAGGTGTTTGATCCATATCTTGGAAAATGGATACGCAGTCCATCAGTGCTGTCCTCTGTACGCTTTCCATCTCTCATTTGGTTGCATAATTACCTTGCTTAATGCATATTTCAGTGTAGTACTTTTCCTTGAAGAGCGTTAACTGTGTATCCATTTTTTGTTGAACTTATACACCACGTGGAATGTTTGTTTGCTGATCAGCTAAATGACCCTAAAAACTAAGAACATATATGATATATGCATTTATTTAAGCTAGGTAACTTTGATACTATAATATTTTTTTCAGCAGCCTATGGTGTTCACCTTCTGCATGAACATTCATGCTTCTTGATAATTCATTGTTCATTGCATAAATGTTCACAAACCTTGCCTAGACTTTTTTTAGTATGTACCAGTAGTATAGCTGGATAAGGATACTGAACTATTTTTTTGCAGTACTAGCATAATTAGCAATTCATGAAGTCCAATAATCTTGAAACCAATATCTTAGTTTATTGGTTATGGTTATGTTTCAGCGATTTGCTCTTGCTGCTGTGGAAATGAGTGGTGTCATCTATACAGCTGGTGGATATGATGGAAGCATATACATGGAGTAAGATCTGTTAACCACTTTCCTTCATTTTGTTACATGCTATACTCCCAAATTTACTTCTGAGGCTAACAGCAACAAACTCGTTATATACAGAACAGCAGAAAGGTATGATCCAAGGGAGGGCTTGTGGGTTAAGCTTCCAAGTATGAATACATGGAGAGGATGCCATGCATTAACTGTACTGGGCGAAGCGCTGTCAGTAACTTCTCAAATAAATCTTGTTGTATTAAATCTTGGCAAGAAATTTATCTGGCATGTTGACTTACGTTTCAGACATGCTATGGGAGGGTATGATGGGGAAAGTATGGTCTCTAGCGTAGAGATCGATGATCCTCTTCCTTGCCTGAACTCCTTGAGGATGGGTGATCCGATGCACACACTAAGAGGATATGCTGCTGATGTTAATTTGATCGATAGCTTGTTCCTTATTGGTGGTATGCAGTCCAATGTGCATATTCTGGATATTGTAAGTAACCACGCACTGATAAGCTACTTTACCTTTGTTTTGAAACGTGTGCTCTGTTCTAAGATAGCCCCCTTCTTTTGCTATAGGTTGAAGTCACAGTGTGAGCTCCGACTGGTCAGTCCTTAGTTTCAATTCAATTGGGAAGAGATCCTTTGCTTCTGCGGTTGTCATGTGGTTACTACTTTTAAGTTGAGGGATAATCTCACTTTTGGCAGCATGCTGCTATAAGAAGGAATATTAAGGGTATATTGGGTTAACGGCCCTTCTGAAGCGTTCTGGTTAGGAACAACAAATACTGGCCTGGTATGATAGACTGGGTGGTCCAAAGTTTAACATTCAAATAGTCAATTATAGACTAGAAGTAGGAAGCCAAACTCTGACAGCAGCTGCTATACCAAACTTCGTATGAACCCACCTTTTGTCGGATAGGAATGCTTTGGGAGTACTAATACAATAGAATGTTTTGAGTACTAATACAATAGAATGTTTTACATGCCGCTATGCTTAGCTGTGTTTCTCCTGGCAGTGCGTAACTTTGAAATTCGTGATTGAGCAGACTGGTAAGTTTGCATGTGGCAGAGATTGGCGGTGTAAAATTTTTTGTTCTCAATTGCGTCTCAGAATGTCAATACGAGGCGCCTCGCCGAAATGCAGCCAATTTCCGTGAGCAGCAGGTGGTACGATCCGATAAGAACTGATTCATATTTATTTGTTAGGTATTTGTGATCAATCGAAAAGACTCAAGCAGTTATGATTTGCATTCTAATTACTGAAAGCAGCCTGTCAGTCAGACACACATTGTCAAATTTCAAGCGCATCTAGTGATTGAGTTGGCAAATGCTAAATCTTCTCAAAGTTCTGGCAATTGCTAAATCTTGTAGAAGGTCTTTTCTTTCTTTTGCATCGACCCAAGTTTGCCTAGAATCCCCTGCTTAAAAAGAATACCAGTTGAAACATTTTTATGTATAGGAACACACCAAACGTTGTAGACGCCTTCCAAAAAATTTCATCTGGGCAATAGCACACCGATTGTGTTTGAATCTTTTGGGATACTTGAGACTAGGTTCCCAAAACCGGAACATTATCGGTTTTGAGGTTTTCAAAACTGGTCGGAAAACTGGTGAACAGCCTGTTTTTGTTTTTGCTAGTGTGCACAGGTTTGGTTTTCAGCGAAACACAAGTTGTCCGATGGAACCAAACGGATTGGTAAGTCTGGTTTACGGGAAAACCGGTCTGGTTTTATCAGTTTTGATTTCCTTGCTTGCGACCGTGTGTATCAAAGTGGAGATATTACTGTAAAAAAAATAGAGATATCTGAAGCATCAGTTACATTGTCAAACTTTTGAGTTCTTAGTTGGAAGTTTGCTCCGTCTGTAGTTGTAAGTTAAAGTTTCCATAAAATTGAAAGATGATTCGAGAGCTTGGAGCCTTGGATCAGTCCAATCTGAGGGACATGTAAGTTTTTGTCCCTTGTTTGGCAGATGGACGAATTCACGGGGAAAAGTACATCAAAGCTGCCGTTTCCAAAAGGGGCCGTTTCCAAAAGGGGCAAGAAGGAAACTAGACTATAAACCGAACATTTGAATTTCAAACTGATTATACTGTTGTTATCGTTGCGACGAGATCTTCGAAACTAGACCACACTTAATTATATTTTGAATATTTTTTAAAAAAATTAAATTCTCAAATATACTAGACTTGACTAAATTTAATTTTTTTTTACGATTATTTTTATTTCAATATGGTATACAAAGTGTGAACAAAGTAGAATCCTTACAATAGGGATAGATAAGTCATTTCACATGCATAATTTATTTTAGAAAACATCGGGATAGCCTGTTTTGCCCCTGAATAAGCTATTTTAACAAAGAATGCAAAATAAGTCTATTTCATCGTGCTGGAGTGCCGCCTGCCGCCATCTCGGAGCTCCGCCATGGACGCGCCGACGGCCGCTGCCCTCCGTTGACCCGATTTGGGTCGATGCCGCCCAAATCGGAGGCTGCCCTCCACTCTGCTGCCCGCCTGCATCGGCCTGACCCGACGAATCCCGTCTGCTGCACCTCGACGAGACATCCCCGGCAGCATCCCGGCCTCCCTGACGGCATGACCCTGCGCGACGTTAACTCGCGGACAACACGCCGCGGTGCGCGACGCGTGCCAGGGACGCGGGCGGAGCGGATTCGCGGACGGCGCGCGACGTCTGGCGTTGTGCCAGGGACGCAGGAGGAGCGGATTCCCCGCCGACGAGGCGCGCGGGGAATAGGCCGCGCAGGGGCTCCGGTAGCCTGCCTGCGCCCATGGAGGACGGCGGCGCCTAACGACGGCGTCGCGCTCCGCTCGCTGGACCTGCCGGTGCGGCACGCGTACAAGCGCAGGGAGCACGGCGGCCCCTGCCCTCCTCCCTCGGCCTCCCCTGCGCCACGACCCATCGCGCGCTAACTGCTTGCCGACGCGGGCGCGACGCGACGTCGTGGGGCGCGGGAAGCGAGGCGCGGCTTTCTGGAAGGTGGACAGCGGGGAGGCCACAGCCACGAATGGCGGACGGCTTGGGGCGCAGACGTCGTGACTCGTGAGGCGCGGCGTCCCCTTCTCGCCGGCGAGGAACGCGGGCGCGCTGGGCTGCGGCGTGACTCCAGCAGCTTGCCACGTGTTCGATTAAATGACTCCGGGGAGAGAGGAGAGATGGGGAAGGAAAGGGTGGTGAGGTGGCATGGTAGGGCCCACGAGAAAGGAATAATCTTAACTTTCTTGCAGTTTTTGCTTTGATAATCTACCTTTTTTTACAGTTCTTTTTTTTTGCGAGACATTTTTTTTTTCAGTTCTATGTTACATATTGTTGGATTCGTAAAAAGAAATAGTTTTTTTAATGAGGTTTATGGGAGATGAACACCGTTGGGATGGAGTGTAGGACGCTTTCCCCCCATTTGAGAATGGTGAACTATTTGCCTGTACCAAATAAGGTATCATGTGTGATGTATGTAAATGCTGTAAAATATATGAATACCATTATGATTGAAACTAAAGTACTAGCCTCTTGCAATTTGTATATGAAATAATTGTTGGCTAGTTTTGTGACTTGACTGTTTGTTACCTTGGCAGCTATTAGGGGAAGAATCTGCTGACATTGATATTGCCCTGGATAATATGACGGGCCAGAATTTTGCTGTAAATGTAAATGAGTACACAGAGTTGATAGGGGAGGAGCAGGCAGATGCCATTGTTATCCCGACCCGAGGTATGCGATTCTTTTTATGCTAATTCTTATGAGTAATCCTGTCAAAAAAAGTCTTATGTGACATTGAACATATTCAGGACTCATACTTGACAAAATAAAGGACTTATGGCGGGTGGCACTCCATATATCCATGCTCCTATCCAGAAGCTGAAAATGCTGGTGACACCATCAGTCAGAAGAATGAGCTAGCTGCATTGGAGGAGAGAAGTACATCGAAGTTCAGCGTTTCATATCTGGTCAAGGTGAAGTAAATGATGGTTGTTGAGTTTACGATTTTCCCACCATTGCAAGAGTGAAGATATTCATATCACATTTTAATACTTCAGGTCTCGATGGGGTGTGGAAGTGGAAGGGTCAAGCCAGGTCCACTGATTGGAGAATGGGTATGCACCCTTGTAAGTGATCACATCAATTGTAGTCTTAAAAGATCTTAACGCAACCACCATTCCTTGTCACAGAAACAGCGTGTGTTCAAGTGGCAGCTTGTGCATCCGAATGGAACCGTGGATGATTGCATTGATTGGATGAAGCAGTCATTATCAAAACGCCAGAAATTATAATTCAGCATCTGATCTGCTCATAACACTGAAGTCACTTTAGAAGCTGTCTTTCTGCTATGATATTGGCCGTGCCGTCCTTGTTCATATCATCATTTTTTCCCCCTGCATCAAGATACTTGGCGAAAACCTATACCCACTGGTGGAGCAACTGGAACCAAATCAAGCTGCCAAGGTCACCGGAATGCTTCTGGAGATGGATCAGACAGAGGTCCTGCATTTGCTCAAGTCCCCATAAGGCTCTCAAGTCCAAGGTTACTGAGGTGATGGTTGTTCAGAACAGTTTGAAAAAGCAGCAGAATCCAAACACGCGAGTGGGGTAGCATGGATGTGTTCTGATTAAACTAGAAGTTAATACATTTACCGGGGAACAGCTGGTCAGATCTTCATACCCTTCTTTCCAAAACAAGTTCATATTTGCTTCATTTGACCGAGATTTGTTGATGCTCCCAAGTTCGTACTGAAAAGCCTTTCAAAAAAAGTTCGTACTGAAAACTGACTTGCAAATTCCATTTACATACACACACAGTTTTCTTAGATGCGCCCTGCTGTGGCATGGTTCCCTGACTACCAATATACCCTCCTATGGCTCCTCAGCATCTCTTCTATATGCAAGTCTTGCCGACTATGATACCCCCTCAGGTGACATCGAAGCTTTATTTTCCCTTTAATTTGAATTTAGCATCACTCTCTAGTTAATCCCTCCAGTTTTTAAAAGAGGAGCATATTTCCGTTTCCTGTGCAGATTATAGCTAGCAGTAGTTGTGTTGTCAGGTTCTATGGTCATTTCTTTTTATCATATTCGGTATGGTTAAAAGGGCACACAAAGTGGGATTAGTTGATTATGTTTGGTTCTGTAGTTCAATTATCATATTAACTTTCCCCTGTAAATTGGAAATGTACTGCTGCTCATAGCATTGATGTCACTTGAGCATATAATAGAAGCTGTCTTCCGCTATGATATGGACTGTGCTATCCTTTTTCTTATATTCATTTTTCCCCCTGCATCTAGATACTTGGCGAAAATCTGTACCCACTGGTGGAGCAACTGGAACCAAACCAAGCTGCCAAGGTCACCGGAATGCTTTAGGAGAGGGATCAGACAGAGGTCACCGGAATGCTCTCAAGTCCGAGGTTGCTAAGGCGATAGATGTTCAGACTTCAGAGCAATGTGACCCAGCAACAGAATCTGACAGAAATTTATACATTTACTGGGGGGCAGCTGGTCAGTTATCTTTATACCCTTCTTTCCAAAACAAGTTGTAATATCTGCTTGATCTGACAGAAATTTGCCGATCTGTGCTTGCAAGTTCTAAATTCGATTCTGAATAGCTAATTTGTTAAAGCCAGCAGGCTAAGATTATATCTGAATTTATCACGAGGATAGAATATACTCTCCCCTTCGAGAATGTATTCATTTTCCATTGGACACTTTTCACCCAAGAAATTTCTTCAGGCGGAGGAGCTTGATATTCTGACATCGTGTCCAAACAGTCAAATCTTAGATGTAATGGGTTGCTATATGTTTCACTCCAGCATATGTATTACCGGTTTACCACTCTCTCTCTCTCTCTCTCTCTCTCTCTCTCTCTCTCTCTCTCTCTCTCTCTCTTGAGGAAGTTGTGAGGGGTGGCACCTACCTATTTTCATTTAAAACCAAATGCAATACAAAGTTGTAAAATGTAAACATTATCAGACGGCAAGTATTATCAACAAAAAGATTTGAAGTTACAAGCGTTATGCAAACAACTACTACTCAAGTTGGTACAAAAATGCTTTGGTTCTTACTCCGAGATATTTCTTAATCGATATTCTTTCCAAATTCAACACGAGTTGCCTCTACAAAATTTGTTGAGGAAATTACTTTCTTGCCCTAAAAAAGTTGCCTCTTCCTTTCTTGGCCTTAAAAGTTTTGAACTTCCCTGTATGAACCAAATTTCATTTTAGGTTCCTTATATGGCCTTCCGTCCAACTCTGTCAGCTTCCACCGTCAAATAGCCATTCAAAACACTGCAAAATGACGCTACTACCCTCACCTTTCCCTTTCGTCTAAAAAAAAAAAAGAAAAATCCTCATCGCGATGCCATCTCGCCACCGAAGCTGCGCCCGTGCCTAACACCAGGAAGAGGAGCATCGCGTCAGAGCTCCACGCGGTCGCGCCAAGCTTCGTCTAGGCAGTCCCTCACCGGAGGTCACGCAGGTGGGGGCGAGCTAGACTGGGCGAGGCAGCAGCGAGCTGGAGTAGGACGGCGGCGAACCAGGAGTCGGGCGCAGGCGAGCGGGCCTCGGCAGGCAGCAGCGAGCGCTCAGGCGAGCCTGCGACGCGGCTGTAGCTCGTGCTCAGGCGAGCCTTGCCTGGGCGGACCTGCTTCTGACGCTGAGCCAGTGGAATTTCACCATTGTCGATCTACTTTAGTACATACAGACGAGCGATATTTTTCTTCTTAAAAAATCTGATGAGTGATCTTCAAGCGCCACCAGAAATCCAGCTTGCGCAGTTAGCATGGACTTCGTTAGTAGGCCGGCGCAGTTGGCGAACCTCGTGGAGGCAGGTCCATGGCGTCGGACACGCTCCGATGTGCTGCTCGTCCTCGAATCCTTCACCCCCATGGCGGCGCCGGCGAGCTCCGATGAAGAGGCCAGGCAAGGCCGCAGCTGCAACCAAGCGCACAGGTGCAGGTCCGAGAAGAGGCCAGGCTAGCGCCGGCAGCGAGCCTGCACCAGGCCTGCGCGACCTGCAGGTGCTCGTGCGTGAGGATGAAGAGGATAGAAGGGGTAAAATGATCATTTGGTTCTCCAGTTAACACCATTGCAAGTCAAAAATCACGGAAGGGCCATAAAAGGGAATGAAAAATAACTTTTGGTTCATATAAGGAAGTTTAATTTGAAAAGGGCCAAGAAAGGAAGAGGTGACTTTTTTTGGGCCAAGGAAGGAATTCTCTCAAATTTGTTTTGCCTCTAAAAAAAATCGATGCGAGTGCAATATGGAAGATCTTTCTGAAGATAAACATGACCAGAAGGGGCTCATGATCCATACTGAGATTTTGTGAAGCGCGGCGGGGGAAACATGAAATTGTTTAATGGTGGATTGGCAACAAGCATAACAAGTTTAAAGAGTGCGACGCATGGCCGGCTCGTCCCCGCCGACGACGGACGTGGCGTCCAACCTGGCAGCTCCACAAAACGGATGCAGGACGCCAAGGACGCGTGAGGAGGTGACGCGAATTCGTTCATGGTGTTGTGCAAAAAAGTATGAACCGATCGTTGGAAATTTGAATGGATTGATGATAATGTATTGATTCGAACAGTGAACGAGCAGTGCCGAGTTTTGTGCCAGTCGGAATTATACAACACGTGAAGCACGCACCGTTTTGTACCGCGGCAACCCCGCACCGCACGGATCCGACTCGGAGGTCGGAGAACGGTCTGGCAGCGTTCAATCCCGTAGCCGCGGCGCCTCCCGCTATAAATTCACACGGCCTGGCCCGCGGTCAAAGCAGAGCAGAGGAGGCGGGCGCCTCACACACCAAAACAGAGTAAGAACAGGGGAAGCTCCCCTGTTTCTCGAGGGAGGCTTACCCGCCGTCGCTAGGGTTAGAAAAATCACAAATTTTCCCCGCAGGCGCCGCCGGCCGCCGCCGTGGCAGCCGACATGGAAGCGGCGAAGGGCGAAGTCACCGGGTCCGGATCCGGATTTGATTCAATCGACGGCGTGGACCGCGATTGGTCCGCGTTGCCGGAGGACATGCTGGTCATCGTCCTGAGGGCGATGCACGTCGCCGATGCCATCCGCTCCGGCGCTGTCTGCACCTCCTGGTACGCGGCGTACGCTTCCTTCCGCCACCGCCTCCTCCCGTCGCCGAGGCAGCCGCCCTGCCTGCTCTACGCCAGCGACGCCGCCGGCCCCTGTGCCGCCGCACTCCACTGTCCCGCCACCGGCGCTACGCTCCGGATCCCATTCCAGCGGCCGCCGCTCCCCCGCCGGCCGCTGCTCGGCTCTAGGGACGGCTGGCTGGTCACCGCCGACGAGGCCTCCAACCTGCACCTCCTCAACCCCGTCACCGGCGCAGAGGTCGCGCTCCCGCCCATCACCGCGCTCCACCACGTGGAGAGCTTCACCGACGAACAAGGTAACCCAATGTACAACGTCTATGAGAACCTGGGGGGTGACAGCCCCATTACGCGCCGGGACTTGGTCGACAAGGAGCCGACCGACCTGGAACCTCACCGGGCACACGAATTCATGTACTACCGGGTCGTGCTCTCGGCCAGCCCGTCCGCCGGCCGCGCCTGCATCGTGCTGCTGCTGCACAGGCCGCAGGGCGAGGTCTCCTTCGCAAGGCTCGGCGACGAGCGGTGGACGTGGGTCCCGCCGGGCGAAGACACCGGCCTCCGTCGGAGATACGGCTACCGCGACGCCATGTACAGCGCCGTCGACGGTTTGTTCTACCTTCTCCAATTCGACGCCTCCATGTTCAGCTTGGACCTTAACGGGCCGTTGCCGGTTGCCCGTGAGGTCCTCAACGGAGTTCCCAAATCTGTCAACCCGAGGAAGTACCTCGTGCAGACACCAACCGGTGACATCTTGCAAGTCTGGAGGCTGAGGAAGCACGTCGACTCACCAACTCCGGTGGAGCTTCCACCCGACTACGTGGACGACGAAGAGTTCACCCAGGACCCGCTTTTGGAGCTCAAAACTCTTGATATGCAGCTCTACAAGGTTGACCTCCAGCACCGAAGGGTGCAGATGATCAAGAGCTTGCCAGACCATGCATTGTTTCTTGGGTTCAATGGCTCAATGTGCCTCCTGGTTAAGGATTTTCCCGGATTGAAGCCCAATTGTGCTTACATAACTGATGACTGTGAGGAGTATGTCAATACGTTGAAGTATAACCGGCGAGAAATTGGTATTTGGAGTATTGCAGAGCAAAGCATGTCAAGACTTGTTGATGTCTCTCCAGTTATTTATCCTTGGTTGAATTGGCCATCTCCTATTTGGATAAAACCCTCCCTTTTCTAGTCGGTGGAGGATGCTCTCTAAGTTCTTGTACTATCTTAATAATTGTTACAAGAGTTTTCTGCTCAAATATGAACCGTATTTATAAATGTGCCGAGTTCCTCAATCTTTTTACTCAGCTCAGATAATATGCTTGTTTGCTTCCATCACTACTTAGGATGCTATCTTTATGCGGATCTAGATAAGTGTTTCATTCTTTCGTCTTCTTTTTGTCATGTATTGTAATACGATGTACCATTGTGATTGTAAAGTTTAATTAAATTTATTGCCTGAAATTGTTATGGATGATATATAAACTTACTACGATCTGCACATTTGAAGTGAATGGAAAAAAAAAACAGTTTATTTTTCCAGTTATAAAATGATGCTTGGTTTCTCCAGGATGTCACTTTATTCCGCATGATGTTGAACAAAGATAAGGTGAGATGCCTAATCCTTTTATTTGCTTAGGTGTTTATCTAAAATTAGGTTGTTCCATTCTTCATGTAGATAATCATCTATGAACTTAATCAGTTCACTTCGAGAATACGCATAGACCTTTGTAGGCTGGATGTTTAACGACTTGCTTCTATAACAGGTCCAATTGCTTGATGATAATTGATAAGCATTCTTTTTGTTCAAGAATCAACAGATTGTTGTTACCTACCGCTAAAATTACTGTATGGTCTCTACACACCAGGGAGCAGCTATCATACTATGAACCCTATAATTGCTCCAATCACTGCTCCTCCTTGTCCATCCCTTGTTGCATTGGAGAACAAATGTGTCTCCGACGTCTTTTTTAAAAGTTATAAGATAAATAGCATTGCCAGTGCATGAAAGAAATTATGTTACGCAGATAGGCACAGGAGTAAGCGATCTGTTTTGAATTTTTGAGTGGCTTCTTGAAAACTGTTTTTTGTTTTATTGGACTGATAGTTTTTTTTTTGGGTGGGTGGGTGGGGGGGGGGGGGGGGGGGGGGGGCAAATTCACTACTAAACGACTTGCTGTTTTTTCCTGCCATCCTTCCACAAAACTAAAAATATTGGATCTTGGCGATGTTTATATGCAACTACAGTCTACAGGCCTATTTCGTTTCTAGCCACACTTTGGCATGTCCGTATGACCAATAGTGGCATGACAAAGTGTGACTATGAACCAAACATGCCCGAATGACAGTCTTTGTTCGCAGAACTACTCTTTGGATAGAGCTTTCCAGTATGCACTCATGTTGAAATAGCAGGCGGAATTTTCTAGAACCTGAAGAAGTTACATATGTTACCAATGGATGTTTAATAGTCGGCGGAATCTCCGAGAAAACCAGCTTGGAGCGGTGATGTTTGGTTCCATAACCAACTTTTTGAGGATGGGCAAATTTGGGAGACGATACTCAAGTAAGATTTTGGGAAGATGTGTGGTTAGAAATGACCATATTTAGGGACCAATACAGTGGCATGTATGATATATAGCCAGGTGAAAGAGTGCGACAGATGCAAGTGTGTTGCAATCCAACCCTCTAAATGTTTCTTTCTAAAGGTCGCTAGTAGGGGACAACCTTGTAGCTTGGCAGCAGTTAGTAGCCAAGGTTTTGAATACCCAACTTTCTCCCACCAGAAAGACACATTTAGGCCTCCTTTGGAATGCAGGATTTGTAAAACACAGGAATAGGAAAAACACAGGAATAGGATAGGATTGCATATGCAAAACAGAGGATTGAAAAACACAGAAAATTTGTAAGATAACTCGTTTGGATGGACATAGGAAAACCATAGGAAAGGTTAATTGGTAAACAATGTGTTGGTGGTAATAAATTCTCTGGCAGCCAGCCGGCAATGGACTAGTGGTGCTTAAGCTTTTGGTTGCCAGCAGCTAAGCTTTGTTTTACCTCGTTCCTACGCACAGGAATGGAAAAAAGAGCTCCAACCCAATGTTTTCTTTCCTCCATTCTTCCTGTGAAATCAGCACCATAGGAAACTTTCCTTTACTTTTCCTTGCTCCATTCCTTCATTCCAAAGGCATGAATAGTACCCTTTCCTATAGGAATTGAAATCCTCCATTTTTCCTCCAAAAATCCTTCAATCCAAAGGGGCCCTTAGTTGGTCGTTGCAACAAAACAGGAAATTCACAGTTTGGTCTATGTATAGAGCAATGGTAGCATCCAATATTTGTACATCACAATCATATCATTTGGAAACTAAAATTACCCTTGAAGATAAAAAAAAATATGTGGTGCTTATTTAAAGGCATTGTACTGACCAAGGATAATTTGGCAAAGCGACAATTGAAAGAATGTTTAAAGTGCTGTTTATGTAACCTTAATGAGAACATACAACATCTCTTCTTTGATTGCTGCATAGCCAAACTTATATGATGAATTGTGCATGTTTCTTTTAATATCACACCTCCAACAAGGGTAGAACATATGTTTGATGATTGGCTTTGAGCTTGGATAGGAAACAGTGCAAAATCTTGGTTGGAACTTGTTCTTTATGTTGGCCATTTTGGTAATGCAGAAATGATGCGGTTTTTAATATTGCATAAATTGTTACTCCCATGCAGGTTATCTTCACAGAAATGCATTGGATCCGTCTCTGGGAGCTACTATAGAGGAAGAGGAGCGATCTCAAATCTCTTGGGGATGTCGTGTGCTTGAAACCACGGTCATGGACGTTTTGCGAGAAAGTAAGAGACTTGGTTATGGATAGAGAAGTTTCAATGGTTTATGTTAGTGTGCTTGTTGTTATTTCAGCATGTATTTGGACTTGGTGTGTAGTAATGAACAGCTATCTATATCTTTTTTATAAGTGCAACCAACTAAGAACCTTTAACTCTTATTTCTGTGCAACCACGTTGAGCCACGTCATCTCAAATGTTTACCACCGTTAGATGCTCACCTCCATTCAAATCCGTCCTTTCATTTGAGTGAGTGGTAACTGAACATGCTTAATGAGTAGCTGCTGCAGAAAGCAGCAACAAATTTTTCTCAAAATCAGGATCAATTCAAACCGTCAGCCATGTCACTACAACCAGCAGTCGGCGTGGAGGGCACTGCTGATGTTGGTGGTCGCCGACCTGGTAGTAGGTTGCTTCGCTCCGGCAGACGTACGCCTTGTGCGCTCATGGAGGCACAAGGTACGGAAGCGGCGACGGATGGAGCAATCAATCTGGTTCTGAACCATTGAAACTGTAGAACAGACCAGCCCGGCCCACTGTACTACACCTCTCAAAATCGTTGAAAACCGTACCAGCCCAGCTAGAACCGCCTCCTAACGGGTCGGTTCCTAAACCAGCCTAAACCGACATAAACCGTGGTTGAACAGGGCTATCTAAAAAACAAATATGAATCAGTTCTTATCGGATCGTACCACCTGCTGCTCACGGAAATTCGTTGCATCTCGGCGAGGCACCTCGTATTGACATTCTGAGACGCAATTGAGAACAGAAAATCTTACAGCGCCAATCTCTACCAAATGCAAACTTACCAGTCTGCTCAATCACGAATTTCAAAGTTACACACTGCCAGGAGAAACACAGCTCAAACGTGGCGCCATGTAAAACATTCTGTCGTGTTAGTACTCCCAAAGCATTCGTATGACAAAGGTGGGTTCATATTGGGTATAGCAGCTACTGTGAGTGTTTGGTTTCTTCTAGTCTATAATTGACTATTTGAATGTTAAACTTTGGAGCACCTAGTCTATCATACTCCCTCTGTCCCAGAATACTTGGCATTCTGGCTCTGAACCAGATTCATTGAACATTCTCTGAACCTGGACAACCTGTCTGTCTAAGTTCATTGAACATTCTATGAATCTGGACATCAGAAAACACTCCTAGAATGCCAAGTAAAGTGGGACGGAGGGAGTACCAGGCCAATTTTGCTGTTCCTAACCAGAACGTTTCAGAAAGGCCGCTAAACCAATTTACCCTTAGCATTCATTCTTATAGCAGCATGACAACGGCAGATGCAAAGGACCTCTTCCCAATTGAATCGAAACTAAGGACTGACCAGCCGGAGCTCGCACTGTAGACGTCAACCTATAGCAAAAGGGAGCTATCTTAGAACATAACACAGGTTTCAAAACGAAGGTAAAGTAACTTATCAGTGCCTGGTTACTTCAGTATCCAGAATCTGCCCACTGGACTACGTCCAACCAATCAGGAACAAACTATCGTTCAAATAAACAGCAGCAGCATATCCTCTTGGTGTGTGCATCGGATCAGCCATCCTCCAGGCGTTCAGGCGAGGATCATAGATCTCTACGCTAGAGACCATACTTTCCCCATTATACCCTCCCATAGCATGTCTGAAAAGTAAGTCAACATGTCAGATAAATTTCTTGCCAGGAATTAATACAACGATGCTCCTAGTAGTCTTTTCAGAAAAGATTTATTAGAGAAGTTACTGACAGCGCTTCGCCCAGTACAGTTAATACATTGCATCCTCTCCTTGTATTCATACTTGGAAGCTTAACCCAGAAGCCCTCCCTTGGATCATACCTTTCTGCTGTTCTATTTCTGTATATAACGTGTTTGTTGCTGTTAGCCTCAGAAGTAACTTTTGGGGTGTAGCATGTATATAATGAAGGAAAGTGGTTGACAGATCTTACTCCATGTACATGCTTCCATCATATCCACAAGCTGTATAGATGACACCATGCATTTCCACATCAGCAAGATCAAATCGCTGAAACATAATCACTAAACTAAGATATTGGTTTCAAGATTATTGGACTTCATGAATTTTGCTCTCTTAATTGTGTTAGTATTGCAAAAAAATAGTTCAGTAGCCTTACCCAGCTGTCCTACTGGTACATACTAGAAAAAGTCTAGGCAAGGTATGTAAACATTTATGCAATGAACAATGAATTATCATGAAGTATGAATGTTCATGCAGAAGGTGAACACCATAGGCTGCTGAAAAAAATATTATAGTATCAAAGTTACATAGCTTAAATAAATGCATATTTCATATATGTTCTTAGTTTTCAGGGTCATTTAGCTTATCAGCAAATAAACATTCCACGTGGAGTAAAAGTTCAAGAAAAAATGGATACACAGTCAACGCTGTTCAAGGAAAAGTACTACACTGAAATATGTATTAAGCAAGGTAATTATGCAACCAACTGAGAGGCTGAAAGCGTACAGAGGACAGCATTGATGGACTGCAAATCCATTTTCCAAGATATGGATCAAACACCTCAACTTCTGAAAAAGTTTCATTCCCATCTCCTCCACCAATAGCATAGATTTCATACTGAAGACTGATTCCAGCAAGACTTCCTTTCATACGGTTCAATGAGGGGCATTCTGCCCATTCGGTATTCCTTAAACTGTAGCATTCCACTAACCGGAAAAGAAGATAGAGAAGTAAATAACTGCAGCTCAAATTCCAAGCTTGCAAAAAATAAGTTGGGGAAGCATATATTAAGACATTATACCTGTGTTATACCATGACATAGCATCTCCACCACCAAAAGCAAATATATGACCGTCCAATACAGCAGCAGGTGCATAGGAGCGAGCGGAACAAATTGGTGTGAGACCCACCAGTACGTCTTTATCAGGAGTCAAAGAATCAAGAGATGATAACCAGGTCACACCATTATAACCGCCGATCAGGAATATTGATGGCTTGGCCAGGAATTTGAATTGTAAATCATCCACAAGGTATTCCAGTTGCTGTACTTTTATTCCTGAGTCTTCAACTACTTCCCTCATTGAATGTATATGTTGATCTGACCCAATCTGGAAAAAAAAAGGAACATTAATCTGCGGAGACAGTTTGCATAAATGACAAAATAGTGCTAGTAGAGATTGTATCATGAATGCATGTGGCAAGGGGGGGAAAAAAAGACAACTGATAGATTTGTTAAACTAAGCTGTCCATTTTACTCCATGAGGATCCAAAACGAGATAAAAAAAAGGTTCTGTTGCTAGAGTAAGTACTGTATACAGTGGCTAAATGATCCATACAAGATAACACAATGACTGGAGCAGAAAGGAACATGTATGCTGAACTACCCACATCAATTATCTCCACTATTAGAACCACACAAGAAGAATAGAGTCTAAATAAATAAAACTGTAGAACAGAGAAAGTCCTCAACTTTGATAGTACTTATTGGAACAAAAGTCTAATTCTTTCATACGGGAATAAAAGTACCAACTGTTTGAATATTGATTTAACAATCAAATGAAGGCACCAATCAACTTCTGTCCAATGTTCAAGAAGAAATGACAAACCTGCTTCTTCTCCAATGCTCCAGTCCTCTTGGTTAACTCAGTTATGATTTGTAGCGGCTACAAAATAAAGTAAAACAAGAAAAACATGAGACGACTTCAGCCACTGCATTAGGGGATGGGTTCTGTAATGAAACTGAATACTGAAAAATAAATAAAGTTAACAGTTAGGTAATAATATACCTCACTTGCATCAGCATTCCCATGCCATTCCTGAAACGAGGTTTTATCTTCAATTGTTGCGTCAAATGGGTCACAGCAAAGGTTTGCATTGACCTGTGTTTCTTCAGGAACACATTGATCTGAAGTAGAATCAACACAGTCCTGGGAAGGTAGTGTGGACTGCTGCTGAAGAGAACACATTTCTTTCAGCTTGTTCAGGACAGTCAGTTTTTCAGGAGTTAACCCTTCACCACCTGGGCTATTGTGAACTGCACTCTCTATTACATCGACATTAGCAGCACCTGTATGCTCATTATGTGAGGTCACAAGCATTGATTCATACATAGTGCCCTTTTCTCCACTCAAAGGATTGACAGCTGGATGATTGCATTCAACATGCTGCATTCGTTGGTCAACACTTTTGACTAAAGACCTCTGACTGACCGCATCTGGATTTGAATGAGGACCAAATTGGTTTTCAGAAACATCATCATCCAAATCATCCCAATCAGAAACTAGCTCACAGGATTGACAAGCATTGAACAGAAATAAAGGCAATCCAGGTTTGATATTCCTCATGTACGAATAGTGGACTGAAGGAAGGCCTATTAACATGTGCACAGGAAGGAAAAGAGTTAAGACAAGATATTCAACAAGATGTTAACATTTCATGAACTAATCATTTAAATCACTGTGCAAAGCATATATCATAATACTTTCTTAATAAAATTGGCACGACACTATACTTAAAGATTATTCACGGATTCAAGGAATGGACAGGCAACTGAAGTTCTATACTTTCCTAAGAAGCAAAATGGTCCATCCTAAGATAAAAGAGGACTTTGTGTCAAAGCGTTTCTAGTTTCCTACACTACTGTAAGATGATAGGCACTAACTTCGTTAAGGATGCATATCTGGATCCCAAATACATGAATATATACAATTTATATCACAATGCAACTCAAAATTTCATTTATTATGATGCATAAATATCTAAGGGGGCAAAAGCTGTGAAAGAATCCAGGATATTGCAACCAACTTTATTCAAATGTTGCTAGATCCAATGTTTTATTGGCATTGCGGCATATCACGGTTTCATATGTATTAGTTGTTCTGGTATAGGGGAAAAGAAAGCAGGCTGATGCACTCTCTTAGTACCTAGTATCTGAAACTTCTTCCAGCATGATGCACTCGGGCTCACATCTTCTGTTACGTCCTCAATCTGTATGATTGCAGTAAATACCTTTGTTTCAGAATTAAATATTTGCACCACGAGAATTCCATGAATCAACAATACTCCATGCGGATCCAAAACGAAAAAAAAAGGTTAACAGTATTGTATACAGTGGCTAAATGATCCATACAGGATAACACAATGATCCAACAGAAAGGAACATGTATGCTCAACTATCCACATCAATTATCTCCACTATTGGAACAACAAGAAGAATAGTCTCTAAATAAATAAAACAGTAGAACAGAGAAAGTCATCAGATTAATTAATTCTTGTTGGAACAAAAATATAATTTCTTTCATATGGGAACAAAAGTACCAATTGTCTGACTATTTAACAACAAAATGAAGGCACTAATCAATTTCTTTCCAATGCTCAAGAAGAAATGACAAACCTGCTTCTTCTCCAATGCTTCTGTCTTCTTGGTTAACTCAGTGATGATTTGTAGCAGGTACAAAATAAATTAAAACCAAAAAAAAAAAAAGAGAGAGGACTTCAATCACTGCATTAGGGGATGGGTTATGAAATCAAAATGAATACTGAAAAAATAAAGAAGGTTAACAGGTAATAATATACCTCACTTGCATCAGCATTCCCATGCCATTCCTGAAACGAGGTTCTATCTTCCGCTGTAGCACCAGATGGGTCACAGCAAAGGTTTGCATTGACCTGTGTTTCTTCAGGTACACATTGATCTGAGGTAGAATCAACACAGTCCTGGGAAGGTAGTGTGGAATGCTGCCGAAGGGAACACAACTCTTTCAACTTGTTCAGGACAGTCAGTTTTTCAGAAGTTAACCCTTCACCACTTGGGCTATTGTGAACTGCGCTCTCTATTATATCAACATTTGCAGCACCTGTATGCTCATTATGTGAGTTCACAAGCATCGATTCATCAAGATGTTAACATTTCAAGGACTAAGCATTTAAATCATTGTGCAAAGCATATATCATAATAATTTCTTAATAAAATTGGCAGGATACTGTATTTAAAGATTATTCACGGATCCAAGGATTGAACAGGAAACTGAAGTTCTATACTTCCTTAAGAAGCAAAACGTTACTGGTCCATCCTACGGTAAAAGAGGACTTCGTGTCAAA
This sequence comes from Eragrostis curvula, assembly GCA_007726485.1. NCBI lineage: Eukaryota > Viridiplantae > Streptophyta > Magnoliopsida > Poales > Poaceae > Eragrostis > Eragrostis curvula. The sequence goes on along the minus strand of CM017440.1, from coordinate 26,584,907 downwards.
GCGTTACACTAGTGTATGCTGATAGGCCACTTAAGGTTGCGTATCTTGATCCCCAATACATGAATATATACAATTTAAAATCATAGTGCAATTAAAATTTTCATTTATTATGATGCACAAATATGTAAGGGGGCAAAAGCTGTGAAAGAATCCCCAGGAAAGTGCAACTAACTTGGTTCAAATGTTGCTAGCTCCAATGTTTTATTAGCGTTGCGACATATCATGGTTTCATATGTATCAGCTGTTCTGGTATAGGGGAAAGGAAAGCAGACTGAGTACCTAGTATCTGAAAGTTGCTCCAACATGATGCACTCAGTCTCACATCTTCTGTTACGGCCTCAATCTGTATGATTGCAGTAAATAGCTTTGTATCAGAATTAAACATTTGCACCACGAGAATTCCATGAATCAACAATACTATGAGCTCTACTTCAGAAATTAGGGAATCCGAACCAAACACAGAACAACTTACAATGCCGAAATCTCTTCTGATGCCTCTTCCGGTCCACCACGGTCGCAAACCAGTTCCTGCAGATACTACACTCTGATCGCTTGCGTTTGTTCCGCATAATCTGCCTGTGCTTATCCTGGTAGTGGTTCCTGATACTGGCAACCCTGTAGGTCTTAGCCTCCGCTGGGTTCTTACCCATCTCGAACAGGGCAAGCATGCATTCGATGCATGGTTGCTCGCCCTCGGGTGCAGCGGCGAACGCCGCCCGCACGGCAGCGATGAAGATTGCTGACGGCGACCCAGGGCCGTCGGAGTCTTCTGAATCCTGCAGAGCGGCAGCGGCGGGAGCGTCTTCTTCGTGCGGACCGGCGGCGGGGAGCGTGCCGTCGTCGTCGTGCAGCCCGGCGGCGGGGGCCGCGTCGGCGTCCTGCGGCGCCTCTTCAGCCTCCTCATAGAACCCCTCGCCGCCGATGTCACCATCCATGCGGCCGGAGGTGAATCCAGAGCAGGCGAGAAGGCTCTGCGAGAAATTGCGGAGGGCAATTTGGGTTGGAGATTGGGGTGGGGAAATCTGCTTCGAGATTTGCTGAATGGGGAGGGGAAATGTGGAGGAGGGCGACCAATGGGGAGGGTTTTGTTTCCTGAGCCGCGAAGAGTCGGTTCGGTGCGGGTCAGGGCAACGGGCCTTGGCTGGGTAATTACTGGGCCGGGTCTGGAACTACTAGGGCGCCGACACTATATACTACAGTTTTGCTCCTCCGCCAGTCACTCAATTGACGGAATCCATCAGACTTTGTATACATTTTTTGACCGACACTATACATAATATTTTTCCATAAAAAAGGATGTATAACGTTTTTTGACCGAATAAGATGTATAATATTGTGAGGTTAAATTTAGCGGATTTATAGGGGATGGTGAGGACTCACCAAGTAAGAGCATCTTCAGCAGTTCCTCTAAAATCCATGCATCAAATCTCAGTATAGGGGAAGCATCAAATCTAATTCTCAAATCTCAGTATAGAGGAAGCATCAAATCTAATTCTAAGATTTGATGCATGGTTACTCGAGCAGTTCTTGATGAGGACACGACGACGGTGCTGGAATTTGTCTCAATCTTTCACGGCACTAGATTTCAGTGGCAGCTATTTCTTTCAATTCAAATTAATATTGCAGCGGCATGACTTGACAGTATCAGAGTAGTGCGGCAACAGAGAATAATATATCGCTTTTCAAATTGCCAAACAGGAAAACTAGCAAGACAAATCCTTCGTCTGATCAAGCTTTAACTATTTATTTAATCAACCAAGCAGAGTAGCAGTTCCACGAAGGCACCAGTAAAGTAACAGATCAAGCTCAATTTCCAAGATAAAGATGCAGTACTTGCGCATAATTAGAGAAGTAGATAACTAAGGGAATTAACTTGCAAACCAGAAAGATCAACACGCCAATGCCCTAATTCTTCTTCCACCCGTGATGCTTCAAATCACAATCAGAAGAAGAGGAACTCCAGTTCGGAAGACCAAGATGCCCACCCAGAACATAGACCCCTGATCACGCTCTCCTTAATCAAACGAGCATCGATGGTTGCCGTCAGTTCCTGTGATTTGTGTACTCTCCCCTGCTGCTCTGTGCTACTGAAGAACGGGTGTGAAAGGCACACAAATCATCCAAACAACACCCTTAATCTACAGAACTGCAAGTGCAAGGCTCGGCCGCAATCAACAATGCGATATATGGTTTATTTATGGAAGGGACAAACTTGGAAGCCTTATGTTGGAATGTACGGGGCCCTAAATTCAGTGGCAAGATGCACTACTGTCCACGAAACAATTTCAGCCACCTTCTGCCACATACCTTGTCTCCAGAAGACTAAATTGCACAACGTTGATGCTACGCTCGCCACATATTTGGGCGCCTTCAGACTGAGGAATTTTGCTTTCAAGCCGTCAAAGGGGAACACGAGGAGGGATCCTCCTACTGTGGAATGACGAACACATAGAAGTTCAGAATGTGTGCATCGGCAGACATTCCTTGTCAGCAGAGATAACAACCCGGTGATGCGGCACTTCCTTCCTCCTAACAACTGTATATGGCCCAACAAGAAGCTCCGAAAAGGAAGCCTTTTGCCAACACAAGAGAAGGATTAGACCACCGCAAGGGCAAAAGTGGCTTATTGTGGGTGACTTCAACCAGATTTATAAAGCGAGAGACACGAATAATACAAACATCAATCTAAGATAATTGTGGTGTTTTCGGGCGGCAATCAACCACTGTCAACTACGGGAAATACACCTGCAAAACCAAAAATATACTTGGAGTAACAAGAAACGGAAACCAACTCTCGTTCGACTAGACCGCATTTTCTGCAATGAGGAATGGGATTTGGCTTTCGATCAACATGTTCTACACGCTCTGGCCACTTTGCTGTCAGACCATTGTCCTCTCTTGCTATCCGACCAGGCAGGGCCGAGGCCGCCTCGCACATTCAGGTTTGAGAACTTCTGGATTAAAATTCCAGGATTCCAAGATGTCATAAAGGAAACGTGGCAGCAGAACAACAACCAAACTGAATCGATGCACCACTTTGGCCAAAAGTTGATAGGCAAAGCAATTACGACAGTGGAGTCGGACGATACTGTCGGAAACAAAGCTGAAACTACACATGGCGATGGATGTCATCCTGCAGCTGGACATAGCACAAGAAAATAGAGAACTTACACATGAGGAGTTCAACCTCCGTGCCAACCTCAAGAGCTAGAAGAGTGAGGGGCCATCAGTCATAGAAAGGTCGAGGAAAAGACAAGCTTCTCGAATCACAAATGTTAAAGAAGGGGATGCCAATACAAAAAAAAATTCACCTACGAATGAATGCAAGAAGAAGGAAGAAATCACATTCAGAGGTTGCGCAAGACAACAGTTGGGCAGTTATTCATGAACAAAAGGAACAAGTCATACTCAACCACTTCAACAGTGTAATGACCAAACCACAGCCGCATAATAGGGACATCAACTGGACAAACATGGAAATCCAACTGACCGAGCTACCAGCTTTGGATGAACCGTTCTCTGAAGAAGAGGCACATAGTGCCATACATCAACTGCCTTCAGACAAAGCCCCGGGGCGAAATGGTTTCACAATCAATTTTTTCAAATCATGTTGGGAAATAATAAAAAACAATCTCATGGCTGTTATACAAGCTTTGTATGATCAATGTTGCATTAACATGAGATTTCTTAACTCAGCCAATGTTTGAAGAATAGGATGTGGATATCACAACCGGTATACTTCCTCACAGCAATGTAAGTACCAAAAGAGGTTCTGGACAAGCTAGACCATAAAAGGAAGAAACTAATGTAGGCAAATGGAGATAATCTAACTGGCGGAAAATGTAAAGTAAATTGGACACGAACCTGCATGCCAAAAGAGCTAGGAGGACTAGCTAGGGATATTAAATTTGAAGAAATTTGCACGAGCGCTACGCCTATGCTGGTTGTGGCACGAATGGAAGTCTGATGACAAGGCTTGGGTTGCACTTGGAAACCATTGTGGACATTGACAGGCTGCTATTTGCAACCGCCACCTCCATAACCTTGGGGAATGGATCCAAGACGGACTTTTGGTCCTTAGCCTGAATCGGTGGATGCGGACCAAAAGACATAGCGTTGATGATCTACACCATCTCCAATAAGAAGCAAAGAAAGGTCAGAGAGGCACTACACCAAGACACATGGATTAAGGACCTCAACCTCCACGAAAACATTACGCCCCAGCACATCCAACACATCTGGTCAATCTATGGAATCTCGTGCATGATATTCAGCTAGACGAGAGTAGAAATGAAGATATCACTTGGAAGCTAACAAACACAGGACAATACAAAGCCTCCTCACCATACAGAGCACAATTCATTGGATGCTCGCGGGCGACATATGACAAGGTGATCTGGCAGGCTTGGGCGCCACCTAAATGCAAAACTTTTGCTTGGCTGGTTGTTGGCGGTTCTTATGCGTATAATTAAATTTCACTAATTCCGCAAGTGCACGGAACACCATTGTAGCATTTCACCTTGGAGTATTTCAGGGTCATCGTATTTATATTTCCGCAGGGAAGTATAGCGAAAGGAAGTTGAAATGTAGCAAAGTATTGTCCTTATTGTGTAAATAACAAGACTATACTTATGACGAGGGTAAGGTACATGGTTGATATAGGTGGCACTCACAAAATAATCCCAAATAAATAAATGGTAAGAAGAGGTTAAATTGGGAGGACAACGAGTTAGAGAAAAAGATTCCTAAATGTTTATCCTATGTTTATTTACTTATAGTAGTTAGTTCTACAAGATTATTTACTTTAGCTAAGTTCATGCACGTACAAGTCATGTTGTTTTGGGGCACGGACATGCCATGGCTTAATGAACTGATCCTGCTAGTTCACCTTGGGGAACCGACTGCTATTGAGAACCCTGCATGTCTAACTCGGACGTGGTGGATTACAGAGACCGGTGTAGCTGTCACATACACTCGTGGCTACCATCCTCCATGGGGTTATGTGCCAAACGTGCATAGGACAAGCTCTAAGAGCCACGCTTACAACCCACCTAGGTGAACTACCTTGATGAACGGAGCAGTCCTATCTAAGAATATAGCACATATTTCACCAAACGCGGACGCCATCTCTAACGAAGGCACTCTCTCGTATTCTTTAGACACAATCACGAATCCCACAACAAGACTTCTATGGACACTACCTTAACTAAATAAATAAACTTAAATAGAGAATAATGACTAAAAGAAATAAATAAGAATATATTAAAGAAAATATAAATTCTACTAAGAGTTAGGATACAAGAACTATACCAGAACTCCGAGAAAACTTTCGGAACCCCAAGAGAGCTCTCACTCTACTCTACTCTACTCTAACTCCCAAAACAACTCTACTTCTACACTAATGAGTAATGAAATGAAATAAATCTGAGATGGACATTTAATCTGAAGAACATGACGCCCACCACCTGCCCGCGGCAATCCATCGGCGATCCCCGCCCTCCTCCGGTGATCTCCTGCCTCCGTCCACTCCGGTGCTACAGACATGGCAGGCCTCTCAGATCTTGACTTCCTGCCGGGTATAGAATTTCAGGATCTCATGAAAACAAGGTTTGCGTCCCCGGTCCCCCCCCCCCCCCCCTAGCTCGTCCTCTGGCTTTCTCCTAGTGGCTTCCTTCAGTCGATCGGCTCTCTGCCTTGATGTGGACTCTGTGTGTCTTGTTCTGCAATCGTGCCTGGGGGGGGGGGGGGGGGGGGGCAACAAAGGATTTTAGTGTGATTTGGCTCAAGGATTGGTGCTTCCGTTTTTCCGTTTCATAAAAAAATATGGGTTTTATGGTTTATCATCTTCGGAAGGTCATTTGCAAGTTGTTTGATTTGCACTTCATGCTCTGGCATAATGGTGGACCGGACTGGGTCCGGGAATTGCAGAAGTGGGAAGCCATTCGGGATGAGGAGTGGCATTTGGTTTCTCGATCCAGAAAAAGCTATGCTTGCTCTGAAATCCGGTTCTTCTCAGGCAGCTCAGAATTTTGCCAAGCCATCTATTTTCTCGAGGATCAATACCCCAATGATTATTATTTGAAGAATTTTGCTGATGAATCTAGATTTACGGTGAACAACAGTTTTGCCTGTTGACGGTCGTTAATTACCCAAATTGACCATCAGCTTGCACACATAATAAAGGGGAAACAAACCATTTCATACTCGCATATGTGTTTAAATAACCTAGTTCCACGTGTCCCCTAGAATTTATGAGTGCATGTGTTTTAATGAAGATATCCGGAGGAATGAAGCCCAAAAGCGACTGAACAACCCAAGATACAAATCATCGTCACAGAGCGGGCCAAGCCTACAAGAATAAAAGCCCACATTACCAAGCAAACCGACTTATCTTCTGGGCTAACACCAAGATCTAGGCTGAGGAAGCAGAGGGGAGCCAGCAGGCCAAGATCCAGGCCCAAAGGCCACCAGAGGGGGTCGGCCGATCCCCCTGATTGACTGACTTGTCAGTGAGGGGTCTCGGGCCCCACCGCCTTTGGTTGGTGACAAATGACATGCCATTAATGTTTATGGCTAAGGGGTGTATAAAGCAAGGGGTACCCTCCCTTACTGGAGGGCACACACATATTTGAAGGATCATTCCTCTCCTCCACTCATAGGTGCTAGAGGAAGGGCTTAGGTAGAGCTAGGCTAGTGAAGTGCTGCTGTAGTAGTGCTCCCAAGTCTTCCTTGCTTGGGGATTGGGTATAGATATATCCTCTCTTTTTGTAAGACTTTGTACTTTATGGATCATCATACATCATTTAGTTTGTCGTGTTCATATGATCGTTCTTCGTTCATTCATCGTTTATTCATTGTTTGTTCATAGTCCGTTCATCGTTCATTCATCGTTTGTTGATCATAGCCTGATCCCATGCTATGATCAATGCTCTTATATGACTAACTTATTCATCATTCGTTTATGTATCATTTTATGCATGTTTAGGCTATTTGATATATGCTACGGCATCGGTCTAGCGTCCCTCATGGTTGCTCTAGATCAGGATTCACCCCTTGAGCGGTTTAGAGTGTAGTGGGGTGCAATGCTTGCATGGTGCGAGGGTTGTTCATCTCATCGCTAGATATGGCCTCGTCCCACGGTGGAATAAGGGGACGGTGGGCAGGTGGTGACTGCCCTGTTCCATTCTTAGTAGTCCCCCACATTCGGACGAGTCGGTTGGAATTCGTAAATAGATATCGCCACGTGGCTCCCGCCATGGGGTAGGGCGGTCTCCCGTATGCCTGGGTGGATGTTGTGCAGACTATATGTGTGTAGAGCTGTCCATTAGGTGGATGTTGTGCAGACTATATGATGATATATATTAGGAGCCGTAGTACTTAGCTTGTGTTTCTCTACCAAACTCTTGCCCTAAGCTGTTAACATTAGGAAGGAACTCCTGTGTATGTCAACACAATCATATTATACCCCCATGTTACTTACCCCTGTATATACAATTGGTGAAGTAATGTCTTATCTAATCATTGAACATGAATATGGTCTTCACCGCCGTCTTCCCTTGGGAAAACATAAATAATGATATCCTGGAATATTCTAAGGTGAAATGCTACAACGGATATTTTATCCGTGCGCTTGCGGATTATCTTTTATCGTAAGAATTACGAATAAAGCATTTCTGGCATCTGTGCCGATAATGGTTTATTCGGTATGATTTAGCAAGTGTCAACAAGCATTTCTAGCGCCGTATTTGAGGAAGACATTGGTCAAGATTATACTATAATTGTTCATGATTAACTTTGATATTGCTAAACCATTGCCCATGCAGGCTAACCTTGTACCATTTTCTATATTTATATGAAAACAGGATAGCGTATGACTGGTTTCGAGCTGCCGCAAAACTTCACCGAGAATCCGGAGTCACTCTTGAGAAAGACTAGATCCAACATCGTTCCTCCTTCGGTCAAAAAAAAAAAAACATCGTTCCTCCTCAAGCGACAACCTCGACATTCGAACCAGCTATCTCTATGCCAGCAAGCTCATCAGAAAATATGGGTGAAAATATGGCTGAGAGGACTCTTCGTGACTACTCTGCTCCTTCCGCCAACAACGTGCCCGTTGACCTGTTATTGGAGGAGTGGCTGCAGATTTTGAAATCAAGAGCAGCCTTATCACCATGGCACAGGCCATTCCCTTTTGTGGAAAGGCAAACGAGGATGCTACCACGCATCTCCACCAGTTCCTTGATATCTGCAACACTACCACTATACAAGGAGCAACCCAAGATGCACTTAGGGTCCGCTTGTTCCCGTTTTCCCTCCTTAGCAAGGCGAAACAACGGTTCTATGCGAACTGAGTGGATATCAACACATGGGACTAGGGGTGGGCAAAAAAACCGGAACCGAAAGCCCGAAACCGAAAAACCCGAGACCGAACCCAAAAGACCCGAAATATTGGGTTTCGGATACTAGATTGGGTATCAAACTCAGCTACCCGATATATTTCAGTCCGGTTCGGGTACCAGCCTCGGGTACCCGATAACCCGAAGTATTGAAGCACTAGTCTGGTCCGTTGCCTCACCATCAGCTATATAGGCCCACGAAGACCACCAAACTCCTTACCTCCCAGCCCACGTAGCCAAGCCACGCTTGGCAGAAACGTGCGCACGCCGCCGCCACCGCGAAAAGAAAAGTTGCTCGATGCCGCATCGCCTCGCCACTCACCACCGCCGGTCCGCCTCCTGTGACTTGCGCCCTCGCCGTCCAGCGCCGGCGCGCCCCACCGCGTCGATCACCAGAGCCCTGAGCCCATGCCTCAACCGCGCTCCCCACCCAGTCCTCCACCAGCTGCCTGTGCGGCTGTGCCTCTAGCAGGAGGAGCCACCCCATTGCCCGGAGTCGACAGCCGGAGCCACACGAACGCCGCCGGCACCTCAACCAGCCGCAGCACGTCGTCATTCTGAGCTGTATGTGTGTTCTTGTTCTGAGCTGCTGTATAAATTTGGGTAGTTCGGGTAAACCCGAAAACCGAACCGAATTTTGTGCACCCGAAATTGTCGGGTACCTAATGTTGCAGCACTTGTTCGGGTATCATATCTGAGAAACCGAAATTTTGAGACACCGAAATGACCGGACCGAATTTCCGGTCATACTCGAACGCCCACCCCTACATGGGACATGTGCTCCGCAGTGTTCCTGGCGAAGTTCTTCCCGATGGGCAAAACTAATGCCCTTCGTACAAGAATTTCGACATTTCACAGGCATCTAATGAGACCATCTCCGAGGCATGGGAGAGACTCCAAGATTACATTGCCACCTGTCCTCATCATGGGATGGAGGAATGGCTCATATTTCAAAGCTTCTACAATGGGTTGTCGCCAGCATCCTGTTCACATATTGATGCTGCTGCCAGAGGAGCATTCTTCTCCAAGACCATTTGCGAAGCTCAAGACTTGATCAATGCGATGGTCCATAATCAAGGGTGAAATGATGAAATAACTCAAACACGCCAAAGGGGTGTACACCCTGTGAAAGAGGTGGACATGTTATCCGCCAAGATTGATCTCCTCATGAAGAGACTTGACAATTGTGACGCACAAGGAAAAGTCCATGCCATGGACTCACACATGACGTGTGAGACTTGTGGCCAAACTGGACATATGGGGAGTGATTGCCCCGAAACCCGTGAAGACGTGTTCTACATGAACAACACCAACAACAATGGGTATCGTCAACAAGGAGGTCAAGGGTATCAATCCCGTCCATTTTATCAAGGAGGTAACAACTCTTCAAATTTTTATTCAAATCAACCTACCTTGACCCTAGAACAGATATGCCAATCTTCGCCGCCACCGCCGCACCCCAACCTCTCCACCACCACCGCGCCCCCGTCGTTCTCCACCTCCGCACTCCAATCTCCGCCACCACCACGCTGTCCTCCTCATGCTCGCCTTGACAGCCATGGATCTGCAGCCCCTATGCAAGGCCCATAGCGGCGGAGGCCCCCACCCTCTGGCTCAATGGATGTTGGGTTGTTCTGATGTGCGTCGTGGCTTTCATCCTCGGGAACTCCATGCCAAAGGACGGCTACGTGAAGGAGATCATTGTCCAGGTCGTCAAGGCCATCGGCACAGCCTAATTCATGTAAGTCCTCTTCGCCGTTCCTCCGCGGCTGGATCTCGTCGATCTGTGTATGTGTTCAGCGGGTCTGACCCTGGGTCTGGTGTTGCCGTGAGATTCAGAGATAGCAACGAGATCTCAGCCTCATTTTTGTATCCTCGATTACACTGCCTGCAACGGCATCCAAGGCAAACCTCAGAAGTAAGTCCTCTCACATGGATCCTTTTTGCTCATATGAGTGTGCGTGTGGTGCTCGTTTGAGTATTGTTTTCTCCTGAGATGTATGGACATCGAGCACTTGTATGGGCACTGAATCTGACACTGACATATGTATGACTGGTTTGTGTACATGCTGGTGTAATTGATTAATGGTACAATATGTATGCTGTCCTCTGAGATAAAACCTTTAGTTAACCACGGCGTGGAAAAAGAATACTGAATTCTTGTCCTTTCAGTTAAGCTAACTATCATTTGCATAGTTTTGGACAAGACCATATGACCGTTACCAAGTGTGAAGGTATAATTTACTTTTCCGAGTGGAATTCTTGTGATCTTTATTTTACTTCTGCTCCTTGTATAACAAGTTACCCTTGAAATTTAACAAGTTACCTTTAATGCCTTTTTGTTAGTTTCTTTCCTTTCATTCATACGAGTAATATAAAGGTTGTGGCATTTTTCTTATTTGCAGATTTATGAAATTGTAAGTTCCAGGTATATGAAGTTACCATTTTCACTTGTATGAACCCGAGGCTAGATACAAGTATATGAAGTTGTCATTTTGACTTGTATGAACCAAAGGCTAGTGGAGTGCATCTGATGTATGTTTGATTCATCAAATCAAATGGAATAGGTAAACTTGTAAACCATTTTGATTGGATGGAGCTACTCGTGTAACAGAATATGTAGACCTGTATGTGCATTTGAATATGTAAATCTGAATGGACAGATTGATGTATTTCGGTTAACTATTAGAAGTGCATTTCTTTCCCTTTTTGTCAATTTCTTTTCCCTGTGTGCCACCTGTCAGGGAAATTCTTGAAGCACACAGGGAAATTCTTGATGACGGCCAGGTGACAGGAAAATCGTATTTTCCTATCGCCATACTCCTGTATGCTATTGCCTGTGGGGGTTGGCCGTCAGGGAAATGATCACCCCTGATGGTTTTTTGTAGAGTAAATTGCATTTGTTCGGCATGTGCAAATAGGTCACCATTCTTTTAAACTAGACCAATACATCACTAAACTTTTTTAAGTTGATCATTTGATGTCACCAGAGCCAAAACCGCACTAATCATGATGATGTGGCTGCCACGTGCTAACCACATCACATGAAATGAATTCTTGCATTGGCCCCTTGTATATTTACAAGTAATTAATTGAACTCAAAACTAAACTATCACCCACTTACTCATCTTAAACTGCTGCTTCGTTCAACAACTCCCACGACTAGGGTTCAGCAATGGCAGCCATTCGTCAAATAGCAATGCGGTGGAGAGTACGACGCCTGGGACAGCGGCCAATCAACCAGCAATTGCGGTTAATCATGTACAGTATGTATTGAACTGCAGCAATTTGAGTTCTTTAATTTGTTAAGTGATTAGAGGCTCAATTAGAACTACTACTTGTTCTCTGCCTGTATTAGACAAAAGCTTTTACAATGTGTGATTTGAGAAAAATTACCGCAATGAGGTATGGTAGCTGTGACTATCATTTTTCTGTATGCAACTTGTGTGCGCCTGAATCTCGAAAAGAATGTTTGCGTCAAACAATTGACCACTAGTGTTGCATCCGATGCATGACAATTTCAAATCACTCTGTACTAGCTCTAAAGATCCAACCTTAAATGTTGTGATGGTCATTGCAGGATTTGTTCTAGCGGCGGCACGAAGAACAAGTCAGGGAGCGAAGACGTGATTTGTTCTAGAGGATGCACGAACAACTCACAGAGAGAAAACTAAGATAGAAATGGAACTGCTTTAAGGTGGTTTCAGCAAACATTGTTCGATTATGTTATCACGCATGCAAACGTGGTGTCCATGTCAGCGTGATTAGAGAGAGTTGGCACTCTAGTGACTTCAGATGATCAACTTAAAATGTTCAGTGATGTATTGGTCTTGTTTCAAAGAACGGTGACCTATTTGCACCTACCGAACAAGTTTAGTGACCTCCAATGCAATTTACTCTTTTTTGTATTTCCCTGTGGGTTTTAGGCCCACAGAAATATACGGTTTTCTTTTTTTTTTTGCGAAAAGGGAATTTCATTAATATTAAAGCATATTACATCCCCTGATTACACAAGCAACCCAAACAACGCCAACTCCATTGATGGGAGACAAGAAACCTTGAAAGAGCCGCAAATTTCACCATTTAGGATCATTATCTCAAATAGGTATGCCACAGACGAGAACTCCGATCTGAACGAACACGGCCATCTCACCATCCACCACCGTCATCCACATCTCCGATGGGGGAAAAGTGAAACCCAACCCTTTCTCAAAAGAGGGGTAGACTAACCTTCCACACGTGAATACAATGAAATTGTCGCCGTCGAGCCCGTCGCTGACCCCGTCGTCGCCTCCTTCACCGGATTCATCATGGGAAAACACAAAGATGTCACCGGAAACCAAATTCTCACTAGCCCACAACCATGACCATGAAAGACCATGACAAGACAAAGGAAGGGCCGGAGTACCTTATTCTCCATCGATGATGACGCCTTCGACTCGCCACCACCGCTGAGACACCTCATCCTCCATTGCTCCATGCCAACGAAATTAGCGAAGCCACACCGCCGTCGCCTCCCTCTTCGACCGGACCACTAGAAGAACCTTAACCCTAACAATCACTAGGACAGCCGCCAATTGCGACCACCGTGGAAAGACCTAACAATCTAAACCTACAACCGAACAGAACGGACACCTAGATGCCGGGCCTCCCTCCTCCACCGACGGCGTGGCCGCCGGAGACGAGGGGGCCGGCCAATTTTCCTCCGGCGAGGAAGCCGCTGAGCCGCCTTCTTTTTCTTTCTTGCGTGAGGGGCTCCGTGAGCTGATGTACTGCACAGATTTGAGCAACTTTAACCCATCACTAAATACTTTTTGACACGTGGATAAGAAAAACAGTCCCAAATACTTTTGGAGGTGCAGATAAGAAAACCTGCAGCTATAACAATTAGAGACATGGCTTATAAAACCGTCGCTATAACAATTAGAAACACGTACAAAAAGCCGGTCGCAATAAGAATTAGAGGCGCAGATAATAAAACCCGTCGCTATAACTATAAGAGACACGGATAAAAAATCTCCCTGCTATAATACTAGAAACGCGGATGCTCCTTTCTGTGATAGTGCAACGTAGAAAATTTTTCTCTTGCCTAATGTTGTGCACGATCGCATGGGAGAGAGCACTTTCTTTATCGCAACCATCTTCATGATCATGGTCTCCTCGGCTTCGACGTTAATCTCCATGTTCGTTGTCCCCCGCTACGTCCAGCGGACGTTCCTCCTTGTTGGCAGCTAGCATATGCTGGTCTCGAAGGCGCTAATCGGCTCTATCATGGCGGCCAATCTCAGCGACAAGGGTGGCCTCAGCAGGATGCACGCACATGTCCTCATCATCCTCATCAGCGTCTACGCCACTGCCATCGGCTGGACGACATGAGGCCCGCTGATCTGGCTCGTGCCCAGAGCGGTCTTACTGCTGGAGGTCCGGTAGGTGGGGCAGAAAGTCATGTTAATCTGCATCCAGCTTCGTGTTCACCATCCTCATCGCGCAGTACTTACTCGCCATGCTGTCCCGGATGAATGTGTGGATCTTCTTCTTTTTTGCCGGGTGGATCGCGGAGATGACGGCCTTCATCTACCTCTTGCTGCTGTAGACGAAGCGACTACCTATCGAGCAGATTAACAAGGTGCGGGGGAAGCACTGGTTCTTTGGGACGCATGAAGCGCAGGTATGCGAGAAACAGTAACTTTAGATTTTAGCTGTGCATATTCTTCCAGACACAAATATTCAGATATCTCTACTCCTTACTAATTTCAGTGAACGTTTAATTCTTGCCCGTATGCCCGCTTTCGTTAATTAATCAAAACCTATTGTACCGATTGTTTAATTTGTTTACAGAGTCCTGATTCCAATCTTTGATTTGTAGCATCATTATTTATGGAGGCGAAAGGCTCCAAGGTGTCGCATCGATTGCCTACGTCGCCATTGGAGTCGTTTCAGCTCGCCGTCTTCGTCATGAATTATTGGATCTCCAAAGCACTCTAGGTACGCATTCATGAGTGTTTGGTTCCGTTTTGGTAATACGCAACCAATGGTTCCGTTGCCAACCATCCTGAACCCTCCCGTAGCCGTGAATCCAAGTTCAAACGTATATAACTGGTGACGAGGGCAGACTGTAGGGATTGGGAAGCATGGCGTCGGCGTTCGGCGGCTGTGATAAGTACCTGGCGCAAGGAAGGATGGCCGTGTGTTACGTGTGTTGGGAAGAAGAGTAGAAAGTAGAGGGCACTCAGGATAGGATGTAGTCGTCTGTTGAATACTGGACATAGATGAGAGAGTTATTGCTGGTGGTGTTTATCCTATGGTGTACTAGGTGGCCTACTGCATGCTCGAGCTGGCGTGGCGAGGTTCCTAGCTGATGCTTGGGTAGGTTGGATTGGAGACAGGTTTCGGCCAACAGGAAAACGAAGCTTATGTTTTATTTTCTGGTTTTCATTAAGATTCAAATTTGATTCGGAGATCAAATTTGAAGAACAAAATTCGAACACAAGAAAAATAATATTACAAAAAATTATACTTAATCGCAGTTCGAGAAGCGGCCTCGGCGGAGCGGAACGGCGTAATCACAGCTGCGGGATGACGACCTAATGTCAGAGGTCATTTTCTTTCAAACCGAGGGGCTGAAATTGTTCCAATAATTACAAACTAGGAAGGTGGCCCGCGCAAATTGCGCGGCTAGGTTCGTTATATTCTTAATTTAACTTTCAACATTATTGTTTTTCTTCATGTTTTTCCAATAAAACATTTTAGATATTTTCTCTCTATTTTTTGAACATTGTACAACATAAATTCACACGTAGTGTATATAAACAACCTATCAATAATACTAACGTCATTTAAAAACATAATTATGATTAATATCTAAATTTTGAAATTTGTCTAATAAATTTTCTCAGCATAGTTGTGGAGGTTTGTTGGATGTTCATATAAATGCACAAAGCCATACCTTTCTTTGCTATTCGCTTATCAACCATGTGGGTCGTAAGTTGTCCGGTCCAAGGTCGACCATTGCAAGCTATATCTTGCCTTGTATCTTCATGGCACTCCGGTCCAAGGTCGACCATTGCAAGCTATATCTTGCCTTGTATCTTCATGGCACTGTGACTCGATGTCTCTTGTCATTGATCGACCTACTATATTTTTTTTGTCACATATATAACGCCATTGACCTCAAATAGCAGCAAGATCTAAGACTTCTTTTCTAATGTGCCTATTGTATTTCCCTAACAAATTTAGTCAAATTTAACTCCTCATTATCTTGATGTTGTGACAGTAAGGTGTGTGACCTAAACCTGGCTCCAATATCTTGCCTGCGTGTTGATTAACATAGCTCCACATGTGTGATTCATTGGTTGTGCATTGCACTATCATGGCTAGATACCACGGCATCCATCATGCATTTGTAAATTTAGAAAAGAGTGTACCCATCTATCTAGTGAATTCTAAGAACGTCTGAAAATATAATGTCGTGAAGAAAAATTTGTTAGAAAGCATCCTAGCACTGCATTGTCATGCAAATTTCCTACTAATGTCTCATCAAGAAGTTCATCATGGATATGATCCGTGGAGATCTTATCACTCCATGGAGCAATCAAAGCTGCTCCCTCCAATTATTGGACACATGACCCATAGGCCATCTCTCTAATCTTTACCTCCATTGCGATTGATCTCGCAGTACCATACCAAGAAGCCGCACTTAGCTACGTCAGGTCTTTTTCCCTAACGTCCCGAGCCTCTAGCTGACACAGAATGTTGATGGTCATAGGTCCGTCGCTGCAGTCCGCTGCCCCAGAATGCTTTGCATTATGCATATCCGAGCATGTCGATGGTCATAGGTCCGCTTGTCAGCTTCATCTTCTTCCTTTTTTTCTTTATTCTTCTTCTTTTCCTAGCCTTTTACCTTTGCTTCTTTCCCTATCGAACTAATCCATGTTCGGGCGTGGTTGTATGAGAAGGCGTTAGGCCATCTACTGATCTGTGGTTTCGTTACTGTCTGGCTCGGCTAGCTAATTTCTCCACTTGACATCCTGCAAGCAAGGAACTACTATATCATGAAGCGTCACAGATTTACTCGCGGGCAGAGACCTCGACTGTTACCGTCTTGGTTCCATTCCTCTCACATGCATCCCTCTGTTGGGGTATCGAAGGTCCCGGTTAGACTCAGCGAAGCCCTTCAACGTCTTGTGTTTTGATGTCTGCTGTCCTCCTGGCGAAGCGCTCTGATAAGTCCTGCGGAGCTGGTCGAAGGTTCGTTTGCCCAGGCTGTTCCTTGGGTCTTTCGTTAAGTGTTACACCAAAGCCCTCTTCCACCCGCGGTACCGGGTGAAGGGGGTTGAGACGACAGAGATTCTTGGACAGAGTAAATGAAGTGCCTTTGGCACACGGCCCGAAAAACAGATGTCATTGCAGGATCCCCTCCCTCCATATTTATAGGGGGGGGGGGGGGGGGGGGGAGATCGTTATTACAATAGAGCCTTTTGTCAATTTCGTTACGTCTCTGCACCATAGGCTTTGATCTTCATTGTACCACGGCTGGCTTCGCCCAGCTGCTACGCGAACACCCTTCGCTCCATCTTGTGCCCTTCGCCTTGAGTCATTAACCTTCGGATGGATCAAGAAGCCTTCGGCATCATCTCCAACACCCTCGCCGGCCGATGCGCACCATATAGTTATACACCGCCCTGCCGTGGCCTGATGGATTTAATGGCTCCACCTATCTCTCTCATCTTTATCGAATGCATGCATCTTTTGTTGCTAGCTATACATGCGCAGCTGCTCCTGCAAAAGTGCATGTTTGTGTGACGGGTCGAACGCCATCATGTCCTCTTGATCTAACATTTATAAGAAACGTATGGAAACCACCATTAGTAGTTTAATACCTCTAGCTGCTCATGAATCTGACCATCCCGGTTTGGTCATGTATACACGCTGCTTCAAGGGGGAGCTCGACGGCCAGTTGCACCGCTTCAGACCACTTGACAAAATTAAAATCCGATTTCGTTAGCATGGAGGTCGTTGTTCGAGCGCCGAGGCAGACGGGGAGGTGCCTGCAAGAATCCAGGAAACCAATACATCATATATGCAGAGGCCATAGTGGAAATCCGCAACTTCTGGTATGATGTCGTGAGACAGGGTCGGATCCTATTGAATCATGGCTCGGCTGCAAATGTCCCATGCATATATCCGGTTTATGTGATTATTGCTTTCGACGACTGGACAAACGCCACGGCGAACCTCTTGCCGACCATATTGCTTTGTCTCCTCCTAATTTGTTTTTGCATACTTTTGATGACTCAACGGCCATGGTAATCAACTTGTCGACCATAAGCCAACGCTGCGTCGCGACTTCATCCATGCAACTGGCTGTTTGCTTTTTGTCATTTTTTATGCACGAAACATGTATGAAGAATAGACAGACATGAACCATACCCGTAGATATTGACGTCGAGAAATCAGTGACCGAGGTTTATCTCGATTAATATTGGATGTTTATTCATGGAAGTTGATTCTTGGTTTTTTCCAAAACTCAGTCTGTAGATTTGGTCACGTGTAGAAGTTTAGTTAGCCTGGAATAAGCCTTCTGCCTGGAGTTGGCCGATGTTGGCCACGTTAATTACTCCAAGGCAATAATCAGATGGATTATTATATACTTGTTCGGACTGCAGTACATAATTTTTAATTAATGATGATACAGCTGGCCGGACTCTATACTAAGCAAGATTTTTTTTTCCCGCATTCTATTTGTTATTCGGTAGTTTATCTATTTCGAATTGTAGTCGGACATGGAGCTTTTGGTTTCATCTGGACCATTGAATCTTCATAAAATCCGATGGTTCGCATCTTTATTTTTTCTCTGATTAATGTGGTAATTTCGTGGTCTTGAGAGCGAACGTGGTGGCTCCTTTTTCTCTTCAAATATTAAGATAATAGATCACATGGAAGGTGTTGTATCGATTTTTGCCTCCCTCCCCATCCCTCAACACGAGGCAAGCCAATGAATATGGCGGCTTCAAAATTGTGGCCGGTCACAGGCTTGTCTCCGCAAGGGAGCAAGAGCAGCACGTGGTGAAGGCCCACATTAGGCTGGACAAGGGGTAAGGCGGGGAGTACAGCAGGGACGTCCAAATCACCACCAATTGAGGTGCAGGGGCAGAAAAGCTCCACGTCTGTCAGATGTTGTCGTGGGGCATCAGGATTTGTCCCATCATAGTATAGATTTTTCAAATACTGGTCTGCAGAAAAATGTACATGCTTTTGATAGATAGTTCTTGTAAAAAAATATTAAATTATCTATTCTAACCGTATTAATCAAGAATCTTGAACTGAAAGTCCTAGAAAAAAAGTTAAAAGTCACAAAATTAATCTTCACTTAGTATTAGATTGCCACCGAAAAGCACTAAAGAAAAACGGGAAAATTTAAAAAACTTACTTGCAACTCAGGGGGTTTTTCATATAACCACTGACAAGAAAAATTATGTTAGTCTCCCCCTGCAAGTGTATATGGATTTCATATTCCCTTTGATAGTTTTGACCGACAACATAGCTCTTGTATGTCCTCCGGTGCACCTCGGGTGGTCTATCGTACCTCTCTAATCTTGATATTGCGTAAATAACATAGATATAAAAAGTTATAGGTTTAATTTTTGTTATTTTGTTTATAGTGTCGTGGCTAAGTTTGAACATCATTTATGATAGCATGATATTTTTTTATTATGCAACATAGGTTAGATGATAAATACATGGAGCTATAGTGAAGCCTCAAAAGTAATCATAGAGGCTAGAGAAAAGCCATGGCATCCGGTCAAACCTATCAGGGGGGGGGTTACGAAAACAAATGAAGACTTGCAGGGTGAAGACCGACATAATTTTTTTTGTAAGTGGGTATAAGAAAACCCCTCTGACATGTACGTGGGTTTTTACAATTTTCCCAAGAAAAAAGATAGTTTGTTACTTGTACCAACTACCTTTTACAGCTTATCATTCGCCTGCAATTCATCCAGCCCCACAACCCTCCCCCAAAACCAGTGCTCCCTCCACACCTTCCCAATCTGCTCAATGGGCAGCCCCTTCGTCTCCGGCAAGAAGAGGTACACCCAAGCCGTCATCACCACGATCCACCTGGCGAAGGAGAAGAAGAGCCACGCCTTCATCCGGCACAGCATGGCGAGGAACCCCTGCGCGACGAAGATGGTGAACACAAACCCGGATGCCACGGTGATGCTCTGGAGGCTGCCGGCGATCAGCAGCGTGCGCCGCCCGAACCGGTCGATGATGAACATGAACCCGATCATCGACGCCATGTAGATGACCACGGTCACGACGGTGGACAGCAGCGACGCGCTCTCGCCCATGCCGACCGTGCGGAGCA
The DNA here is from genome assembly GCA_007726485.1 of Eragrostis curvula. NCBI lineage: Eukaryota > Viridiplantae > Streptophyta > Magnoliopsida > Poales > Poaceae > Eragrostis > Eragrostis curvula. The sequence continues at coordinate 26,565,143 of CM017440.1, read as the reverse complement.
GCACCGGCGCGTAGAAACCGATGGCGTTGAATCGTTGATCCCGTTCAGCTGCAACAAGAGTCAATCAACCAAGCACCACATGTTTTTTTACATCAGTTACCTCATTGCCAATGCTTGCATTGCCTTGCCAGACTTTACAGATGCCTGCGTTGGCGATTACCTCACCTGGGTGAACGCCGGCATCAAGACGGCGACCGAGAGCTGCGGCCGATACGTCGGATGCGACAGGATCAGCCGCAGGCCATTTCCGGCGACGATATCGTCCAGCTCGTCGTCAACGGCGTCAGTGCCTCTGACTTTCTGCAGCAGAGTTCTCACTTTGCCAAGTTCCTCGCCTTGCTGCACGAGGCTGTTGGGTGTCTCCGGAAGAAAGACGGCTCCGAGGGTGAAGAACACGGCGGGGACGCCGGCCAGGCCCAGCGAGAGCCTCCAGCTCCACCCTCCGGTGATCTTCTCCGCGCCAAAGTTGATGATGTTGCCGGCGAGTGATCCGAGGCAGAGGGTGAGCTGGAAGCCGTTGCTGAACGCTCCTCTGTATCGTGGAGGGGCCATTTCAGACAGGTACAAAAGCACAGCCTGCAAAATTAGTTTAACTTTTTTTCTTATGTCCATTAGGTACTGATGCTGACATATTTGGTTCATTTGTATTTCTAAACTTCTGTGCATAACATGTTTCAGGAAGTTCCTAAAATTCAAACATGCCATTTTTTGACAAATTCAAACAATGTTGAATTACAAAATTTCATCCTTCTGACCTGATTGGCAAAACCGAGACCGATGCCGAGCAGAGCACGCCCGAGAATGGCCATGTAGACATCCACGGCCGCCCCGCTGACCGCTGCGCCGGCGAGGAACGCCACCCCGCCGATGATCATGGACGGCCGCCGCCCATGCCTAGCTGTGAACCACGAGGAAAGGAGCATCGCGGTGAGCAGGCCGGAGATGTAGAACGAGGAGGTGAAGAGCGTCAGCAGCTGGCTGTCGAACTTGCAGTAGTTGCTGACGCGCACATCGCCCTTCATCCGCCGGTACACGTCCGGGAAGAACTCCTCCGGAACGACCCCATGGACGACACGCCACCTGTGTACGTAGAAACCGAATAAATTGTAGATTCCAATTACCAGCACAATTCACCAGCTGCTTTGTTAGCAAATCAAAAATTGCCTGAGCTTCCCAGGTCGTAGCCAAAGATGGCGCCGCCCAAGGCCGCCGTGACGCAGGCGAGAACCACGAACACGGTGATCCGGCCGCCGGGGCCCTCGGCGTGCTTGCCATCGACATCGCCTTCGCCGACGATGATGGTCAACAGCTGTGTCTGGTTAGCTCAAGGTGAGCAGGACTAGTGAGCTTTCCTGCCCATATGCTCTTGTGTTGACTTGCCGGTTGCTACTCTCGTCATTCCAGTCAAGCTTGATGTGCCCTTTCTTGGAGCTTTGCGTCGTGCCGGCCGTCGGGCGATTTGTTTGTTTACACGTCTTGGTACCAATTTTTCAAGGCGTGCAACTGGCAACGCTTGACGTATAAGTTGTATATAATGCCAAATTAGGTGGTGTATACTACAGAACTCACTAGTTACAACAAAAAGTACTACCCAAAAAAAAAATGCTACAGTTCAAAACCGAATTCGCACATTGCGTGATCATTTAGTTCATTTAATTTGCTCTCTGTTTCCATCATTTCTATTCGAATATTTTCATTTTGTTTCAATACCGATTTTTGTACACTCTACATTTGAAGACATTATATTACCAACTCTTTGAGTATGTTCATTTTTCTTTAGTCTTCTGCTCCACTTGGAAAATATCTAAGGACTGACAAATTCTTTCTTGTCCGTCACTTTCTTGTACTCGATCACTTAATCTCACAAGATAGGCCCATACAGCTTCATTCAATCAATATAATGGCACTTTTAGTGAACTAACTGTAAATATGTACTGTATCCAATTCTTCAAAGTCTCCAAAAGGATCAAACACTGAATATTTGTCAACACAGCAAAAAGCTATTTTACAGTTTCTCACTTGCGTGTGCTTCATCCATCCCTATAACCCTTTTCCAGAACCAGTGCTTCCCCCACACCTTGTCAATCTGCTCAATAGGCAGCCCCTTGGTCTCCGGCAGCAAGAAGTACACGAATGCCGTCATCACCGCGATCCACCCAGCGAAGAAGAAGAATATCCACGCCTTCATCCGGCAAAGCATGGCGAGGAAGTACTGCGCGACGAGAATGGTGAACACGAACCCCGACGCCACGGTGACGCTTTGCCCGGCCGACCGGACCTCCAGCGGGAAGATCTCGCTGGGCACCAGCCAGCTCAGCGGGCCCCACGACCAGCCGAAGCCCGTGGCGTAGACGCCGATGAGGACGATGAGGATGAGGGCGTACGTCTTGCTTAACCCACCTTCGTCGCCGAGCTTGGCCGCCATGATGGCGCCGATGAGCAACTCGGAGACGAGCATCTGCGCGCCGCCGACGAGGAGCAGCGTCCGCCGGCCGAAGCGGTCCACGGCGAACATGGAGATGAACGTCGACGCCGAGGAGACGATGACCATGACGATGGTGGCGAATAGGGACGCGCTCTCGCCCATGCCGATTGTTCGGAGCAGCACCGGAGCATAGAACCCAATGGCGTTGATCCCCGTTAACTGTTGCAGAAATATAAACAGCTTGTTGATGAGTTAATCTTCACTACACACGGAAATGGTGTCATGTTAGCAAGGGTCAGCTCACCTGCGTGAACGACGGTATCAGGATGGCCATGGCCAGCTGCGGGCGGTACCGGCGCTGCGACAAGATCAGCCGCAAGCCGTTGCCGTTGCCCTCCTGCGCCACGGCGTTGGCGGCCACGATGTCGTCCATCTCTTGGTCGACGTCCTCTGTTCCTCTGATCTTTTGCAGCAACGCCTTGACACTTGCGTGGTCCTTGCCTTGTTGGACGAGGCTGTTTGGCGTTTCCGGCAGGAAGATGGCGCCGACGGTGAGCAAGATGGCCGGGACGCCGGCCAGGGCCAGCGATAGCCTCCAGCCCCAGCCTGCCTTTATCTTCTCGGCGCCGAAGTTGACGACTGTTGCGAGGAGCGCACCGAGGCACAGGCTGAACTGGAAGCCGTTGCTGAACGCACCTCTGTAACGTGCCGGGGCCATTTCAGACAGGTACAGAGGCACTGCCTGCAGAGGATTTTGAGAAATTTTTTCCATGACGAGATTTGCTACTGACAAGCGTCAACATGATTAATTTAAACGAAATTTTTGAGAACGTGCATACACACAAGAATCTCTTCTGACCTGGTTGGCGAAGCCGAGGCCGACGCCGAGCAGCGCCCTGCCGAGGATGGCCATGAACACGCTCACGGCGCCGCCGCTGACCGCCGCGCCGGCGAGGTAAGCGACGCCGCCGACGATCATGGACGAACGGCGGCCGCGGCGCGCGGTGACCCACGACGCGAGGAGCACTGCGGTGAGCAGGCCGGTGATGTAGAGCGACGACGTGAATAGCGTCAGCAGCTGGCTGTCGAACTTGCAGTAGTTACTGACGCCGCCGCTGCCGGCGGTGGCCTTCATGCGGCGGTACACTTCCGGGAAGAACTCCCGCAGGAACGGGTCCATGGACGACACGCCGCCCGCCGTGCCGATGTCGTAGCCGAAGATGGCGCCGCCTGTCGCCGCCGTCACGCAGGACAGCACCACGAACGCGGTGATCCGGCCGCCGCCGCCATACCGCCTCGCATCCTCTCCGCCAGCGAAACCGACGGCCATGGTCAGGGAAGGTAGTGAGCTTGGCAGCTCTCACGGTGAGAGCTCGCAGCTTTTCACTGAGCTGTATGGCGGCTGCATAAGTTCACATGCTGATCTTATCGTTCAAAGATGCTGTCGCACGGTCAAGCACTCAAGCTGCTTGATGTGACACCTTGCTCCGAGCTTTGCTCGCGACGGATTTGTTTTGGTGTGAGCTGCGTGGAAGCACTAATTGCTATAAGGTGAGGTTTGGCAGCTCCCACAGTGAGCTCGCAGCCTCGCAGTGTGCTCTTTGGCGGCTGCAACTGCACTGTCATGATGACTTTACTTGCTGATCTTGTCGTTCAAAGATGTCGGCCGCGTGGTCAAGCTTGATGTGATGTGACCTTGCTCCTCCAAGCTTTGCTCGCGATGGATTTGTCTGCGTGCGCGCCGCAATGCAGGTCTTCCAGGAAGCTGCGTGGAAGCTGTAATTGGCAGTGTATATCAAGTAGCATGTGTTGGTGCTATTCTTGTGAAGCTCGGCCATGGTCGATCAGCGAGATAATCTTGTTAGATTCTAATAAAACACTAGGTGTACATCAAGCGGGTCCTGTGATTTATTCTAGACATGAGTAGGGAGTTCTGATCTAGAAGTAAGAGAGGAGGGGAGTGATGCATACCTTCGTGTGTAGCAGCGGGAGCAGGTGCAGCCATAGCGACGACGGGCGGCGACGGTGCAACGGCGCCGGGCGTCGTTGTCGTGGCAGAGGAGCGGCCCCAGGTGATGTTCCTGTATCCCTCGGGCCTGTAGCGGCACTGCCCGGGGACGGCGGGCCCGTACGAAGACGTGGTGGCGGCGGTGAGTCTTGCCGTCGGCACAGCGCTAGATCGTGATCGGTCTAGGGTTTGTCGGTGGGGCTAGTGGCGGCGCGGTCAACCTCGTACTGCGCGCCCCGGCCCCCACCATCTCTTTATAGCGCTGGCGACAGGGGCCCACCAACCAGGGTTGGGTTGGGCGCCCCTGATCAGGGCGCAGATCAAAGCCCATATGCCTTTGGGCCTGAGGGGCTGGAGAGATCAACCTAACAATCTTCCCTTTAATCTCATCCTTTACCTTTTCCTTTTCTTTTCCATTTTCACTTGTCTCATCGTAGATTAATGCATAGAGCATGTCTCATCGTCACGGTCATATCTCGCCGATGGAATCAACAGTTACAATACACGCCTCCATTCTGAAACAGTTCTTTATTCTTTTGGGCCTCTTTAGTCCAGAAATCATAGGCTGTCCCTTAACCCCATGCCGGCTACGTGTTCCTTGAACACGCTGGGTGGTAAGCCTTTCGTTAGCGGATCCGCGAGCATTTTTTCTGTACGTATGTGCTCGAGACTTATGACTTGATCTCGGACTTTATCTTTCACCACATAGAACTTTATGTCAATGTGTTTGGCAGCAGCACTTGACTTGTTGTTGTGAGCATACGTTACTGCGGGTTCATTATCGCAGTACATCTTTAGTGGTCTAGAGATGTTGTCAACCACTCTCAATCCGGGTACAAATTTCTTTAGCCAGTTCACCTGCCCTTCGGCCTCAAAACATGCAACAAACTCGGCATACATTGTGGATGCTGCAGTGACGGTTTGTTTGCAACTTTTCCATGATATGGATCCTCCCGCGAGAGTGAACACATATCCCGACGTCGATTTTCTGTTATCTCCCGCAAAATCAGCATCTGCATATGCCGTTATTTGCAGAGAATCTGTTCTTCTGTATGTCAACATGAGGCCTTTTGTTCCTTGCAAATAGCGCATAGATTTCTTTATCAATTTCTAATGTTCTAGTCCTGGATTACTCTGTAATCTGGCAAGCAACCCGGTAACAAAAGCAATGTCAGGGCATGTGCATACTTGTGCATACTGTAAGCTTCCGACAGCTGAAGCATATGGTACCGATTTCATTTGATCTTTTTCATATTGATTCTTTGGACATTGAAAGTCCCCATATCTATCGCCCTTGACTATAGGAGCAGGTGAGGCACTGCATCTGTGCATATTGTATTTCTTCAGCACCTTTTCTATGTATGTCTTTTGTGATAATCCTAATACCCCCTTTGATCTGTCTCGGTGAATTTCAATTCGTAAAACGAATTTCGCTTCACCAAGATCTTTCATTTCAAATTGTGAGGACAAGAATTTCTTTGTTTCCAGTAGTAGACTGACGTCACTGCTTGCAAGCAAGATATCATCCACATACAAAATCAGGAAGATATACTTTCCATTCTTGAACTTCACATATATGCAATTATCCTCCATATTATGTTCAAACCCGAATCCTTTAATCGTACTGTCAAACTTCAAAAACCACATCCTTGAAGCTTGCTTTAACTCATAAATCGATTTCTTTAGGCGGCATCCCATCTTTTCTTTTCCTTCCACAACAAAACCTTTCGGTTGTGCCATGTAAAACTCTTTATCTACATCCCCATTTAGGAATGCCGTCTTTACATCCATTTGATGCAATTTTAGATCAAAATGAGCCACAAGGGCCATAATGACTCTGAAGGAATCTTTACATGAGACTGGAGAAAAGGTCTCGTTGTAATCAACTCCCTCTCTTTGCGTATACCCTTTTGCCACAAGTCGCGCTTTAAACTTTTTTATATTCGCTTGAGAGTCATATTTAGTTTTGTAGACCCATTTACAGCCTACTGGCTTGACTCCTTCAGGAATTTCTACTAAGTCCCAAACATCGTTGGTACTCATCGATCTCATTTCATCTTCCATGGCTGCTAACCACTTAGATGAATGCTCGCTTCTCATGGCTTCTTCAAATGAGGTAGGGTCATCCTCCATTTGGTATTCTTTACAACTCTCAGTGTTATATACTTCATAATCACTGAAAATAGCCGACCTCCTTGCTCTTTGAGACCTCCTAGGGGCCTCTACATTTTGCTCATTTTCTATCGGAGGTTGTACCTCTACATCTGGAGCATTTTCTATTGGAGGTTGTTGCGGCTCCCCTTGTTCTGCGGCAATGGGCTCTATAGGATCCTGAGGGACAGGTTCCACGTTTTCATTCGTTGTTGCCACAGGAGGAACCACCATAGGGGCTGACATCGCAGTGTCTCGCACTGTCGGTGCAGCCACAACGGGCAGTGAGAAGAAATGTTCTTGAATCATTGGATTGGGCGCGTACACCGCTTCTCCTCAAGATCAATCTCTCGAACTGCCACGCTCCTCCGGATCATTTGTTCTTCTAAGAAGGCAGCGTGTCTTGTTTCTATAAACTTTGTATATCTATCTGGACAGTAGAATCAATATCCTTTTGACTTTTCTGGATAGCCAATAAAATGGCAAGTCTCTGTTTTGGGATCTAGCTTCCCAATATTCGGGTTGAATACTTTTGCCTCAGCAGGACACTCCCCCAGACCCGTAGGTGTGCTAGTGAGGGTACTCTTCCTGTCCACAACTCATACGGTGTTTTGGGCACCAATTTACTGGGTACTCTGTTGAGAATATGAATGGCGGTTTTTAATGCCTCTATCCACAAACTCACTGGCAGTATCGAATAACTGATCATACTGCGCACCATATCCATCAGGGTACGGTTGCGTCTTTCTGCCACTCCATTCTGCTGAGGCTCGCCCGGCATTGAATACTGGGCTACTATGCCTTGTTCCTGTAGGAACCTTGCAAAAGGTCCTGGAACTTGGCCATATGGGGTATGCCGACCGTAGTATTCCCCTCCACGATCGGATCTTACTACTTTTATCTTTATACTGTGCTGATTTATCTAACGCTTCTGATCTTTCTTTGATAGGATAAATATATCCATAGCGGGAATAATCATCTGTGAATGTTATGAACGAATCATAGCCATCGATACTCTTTACTGAAAATGGACCACAGATGTCGGTGTGAATTATGTCTAAAACACCCGTGCTCCTAACAGCTCCTTTCTTTATTTTCTTTACATATTTTCCTTTTATGCAATCAACGCATTGTTCTAAGTCTGAAAATTCTAGCACGGGAAGAATATCATTTTTAACGAGTCTTTCTATTCTCCCCCTCGAAATGTGGTCCAAGTGACAATGCCACAATTTCGACGATTCGTTATCTTTTCTCTTTCGTTTTCTGTTATTATCTGTTGATGAGGATATGGTTGCATTCACATCACATACGGAATTCACACTTTCACGTAGTGATAACAAATAAAGATCATTTCTCTTAAAAGAAATAGTAGCAACTTTATTATTAATCTCTATTACACATCTGGAATTACCAAAATAACAATCAAATCCATCATCATCTAGACGAGACACACTTATTAAGTTTCTCTGCAAAGTCGGTACATAAAAAACATCTCTAAGAAATAAATCAAAGCCGGTGTCAAGCTCTAAGAGAAGATCTCCAACTGCTTCGACATCTGCCTCGATTCCGTTGGCGACTTTAATTTGTCTTTCGCTTCTTGGAGTTGCCCTCGTCGAACGGAATCGCTGTAAAGAGTTTGCAACATGAATAGTTGCTCCTGAGTCAATCCACCAAGTAGATTTCGAATAATCTATATACAGGGATTCATTTACAAATGAGATAATGTTCTCACCTCTCTTTTCCATGATCATCTTTAAGTACTTGGGACAATCTTTCTTGTAGTGTCCCTTACCCAAGTAGTGCATACATTGGTCTTTTCCCACAGTAAATTGTCTTTCTTTAGGTCTATGCTGCTGGGAGGACTGTCCCTGAAAATGCTGAGGACCTCTTGCCTGAAACTGCTGAGGACCTTTTCCCTTAGAGGAGGAGGAGGAAGAATTCCCATTCTTGTTCTTCACATAGTTGATGGAATTCGGGGGCAATCTTTCCTCTTCTTGCACACACATTGCAATGGCCTTCTCTATGTCCCATTTCTCTGGGGACATGTTGTACCTAACAATGAAGGTGTCAAAAGTCTTTGGCAATGAAGCAAAAATCAAATGGACAATGTGATCATCCTTGAAAGCAAGGTCCATTGGCTTAAGCTTATTGTTTATGCTTACCATGCGATGTATGTGCTCTCTTATCCCACCACCTGTGTACCTCTCTGTTACCAGCTGTTTTATCAACTGGGTAGCATAAGTCTTTGAAGAGCCAGTATACTGACCCTTTATCTTCTCAAGGTACTCTATGATAGTGGGACAATCTGTGATTGACCCCATAATGGAGGCCTCTATTGTGTTCTTTACCACAACCAAACATTTCTTGTTGGCTGAGAACTATCTGGCATGATCAACATCATACTTGTCTTTGCTTGCCTTGTAGGCAAGCTGTCTGGCTGACCAATCAGCATCTGTCTCTGTCTCTCCTCTTTCTGGCTGCTCAGGAGCAGCAGGAACTGGTGCAGTGAGAATCCAGTCCATGTCATTCACGGTGAAGAACAAATCCAGCTTCTTGTACCATTCACCGTAGTTTTCTCCTTTCAATATCGGGATATCCTTGATAGATATGATCATGGATAACCCTCCTGAAAATAATCCAAATCAAGTGAGAACATTTAAATATGATAACATTTATGCATTAAAACTTCATCACCGTTGGGCAGAAAAAGAAATAATGCATTAAAAACCCTCTATAAAGTCATAATATTGTTATAATCAACGTTGGTCAGAAAATAACAACACTACAACTGAATCTGAAATAAATCTATGACTTGAAATTTAAATTCTCCCGTTGGTTCGAATTTAAAAAAAACAAGGCAACATTCAAATAAATATCTATTATCTATGCAGCGAAAACATTAATAATCTGTAGTAAAAACTTAAACAGAAGCATGAAACACAATTATCTAGTCCCTGGAAAAATTATCTCGTTGGTTCAAATTTAAAGAGAGACGAATTCTATCGAATTTCATTCAAATAACGGCTTCTGTAAAAGATTAAACTAATTCTGGAAGCATTGTGTTGAAAAATTTCATTTCGGCCCAAAAACCTTGGAACCGATCTTGTCTGGCCCAGCCCGGAGGCGCGTCCCTTACCGCGCTTCTCCTCTGCGGCCCGGCCCGCAAACGCTAAATTCATTAGGAAAAAGGAAAAAACAGTCTGCGCTTGCGGCCCGTGCGAAAGTGCTTGTTATTGGGCCAGTCTGGCCCGGCGGCGGGTTTTCTCACCCCCGCCTAAATCTGAGCCGTCCACTGAGATGAACGGCTGAGCGCGCCGTTCGGAGGAACAAAACCAGCGCGCATCGTTCTCCACTGAACCCTAACCATTTCTGCTTCCTCTCCTTACTCTCTTCCGCGACAGCAAGCGCGCCGACCCTCGGCCGGAGGAGAAGAAGATGGCGGCGCCGCCGCAAACCCTTACGCCGGCGCGCGTCCACCCAAGGGTGAGCGCGCCGCCGTCGAGCGGATTTGCGACGGTGCCCTTTTCTGGGTCCGCACGCGCGCCGCCTCGCGACGGCGTTTGGAGTTCTGTAGTCGACGCGCGCACACGCCGGCGTCCCGGCGGCGAGCAGCGGCGGCTTCTGGCCCATGCGAGCGCGGTGGAAGTCACAGCGGAACAGGTAAGCTCCCATCGGCCCTCCTCTGTTTTCTTTCTAGGGTTAGGGTTCTGTCCTTCGAATCGAAAACAAACATTCACCTCCTTCTAATCTCTGCGACCCGATCTTAACTACACACTAGCCTGTGCTCTTGATACCATTGTTAGATTCTAATAAAACACTAGGTGTACATCAAGCGGGTCCTGTGATCTATTCTAGACATGAGTAGGGAGTTCTGATCTAGAAGTAAGAGAGGAGGGGAGTGGTGCATACCTTCGTGTGTAGCAGCGGGAGCAGGTGCAGCCATGGCGATGACGGGCGGCGACGGTGCAACGGCGCCGGGCGTCGTTGTCGTGGCAGAGGAGCGGCCCCGGGTGATGTTCCTGTATCCCTCGGGCCTGTAGCGGCACTCCCTGGGGACGGCGGGCCCGTACGAAGACGTGGTGGCGACGGTGAGTCTTCCCGTCGGCACAGCGCTAGATCGTGATCGGTCTAGGGTTTGTCGGTGGGGCTAGTGGCGGTGCGGTCAACCTCGTACTGCGCGCTCCGGCCCCCACCATCTCTTTATAGCGCTGGCGACAGGGGCCCATCAACCAGGGTTGGGTTGGGCGCCCCCGATCAAGGCGCAGATCAAAACCCACATGCCTTTGGGCCTGAGGGGCTGGAGAGATCAACCTAACAAATCTTAGTAGGTCAACGGTGGTTGGTGAGACTTGCAACTGAGAACTCTTGTGCCTGACTGCAGTGTATCAACTAGCACCTGTGGGCCGCGTTGCAATGTTTGATGTGCTCGTCTCTGCTTGTGGGCCGCGTTGCAAAACTTCCACGGAAAGTGACTGCAGTGTATCAACTAGCACCTGTTGTTTACTGTCGTTGCAAATCTACCACGGAAAACCTCGCTGTCACTAGCGCTACAAGGAATACAGCAGACTGATTTTACTTGGCTACATACATACACAGTACACTTCAAAGTTGTCAAAACATTCTTTTTCCCCAAAGTTAGAAGCTTTATTAAGAACTAGAAAAAGTTGTGAAGTGGCTTGTAGCTTAGTGGTTATAAGAGCCTCAGTAGCAACTCAGGTCCTTGTTTCGACTGTCTGTGGGAGCGAATTTTCTAGGATTTAATGACATTTGTGCTTTCAGTGATAGACGACGCTCCCGTCAACAGTGCCGAATCAGTCGTTGAGGCGGCGGCGTTCGCCGCGGAGGGCGCGATGGGGAGTGAGGAGGAAGGGCACCTAACGAAGGGGCGCGCCACCGAACGGAATGCTGCCGACACGACGCCGGCGGAATCTGCCGCTGCCCCCGCCACATCTGTCACGGCTGTCGCAGGACCTCGTCGAGTACATCCTGAGCCGACGCCGGTGCAGGACCCGGTCGAGTACCACGCCCGGATCACGGGCGACCCTCACAACATCTTCACGCAGGAGTACATCAACGAGAGCCCCGAGATCCTCCGCGACATCGCGGCTACGGCCGAGCGCGTCTGGGCCGGGGTCAGGAGGTTCCAGGCCTGGGCGCGCGCGGAGTTCGAGGCCAAGGGGTGCGTTGAGGTCGACGAGGAGTACGTCGGGAACCGGATCGCGTTCCGCGAGGCCGTGACGCAGGCGAACTGGGACACGGCCATGGCCAGGGCGCGCGAGGGGAGCGCGGTGACAGGTGGTAGGAGTATTCTTCTCAGGTCCGTGATGGAGACGCAAGGTGGAGCAGAGGCTGTTGCCCTCGAGCCCAACAAATTCGATGCTGCTGAAACCTGACTGGTCCGATCCAATGGATCCATATGTTATCTATATTTTTTGCAGTGAGTTGTGTTGTGTCCTGGTGTAGTCCGCGGCATTTTATTTTCTTCATCGTGCATGCCCGCATCAGTACACGCCGCAAGCTCCAAAGAAGTTGGGAATACGCAGACCATCTAGACAAATTTTCAGACCTGGACAGCCACTAAATTTCCTCATGTCCTTTCGAAATGACGATCTGGTACGAAATTTGGAACCCTAGCGCGGAGTGGTTCGGTCTTGCCGTCTTGAGACTCTCGGACTGGCATCATGTCCGCGCGGGAGTCAGACTCGGCCAGTTTTCGGAATTTGTCAGCATGGGACAGCGCCAGCCCCAACAAGGCAACAACAGAGCTCAGCCCATGTCGCAGCCCAATGGACCCTAGTTTGTTACTGCTGCGGCGACGACGAGCAGGCCGAGCTGGGCGTGGCGACAACAGGCTGGGCGCGGCGACGACGAGCAGGCAGTGGCGAAGACGAGCTCGGCGTGGCCAGGACGGTGTGGGCGCGGCGACGACGGTGTGGGCGCGGCGAGGAGCGGGCATGGCGACGAGGAGTTGTGCACGACGACGAGGAGTCGAGGACATTGAGGAGCGGCACGCGGCGAGGAGCAGCCGTGCCTGGGTGTGGCGCGACGCGGCGCTCGTGCGGCGGCGGCGTGCACGAGTCGGGTGGGAGAGGGAATGGAGTGAGATGGACTGGCTAGGGTTTGGCTGTTGATTTTTATACCAGGACTGAACTTGAGTTGGGCTCGGAGTTGAGCTGGGGGGGGGGGGGGGGGGGGGGATACATGTTGGGCTGAGTATTGGAGTCCCGGTTTGATTGAAAACAGGATGAGAACGGGAAAATCCCGGCCAATACGGGATCCCGGTAAAACGGACGGAAAAACAGCTAACCGTTTCCGCTCCCGTTTTCGTTTCCATTTTTCCCGTTCCCATTTAAATCTCGGAAATCCGAAAACAGCCAGGAGAAATGCAGGAACGGGAGCCGGACGGGACGGGATTTTCCCGTCCTGTTTTCATCCCTACTGCTGCCCTCCTTTCTACTCTCTCCGGTTGTTGCTCCAGAAAAAGAAAAGAAAAACTCCCTCCAGTTTTTATTTTTGTGTTGACATTGATTAGTACAAATTTGCAATAACCAACATAAACAAAATGAAAGAGGAACGTGGTAGTAGTTTTGTTACACTATAGAGGTGGGAGTCGTACATGTCTTATTTGATCAAATTATACATCTGATGTGTGTATACAAAAGCCTTGTATTCTCGATCAAAATATATCGGTCAAACGAGTTCAGATTGTAAGAAATCTGTCATGTCCATGCGCATAGAATACCAGATGAGACAAGGCATGAATGACGAAATGGCAACTCTTTCATCCGGTATCAAGACATCGGCTAATGGACACTGGAAGCCCATGCTGGATCATACCACCAAATGTGAGGGAGAGATTTCAAGCTGTAGCTCCATCACTCACGTCCAACGTATGATACGACAGGTTACCCTCCGAGTCTACGATGGCAATGCTGCAACCCGAGCTGGCAGTCTTAACGTCAGCAAAAGATAAACCTGCTTGCGTAATATTTTGTCCTCGTTTGCTAAGGGAAAACATATTTCTGCCTGTATGTAACAGAAAAAGAGAACATTAGAGAAACAAAAGTTTGCCACGAAATAGTATCCCCGCCTCTCTTTTATATTAAGAGAATATTACGATTTACAAGTTAAAACTGTTTAAATTTCAACCATCAATAAGTAAAAAGTGTGCATGTTTAGCGTGTACGTAGAATAGTTAGCCCATGCTGAAACATGTACCACAATATTTGTTTGATAATATGTGAATTAGGTATTATAAAAGTGTTCCTCAAGATGAATCTAAAAATACACATCTCTTACGTTGTTATTCTATATGATTTTATTGTATCTACGATAAAAGATTTGAATTTGGACAACCCTACAAAAACAAGTTTGAAACAGAGCTAAGTTATAGGTAAACATTTCCACTACCTAACATGTGCACACGTATTTATTTGACACCAAAGAGTACTTTTTTTTCTTCAGGTGCCAGGTGGCAATGGTTTACAAGCCTAGTATTCTTGAAACTTGTTGGTCAAACGAGTTCATACTATAAGAAACTTGTCATTAGGGGTGGCCATTGAGCCAGCTCGACTTGGGCTAGCCATGGTTAGCTCTAGCTCGATAGAATAATGAGCTAGTTTAACTCGGATCATTACACTAACAAACTAGCATTCTAGCTCAAGTAGCTTTTTGTCGCTCCCTGGAAAAATAATCTTTTACAAGTTTTCCAAAAATGAAAATTGACCAAAAAAATGCATAAAAAATAATGGACGGACCTCATTTTGAGCCTAAGACCAAGAATGGTAGAAATAATCATTATATAATTCTTTTTTTCATAATATCGATTAGATTTGTCCAACATAGTATTCATCATTGTCTTTAAATGTATCTCCATATTATATAAGTCAGCTTATGAGCCTAACAAGTCTTATATTTTTTTCGGCTCATGAGCTGACTTGGGAGCCGGCTCGAGCTAGCTCACAAATGTAACGAGCTAACCAGCTCAACTCGTTTAATACTCATACGAGCCAAGTTTGCTCCAAGCTGAGCTCACAAATGCAAGTTTTATTGAATGTGAGTTTTATTGCCACTCCTACGTACCTGTCGTGTTCACGTACCTTTCCTCCAGAGGCTGAGCGTAGAGCACCTGAACTGGAGTCGTGGGTAGTCATGAAGGTTCACACAGTCAGAACCTTTTGCCATGGAGATACCAGTTGAGACAAAGCATGCATAACAAAATGGCAACTCTTTCATCGGGTATCAGGACCATGGCTAATGGACAGTGGTCAGTGGAAGCTCGTGTGTGTACCACGAAACGTGAGGGAGAGATCGCAGGATGTAGCTCCATCACTCGCGTATAGTACAACGGGTTACTCTACGAGCCTAAGATAGCGACGCTGGCACGCTGCAACCTGTGGGGGCTGTCTTAACGTCAGCAAAACATAAATCTGCTTTCCTCATATTTGTTCACATTTGCTAAGGGAACAACATTTTTGTGGCTACATGTAACAGAGACTGAGAACATTAAAGAAGCGAACATTTTCCACAAAATAGTATTCCCCACTCTTCATTTTGTCCCTAGTACCCGCAAGGCCTCCAAAGAAGGCCAGGGCTTGTGGCCCTATTTCAAAAGATAAAAAATACCGATTCATAAGTCAAAAATCTTAAATTTTGACCATCAATTAATTAAATAAATGATGTGCATGTTTAGCGTACAAGTTACACTATCAGTTTTTTTTTATTATATGCATCCAACTAACTCAATTACCAGTCCAATACGCCCTAT